>JAZKLR010000657.1:0-647861 GCA_037103525.1 Ganaspis brasiliensis
ATTCTTAATATACGTATTTTATTATCTAATTTTGTGTATTGATAGGATAGCGTAGCAAATTTATAACGTTTCTTAGTGTTTTATCAATATTAAGTCGCTTTTTCTCCAGTTTTAAGCTCGAAATACCTTGTGGATTATTGGACTCAATGCATTGGGTGAATGAGCAACCAGCCCAATTGTCCATATTTCGTTAGGACAATTGAGCAGAGGGCTTGCTCAACTAGCCAAAACGCTTGCTCAATAACCCTCTTATTACAGGGATTCTATGTGATTTCTAGTGGTATTAAAACAGCTAGTACCAACTGTTAGAATATAAATCTCATGACTGGAAAATGGAATATTTAACATCATATACATTAATAGTATATTATGCATCAAGGGAGGGAAGTCCGTGTTTTTTTGTCAAGCACAAAATCGGCCTCCCGAGGTGCATATGCTATTTTCTATCACATATGTACGAAAATCTCGTGTTTCGTTCGCGTTAGCAGGTCAGCACTCGCAGTCTTTAGGTTAGTGACGTTAGAGATAAAAAAACTTCCGAACAGTGAAAAAAACTCATTGCGACGCGCCGCAATGCGCTTGCGCGATGAGAGTTTTTTTCACTGTTCGGGAGTTTTTTACCTCTAACGTTCACTGACCTAAAAACTGTGAGTTCTGCCCCGCTTAAGGCGAACGAAAACACGAGATTTTCGTGCATGTGTGGTAGAAAAATTGTTTTTTTAATCTTTAGTTTATTTTTGTTATAAATATGTTATAAAATGTCCATTTATTAGTCTCAAACATATTTTTTTAAAAAGTTTCAATAAGTATAGAAATTGTGTCAACAGCGCTTTGTACTACGCAATTCAATACTGCAGTTGCTCGAGCTGTAATCACTCTGTTCGATCCCGTTATAGTTATATTAAAAACTGTTAAAAAATAAAACAAAATTTGGGGGAAAAGAAAAAATGGTGACCGAGAGACAATATAAAAGACGTTTAAAGCAAATTGGCAATGATAAACGCATAGAAAGATCGATTTGATCAATAACGAACCGTACACTGTATCGTTAAAGAGCGTCGAATTATTGAGTTGCAGGTTATGGCATAGCCTATATGTATTGCACTAGCTGCAAACAAATCAGGACGATTTTAGAAAGAAAGATTAAGAAGGATGAAGTCTAGTTTTTGGAAGTCTTTGTCGAAATTGTATTTGACTGAACAGTATTGCTTCTGGCAAACAACACCCTGGTTATTGGAAGAAATGTAAACCATTGTTTGATATAAATAGTAAAGCAGCTCTAGTTAAGTAAATCTAATATTGAATATTATAAATGTAATTTCAATTTACTCGAAGCGATAGATATGATTTTAATAATTTGCAATATTACCATAACTTTTATACCTTTTTGTATTTTTTTTAGGTGCTTTACATTCTGGATTAGGGTCTACAACTGTAGACAACTTATTATGAACTATTAATATTCCAAATATGTGTTCTCAAATATTTAATAAAATACGAAAAAGAAGTGGTAGTTGAGCTAGTAGTAAAGAAAGCAGTCATAAAGCTACTGCACTTGAACGTTCTTTTCTTTCTTTAAAAAATGAAACTGATTTCAATAACAATTAAAATTCATTGAAACAAATTTTGAAAGATCCAGCTCTACATTTCTCAAAAGTGTTTTTTACGTCTAATTTGGAAATAATTCTAAATTTTATTTTTAAAAAAATTAACTAGTTACTGCTTATTTTGTTTTTACATATACTTGAGTGAGAGGACGCGAAGATAGTTTTGAATTAATTCTATAGTATCCAAACCGAATAACATATATTAGAATGTTTTATACCGGATGAAAGTACAATATATTAGGTAACTAATAGCCACAGGAATTAAACTTTATTTTGAACATAAACATTTTTTTAGTCATTTTTTATAATTGTTAAAATTTGTATCTAAAAAAAAAGTGAACCCAAGATAAACACTTTCTTTAACGTCACTTAAAAATGTGTCGAAAAAAATTAACATGTTACAATTCTTAAACTAACTTTTTATTATTTTATTATATTTATCAAGAAATAACATTTTTTAAAACTTTAATTTAATAGCTTAACAGCAACAAAGTAATAAGATATCGAAGAATATTGTTATGTGGAATTCTCTAACGATAACACTAGAGATCCTTAAGAGAGAGTTGAGACACAGTTGTTTACTGCGCAACGCGATTAGTCCGGAACTAGCAGTTCGCAAAAAAGAGAGCGAGAAATTTACATTGAAGAATTTGGATTAACGCGTTCGTCATTTTGAAGTTGTTTGTAAGATTTGAAGTTATGTTGCAATTATAACAAAAATAAATGATGTTATGATGCATTGTTTTATATTGCTATAGTTTGGTTTCTAGTTGTTATATTCTTTTTAATTTGTAAAAAGCATAATATTGGAAGCGAATAAAGAGATTTATTATAATTTATTTTGATCTGACACTCTTTAAAGCACTTCTGGTTTTGGTTTAATTGCAAACAATCAGAAGCAAGAAGTTTGTCTCTCAACTCTCTCTTGAGGATCTCTAGATAACATATTTCATTGAAAAAAGTGTATAATCAAAACATAAAAATAAATACTTTAAGAAGTTGTGTCTATCCACCTTAGGGTGTATGACAATATTTTTGGAAACCCAGTAAAAATGCCCAGTCTTTAAATGATAAAATTTAAAGACTTTTAGGTTCTAATAATTAAACATTTGATTTTTGTAAATTAATCAAAGTGTTCATTATTTATTTAATTTATTAATTTAATGGGTTAATGTTAAACCCCCTAAATTTATCTGCTGTAAAAAATACCATTTACCAATGCTTGTAAAATATAACAATCTTCATGGTCAGTTTTGTGTCAAAATCATATTTATTCAAAATTTTTATACAAACACAATATTAGTATTATATTAGTATTATACGAAATGTCCATCATCTTAGGGCAATGTTCAAATTATATTTTTCCAAACAAAAATTTTTTTATTAGAAATTTTTTTAAAAAAACAATAAGCCATTGCTTGAAAAAAATGGATGAAGTTTGCGATAATTCATTAAAAAGAAAAATATGACAAAAAGTGAAAAAATATTTAAAAATGTTAACTCTGAAATTATATTTAGTAAAAAAAATACAACTATATGTTTCAAAGCAAACTAAATTGAATTTAATATACTTGTAATTAAAATTTTAACTTTTTATTAATTAAAAATTCTATAAAGTTAATAAAATACATTGTGTTGTATTTTTTAAAAGTAAGACAATCGTTTTATAATATTAAGTATGTACGTGAATTTTTATTAATTAATATTTAGGCTTAAAATTAAAAGGACGAAAAGAAATATGTCACTTATGTAAAGTATCGATCGCTCTTATGTATGGTTACCTGATTTAAGTATTTGAAATCAATTAGTGTTATTCTATATTAGGGTGATCTTTATTTTTTTCCATAATTTTTTTTTTAGTTCTCACCCGAAATTTGGTTGGATATATCGTAAGAAAAATTGCCTAAGAGTTACGGCCCTTCATATTAATTTTAAGTACTCGCCCAAAGCATTAAAAAAATTTCCATGTAAAATACACGTAAGTCGACGTACTTTTTTTCAAATTTTTATTACATTGTCGCATTTTATGCTATTCTATTGGTCTTGTCCTTGATTTTTTCAAAATTAAGGGGAGACACCTGACTTATTTTGACCTTTCGAAATTCTATTGACTAAAGGGGGTTAATTTTTTTTTCTCTTATTTTTTGATTATAAAAACATACAAATTGACATAATTTTTTTTTCAATTTTTCATTAAAATTTTTTTTTTTTTTTTTAACTATAAAAGATATTTTTAATCGCGTAGGAGAGATTGTTTGAAATGTTAAGAAAATCATGTAAAAAAATTGCGTCAGAAAATATTGAGAATTGTAAGAGAAGATAGGTTTTTTCGGAATAACTTAAAGATTTTTAATCAATTAAAGTCATAAATGAAACAAAAATAAGTTATTTTCTGCGTAAAAATCGATTTTTAATAAATGCCAATGTTCATAGTCACTCACAACATCTACATATACATACTGACATACATACATACATACAGACATATTTACAGGAATTTAAATACAAATACACGAATCATACATACACTATGTCACTCATAAATATTCACACGCACACGCACACAAATACATACATATATCCATACATACATATATTTATATTTATATATATTCAAACATAAAAAATATATTAACTTAGAACATTCCTGCTCCATACATCCTTTCTTCACTTTCTAAAATTTCTTCTCGTCTACTTGTTGCGAGAGCTATAATGCGTCAAGCTTTTTTGAACTTTTCTGTTGACTTTTCTATTCCTCTGGCTAATCTCCTTGAATCAGAGTAATTTGCTAGTTTTATAGTTTCGCTGCCGGTGAACAGCCCCAATTCAGTCATAACATCAAGAACTGTTCAGGTATTCCCTTTTAGCTTTGCTTGCTTGAAAAAATTACGCACCAAGATGTTGGACCTTCAGGGCACAAAAAATGTTGAGGTTTTTCGTCGGTCGAAACCGCATGGTATATCGAGACCAAGGTTGCATCTCTCATTGCCTGCATTATTGAATGTTTATAAAATTATATTATCAACTCGTAAAACGTTGCATGATGATACCGTTTTTGGGATCAAATATAAAAAATGATCTAAAACCGTTAGCATTACGCAACTTTCTGATGCTCTCAAGTTTTATATGAATTCGTCTATTAATCTTATTTGTGTCCACTTGAGAAATTTATATTTATACATACATTAATATCGTTTTTATTCCTGTAAATAGCCTTCATGTAGTATTCAGTCAATTTTTGTATAGTCGTCTTTTTTAACTGACCATGACCTCTACCACCGAGTGTAACCTTCCACGCCTTTTTCTTTGTAACTATGTTACACAGTCCTGAAAACAATCTAGAAATTGTAAAAAATAAATATACTACGGTTTTCAGTTATCAAAAATAAAAACAAGAAACAATTTCATAAATATTTCACTGACTTTTTCCACATGATTTCCACATTCTTCTTTTGAAATTTCAAGATCATCTCCAAAAATTTTTAGGCTTGTAAGGTGGTTTAAAGCCTTTGAATCTCCATCTGAGAGCATTTTTGCGTATCGAAAACCATATTGAACTGACCGTTTCCACAGTTTTTCAGCAATGGATACTTCCATAGCCCCAGCAGATCCATCATGGTTTTTCCTACAACTTTCAGAGTGACATTATAGCTAACTCAAATATCTGAGACATCATAATTTTTTCCTTCTTTATTATTTGTATCCATATTAGCAATTTTTCTCTGTTCGTTTCTTTGACTTCGTTTCAAAATTTCACTTTCAACTACAAATTCTTCTGATGAATCATTATTTTATTTATCTATTTCAGTGTCTAATTCGCTAATAGCAGCTAATAGCAGCTAGACCACGAGATGCTGCCTCTTTTGTTGCAGTTTTCGAATAATAGATTTCTAGTTTTTGAGCTTCAAATCCTTTCTTCCCACACTCTTCACATTGCAGAACAATTTTGCAAAATTTTTTGAAAAAATCGCAAAGGATTTTGCGATTTTTTCATCTAAATCTACTGTTATACATTTTTTACCACAATCAGCACACTTCACTGCTTTTAGCAAAAGTTTCAACTTCGAAATATCAATAATTATATACTGAGTGATATTATCGACGTTCACTGTTATCGACATTTTTTCAAACTTTGGTTTAATCCGAAAACTATTTTTAGGCAATTCATTCTGAAGCATATATCGTTCTCTCTCTTAATTTCCTTAACCGGGGAATCGGCAATCTGTATTTAAACAGAAGAAAGACAAGGCATCTTAGAGAGAAAAGGACATAAGTTCAAAGTATGGACATTTAAATCCATAAATCATATAAGAAATTAAACGAGAAATTAGCCACCTGTTTTCTTCAATTCTGATTTCTCAAATTTTATTTTACTTTTACTTTAAATTTAATAATTTAAATATTCGCTTTATTGATTCTATTCTTTTATTGTTCAAATAAATTGATTTTATTAGGAACCTCAGATTTGATTTTATTAATATTTATAAATTGTATATCAAGCTTCATCGCAGATTCCTCAACTCACCTGAACAATAAACATTTAATTAAACAAATAAAATAATAATTTTAATTAATTATAAAATTTTTAATTTAAAATTTTTTTTTTTTTTATAAATAAATAACTAATAAATTTTAAATAGTTATTGAATTTAAATATTTTATTTTAAAATCTATAATTTAAGAAATCAGAAAATTTCTCTTTGTTTAAAATTAGAAAATTTAAATGTCTTTCAAAAATAAACAAAATCATTTTATATTTAACTTACTTTATCAAAATAAAATAATGATTAGCCAAACAAACAGAAACTATATAAAGCAATCTTTACTTTCTCCAATCTAAAACAAAATTTAGTTTATTAATCAATTTCTCATTTCTCCATTTCAAATTTCTATTTTTTTTTTAAATTATTCCTACCTACAGACCCTAATTTTTGGGATAAATCTATGCCCTAATCTAAATTTTCTTTGTATATATTTATATTTAATATGGTTTATTGACAACCTAATTTTATTAATTTAGCTCAGAATGTTGGTTGTTGCCAAACCTACAGCACAATCCTGTTTCTACACGGGGGACAAAGGATCATTTTATTTAACAAACTTTCTACTTGTCAATGGGATCTGTGTAAATGCCATCGGCAAGCGAATTTTGTTAAATATTCATATCATTCAACTGGAAAGTAATGAATATACGAAAATTGTCAATTTGGGTACTATTTACTACGAATTAAACAATTAATGTAATTGTCTTTTTATTAAATATTTATAAATAAATATTTAATAAATTTATCAATTACCCTTCTGTCAAGAGATATCTACAATTTGGTTGTATTATATACTCCAAATTGGCGATGAATATTTCTTGAAAATTTCTTCACAGAGCCGTACTTACCCTTTAAAAGATGATTAGAATAAGAGAGCGTACCCTTTGTAAATGGGTGTTTATATAGCCTTCATTCCGGAAATAACCTTATTCTAATTTGTTCCCGCATTTTTCATAATATTTTTGGCGTCAGTTTGTTTCAATAATTCTGATTTGTGGAATTTTCTTGACCCCCAATACATCCGTCCCCCAAATTGACATTTCTATATAATATTTACCGCTCAATTTATAAATATTTATCACTTCCTGTATTCTGAACTTAACTATTAACCAATAACAATTCTTCATTTTACCTCCAATATTATACCGGAAATTCTAATTTTATTG
Organism: Ganaspis brasiliensis; assembly: GCA_037103525.1. Taxonomy (NCBI): domain Eukaryota; kingdom Metazoa; phylum Arthropoda; class Insecta; order Hymenoptera; family Figitidae; genus Ganaspis; species Ganaspis brasiliensis. The sequence goes on from JAZKLR010000657.1 coordinate 7,318, forward strand.
AGAATCTTCTAGAACTTTCTAGAAGATTCTGCAACGAATTTTTCCTTATTTATTTAATTTCTCAAATAATAATTAATTTATTAAACTTCTGATTTTAGATTATTCTACTTTATTTTATTTCCCATCATTTGACTATATTTTTATCAAAATTCAAACAATATTTCTTGTCATAATTAACAAAATTTTTTTTTTTATAAACAAATTAATATTTATTGTTTATTGCTAAATTTTTATAATTCTAATTTAACTATTTATTTATTTTTTTTATTTTATATATTTTTTAATTTTATTCAAAACAACTTATTTTCCAATTTATTATTCATTTTCTAATAATCTAAACAAAATCCTTATTATTTACACTTAAACTAACTTAACTTATTCTTATTATTCTTTCTATTCAACAATTTTACTACAATTTCATATTTTCCTTTCTCTATAACTTTATTATTTATTTTATTTAAATTATTAATTTTTCATCATTTGGTCACTTTTCTCATTATTTCTCATTAAAATCAACCCATTCAATCTCCCGTGGCTCAGCAGCCAAGAACAACGACCACAAACCCACACGCCGAGAGATCGATCCCCACCACTCGCTATCATTTTTTATTTTTATATTTATATTTATTATTTATTTTACATCAAATTCTTTATTTTTATTCATTTGATTTATTAATTTATATTTATTTCAAAGGTAATGTTAATTGAAATGGTCTTGACCATTGAATACCATTTCAATTCGATTCGTTTTCACTTTCTATATAATTCTCATTTTCTTCTAAAAAATCGTTACCCTCATCAGCTAATGATTGTGCCTTTTCCCAACGTTTACACCGTCCGACAAAAATTAACTTTTTTTTCACACACAAAAGAATCAAACATTTTCGGAAACTAGGACCAAAAAAAAATACCCGTGTCTGGCCGTTTTGCTAGATCAAGTCGTTTGTGGTTTTCAGGACTGAAAACAACCCTTAAATGAAAAGTAACAACATATGTTTTTAAAACATATTAATTTCTTATGAAACTTGACATCTAGGAGTTTTCGGGCTAGCTGGTTACGAATCCGATGGCAGTTTTTCAAAATTGAAAATGGCGGATTCAATATGGCGGACAACTTTTTTTAAAAATAGATTCAATTTGCCTGAAACTTGTTACTCGGGGATTTTGGGGTCGTTGATTACGAATTTGATGTCAGATTTTTAAAATTTAAAATTGCGGATCCAATATGGCGGAGAACTTTTTTAAAAATAGATTCAATTTTCCTTAAGCTTGTTGCTCGTGGGTTTTTGAGGACGTTGATTACGAATCTGATGTCAGATTTTCAAAATTTAAAATGGTTGATCCAATATGGCGAAAATAAATAAAAAGAATTGCGTTTAGGACAATCCATTTTTATTCAAGAACACTGACAATTCTGATATACAAACAGAAAACAAATGACATTTGTTATATTTTGATATTCAGTTACATAGCTAAAGAAAATAGTATATATGGGGCATTCTATTTCTAATCGACCCCCTTCAGAAACAACTGTCAATATGAGACAATTTTTAAAAAATTATTTCTTCTACTTACTAAGGCCAAATTATTTTTGTAATTAGCAGTTTTAAAAGAAAAATTCCTAAATTTTACAATAATAAAAAGAATTTCGTTCAAATATATTTAATTTATATACAAAATGTAGTTTGAAAGTTAACCTTTCGAATATCTCAAAACACGTTGTTTCAGATTTATAAAAAATGTATCTTAAAAGAAAGCATAAATATTCTAGTTTTTATTTCCGTAAAGTAAATAATGGTAAATTAAGTAAATTAACCTCTGATATGACTGTAAATTTTATTAAATTCCTCAAAATCCCCTGAAATGTCCATTATTTACTTTACGGAAATAAAAACTGGAATATTTAAGCTTTCTTTTAATATATATTTTTAATGAATGTGAAACAACGTGTTTTGAGATATTCGAATGGTTAACTTTCAAACTACATTTTGTATATAAAATAAATATATTTGAACAAAATTATTTTTATTATTATAAAATTCAGGAATTTTTCTTTTAAAACTGCTAATTAAAAAAGTAATATGGCCTTAGTAGGTAGAAGAATTATTTATTTAAAAAATGTCTCAATTCGTCCGAAATTGGCAATTGTTTCTGAAGGGGGTCGTTTAGAAATAGAATGCCCCATATATCAAATTAATGTCAATCGTTGATATTTTTACTTAAAAAAGAAGTGTTAAACAATGACTTTATATTTATTAATTCACCTAACTTAAGCTTCCTATTATCAAATATACTTACCTACTACAAAGTTTACTTCGTTTTTAAAAAAAATGTCCAATATGCAAAGACACATTGGTGGAAATGTTTAAATTTTTTGTAATCTTTACCTCTATGAGGTCCGCCATTAAAAATTTTAAAAATCTGAAATCAGATTCGTAATCAGCGACCCCAAAAACTCCTGAGTAACGAGTTTCAGGCACATTGAATCTATTTTGCTTCCTCATAGACTAAGCTTTGTGATCGTTAAAATTTTCGATTTTCCAAAAATAGTATAAATCGACTTATTTTCATCTAAAAAGCGTAGATTTTCATTCCCAAGCAAATGTCCAGATATATGTGTGTGTGTATAGCGTTTTTTGTGTACAAGATATCTCGAGAAGGCTTTAATGGATTCCAATAAAATTTAGATGACTTACTAAGCTCATGAATATCTAAATTTGGACACAGGGATTTTTGAAAATACCCAACCAAATTTTTTTGAGCACCTTTTTCATCGAAAAAAATCGTTTTTTGCCAAAAAATTTTTTCATGCTAAAAATACAACTTAAAGAATACAAAAATCATATTCCTTATCTCAAAACGAAGCGATTGACCTATATAACTTTTATAATTGATCAAGAGTTCGTAAAATAATTCATATTTTTACATTTGTTTGCATTAAAAAATTTTTTTTAACAACTTCCCCAATTAACTTACACATTATTAATTTCTTGCTTCTTCTATGAGGAAGCAAATTATTTTGCTTACTTAGAATTATGTCACTTTTTATTTAAGGGTTGTTTTTACCCCTAAAAGCCACAAACGACTTGATCTAGCAAAACGGCCAGATACGGGTATTTTTTTTGTCCTAGTTTTCGAAAATGTTTGGTTTTTTTGTGTGTGAAAAATCGTGTCGCACGGTGTTATCGACCAATGTTTGAAAATATTTTGATCTTTTGCGTTTCAGCATGGTGAAAACTTTATGTAATAAACTAAATGATTCCTTTGCTGCGTCTGTTATGAAATTTGATATAAAATTTATAACCTTTTTATGGAATTGGTTTCACTGACAATTACTGAAAGAACAAAATCACAGAAGAATCAACGGAGTGATATTGGGTGAAATTTATTACCATTTGTTTTTGCACAGATGTTCAGAGTGATATAAATATAGAATATATGTACATCGTCGCCTTAGCGCAACATCGGGTTTATTCAAATAACAAAGCAAGAACGCACCTACTCAATAAACGAAGCAAGAACTTACCTATCCATAATAAGAGGCAAGAACGTTACAAACTAGAAATTAACATTTTTTGTCAAATTTTAAATGTCAACTGCATCAATATTTCAAATTATTTTAACTTTTCTCCCATGAGAATAACATGCGTCTAGAAAATCTATGCAAAATGGCATAAAATTAAAGTATTATTAATTAAATTTAATTATATAAACACAACTTTAAATTTAACAAAAAAGTGTAATTTCTGAATTGTAACGTTCTTGCCTCTTTTTATGGATAGGTACGTTCTTGCTTCGTTTTTTAAGTAGGTGCGTTCTTGCTTTGTTTTTTGAATAAACACGATGTTGCGCTAAGCCGACGACATATAATCATGTACTTACTATATTTCCCGCAAAAGTCAGTAAAACTAATTTCTTAGAAAATTTTTGAATTTTATATCAAATTTCATGACAGATGCAGTCAAGGAATTTTTTTTTATTCCGGAAACGTTTAAATCTGCCGAAACGCAAAATAACATTCGTTGAGAAATGTTGGGAAAAGGCACATTCAATAGCTGCTGAAGGTAACGATTTTTTTCGAAGAATTGAGAATTACATAGTAACTGCGAACGAATCAAAACGAATTATATAAAAATAGTTTTCGGACTAAAACGAAGTTTGAGGAAAAGCCGAAAACAGTAAACGTCGATAATAGCAATCCGAATATAATTATTAACATTTCGAAGTAGAGAGTTCTGCTAAAAGCACTGCAGCATGCTGATTGTGATCAAAATTTTATAACAACATATTTAGATGAAAAAAAAAACATAATGGATTTGCGTCAAGATGTTGTATGCAATGTGATTGGTGTGAAAAGATACATTAATTTAAACCTCAAAAACTAAAAGTCTATTTTTTCAAAGCTGCAATGAAAGGGGAGCATCTCATAGTCCTTATGATGTTAATTTGCGTATGACTAAAGCATTCCAATACATGGGGAATAATAATGAGCCATCAGAAAAATTTGTAGTTGAAAGTGAAATTTTGGAACGAAGTCAAAGAAACGAGCAGTGAAAAAATGCTAATATGGATACAAATAATAAAGAAGGAAAAAAAATCAAGATGTCTCAGATCTTGAAGTTAGCTATGATGGCAGTTGGCTTACGCGAGGATATAAATCGAAGCATGGAGTAGGATTTGTTATAGATATCGAAACAGGATTCGTCGTCGATTACGATATTATGACAAAATATTGTCCCACTTGTAAGACTGCTGCTGCTCAACTAGGTGAAGATTCTCCAGAATTTACGCAAAAACGCTCTCAGATGGAGATTCAAATGCTTTAAACCACCTTACAAGCCTAAAAATTTTTGGAGATGATCTTGAAATTTCAAAAGAAGAATGTGGAAATCATGTGGAAAAAGTCAGTGAAATATTTATGAAATTGTTTCTTGTTTTTATTTTTGATAACTGAAAACCGTAGTATATTTATTTTTTACAATTTCTAGATTGTTCTCAGGACTGTGTAACATAGTTACAAAGGAAAAGGCGTGTAAGGTTACACTCGCTGGTGGAGGTCATGGGCAGTTGATAAAAACGACTATACAAAAATTAGCTAAATAATTGATCGTCGAAAAACCTCAACATTTTTTGTGCCCTGAGGGTCCAACATCTTGGTGCTTTTTACAAGCAAGAAAAGCCAAAAGCAAAGAACGCTAATGAAAGCTTACATAGCGTTATTTGGAGCAGATGTTCGAAAGAAGTGTTTGTCAGCACCCCTCGAGTAAAAGTCGCAAGTTGTTCAGTTATATGCGAATATAACTTGGGGACTACCTGAACAGTTCTTGATGTTATGACTGAATTGGGGTTGTCCACCGGCAGCGAAACTATAAAACTAGTAAATCACTCTGATTCAAGGAGATTAGCCAGAGGAATAGAAAAGTCAACAGAAAAGTTTAAAAAAGCTTGACGAATTATAGCTCTCGCAACAAGTAGACTAGAAGAAAGTTTAGAAAGTGAAGAAAGGATGTATGGAGCAGGAATGTTCTAAGTTAATATATTTTTTATGTTTGAATATATATAAATATAAATATATGTATGTATGTGTGTGCGTGTGCGTGTGAATATTTATGAGTGACACAGTGTATGTATGATTCGTGTATTAGTATTTAAATTCCTGTAAATATGTCTGTATGTATGTATATATGTCAGTATGTATATGTAGATGTTGTGAGTGACTATGAATGTTGGCATTTATTAAAAATCGATTTTTACGCAAAAAATAACTTATTTTTTTCATTTATGACTTTAATTGATTAAAAATGTTTAAGTTATTCCGAAAAAACCTATCTTCTCTTACAATAAATGCGACAAAGTTTTAAAAATTTGAAAAACAAGTAAGTCGACTATCGTGTATTTTACATGGAAAATCTTTTAATGCTTTGGGCGAGTACTTAAAATTAATGTTATAGGATGTAACTTTTAGGCAATTTTTTTACGACTTATCCAACCAAAATTCGAGTGAGGACTAAAAAAAATGGTTGAAAAAAATCATCCTATTCTATATATGTAATTTGAAAATAAAGTTTTTGCCTTAATTTGTGACTAATTGCATCTTCTTTCTTACCCACTGGGCACACATGTTCAAAATACGTTTTTAAGACATCTTTTGGACATGTCTGCCCACTGGGTAATTTTAGGAAGAAAGTGAAATTGGTTTGAAAAAACAGAAAGAAATTAAAATGTTGTAATCGCAAAGAAAATACTGTTTTTTAAATATATTAAATATGGCAAGTTTTTATAGATATATTCTTAAAATAGGGAAGACCGGAGCTAAATGTTAAATTTTTGAAAAAACATTTTTTTGGGGCAGTAAATCCTCAAATAAATATGTATAAACATATGTCTTATGGATAAATCTATCCTTAACGATTTTATATTATATAGTTTGTGATGTTTTCACAAAAAGTGCATGTTTTATCTGTTTTTATAAACTTCAATTTTTTTTAACATTTAGCTCCAGAGCAGGGCTTAATGTTGAAACATCTTTCTAGCCTATTAAAACTAACTTTGATCATTCTTAACTCTCCGTCTAACACCTATTCCGTACCCTTCGGACCGACACATGGGTCTAGCTGGACCCCTTTACATTTATATTCATTTGTATGCAAATATATTTTCATTAAATTTAAACTACTTAAAATTTTACTATTTTCATTCCTAACTGACATCTTGCTTGTTTAATAATTCAAATTTAACAGTAAATTACGATTTTAAATGATATTTTAGTTACTGATTCACTGATTGGATAAGCAAAAAATTAATAAAGTTCCAATTCATTCAGATTTAGAAAGTGATAAAGGTATTCAAACTCATCTTTTTAGCAAACAAGTAGATATTTTTGATTTCATACCTTTCTCAGTGGTTTTGTACAAAATAACATTTACCTATGTTTCTATAAGAATCTTCAAAAAACTGTTATGTCAAAATCATACTGACACAATTTGAAACATCGAAAAGTATGCAAATGATTTTAAACAGAACATTGTATACTGATCAAAAAGCAATTAATTTACTGATTTGCATCAAAATTCACTAATACATTAAAATATTGCTGTTTTGAAACAGATGTATACTGTGGCCTAAAGAAAAAGCAAATTTCAACTGTTTCAGTTTTTGAGAGTACAGTTGTGTCAACGTTTGGTTTAAACACAAAGGAATAATAAGGAGACTGCACTCGCTAATTTTTATGTGCTAAACTTCTGTCTTGGTTCACGTGTTGGAATTAACTCTGATATGAGTACGCATGCGCAGTACGCGATTACTATCAATATATCGATGTATCGATACTTGTTTACATGTATAAACATAACCTCAAATATCAATTGACGTTTCGATTCCCGCCATAATAATTTTCTCTCTCATTCTACTTCTGGGAGCAACGAAGATAGCAAAAGTGCGCCGCGCACGCGTACTCATATCAGAACACTTGAACCAAGACAGAATTTTGGCACACTTTCTACAGGGCTAAACACTACAGTTCGGTCTCCTTAATATTCCTTCGTGGGCTTAAACTTCAATGCTCTCTTTTTCTTTTTTAATAATTACAGAAGTTATTTTATCGACTTTGTTAATAAAGTAGAGCGAAAAAGTAAAAAAGGCCGTTTACATAATTCAATTGCATCAAATTCTGAACGTTTTCAAGCACACTGCACAGGGGTCCAGCCAGACCCATGTGTCGGTCCGAAGGTGTATTTTTAAAATCCTTGCAATAATCCTGTGTATGTATTTTTTTCTCCTCTTTACTTTTCATAAATCGAAAGCCATTTAAATTTTAGAAAGCTACATAAAAGCACAAGTCCCTAACTAAATTATAAATATGTTTAATTAACTATTAAAAACGAAAACGGTCTGGCCGGACCCAGATGTCAGACGGAGGTTAGAAAAAAATGAGCAGTTATCAGTTTGTTATATTTTCCTGTGGTTTTTTTGCTGCAGAATTTGCTTTCACATGTTATTCTTTATATCTATTTGTACTATGCACAAATATTCGAAATGAATAATAATTCCTATTTATTTGATACAAAAACTGACCGAAACACACAAAAAAAAGTAGAAAAAGGGGGAAAACCATTCAACATTTAGTCCCACGGCATGTGTTTAGTTTCCACATCAACCGCACAAAATATGGCTATAAATATACAAAAACAATTTCAGATGCGTGTTTAGTATACCCAAACTATCTAGAAAATACTGGTTTTTCTAAGAATAAGAATATATAAAAACCCTTATGGAAAAGTGTGACATGAAAATAATGACACGGATGCGTGTCATTACTTTCGTGTCATTGCGTGTCATCATTTCGCGACCACACGAAAAAAATGACACGGGAGAAAATGACACGGCAAAGCATACATAAAAATGCCAGGGTGCGCAGACGTATTCTACTTATTCTACAGCATCTACGGCTGCGCAGTAAATTTTTTCCTCCCCTAAATGGTGCACAATGTATGTTTATACGAAATTATTATAAAACTAATAATAATAATAATATAATAATAATAATTTTTTCGTGTGGTCGCGAAATGATGACACGCAATGACATTATGAAGTAATAACACTCATCTGTGTGATTATTTTCATGTCACATTTTTTCATAAGGGAAAAAGTAATTACAAGTTGAAACTTTTGGCATCGTAAAAATTTACGACGCTATGCTCACAACTTACTTCATGTATACATGTCAAGTTTCAAACTAAATATCTCATAGCCATGGACGTTTCTTTCTTGAAACAATATGATCCTTTTATTGTTAAAAATGTAGCTTTACAAATGTTATCATTTAAAAGATAATGCAAATTAAATCTTTTGACCATTTAACATTTAGCCCCGTTTTCCCTTACTTCTTTACCTGATTTATACTTTTCTTTAACCAATCAAACAATGGGGCCAAGAATACAAATATATTTATCAAACAATGGGACCAAGAATACAAATGTATTTATCAAAAGTACTTAATTTATAAGTTATTTGAAATTTATAAAAAATAGGTTTTATAAATCAGTTCTAATACTGGCGTGGATTGTACCTCTCGCGATAGGTATAGGAATTTAATAGGAAATTAATGTTACGCTTTTCGATCCCAGAGTACGAATAAGAAAAATAATATAACGCAGAAAAGATAGACGAAATCGATGTTTTTAACAAGTACAGTAAATTTGAAACATTAAAACGTTGGCAGTAGTAAAATTGTGTGAATCTTTTTACTGTTACCAACTAAATTTCCGTCTACTGCGCAGACGCGACGCCACGAATCACACTAGTCATACTAGTCGGTTGAGGTAAGCAGAGGTAAAACTTAGTGCAGGGATAAATAAAATTAATATGAATTATTAATATTATTAATTGCCACGTTCGGTGTGGCACCCCCTCCCTTAACGCCCACCTTTCGCTTCTTCACCGTATTCCTAGGAACAATTTTTAGTTTCTCAGTGTTTTTCATTATGGAAACGTGCTCATTGCTACCTACAGAACTAGAAATCGAAAATGTAAACTTTGTGATCTAGGTCATCCAAAAGACGATCATGATTTCCGTAACAACTTTCATGACAGCACAAAACCTATGGAAGCTCACGCAGCTGCTAAGTTGTGCAATAGTAGTTCAATATTAAAAGAAAATGCTAACTGAAAACTGCTAACTTCAAAGGAATGTAAGGCCTAACTGGTAAAGCTATTCCAAATCTACATCGTTGCTTTACTTACGCTATTGCTCAAAACTAAGTTAAAATTGAAAAAATGGTTGCTTCTATTCGAAATATTCCCGATCACGCCTAAGACAAACATGACAATTGTGTCGATTGGTGTGAATTCATCAAAGATCCCCAAAATTATAAACAAACGGCTGCCTTACCTAAAAAAATTATAATAAGAATCTTCGTTAAGAATTGATAAAAAGCTTCAGTTAATTGACAGATAATGTGCAAAAAATTTTAATCTATTGAAGGAAATGAAAGTTTAAATGGAATGATGTCCTGAAAAGTTCTAGAAGCAATATGTTTCAGCCTTTCAGAATCCGCAGACTTTCGATTTGGTTGTTTTGCAGCTCAAAAAAATAGGAGGTACCAATTCATGCAAGATGTACTTAAAAATTGTACCCGAGTCCTGGTGCTCACATATCCTAACATATTGCATGTACAGATAAATCTCAACAAATCCGAAATATGAAAGAAAAGCATACAAAGTGTGAAAAAAGATATCAGCTGCTGAAAAAACTTCGTTTGCAATTAAAAAAATGGAAAGAGAATGTTAAATTACATATGAGTGTAATGTTAGCTTATTGACAATGTCTGCTAAAAAATATAATGATCATAATGTCATAGAAGACGTGAATGCTGAGAATCTGCTACAGTTGTCAACTTATAGTAATAGGTAGTAATAATTTTGTTTGTTTTAACTGATCTGAGTTTCTAAAGTTGTCAACTTATGTTAAATTTGCTGATATCACTCTAAGGCTCTTATTTTTTTTTATTTACGGACGTTGGGACTAAAGGAAAACTGAAATATTACAAAGAGCATAGCCGGTTAAATATATAAAATCTGCCCCCGTACCTACTGTGCTCTCATTACTTTCATAATTTTGCTTTGCAGTGAAAAAACTTTTTACCAAACAGTAACCTTTAAATCCAATTTTTGTGGGAGATATGGAGGGGATAAGTAAACTTTAAAAATCTGTTTTTCTCCAAAATGGTTTATTTGATTTTGTTAAATACAATATATGATATTGCAGCATATCAGACTATAAAGAAAAAAGTTTAGATAAACTTCCGAAAACCCCATGCCTCGGATTTTAATGGAACATAGTATACTTACGTAGTTGTATGCGCTTGTTGAGCAGTGTTGTTAACTCCGATGAACAATTTGTTGATTCCTTAACAGATAGAATCTCATTTTTCAAAAGAAATATTGATTAAAAAATCTGTAAACTGACAAAAATAATTGTCTTGTAAATAATTAAATTCACGTTTAAAACATAATTATTTAATTTATCACTCAGTGTGAGAAGCTATATTGAGAGTTACATGTATTGTCTCTACAAAATTCAAAGCTAGACTGACTCATTTAGTCCAAAAACGAAGCCGATCCTCCAAAAACGTATCCCATCCTCCTGGCCGTTTTTGATAATTTTAATGTACATTAAATGCACTATAATGAAAAAAAATTAGGTTATCTTATGTTTAATATGATGTTTGTTCACTTGTTTTTTGTTTTCTAAAAATTCACTGCACATAATAAAGGCATATTTCATTTGTTAATATAACAATATTGTGTTTTGAACATCGTTTTTGAACAATTAATTCGTATTTATAAACGATTAATTTTTAAATTATTATCCCTTTGTTCATATTAACAGTTGTTAATATATTCTGTTGGACTGATTCAAAATTTTTTTATTAATTAGAATGCACTAAATAAACATCAAAAGTAATGAAAAACAGTCAGGAGGCTCGGATATGATTTTGTAGCTTTAAAATTTTGTTTCTTTGAATCGAAAGGATTTAAAATATGTAAGTTTTCTTTTGGCATCGGGAAAGAACTTTTTTTTCATTTAAGACAGGTGTGTGAACAAATTGCATTGCTACACCAAAAAATAGAAAAAAATTAGTAAAATTTTTTTAGTAAACTATAATTTTTGGAATACTAAATAATTTTTATTAATATTTTAATATTTTTTTTTTACACTCTAAAGGTGATAAAATAGGAGAAAAATTAGTCCAAGGTTGTATCTTCTGAAAATCCCATTTTTTGGTAAGATTTTCGACGTGGTTTTTACTTTTGACGAAGTCTTGGTGACAAATGATTGAAGTAATATAAAAGAGAGTATAAATTGTTATATATATATTGTATTATATAAAATATCTTTAAACATTGTTATAATTGAAATTATAGTTTCAGACTGTTTTACTGAAGATGACCTTCGTCGAAGGTCAAAATGTTTCATTGCATATACAAACATTTAAAAATCATTGACGTGGAAATTAAGATACTTTTTATTTAAGATTTATTCCTAATTGATTATTATAAGTCGAAACAAATCTATTATGTAACCCAATTTAAACAAGATAATTAAATAAATAACAGAATAATTATATTTAATTTCTAAATTAAGGTTACTCTGACGTTGCCTTAAATAATCTTTATTTTAAATATTTGTTGGTTGCCGTTAACTATAAATTAACTAAATTAACATTAATTATTAAGAAATAAAAAATTAATTAAGCAACGTAGTTTTTACCTGGCTATTCAAACGAATCGGTAGAGAGGGCGGTTCGTAAAATTTAGAGTAAAATTATTTTAATTTACAATAAAAGAATCCAGATTTTTGAAATAAATTTTAATTTAATAAAAACACTAAGATTTGACAAAGAGATTTTACAAGGTAATAATTTACAATTCTAAAGATCATTTTTAATTAAACAACATTTCATTTTATTATAAAACAATTTTAATAACGCTTTATATTGAATTATTAATTACAATAAAATTTAAAAGTTAAGGGGAAGAATTACAATTTAATAGAAATAAGTATGACTTTTCGTCACGATATTCCGTTTTTGGTCTAGTAATTAAATTAACATGAATCGGGTAAGGGTCAGAATTAAAGTTTAATTTTCAAAATAACTTGTTCAGAGAAAGACAAAATATAATTATAATTTAATAACTTAATTGGGAAAGAGTCAAAACGAAATCACATTTACTTAATTTATTCGGAAAAAAGGGTCAAAATAAGTTATATTTTAAGATTCAATCGGGAAATGGGTCAAAATAAATTATAAGTGTCAAATATTAAAGAATAAATTGAAATCTAAAATAAATTAAATTCAGTATTGACAATAAAATCTCAATAAAGAAAATGAAGAAAATCAAATTTTATTAAGGAAGACGGTTATAAAATGTCTTCCTTGACAATAGACCAGAAAATCAAAATTATTCATTTTTGTTGATACTGAATTTTTACAAGATTAATTCGCTTACCAAATCAAAAATATCTCGTAATAAAGCAAAATCCAATAGATAATCCAATATAAGAAAAGGCACAACACAATAAATGAAATGAAATTTAATTGAACATAAATAAACTTAATGTCCAATAGGTGTTTTCACTTCGGAGGTTGCCGACGAAAAGTGAAGGATCTTGATTTCTTGTTATTTTGATTCCCATGGTTTCAGCGTTTTTCATATGTTTTAAATATCAACAAATTTAGTTCAGCGGCACGACGTTGCTGTTTTATTTCAATAATGCAAAATTCAGGTTGAAAATTTAAATATCCCAATAGCACAAACTTCAGGTGAAAAGTTTAAATTTTAAATCTCCAAATGTAAATGTTTAATTTACTTTAATTCCAGATGGTAAAAAAATAATAACAAATCCTCTAGACTCTCCTCCATTGTCTTCTAATACTGAATAATAGTCAAAACTTCACCACAAAGTATTAAATAGACTAAATCCCAAAACTTGAATGAAATTAATTGACGATAATTCGTATGGCGATTTCAATGGGCTGTTGGCATAGGAACTTCTCATAAAAATACGGAAGGCTAGTCGAATTCTTCCAAAAATATTACAAAAATAACAACTATTCGGCATACAGAAAGGTTTGTACGCAGCAATCTGATCCAAATTAAATTTTTAACATTCAACAAAACAATGTTCTTAAGCCAGGAATTTGGAGACCTTTGAAGTTGATTGATAAATTAAGACGAATTAGGCGGCAAAATTCAAAATTTCAAAATTCTTTAAAGTCCAAATGAACATTTTCACTCTTCAATCCATGAAAGGCGTCTCAATCATTTCTTAAAATGTAAAATAATCTTCTACGAAGACTCAGGAAACCGGAACGAGAATTTACATAAATAGAAATACAATAAAATTAATAATTAATTCTAGGATTTTAAAATTACCTAATCACGGAATATGGCTGCAACATCCGAAAAAAAATAATAATCCTAATCTTGAAAATACCTAAAAGATATTTATGGTTAAACTCAAGGTATGAGTCTCACAGATCCAGAGCACGAGCGTGCTCCAAGGATTAATCTAAATAAGTTTTTATTGACCATTTTGGATGCTCTCTAAAAAAAATTATTTTGCAAATGTCCTTTTGTGTACAATTTTTGTGTCTAAGACGCAAGAAGTGTCTTAAAACAAGCCATTCTTTGTGTCTTAATCACAAAAATGGGAGAAAATAAGACACTTTCAAGGCATTTCGTGTTTATTGCATAAACACTGTTTTTTCCTGAATAATATCGGACCACTACATTTCGTGTTTATTGTGTAGAATAAAGACTTAAACATCAATAGTTTGTATTAAGTATTGATCCTCTTTGTGTATTTTAATTTTAAAAATCACAAATATAACCTCAAATTTATTGTTTCTTACTTCCCTTTCTTTATGTCGTAACACAAATCAATATTTTTAACAAACAATATTATTAATGTTAAGGGTGTTGCAAGAAGAGAATTAGCATAACCTTAAAAATATTTTTCCAGACAGCGTACAATTTTAACACTCAAACAATTTTTTTAGAAACAGGAAATGTAATTAAAAATACGTCCATGTACCCAGAATTTAAATTTTATGCAGGTTCGAAAACTAATTTGACATTTTAGAAATATAATTAAATAATTAATAATTAATTAAATAAATTTAATGCTTAGTTACTTATTATCAATCACATACTTGGTAATAATATTTTGCACTAATTATTTCATTAAAAAGTTTATTTAAAAAAAAAAATAAATGAACAAATGCCAAGAAGTATTATTTGTTATAGTATAAAAAACTTACATTTGCCTTAAAGAAAATTAGTATGAGTTACAGTGAAACTTTTTATTATAATATAAATAACTTAATAATTATAGAAGTCGTTTTTTGTAAGTATTTTTTAATTTATCACAATTTTCATAATTATATTGTTAATTTTCGTTTAATTAGTCAATAAGCTCAATTCATAATTATGTTAAAATATTAAATTGATTACTTAATAATAATAGAAGTCATTTTTCGTAAATGTTTTTAAATTTACCGCCTTTATCAAGTATTTAGTATTTACCGACGTCATGAATTGGTTACGTGGTGGGGGGTTAAAATAGGAAAAACTTGAAACGATAGGACCTTGTAACTAGAGACGTTCTACTGTAATAATAAAAAAAGTACACAATTTTTAATATATTGTGCAGAAACTGTTGGGGGCAACCCCCAACGTCTTTTAAAACTTTGTCTGTGGAACACCGTTAAAAGAACTAACTATGCAAAGCAAAAAATTGTACCGGGTATTATAAAACAGGTACCGCTGAAAAGTGAGGAATTCACAATTCAGGTCGTTCTAATCTACAAATTTAATTCATATCCGTGAATGAAGTAAATAGTCCCTAAGACGACTTGAAATTACTATAGAACTAATATGCAATTTTTTTAGAAAATGAATAATTTATAATTTGTTATTACTGTACGTACAAAAAATATAATCTTATAGTTATTCGACATGGTTAGTGAATTTTTTGTTTGTTGGGTAAAAAAGCATCAGATTTGATAAAGTGTATGTTAAGTTTATGTCTGTTTTTAATATATTTACAAATCATGATCTACTTTTGAATTGTTTGATTTAAGAAACGTTATTTCGATATCTTTAGGTCTCCAGAATTCTGCAATAAAGTTGGTGTCCTTGAGAGACATGAAGTGGGTTCACAATTGAATGATCCGAGTGATCGTTTAGTAATGACAGAAACGCTTAATAATGAAAAATGTGTCATAAGACGTGTTTCCATTGCCCAATGTGACACGCGATTTTGGAACCTAAGTAGAGGGCGGCAATGCACTGCTATTGCAGCAGCATCCATAGCTGGCAGTAATATTGTACCTCCAAATGAACGAACATCTGACCTTATAGATTCTGTTTAAATTGATGATAATAATTTATGTAGAAATAGCTTAATTACTCGACCTCCTATCTCTGCTGGAGCAGCGCCGGCCTTAGCTGTCTTCGTGCCCTTGTGCGAGAATTTGTATGGCGTCTTTTTTAGTAGTTTTTCCCTTCTAGTTATCAGTTTTTACTTTTTTTTTAGTTATCAAATTTTTTTGAAAC
The DNA here is from genome assembly GCA_037103525.1 of Ganaspis brasiliensis. NCBI lineage: Eukaryota > Metazoa > Arthropoda > Insecta > Hymenoptera > Figitidae > Ganaspis > Ganaspis brasiliensis. The sequence continues at coordinate 23,440 of JAZKLR010000657.1, forward strand.
CGCTTCTTTAGAAACCATAGAGCCCCCCCCCCCAAACACAGCACCCTTTTGCGGCCGCACAGGTGCTCACTACCCTAAAGTGCGTACTGTACTAGAGAAATAGGCAATGTGGAACATTTAACATCTTTAGAAATTCTGAAAGAATTTGAAGTTCAATCTAACAAGTGTACGTTTTCTGTCGTAGCAGAATATTTTTTTAATAAATTCTGTACAGATGCAGACAGTAGTACTTTTAATGAAATTTAAAAGGAAAAACACTACATATATCACGATGAAGACGTACATAAGTATGAATGTGAAAACCATCTGTTGCGTAAAAATTGCAATAGCACGATTCGCATTTCGGAAATGAAGACATCGTTACAAGTACCTATGTCTCACAGAAAAGCTGTACATGATTGTGGCACAAGAATGACAGAATGTATTCAGAAAGCTTGAAATTATAGAGAACATAAGGATTGTGCAACTCTTGAATATTTCTGTAATGGAGTGCCGAAACCTAACGAAGAGAATTTTATTCCTGTGTTTAAAGAACACGGTATATATGACGAAATAATTGACGCAATGTATCGACTCAATCGGCAAGCTGACAGCCTTTTGTAAGGTGTTACCACCTATAATGTTGAATCTTTTAATTCACTTATTGACAAAACAGTCCAATCGAATCGCGTAAATATTGGTAAAAAAATTATTATAATGGACAAACTGCAGCAGGAATTGAGCCTCCGGATTATATAAGGGCACATAAATTTTCAACAGCGGTGTCCGCTTTTCCCCCACCACCTTGAAATTGATTTTTAATAAACAAAATTTTGTAATTACTATCTTGTAGGAAATTCTCTGGCACATCTTTTTTCTTCAGATAGTATTTTTTCTATCTCTTACCGTTTTTGAAAAAAACTCAAAAAACTGAATTTTTCTGGAAATCATATTTGATTAAAATTTCCACTTCAACTCGCTCTAAAATGAAATTTTTTTAATATATATCAGAATAGAATCGATCCGTTCGAGCCAAGTTGTGAAGGTAATGTTTAAATAAATTAAACAGCAACACTAGCACATTATATTTTTTAAAAGACAAAACAGTCTTTATTAGACGAACTTTATCTGAAATGATGTTTATAAAACACGACCATAAAAGCATTAACATAAAAGAAAATATTACAGGGGTAAATAATATTTACAAAAAACCTTTACAAAAAATTATTGATTAATTCATAATTTAATTTCAACGTAAATTTTAACTTGTAATTTAACATCTAATTTCTTCTTGATAGTTATCTGTCTATTTATATTTCTGTTATGTTATATAACATCTAAAATAATAATTTAATATTCTTTGTGTTTGTTGTTAAAAATCATTATAATAACCGAAGTGTTATATTAATTGTGTTACAGCCTAAAGAGGTCAGTGAATTACTGACGAAACGTTGCTAATAAAAACTGTTTTGTCTTTTAAAAAATATAATGTGCTAGTGTTTCTGTTTAATTTATTTAAACATTACCTTCACAACTTTGCTCCAACGGATCGATTCTATTCTGATGTATATTTAAAATGGAGAGCGACCAAATATCGTTTAAAATTTCTTAATATTTTGACATGGAATTTATAGGAGTTATAGGTTAAAGTATTCTTTGGATGATAGGCTTTTAATAATGCTTAATTGTTTGACTGAAAAAAAGTTATTAATTTTTTTATCGCTCATTGTTACATTATTGTTTGATAATCTTCAACTGCTTCGTTTAACGAGGGAATTTTCAGTAAACACAAAGTGTCGTATGTTAAAATGTTCATGGATACCCAATAAAGTTTTCTGGAAAGTTTCATTTGAATTGAATTTATCATAATCAAAATATAAGCAACAATATTTTTGCGGCGCAAGTAGCTTGATCTGAGAACTGTCATAATAGACGTAGCGATATGCGTCTTCATGTTAATAGATCTTATTATTTATTTACTTACTTTTTTTCTTTATTGAATTTTATTATTATTATTATTATTATTATTATTATTATTTCTTTCTCATTGTTACATTAGTTTTTGATTATTTTCGAATGTTATAATATATAATGTAAATTTGTTATTGAATAAAATTCAGTTAACTAAATACATCCAATTAAAGGTTTATTTACTATTAAAAATTATGTCAATACTGTACTTCAAGTAATTTATTTATTGTAATCGTTCATTATTATTCGAATTAGAAAATATAGAATTAATCAATCACAAATTTACATTATATATTATAACATTCGAAAATTATCAAAAACTAATGCAACAATGAGCAAAGAAATAATAATAATATTCAATAAAGAAAAAAAAGTAAGTATATAAATAATAAGATCTATTAACATGAAGACGCATAGCGCTACGTCTATTATGACCGTTCTCGGATCAAGCTCCTTGCGCCGCAAAAATATTATTGCTTATATTTTGTTTACGATAATTTCAATTCAAATGAAACTTCCCAGAAAACTTTATTGGGTATCCATGAACATTTTAACATTTAGAGCGAGTTGAAGTGGAAATTTTAATCAAATATGATTTCCAGAAAAATTCAGTTTTTTGAGTTTTTTTTCAAAAACGGTAAGAGATAGAAAAACTACTATCTAAAGAAAAAAGATGTGCCAGAGAATTTCCTACAAGACAGTAATTACAAAATTTTGTTTATTAAAAATCAATTTCAAGGTGGTGGGGGAAAAGCAGACACCGCTGTTGAAAATTTATGTGCCCTTATAGAATCCGGAGGCTCAATTGTACAATTCAACATACACAAGGCTATAAAAAAGTACTATGAATTTCGTGGAAAGCAAGTACCTCTAATAGTGAAACAGCTAGAGGGAAATAGACACAAAGAAAATAAACAACATCAGAAAAGAAAACGTAGCGATAGAGAAAGTGGCGTAAAATATGAGAAACACAAGAGAAGACAGGTCAATACGGTTAAAGATTACGAACCACAATGTCAGAAATAAGATATGGAAAAGTCAGACTACAAGGAAAGGGTAAATAGACTGAAACATAAATTAAACTCTTTCATATCACAGCGAGAACACATCAGGTAACAAACGACCAAACAGTGGAACAGTCCTTTAGGGGTCCTTCACATATTACGTCATATCTTTGATGGCGGGAGGGGAGTTGGCAAAATACCACGGTCCGTGGAAATTAAAATTTTTAACAATAGAAAAAATATCACGAGGGGGGAGGGGGTTCAAATTAGCCAAAATTTGTATCACGTAATATATTGCAAATGTCCCCTTATACGTAAAAACCAAATGTTGGTTTCTTACTGTGTCGATGTTTGCAAAAGTTTGTCGTATGAAGGATAGCACGTCTGATGCATATACGCTTAAACAAATATTATTCCCAAGTAAGAACTTGCAGCTGAAATCGGAAATAAAAGTTGGAACAGGCAATGAAAAAGTAGCAAGATCAGAATTTGCGAATAAAGAATACTGTCAAGTCCAGGATTCAAGTTTATTTATTTACAAAAGTAATTTATTTATTTACAAATGGAATTGCAGAAATAAAATGTTCTAATTCAACAAAATACTATACTCCAGAAGAAGCCTATGATCAAAATACAGAGTGTACGCATACTTTTTGTTGACGAAACTTTGTCAAAATTGAAACTAAAACATCCATACTATTACCAAGTACAGGGTCAACTGCAGATAATAAATTGAGATTATTGTTTCTTCATGCTTTGGACACCACATGGTTCAGTTGTAGTCAAAGTACTGAGAGATGACTACTTTTGGAAAAACGAAATGAAAGAGAAATTAAAAACATTTTACGAGAATAGTATAATACCTGCAATAGCAGACAGCCGCATTGAAATGCCTGTCAAGGAAAGAAATCCTAATAATTCAGATCAAACCGAGTAAGGATAGAATTGACGTATTTGCAGCTTTTAAGAAGACAAACACTGAAACGAGTCACCAAGAAATTATATCCTCACTGCAGTGGAAGATTTTTAGTTTTTTTTAATATATTTGCACTAAAAACGTTCCCAATGCTTAATGAAATTAACCCCAGCATGTCATGTAGAATCATAAACTGTTGAAGAAATGAAATTTGCCGCAGTGAGTAAAAGTTTCGTTTTTGCCGTCCATACATTGCAACAAATTTTAATCATAATTAAAGTTAACAGTTTTCTCAATACTTATGGCTCATTATTGGATCTTGTGTTAACTAGCTCCTTTAATTTCGACTTAAATTTAGCAGTAGAAATAATAGTACCAGTTGATAATTATCACCCACCACTGTTATTGTGTATTCATAATAATAGTGAGATTTCTCCTTTAAATAATAAATTACAGTGTGAATTTAAATATGATTTTAAAAATGCCAACTTGGCAGCAATTTGCTCTTATTTAAGTGGAATTAATTGGGAGTTGGTATTTGATTCAACTAGCGTAGACGAAGCTGTAAGTATTTTTTATTCACATATTCACACTGCCTTTGATTTTTTTGTTCCGATTAGAACGGTTAATAGTTCAGAATATCCGTCGTGGTTTTGCGCAGAACTTAAACGTCTAATTTATTTAAAAAAAGTCGCACATTTAGAATTCAAGCGTTCTGGCTGTTTATCTGACTATCGCAAATTTTCCTATTTACGATCTCTCAGTAAAAAGATCTCTAAGTCGTGCTATAGTAAACATATTATTAGAATGGAACAAGCTTTTAAATCCAGTCCAAAGCAATTTTGGAATTATGTGAATAATTTACGGAACGATTCTCGAATTCCAAATAATATGTTTTTAGACAATTGCAATGTAAATAATAGTCAGGATATTGCTGAACTTTTCGCAATATTTTTTGAATCCGTTTACTCAGCTTCTAACCCAGTGTCACATTCCTCTAACTATGCGCCGGCTAATAATAACTTTTTAAATAAAATAATAATTCAAAAAGAGGATATTTTAAATAAATTAAAGTCACTAGATATATCTAAAGGTGCTGGACCTGATGATATTCCACCTTCTTTATTAAAATCCTGCAGAACGTCTTTCCTACATCCACTATTTTTATTGTTTAATATGTCACTTTCTAATGGCATCTTTCCTTTTGAGTGGAAGAAGGGTATAATTATACCAATTCTCAAAAGTGGTAATAAGAACGACGTTCGTAATTATAGACCTATAACTATTTTGAGCACTATTCCTAAAATATTTGAAAGTCTCATATACGACATTATTTATGCCTACTCAATTAGTTTTATCATTCCGGAACAACACGGCTTTGTTAGAGGAAGATCTGTGACCACGAACTTATGTGTTTTTACTGATTATGTACTTAAAGCATTCGAGAATGACCGTCAAGTGGATGCGATCTATCTGGATTTTGCTAAAGCCTTCGATAAAATTAATCACGATATTCTCGTGACTAAGCTCAGGGCCTTGGGTTTTTCAGACCTCATTTTGAGTTGGATAAAGAATTACTTAACTGACAGATTATTATCAGTTCGTATAAAATCATCTTATTCTCAAGTATTCTCAGCAACATCGGGTGTTCCTCAGGGCTCAAATCTTGGCCCCCTCTTATTTTTATTATATATAAATGATATCTCCTCTGTAATACGATATTGTTGTTTTAGTCTTTTTGCGGATGATTTAAAATTTTACAAAATTATTATTAATCAAAGTGATTTTTTAGAGATTCAAGCAGACCTCGATTTTGTTATCGAATGGTCTATTAATAATGATCTGCTTGTTAATGTGAAAAAATGTTCAATTATTTCTTTCTCCAAAAATAAAGATCTGCAAATTTTCAATTACGTAATTGGTGGTAGCGATCTTGTAAGAGAAATGACGGTTCGAGATCTTGGTATAATGCTTACTACCGATTTATCATTTAATGTTCACATTTCAAACACAATTAGTAGGTCACTCTCGGTTCTGGGCTTCGTCACGAGAAATGCAACGCGTTTCACTGATCTATCGACATTAAAATCATTATATTTCTCACTTATTAGATCTATTCTGGTTTGTAACTCTATTGTATGGATGCCATATCAAGATTACAACTTTGTTCGTCTTGAGCGTGTTCAGAATAAATATCTACGTTTTATAGCGCGCCAGCGTGGAATAAGTCATGACAGATTTGACCATGATTAAACGGACTTAAGGAAGTTGTTTAAGATTCCCAAAATTTCGCTTTTACTATTATATACTGATTTGTTATTTCTTTACCGTATATTGAATGGTCAAGTTAATTGCTCGGAGGTATTAATGAATATAAATTTTTCGATTCCACCAGTCACTTTAAAGACACTTAGAGATCGCTCCACAATAAAAACTCGAAACCCGGATGTAAAAACACATGAGAAGAACCCTCTATTCTATGTCGATACTGAGCGATCAGTTCAAGGAACAAACGCAATTTATAATAGACTTTGTAGAGAAGCAAATATTCACTGCGCAAACCTAGATTTTTTTTACTATTCGTTAAGTGCCTTCACAGCCTTATTACGATCAAACGTTTTGAATAAAGAATTTAAATAAGGCTACCTAGCCATAATACCATATTGGTATATATATGTGTTTATATTAATAAAAATATGTATTATTAAAAATATATATATATATTGTTTCACTATATTGGTTCGATCAATTTAATTATTATTTTTTGTATACCAGTACAATTGTACGAAAGGGCAAATTTTAATTTCTGTAAGCCCGTATATATGTTAAATAAATAAATAAATAAATAAATAAATAATTAATTATGTTACAAAAGCTTTCATTAGGCTTCAATCTAATTAAAAATTAGTAAGTAAGTTAAATCGTGCCACCACGTAACAGAAAAAAAAGACAAATTTATTTACATACTTATCCAAAGTATACTTTAGCTCGAAAAATAAAGAGAAATAAAATCTTTCAGAAAAAAGATCCGTTCATAAAGTTCTTCTGCATTAAGGAAAAGTTATGGAAAGATTTTTACTTTTAATTGGAGCATATTCGGAAGAAGATTCTGAGGCCCGAAATAAAGATTTCAAACAACGATTTCACTTACGTCCTAAGTATGCAATTGTTTATAGCATTTGCAAAAATATCACTATCATGGTTATATTAATATTATAATAAAAAGATCAAGAAAATCGCTTTTTTCAAAACCAAAAATTTATCAAATTGAATATTTTTATAAAGTTATAATTTTATATTAGTAATTTTAAATGAATAGTTTTATATTAATAATTTTATATTAGTAATATAAACAATCAACAAGGTACTCAAATTTGTTTATAATAAATGTTGTTAACAATCTAAATTTTTTAATATCTACTTTTCTCTCTATTTCTGAGTACACCCTTCAACAATTGTTTCGAAATTTTTTTTTTTTTAATAAAATAACACACATGAGAAATTCTTTATTATAATTGTTCTTATTAATCAAAATTTTTTAATATATAATATGTTTTCAAACAGCAATATCCTTTAGAAAAAGAACAACCATTTGCAGTAACAAATTTCACGCGGCACGCATGCATTCTTCCCGCAAGTCATTTGCTCGACTCGACATTTGATCGAACGGCATTCGATCGACTCGTCATTTCCTCGACTGGTCATTTCCTCGACTCGACATTTGCTCGACTCGACATTTCCGCGACTAGTCATTTCCTTCGACTGGTCATTTGCTCGACTCGACATTTTAACGAATGGACATTTCCGCGACTGGTCATTTCCTCGACTGGTCATTTCGTCGACTCGACATTTCCGCGACTGGTCATTTCCTCGACTGGTCATTTGCTCGACTCGACATTTTAACGAATGGACATTTCCGCGACTGGTCAGTTCCTCGACTGGTCATTTCCTCGACTCGACATTTTAACGAATGGACATTTCCGCGACTGGTCATTTCCTCGACTGGTCATTTCCTCGATTCGACATTTCCGCGACTGGTCATTTCCTCGACTGGTCATTTGCTCGACTCGACATTTTAACGAATGGACATTTCCGCGACTGGTCATTTCCTCGACTGGTCATTTCCTCGACTCGACATTTCCGCGACTGGTCGTTTCCTCGACTGGTCATTTGCTCGACTCGACATTTGCTCGACCCGACATTTCCGCGACTGGTCATTTCCTCGACTGGTCATTTGCTCAACTCGACATTTTAACGAATGGACATTTCCGCGACTGGTCATTTCCTCGACTGGTCATTTCCTCGACTCGACATTTGCTCGACTCGACATTTCCGCGACTGGTCATTTCCTCGACTGGTCATTTCCTCGACTCGACATTTGCTCGACTCGACATTTCCGCGACTGGTCATTTCCTCGACTGGTCATTTGCTCGACTCGACATTTTAACGAATGGACATTTCCGCGACTGGTCATTTCCTCGACTGGTCATTTGCTCGACTCGACATTTTAACGAATGGACATTTCCGCGACTGGTCATTTCCTCGACTGGTCATTTGCTCGACTCGACATTTTAACGAATGGACATTTCCGCGACTGGTCATTTCCTCGACTGGTCATTTCCTCGACTCGACATTTCCTCGACTGGTCGTTTCCTCGACTGGTCATTTGCTCGACTCGACATTTGCTCGACTCGACATTTCCGCGACTGGTCATTTCCTCGACTGGTCATTTGCTCAACTCGACATTTTAACGAATGGACATTTCCGCGACTGGTCATTTCCTCGACTGGTCGAGGAAATGTGCATAGAGTTGAATATATTGTTGACAGATGGAGCCAGGAGTATTATATTCAATATATTCAACACTATGCACACTAAGAACGCTTGATAAATAGAAACCACAAACTACTACAAAATAGAGAGGAAACTCACATAAAAAAAACCTTTCTTTCAAATGTCGAGTCGATCAAATGACCAGTTGTGGAAATGACCAGTCGCGGAAATGTCGAGTCGAGCAAATGACCAGTCGAGGAAATGACCAGTCGAGGAAATGACCAGTCGAGGAAATGACCAGTCGCGGAAATGTCGAGTCGAGCAAATGTCGAGTCGAGGAAATGACCAGTCGAGGAAATGACCAGTCGCGGAAATGTCCATTCGTTAAAATGTCGAGTCGAGCAAATGACCAGTCGAGGAAATGACCAGTCGCGGAAATGTCGAGTCGCGGAAATGTCCATTCGTTAAAATGTCGAGTCGAGCAAATGACCAGTCGAGGAAGTGACCAGTCGCGGAAATGTCGAGTCGAGGAAATGACCAGTCGAGGAAATTACCAGTCGCGGAAATGTCCATTCGTTAAAATGTCGAGTCGAGCAAATGACCAGTCGAGGAAATGACCGGTCGCGGAAATGTCGAGTCGAGCAAATGTCGAGTCGTTTATATAAATGTTAATAAAAATAGTCATTGTTTATTGAAAATAGCGTTTTAAAATTGTTTATAGCTTTGTCTACAACTTTTAACAAATTGTACTACTAAAAAAAATCAATTTTTTCGGATTAAGAAGCACAGGTAAGAATTTGTTTATAATAATTGTTTATAATTATTAAATCATAAGTTTATTTAATTATTTCTTTTCTATATTGTACAATACTTTCTTAGCATCTAAGTTAAATTCTATAATTTTTTTAAAGATAAAAATTACTGTAGCTCAAATAGACAATTTTGTCAGTATTTATGTATATTTATAAATTAAATAAACAAATAAATAAAAAATCGAAAATCACAGTTTTTTTTAAATAATATTGCACTGAATAATTAAAAAAAATCCAAAAGTGGTTATGAATCACGGACTGTGAATAATTTTGAACAGTAAATTGAGCTGTAGGTAAAGATAGAGAAATTGTAGCGTTTAAAATATTTATTTTAAATGGGCCTTCTGATGAATGAAACAATTCGAGAAATACGAAAATCATTTATAGTTACTTTTGACAGAACTCTTTTTTCTAAATAGTTTATAGATTATGATTTTTTTATCTTTACGTTTTTAAAAATGTTTTAATTGTCGTTAATACAAATGTTGTTGATTATGATTTTTTTTCTCTAATTTGGTTTTGAGAATTTATTTTTTCATTAAAAGTGTTGTGTTTATTTCAATTTTGTTAGTTGCTGTTATTTTTTAGCGTTTATTTAATTCTTTCTTATACTTAGGTTTGTTTTTTCATTTATAGTGTATAAGAATATAAATGTGGATATTATTGTTTTTAACTTTCCTTTTTTTTCATTTAGGTTAGTTTTTTTATTTCTGTTTATTTGATTGTCTAAACATTTATTTATGAAATCTTATCCGATTTGAATTTCCCGCGTTCCAGTGTTCAACTATGTTCCACTTTTATAAGAATGGGGGGCAGGTATTTAAATGAAATCTAGTTTTCTATGTGTGTATGTGTTCATTGATTTTTTATTTATATTGAAGAATTTTTTTAATTTTAATTATACTCTTATTAATCGCGAGTGAAAGTGCGCGAAATGGAATTTCTCCCCTAATTGATAATTAGAGTATTTTTGGGGAAAACATTCGTCGGGCTGCGGTTTCTCGTTAATCCAGAATTTGTCGCAAAATTGTCAAGTGATTTTTTTGGTTATGTCTTGCTTTTACATGATCCTTAAAATAAAATAAAAATTCTCTTTTTACTTTTGTATTTGTTTAACAATTCACGGTGCGCCTTAACCAGACTCAACCCAAAAGCCCTTGCTCAGTAAAATTTCTTTTTTCTCGTGAAAGTATATGGAAAATAAAAACTTTTCTCACAAAAATCAAAATATTCTATGGAGCCGATTTTGAGAACGGTCCCTTTGGATATTTTCGTCATTAAAAATACATTTCTTTAAATGAAAATAGCAAATAGAATTTTATTATTGTATTATAGTTTCAGCCGCGGATCCAGAGGGGTCATATGTGCATACCCCCCTCCCCCCCGAGAAAGATAGTGGGGGGTTTGAGATTAAAAACCTACACCCACCGTGAAATTTTTTTATCAGAGTTGTCAAAGGATTCATCGATTTTCTTGAAACTTCGTGGTATTATGCTGCTATATGAAAAACTTTTTCCCTCCAAATGATTTTTAAAAAAATTCAAAATTTAATAAGATACGCCATTTTGAATATCAACATTAATTCAACAAAATTGTTAATATCTTAAAATATTATAAAGATATTGTAATGAAACTTGTACATGTTTAAGTTAAAAATATGTACTTTTAAATTAAAATAAATTCAATGAAAAAAAAAATTTTTTCATGTAAAAAAATTTAAAAAAAATTTTTAATTTAATTTTTTATTTACTTACTTCTCTCTGACAGAAATTTTATTAATGTTTTTAAATTCCTTATGAACTTACCTTTAATTTAAACAAAAAATTAATGGAGACTTTATTAGGCCCCGAGATATTAGACTTTTTGTACGACCGCGCGTAATTGCAGCAGCCGTGGCAATGCCAGGCAAAGCGACGCGACAGCGTAGAAGCTTAGCAGTGCAGTACGAGTTGGTTTTGTTTTCAGAGCTTTATCGAAATGGCAGAGTTCTCCTACCAAACGACGAAATAACTCTTGCGCGTTAGTTTCGACACCTGGAACGTAACACATGGGCTTTTTTGTGTGCTGCGTAACTGGAGAACAGTCATTTGCTAGGTAAATCCTCGCGCTCATTTAACTGTTCTCCACGTAACTTCTCCGCGCACCTGAATTAACGCGCTTAGATATTAATTATTTTATAGGACTGAAACGCGTAATTAAAGTAAAATGAATTAATTAATTTATTTTCTTACCTGATAATTAATTTCAGATTACGTATCCGCGAATCGACCAAACGTGTCTAGATGGCCGATTTTATTCACGGTTAATAACAGCGACAATACTTTTTAGCGGTTTGTCCGTAACTAGTATTGTAATGGAGACGCAGTTTTTTCGATTAATTTCCGACCGATTACTCCGGATAATTCTAATTAAATTATTTTTTATGTGTAATCTACATTACTTATTATCTTTTGTTTCTAGATTCCAGATAAAAAGAGTTTAAAGGAATCTTGGCAGAATGAAATTCTGGAGTAGACGTGAACCAGAAAGATGATTTCTTTTTCTAACTTACTTTGGCTCTTCCAGCACCATTTATTTGTTATTTTATTATGTATGTTTTCTTCCTGTTAAATTCATATATTTTTGTTTATAACACTGCCCTGGGAATTTCAATTTTTTGGATGGGAATAAGATGGAACCTAGTGTTTCCAAATGGATTTTTTGTGCTAAAAACGAATTTGGGTTCAAAAACTTTTCACCACGTCACGTTTTCGAAAAAATGGGGATCAAAAACCCTTAAAAACCCCTAAAAACAGCGTTTTTGGCAGTTTTTGAAAAATCGTGGGGCAAAATCCTGACGTAATATAACCTTTTCTATTATCATAAATTAAAGGCTGAAACAAGCCCTTTTAAATGAGCCTTATATCAATTTAATCGCATGTGTTTTTTTTATCTAAGGGGGGATAAAAAAATGAAAACAAGAAGGTATTTATTTAAAATTTTAATGTAATCGCTTAAAACTTGTTACTTGGAGGTTTTAAAGATAGCTGGTTACGAATATGGTGATTGAATATTCAAATAACTTTTGAAAGATTCAAAATGGCGGATTCAATATAGTCGTCCTCCATATTGGATTCGTTATTTTGAATTTTCAAATGTAGCTGCACATTCGTAATCAGCGTCCCTCAAAACCTCTAAGTAACAAGTTTTAAACGATTACAATCAAATTTTAAATAAATACCTTCTTATTTTCATTTTTTCCTCCACCCTCAGACAAAAACACACCCCCCGCTCTAGGGCAGAATGCGATTAAATTGGCATAGGGCATTTTTGAAAGAGCTTGTTTCTGCCTTTAATTTCTCATGATATCAAAGTTTATATCACGTCAGGATTTTGTCCCACGATTTTTCAAAAACTGTCAAAAACGCTGTTTTTAGGGGTTTTAACCTCTATTTTTTAGAGAACGTGACGTGATGGAAAATTTTTGAACCCAGATTCGCGTTTAGCACGAAAAATCCATTCGGAAACACTAGATCACATTTTATTCGCAAAAGCCATGTAGGCCAGTGTAATCATATTTTATCTTTTGTACTTTTATTATTTTGGGTAATATATGAATTTGTTATTTCTTCCTAATAGAAATCCTGAGAATTTAACTGACTAAACCTATCCTAAAGCTGCAGTAGAAATTAAGTAAAGTAAATTTCAAGTCTAAATCTAGTTTACCAGTATAAGTGAATATGTTTTGAGAATTTTGGCTCTGGTGAGCAAATTCGGAGCATTAAAAATTTCACTTCGTTACAACTCAAAGAGTTAATAAGTTGGCTATTGATAAGAAATTTACTGAATCAGTTTTGACAATTATGAATCAGATCAAAAAAATGTAGGTTAGGTTGTAATACAAACGGAATGACTTCAATCGGAGTCATTCTGAACAGGGCCATTTTTTGGATATCATAAAGGGCGACGCACAGTGGTCTGAGAGTCGAATCTAGCTGGCCAAAAGTCAAAAAATTGATGTCTTCAAATAAATTTTTCTTAATGATTTTATGATCTATTATATCTATTGTGTTTGATTTAGAATATTTTAGCCGTTAAACATTTTTTTTATTGATGTATCATGGTCTTAACCGCGTCAGCTTCGCTTATAGTTGATTTTGCCATAAAACTCATATCTTCAATTATTTGCAGCTAGTGACCATTTAAATTAACATATTTAAATAATGTACATATTAATTTAATAGTTCGTTTTACTGTTTGTAAGATATTTTAAGAAATATTCCTCTAATGTTAAACCTATTATTTAAAAAAAGTAATGAAGGCAACTATTTACAGTATTTGTACACTACAAAATTCAAGATATCATAAGTTAGAGCTGCCGACAACTGCCGAAAAATTATTTATTGTTCATTAAGACGTTAACTTTCGATAAACATAAAAGATTCTTGCCACTTTTTGCCACTTTTGGAAATATTTGTCTTCAAATCGGGTGGTACGCGACGTTGTAGTGTGCGAACGGACAGGCCTAGACGCGGCGCACAGTGGTCTGAAACCCGATTCTAAACTATTTAATCAAAAACGTGTTGATAAAATTTCGAACCACTTTGTTTCTAGCAGTTTTTGTGGTAGGTTGATTACGAATCTAAAGTCAGATTTCAAAAATTCAAAATGGCGGATCCAAAATGGCGGACGAAAATGCAAAATTTTTGCCGAAATTTATAAAACTTAGTACACAGGGGTTTTCGGGGTCGCTGATTCCGAATCCGTGCACAATTTTCCAAAATTCAAAAAGGCGGATCCAATATGGCGGACAAAAACTCAAAATTTCTGCAAAAATTTACGAAACATGGTATATAGGGGTTTTTTGGGTCGCAGATTACGAATCTATACATAATCTTTCAAAATTAAAAATGGCGGATCCAATATGGCGGACATTAATTTTAAAAAATTAGTGTATTTGGATAAAAATTACAATTTAGGGCTTTTTAGATCAGCTATTTTCAACTTTGAAAATTTAACTGCAGATTCGTAATCAGCAACCTCATAAAGCCCTAAATCTAAATATTTATTAAAATATACTATTTTATTAAAGGAAATGTCAGCCAGATTGTAACAGCCATTTTAAATTTTTCAAATCGAACGGCAGATTTGCAATCAGCGACCCCAAAAAGCCTTAAATTCTAATTTTTATTCAAAAACACTAATTTTTTTCAAATTATAGTTCGCCATATTGGATCCGCCATTTTTAATTTTGAAAAATTATGTATAGATTCGTAATCTGCGACCCAAATAACCCCTATATACCATGTTTCATAAATTTTTGCAGAAATTTTGAATTATTGTCCGCCATATTGTATCCGCCATTTTAAATTTTGAAAAATTGTGCACGGATTCGGAATCAGCGACCCCGAAAACCCCTGTGTACTAAGTTTTATAAATTTCGGCTAAAATTTTGCATTTTCGTCCGCCATATTAGATCCGTCATTTTGAATTTTTGAAATCTGACTTGAAATTCGTATTCAGCGACCACAAAAACTGCTAGAAACAAAGTGGTTCGAAATTTTATCAACGACGGTTTGGTTATCCTTGGGACAACCTAAGGATATTCTCAAGATGCAAATAGAGTTTAGTGACTAGGTTTATTTTGATAGTTATTTGAACGCATTGTTCAGATAAAATCTTGTCTTATCTTACAAAACGCTATAATAATGTATCCTAATTAAATTCACGATGTTTTTTCTGTAGGTATATTTTTTACGTGAAACTGCATTTACATACCAATTTGTAATAGTAAGAAATAAATTATGAATGATTGTGGAAATTAGGAAACAAAATAATTCTGTTAAGGACAGGTCCAATGTTATTGTTGTTTTGGATGTCGACTTCCACGTAAATCGTATCACAACTTAGACATTTTCTTAAAGATTTGTCGGTCTTTTAGAGTTTTCAAAGTTTGAATCAAATACCAAGAAACTTTATTTCCTTTAACAAAAAAGGACCCCGCACACAATACACTGTGACGAAAACATAACTGCTACTAATTAATTGCAGAACTGACAGTATCGGGATGTTTATGTGATAGACGAACAACAACAACCTAAAGTAAATTTTCAAAAACCCAAAATGGCCGATCCAATATGGCAGTCGAATTTCTTAAAAAAAAAATGTTCCGAATCTTTTTGCTAACCAGTTTTTAAATATCACTAAACACAAATCTAAAGTTAGTTGTCCAAATTTAAAATGGCGTATTCAATATGACGATGGGATTTTTAAAAAATTGTTTGTCTATTACTTCCGGGAAAGTAATAACGGGTAATAACGTAACGAAGGTACACCCCTGCACATAAATGCTGTCCTTCCGGTTTATTGTTCGAACAATAGACGAACAATAAACCGGAAGTTCAGCATTTATGTGCAGTGGTGTACAACGCGAGACCTTGATTAAAATTCTGAATCAGAATCGGTATTGGTTTGCGAAAAATCTGGACGTGCTAGGATGCACGAAGTTGATCGAAATAGATGTTGTTGCCTGGATTGGTTCCAGTATGTTACAAATCTTACCGTACGACACATGATTAGCAAGAACTTATGCGAGAAATAGTTGGTGAAAGGAATTGAGCAGGAATCGTAATCGAAACAACTTCATCCTTTACGAGCCCAATATTATTAATTCGAAAAAAGAACCGTGAATTCCGATTGGTAATCAGTTACCATCGGCTAAATGCGCAAAAGGAAAGGATTTAATTCCCCTTACCCAATATAAATGAGTAACTCGAAAAGAATCTGGAGCTAAAATGTTTGCAATCCTGGATTTACTAACGGTTACCTATATCTTCCTTTAAAACAGGAAGTGAGACGTAAGACAGCTTTTATCATACCGGATGAAACGGGAGAGTTCACGCATGCGTCCTTTGAGTTAATGAATGCCCCCTTTTATTTCTCCAAACTAATGGAATTAGCATTGGGTCGGCTTAGAAACAAAATTAATTATCCTATCTAGACGTCATTTTTTCTTTATGGTCGCGATTGGAAAGAACTACTTCAAAGATTACTGTTGGTACTAGAAACTGTCTTAAAGGGCGAATCAACGCTGAATCTTAAAAAGTGTCGATTCGGTTTAGACATGCGCTACGACGGTTTTAAAGACTGACAAGTTTCTTCAGACGCTTTTGTACAAAATTTTGCTCAACTTGCTAACCCGCTTTAAAGTTTAACGAGAACGAACGTCGATTTTCATTGGTCAAGAGAACAGAAAAACTCGTTTCGTGACTTGAAACACAGATTGATTTCTAATCCAGTTTTTAACGTGTATTCTCCAACCGCTCCGGTAACAGAATTGCATACGGCAGGCCTGACGAGACGGGGGTAGAGGGGACTAGAGATCCTATAAAGAGAGTTGAGACACAGTTGGTTTCTGCGCATCGCGATTAAACCGGAACCAGAAGTTCGAGTTAAAGGCGCAAAATATTTACATGGAAAATTTTCAATTGGTTTAAATGGACGCGATTTGAGGTTATGTTGCAACATCACAAAATCACTTCTGGTTCCGGTTTAATCACAACCAATCACGAACCATCACACTTGTGTCTCAACTCTCTTTATAGGATCTCTAGAGGGGACTATTTACACCGGGCCCGGGCTACTGAGGGGCCCCGATATCGAAGGCATGAAAAAATTATTTTCTTATTAATCTTATAAATAACTTATGTGGAAAAATCTCAGGTTGGTCATAATATAACAAGGTTTCTGGCGGGGCTAATTATATCGAAAATTTTGCTTAAAATTTACAAAAATTTCGAATAAAGGCTAGATTCTATTATTGATTGCGCTAAAATAAAATTCTTTAAGACCCAATTTATTATAGGTAATTAAAGTCTGATCTATCACGATAAAAATGAGCGCTCTCTAAATTTGAATAAATAAAAATTCACTTATATTCACAGCCAACTAATTTTTTATTTGTTGAAAATAAAAACCAAGACTTTTGGGTGCGCATGCCTCCCACAGCTCGTACATTAGATTTCACAAGGCAAAATTTTGGGAGGCATTCGCTCCCAAAGATAAAAGGAAAGCTGCTTCAAATTTTTCTCCGTGTGGTCATGGACTATTTGTCTGAGTGTAACGCACCCAATCAAATCCAGACTAGGTAGCTCGACCAGTTCCCAGCTTAAAATTGGGCTCCCCTGCCTGTTCAGAGCTCAGACCCTTGCATGTGGAATAGTAGAATGGAGAAATAGAATTGAAGAATCAGACGATTTGTTTACGAAATTGAGTTACTCTAATCGGTAAAATTGGTCAAATCTTTCAGCTTGCTTTCGAGAATAACAAATTTTAATTGTTCTTGTTCTTCACAAACTTGTATTTCAGACCCACACGGCACCGGAAATTCCCTGATTTTTCCCTGAGTATTAGTCGATATTTTTCGAATATTCGAATTTAATTGTCAGAAAAGTTTCGTGGAAGCATTAAAATGTCCTCCAAAAGGAATATTGGGCGCGAAAGTTTCCTAAAAATATATTTCTAATATTCAGGGAATTTCCGCAATCTAATATTCCTTCAATATTCATAGTATTAACAGTTCATGATGCGCACTGATCGAACTTGGTTTCTGTGACATTTACGGATGCACAGTAGTTTTAATTTTCTAGAATTCTACAGTTGCCAAATATAACTTATAATTTTTATCAATTACCAGTTCAAAAAAAATTTTGGAAATTTTTTTTTAACTTTCTTTGAATATTCTAGGAATATTGGACGCAGAAATTTCCTGAAAATAAGGAATACAGGAACCATCTCTGCATATTAGGTTCGAATATTCGGGAAATATCTACAAATATTCAGGAAAAATTCAGGGAATTTCCGGTGCTGTGTGGCGACTTGGGTATTCTTTGTGTAGAACCACAGTTAGCAAGAAAATTGGATTTCGCAGGCTTTATAGGTATCATTGTTTCCAAAATAGCGTGAAAAGGACTTTTTTAACTCAATATAAATGAAAAAAAACTAAAATTTATTTTTCTTTAACTGATATAGTTCACTCGCATTTATTTATATGAAAAATAGAATAAAAATAATAATTATTACTTAATTGTTAGTTGTCATAATTATTATTTAATACCTACTTAAAATTAGTTCAAACATTTTTTTGGAAAAAATGTATATGGGCCCGCATAACTTTGGTCACGGGCCCGGATTTTCTTTCGGCGGCCCTGGCATACGGATGCTAGTTCTGTTGAACTTGAAGCAATGTTGTTACAGGAAAATGACAAAAACGATTTGAGATTGGTAGGGTAATGTCACAATGAGTGAACCGCTGAAGCTTTTTTCGAATAAATTTTTTATTAAAGTAAATTAAATGTACTTCTCTATTCCAAGCTTTAGTTTAGACCCCTAGATAAGAGTTTATGTAATGAGAACTTCGATTTTGTTATTTAGAAAAAATAAATCTGGCGTAAAAAAATATGCGTTTTTTTGAGAAATGAAAAAAATGTAACCTTGAGTGGACCACTCTTAAAAAATTGCAAGAAAAGATCAAAAAATCAATAAAAACTCAAGAATTTGTTAAAGTTATTTAAGATTTTTAAATTTTTTTAGTAAATTATCTAGTTTTGACTCCCTTTTATTCTATACAGTTTTCGACAAACCTTTTTCGAAATCACAAAAAATATTAATAAATAACATAAAATATATTTAAAAACAAGTTTATTTTCAATTTATATCCATAGGAATAGTAAATTGACATTAAAAATGAAAAAAATTAGACGCTTAACTGAAGATTATAAACAATGGTCCACTCAAGGTGACATGTATCTTTTCAAGGGAGCTACAAACATTTTTCTTTCGAGGCAAAATTATCACTTAAATAAACTTAGACAATCAATTTCAATGTGCAAACAACAACAAAAAATACATTACACCTTAGAACTGAAGTTCAACACTATTTTTACATTTCAGAATCACTTCATTAATTGTAACGGCGACTGTTTTGGCAGTTTGTTTTTTAAAAAATTCGTTTCGTCAAACCCTAACGTATTTGTTCACCGCAGAACACAATTTTTTTAGTTTCCGGGTGCGGCGCTGCTGTTTAAACTATTTCACGCCTTTACTGTCAAATAACTAAAAACTTTTAGGCGGTCCACTCATGGTGGCGGTCCATTCAAGGTGACATTAAACTATATGCGATTAGTTGACGCGTGTCGGAAGTAGAAGACTTAATTTATCAAAATACTTGAATATCCAGACAAGAAAAGATCAAGAGACGAACTAGGCGCCATTCGAGATTTTTGTTTGAGAGGAGGATAATTATACCGCGTGAATAAGCACGATGGCGAAAAAGTTTTATTATATATCGTCCCTTCTTTCATGCACAAAGCGTTAGCTATACGCTATCATAATTTTGCAAGTTATTTGGAAAGTGATAAAGTCATGTCCAAAATGAAAAAATACCATTTTTCCAAACATAAGCGGTTACATAAAAGAACATCTCGCCAAATGTTTACTGTACATTATGAGTAAGAAACCTCGCGTCAAATAACCAGGAGAATTGCATCCGATTCCTCCGGGAAATCGAACTTTTGCGTTGATAAACTTGGATCATTTAGGGCCTTTTCCGACGAGTGCCTGAGGAAATCGGTACTTTCTTGCTATCGTGGATAATCTTACAAAGTAATTTGTACTAAAAACCGCGAAAAATATTGGGTAAGAATTCCTGAAGTGAGCCCCTAAATTTTTTTCATTCCTATATGTTTCGATAGCCAAAGATGGTATAATAAAAACCTGTAAATAGTTTTCCGAAATTCGAATATTTGCAAAAAATAATAAATAAATACAATAAATGATCAAAATTTTAATTAAAAATAATAATTTGTTTAAATAAATTAAGTTTTTAATTTTTGAGGTTAAAAAACAATGTGTTCTCCCTCTTTTTTTTATTTGTTTTTTAAGAATCAAATAGAGAATACTTTTAAGATTTTATTTGAACAATAAAAAAAAGGATTCTCAATAACTTAATAAAATACAATATTTTATAATAAAGTTTGCACAGCCTTTTTATGTAGGTTTTAAACTATCGCGCGTCTTTTGTTTTCTTGTGTATTGTAAAAAGTTTCTACAACATATTTAAAGTCTTCAGAGTATAACATGCAAATCATTTCATTTTTGATTAGGGGAGCGTAGAAATGATATTTTTGCAAAAAATATTTTTAATCAATTGCTCTTTCAAAACGAATAATTAGCAGCGAAAACATTAAAAAAATTATGTATTTTTCTGACGGTTGTGGAACGCAGTACAAAAACAAATTTAATTTTGTCAATTTAATCGAACATCAAAATGAATTTGGTGTGAAAGCTGGGTAGAATTTTTTCAAAAAAATTTATATGTAAAAAATATGTGTATAAGTAAAGGTGCATCTTTACCGTCTCCGGTCGCAAAAAAAATTCCACTCAGCTTTCACATTAAATATATTTTTCATGTTCGATTAAATTAACTAAATAAAATTTGTTTTTATACTGCGCTCCACAACTGTCAAAAAATACATAATTTTTTTAATGTTTTCGCGGACAATTTTTCGTTCTGAAAGCGCAATCGATTAAAAATACAAGAAAATAGCATTTCTACGCTCCACTAATCAAAAATGAAATGATTTGCATGTTATACTCTGAAGACTTTAAATATGTTGTAGAAACTTGTTACAATACACAAGAAAACAAAAGACGCGCGATAGTTTAAAACCTACATAAAAAGGCTGTGCAAACTTTATTATAAAATATTGTATTTTATTAAGTTATTAAGAATCCTACTTTTTTATTGTTCAAATAAAATCTTGAAAGTATTCTCTATTTGATTCTTAAAAAACAAATAAAAAAAAAGAGGAAGAACACATTGTTTTTTAACCTCAAAAATTAGAAACTTAATTTATTTAAACAAATTATTTTTTTTAATTAAAATTTTGATCATTTATCGTAAGTACAATTCATCATTAGGCTTCCTTCCAATTTTAATTAAAATCGGTTCATCCACTCGCGAGTAATTGGTTATTTACTAAAACGCTACAAAAAACTTTGACCTTTAATAACTTTTGCAAATATTCGAATTTCGGAAAACTATTTACAGGTTTTTATTATACCATCATTGGCTATCGAAACATATAAGACTGAAAAAAATTCACGGACCCAAAAAAATTTAGGGGCCCACTTCAGGAATTCTTACCCTATTGAAACTTCGGCTACAATTAAACGAGTTGATAAGGTAGTACATCTATTCGAAGCACCAAATCGAGTCATTTGCGATAGAGGAACGTGCTTCACATCAAAAAAATTTCGACAATATTGTAATAAACACGGAATAAAATTGACACACAACTCAAGCAGACACCCTTAGGCTAACGGCTAGCTTGAGCGTGTCAACCAGACTATTTTAGCCCCTTTACGAGTAAAAGACTGGGAGGGTAGAAAAGCTGACTGGGACAATCAGTTAAAACGTATATCTCGTAATATCAATTCTTCGGTAAATAAAAGAACATACTTACAGCACTTTGAGGAAGGTGTCACCAGAGAATTAACGGAAAATTGTAAGACTCATCGAGAACCGTAGACTGTTCGCGAGGAAATAATTCGCTTACCTCAAGTGAAATGTACTTATAACAAAAAAATATTTTGGAAGGTACATAAGTTGAATACTGTATTTAAGATGTACTTGAGTTGTAAAATTTTTTAAAAGATGACAAACTTTTATGAACGGTGCTGTATGTACGTAACTTTACTTCTCTCCTTTAAAACAACGTGAGCTTCCTGGCCCTGTTGGAATTTGCCTATGATAGTTTTTATGATGTTTCAGACAAACGAAGATCAATATTCAAACGCTTAAATCAATTCGTAGCTTGATTAATCAGCACTGTGTTTTTTAATGTAGATTCTTCGTATCATTCTAATATATTAAACATTATTTTTGCAGTTCTTGAATTTTTTGCATAGATAGAAAATAAAATTTAAAATAAATAAAACGACTGCTATACGCTGTTTTGGAGAAGTGAATCATTCATTCCGCCGTAAAACTTTAAGATATATCGAGAAAATAAAGTTAAAATCAAAAATTCATATTGTGTAAATGAATATAAAAAAAGTATTAAAGAGAGCAGTGATAGGTATATAGGGGTCGTTCACAAACTACGTCGCATGCCTAGGGGGAGGGGGGGGGGGGTTAAAGAATTCATTATATTTCTTTTAATGAATTTGTTTCCAAGATACACTTCATGGAAGTAACCAATGTCGTATCTCAAAACCTAGAATATAAAAATATTAGTAAATTCTTTAAAATTATTATTAAATTTGTAAGAAATCTAAACATTATTTTTACAAAAATTGAATTCAATTGTATATATAAAAATATATAAACTTGTTTTGGATTTTGAAATAAGCAAAAACATCCTATATAATAATTTGCCAGTGTCCCTTTAGCTGAAAATTTTCGTTTCAAAATGGGCGGAGATTTGGCATTGTTCACCTTTTGTCTGCATTACAATGAGTCTATTGTTCTCCTTTTGTCCAAATAACTATAAGCTCATTATTAGCCTTTTGTCGAAATTACAATAACCTTATTATTAGCCTTTTGTAAAAATTACAATGAGGTGATTATTAATCTTTTCTTTACCTTTCCTGTGTAAGAATTTGCCAGTGTCCCTTTAGCTGAAAATTTTTGTTTCAAAATGGGCGGAGATTTGGCATTGTTCTCCTATTGTTTTCCTTTGTCTGCATTACAATAAGTCTATTGTTCTCCTTTTGTCCAAATAACAATAAGCTCATTATTAGCCTTTTGTCGAAATTACAATAACCTTATTTCTAGACTTTTGTCAAAATTACAATGAGGTGATTATTAACCTTTTCTTTACCTTTAAGGAGTAAGGGTATTCTGGGCGTTTACTTGAAATTACCAAATGATTCGATTTTCTGTGAGTAAGGTTCGCCTCTTTTTGAAAAATGATGTTGATGACAGGGGATAGTTTTGTTTTGTAAGTCTGAGTGAAAGGATCGTCCTGAATCTAAAAACGCAAAGAGGATCTGAGGTGAATTTTGGACAGGTAGGTAATTTTACTTGCCTATAAATATATATTAAAAAGTTTATTTCCATTTACAAACAGATTTAGATTACTTTTTAAATTTTAAATTAGATTTGGTTAAACTCGAGTTTAGTAGCTTATATACCGAGAAATATAGAGAGATTCCATACCAAAAAGATCAAAGTTGGAAGTCAAGTTTTTGATTTTGATCAAAGTTAGTGAATTTGTAGTATTTAGGGGTAGTAATAACTTAGTCAAGTATTTTTGAAAAATTTTCAAAATTTTAGGAATTACGTAACTTTGAATTTTTTACCCTTTATTTTTTCAAATTCTTGTCATTTAAAGAGTTTTTAATCGATTTCAATGAAATTTATAGGGTGTATATAGAAAACTATAAGGTTTTAAATATAAATTTGAAGTAGATTTAAAAACTTCAAAAATTCATGTATAAAAACACAAAAATTTCTGGCTACCGGCCTAGACAGTAACTCAAAAAACTGTAAGGCATAAAAAAGCGTTGCAGATTAATTTAATCTTACTTTACCACTAAACTCCAACCATTGGTTTTTTGTGACACTTTAAGATTAGTAGTTATTCCTATTAATTTATTATTAAAAATTGAAAACAGTAAAAAGAAAAAACTGAAATAATTTTTTGGTTACGCTATTGTTGAAGCTCATCAATTCTACGTAAATTATTGTTACACTGAGAAAATAAGCTTCTAGCCAATTTCTAGGTTAAGGGACTCTGAACAAAACACACAAGATACCGGCAATCACAACCAAACTGCAAGGTTGACAGTAGCATTTAATCTGCTAATGATAAACAAAGAGCTTTGCAGGTGCTACATCAACAACCTCTCTCTGATACATTTAATCAAAAATTGGTTATATTTAGTTAACTTATTTTCTCAGTGTAACAACAGACCAAAACGTATTTACAACTATACATATATATATACATATTTACAAGATTATTCGACTTCATGTGGTTGCCGGGACTATTTCATCGTTTTGCTTTTCGAGCAAACTTCTTTTTTAGAGTAGATTTCTGTATATCTACAGTGTTTGTGTCAATGAAAGCAGAAAATCGTTTGCAGACAATCTTCAAAATCGTTTGCAGAGTATCTTGGAAAATTTTTTGCAATTAATTTTCTGCTTTCATTGATTCAAAAACTGTAGATATCCCGAAATCTGCTCTTAAAAAGAAGATTACTTGAAAAGCAAAACGTTAAAATGGTCCTGGCAACCACATTAAGTCGAATGATTTTGTAAATAAGTATATAGTTAAAAATGTATAGTTGTAAAAATTTTCTGGTCTACTGCTAACAGTTATTTAGGAGAAACTGCCCTAAGTTGGATAGCCATTCTAACTATAAATATATTAAAAATTATTTATTTTACCGAAATCAATCTTAGAATTTAGTAGTAAATGTAGACTAAATTAATCTGCAACGATTTTTCGAACCTCACTGAGAGAAATAGATCTTCAAACTTATTATCCACGATATTAAAATATACTAATTCTAATATCTGGGTATTATGTTTAACCTGTAGACTGCCGGGTGTTGATAGACTTTATTCTCCTTTAAAAATTCAAAAATGATGTGGCTATAGCCTCAAAATATCTTGTAGAAAGTTCCAATCACACGCAGAGTCTATATATAGACTTCCCGGCAGTCTACAGGTTAATAATCTAAATACTAAATTTCAATATGTGGATGCTAAATTTAAATATCCACGAATATCCATATTTTGATGCCTTACAGTTTTTTGTGTTACTGTCGACAAAGAAAAATTTGTAATACACTTTTTTCATTGTTTCACAATTGTTAGACTATTAACTCAGATCGGCAAATTTATCACCTTCAAATGCATTTAAATTTCTGTCTTACTTGCGGTAAAATTAATTGAATGATAACTACTTTTAAACTTTTTGACACTACCATTGGTTATTTATTCATAAATATTTATTTATTTCTTGTAATATTTATAGATAGTTGTCAGAAATAAATCCTTGTAGTTTATTCATTTACAATATTTTTAAAAACAAATAAAACTCAAAATTCGTTATGCTATTTATCAATTTTTTTTTAAAATAAAGGTAAAATAAAAAGCTTTCATTATATTGTGACGAAATTAAAAAATATGAATTAGCACACATAGAAAAATAGGTTTAAATTTTTGTTTGTTTTTATACATGAATTTTTGAAGTTTTTAAATCTACTTCAAATTTATTTAAAACCTTATAGTTTTCTATATACACCCTATAAATTGCATTAAAATCGATTAAAAACTCTTTAAATTACAAGAATTTGAAAAAATAAAGGGTAAAAAATTCAAAGTGACGTAATTCCTAAAATTTTGAAAATTTTTCAAAAATACTTGACTTACTTCCCCTAAATACAATACAATTATTATTATTATTGAAAAGATATTAATAATATAATAATTATTATTAATATAATAATAATTATTATTATTGTTTATTATAAAATTAATTTTAATGTTGATAATATTTAATAATACCATATAATAATATTATTTATTAGTATGCTTTTAATTGTAAATAATAAAATTATTTATTTTTAGTCATTATTTAAGAATATGAAGAAAAATTTTTTATGGGAATATTTAAGATTTTTTAAAATTATTTTTGATTACATTAATGTAAGGTGTCATTGAGGTGTAGTTAACATTTATTTTTATGTAGAAGAGAGTGACCCAAGATGAACAGGGCCCCAAGATGGACATTTCGTATATAATTTTAAGGTGACAGCGCCTTATGCTTTCTGTCATTTTTGTTGTTTGTATAGACGAAGAAAAAAAGTTTTCTTATATGTTTTTCTTAATTTGGTAAATTTATTTAAATTTATGATTAAAAATGAGTACCTAACGTTATAATATTCTTTATTTATCGTATAATAATATTCTAAAATGAATTTACTAATTTTGTGTTTGTATAGAAAATTTTACTGGGGATAAAAAATTGTGTCGTGTATCCTAAGATGGACAGGCACGAAATCTCAATGTATTTATTTTCATATTTTCGATTTTACACTTTTTCAATAATTTTTTTGAACCAATTAAAATTTTTTATTTTCTAACACAAAATGTGATGTTATCGTTAAAGAATTAGATATATCGATAGTTTTCGATATCTTATTACTTTTTACTGTGAATCTATTAAATTGAAGTATTTAGGAATGTTATTTCTTAATAAATAAAAAAATTAAATTAAATTAATTTTTAATATATAATATTTAATTCGGTTTGGATTCTAGAGCAATAAATCGAAAGGGTGTTCATCTTGGCTCCCTTTATTTTATATATATCAAAACGTTTGTATGCTGAAATTACTGAAATCACATTAAAGCATGTTTATAAAAAACATATTTACTTTTTCTAGCAGGGTTTTGTTAATAGCATTTAGATGAAATCCATTTTTATGTAAATAACTGTTTTTTTCAGGTCCCACTGGAGAAGAGAAATTTATATTATACTTGTTGCATATGCTTCAAAATTCTGAAATCTTATGAATCGCATGAAATGTTTCAAAAGTTTCATAATTTATAATATAATATGTTTTGGTAAAACAGAATACAATGGATTCTACAAATAAAAAAAATATACTTTATAATAAATGAAAAAGATCAAAACATTCTTATTCGTGGAGAAATGCTCAATGATAATCATATATACAAATTTCAAGAACTATTAGAAGTCGATTCTGGTGGTCATTTTCAAATGCAAAATGTGGGTTATTTACAAATGTTGGATGAAGTTAAACCCATTAGAAATGTAGTTATACTAACGATTAGTTATACTAACTAATGTAGTTTTTCCCACTGTTCAAAAACAACCCAATTATGTGGATTGTGGTGATTATGCAATTGCTTTTGCAACTTCTGTATATTGTAATGTTAAACCTGAAAGTGTAGTATATAATCATGCAGTAATGAAAGAACATTTACAGACAATTTTTTTAAGTAATTGCTTATGTCATTTCCTTCTTATTTCAGATAATAGTAAAATTGCAAGTAGTGATAAACAAAATGTTAATAAACGAGTCAATCATTTTCGGAAAGTAGAGCTAAAAGAAGATATCCTTACCTGTGGCTTTTTCCAGGTTAATTTTATATACGGTTTTATGGGTAAAAACGAGATTTATATTGAAAACCCTAAAAAAATTTAAAAAAAAAAAAAAAAAATGATGAATTTCCTTTTTAAAATAGTCCAAAAGTTTTTTAAAAGCGTCAAATATAATCTAAGAGAATTTTAAAGTCCATCATCAACCCCAAAACTACCCCAATTTTTATTTTTTATGTAAAACTATCGTAAAAAGTAAAACATATTTCTTTTTTTTACAAGTATTGTTGTACAATTATAAATTTTTTCAAGTGCAGTTTCAGTTTTTAACTCCTACCCCTAATCTTAGAACAACCCCTATGCTTAATCAGAAATTGGAAAATATCCCCATAAGTTTTCTATTCTTATGAAATATTGCATTTAATGGTTTTTTGGGTTCCTGGTAAAGATTTTGGAGTCAATATTTAAGAATTCAAAATAGCATGGCGGATTAGCAAAATTAGGAACCCTCAGATATAAATTTTTAAATAAATGTTCTCATTTTCTTAGTAAAAATTAAATTTTTAATTTATTAATAGAATTTACATTTTGATATTAAAAATTCTATTATATCATTCTATTATATCTATATCTATTTTTCTATTTACTTTCTGTTTTGCTTATACATATATTCTCTAGGTTATATTTATAGAGTATAATGAACTATCTTTCCTCGAACATCGACAATAAAGAATGTGCCCGACAAATCAAAATGACTGAGAGAGATTGATTTCTTTTTATTTTTTATTTAAATAAAATAAGCTTTAGAATCCTGTTTTATTGACATATATTCATTTGCGGTAAAAGCTACACATTGACGAATGTGTTCAGTTAGTAACGAATTAACAAAAATTAAAGAGGAAACGTATTATTTTTGGCACACCACGCAAATTTCGGAGTGTTTTTTGAGCGAAATTAAAAAAGAATTGTTCTATTGCTTCCAAAATAAAGTTAATAATTATAAGACTTTTTGAACTTTTAGTCTATGTATCATAACATAATAACTGATAAAGAACCAGAACAGTTTGTTAAAAAGATACAAGATGCATCTTCTTGCTATGTCAAAAAGTAATTTATATCTCCTCGTGATCCATTTCTCCTTTATTTAACCTATAAAAAAATACGACGTGTATTGCAAAAGAAAGAATATTTTTTAGTTTGAATAAGAAAGATTTAGAAATTCTCATTGAGGGAGAAATCCTAAATTATAATCATATGTACAATTTTCAAAAACTATTAGAAGTCGAATGCGGATGCTATTTTCAAATAAATATTATAAAAATAATATAAAAGAAGGTTTTGTTTCCATTGCATAAAATAAATATAATAGAATACTTTTATTCATTAAAGAAAATTCAAAGATTTTTAAAAATTATTTTATTCACATTTTCATTTATTACGTTTTAAATAAAATAGCCTAAAATACGCCTAAGATACACGAATTATGCGGTTATGTTCAAGGTTATGTCAAAAAAAAAAATTTTATTGCTTCAAGTTTATCTTTTGACTAAGATGTGCTTTTACTGTTTACATGGAATTTGAAGGACGAATAAAGATTTTTTGTTAGATTTATGAAATTAATAAATTTAAAAAATTATTAAACTTACTTTTAGTAATAAATATGATTATAACTTTTTAAACTTGGCTACTTCTTAAAATAAAGAATTGAATACATTCTAATATTAGCCTTACATTTTATTGTTACAAATTAGACGCGCGCGCAATATCTTGCTAGTTGAAAAATATTTAGCAGTCTTCATACTAAAATCACGGACAAACTTTGCCTATACATACCCTCAATTTAATCAAGTTTGTTTTAAAGTTATACAGTCGAACCTTGCTAACTGAGACTTGTCTAACTGAGAAACCTCTATAAGTGAGAGTGATTTCAGGTCCCGTCATTTTTACATGTAAAAACCTGTATAAGTGAGAATCTGTAAGTGAGAATCATTTTTCTCGATTAGACCTCTATAAGTGAGCTAAGTGCCTCTCGGACCTCTATAGCTGAGAATTATTTTCTTAATAAGACCTCTATAAGTGAGAAAGGCGCTTTGCAGACCTCTATAAGTGAGAATCTTTTTTATATTATAATTTAAAACTGAAAATTTAATTAACAAAACCTTTATAAATCTATTAGTAATCTATTAGTCTTAGTGACAAAACCTCTATAATCAATACTCGTCTAGGTCATTCAGAAATTTGTTTCCGAGCCAATCAGGTTTTATCCGAATCTAAAAATGGCTGTAACTTGAAGAAAAATTCTTTTCGAATCATTCCGAATTAATCCGTTTCATTCCGAAGCTAAATTTTAATCCGTTTGAATCACATTATTTCATTCCAAGTCAATCCGAATCAATCCGTTTCATATTCGAATAAACCCGACTAAAATTGGAACGGATTGATTCGGAATGATTCGGAATGAAACAACGGGATTCAAACGGATTAAAATTTAGCTTCGGAATAAAACGGATTATTTCGGAATGATTCGGAAAGAATTTTTCGTCAAGTAATATCTATTTTTAGATTCGGATAAAAACTGATTGGGTCGGAAACAAATTTCGGAATTCCCTGGAAGAAATCTGATTAAAACTTATTCAAACTAATTGGAATTCAATCCGATCTTGTCGCCAGGGAAGTTGTATCAAATTAAACAAGATAAATTTTATGAGTACTCCAAAATCATTCATTTTTTTTTTATTTTAAAAATTAAAGTATCTAATGAAAGCTATAATTTTATAAATATAAATTTTTTTAAGAATTTATATCTAAATTGTGGTCTAAATCCAAGTAACAACAATAATTTTATAGCTTATTGGTATGACACTGTATTAAATAGATAATCTTAGAACTCTTAGTTGGTTTAAAAATAAATAATTTAATACAGTGCTTAACTAATTAAACAAAGTTATTAAATTTGCTCGATTGGCTATAAAACATACTTAAAATTTGTAATTATGTAATTATTTGAAAATGAATCAATTAATGCACTGCTGAACCAATGAAGAGAATGATTAAGTTTGCTTATTAAAAAATTTCTTCCCACACAATATTATTTATTACTTTGGAATTTTCACTATTATTACCTTCAATAAACAGCTGATTTGGGTTTGTGCATCTAGATAAAACTATTTATAACTGACCATGATAAAACAAAGGTTTATTAAAAATATTTCTAATTTATCAATACTTTTCCCTTGCGATTTAGTAATAGTTATTGCGAAAGGTCAAACTATATGGAATTGTTTTCGAAATAAAATAAATGGTAAACTTGAGAATTCACCAGAATCCAAAGTTATCCGAGGTATAAACACTACGGTACCTTCGTTAGTTTCAGTTAATATTAAAACTTTTATATTAAACGTATGCATTACCAAAATTTTTAACCTTGTACTTTTGCATAACCCATCATAAACATTTGAAGCATTACTGTTCTACCTATTTTTAAAATTAATTTATGAACAGGTAATTCTGGAATTTCTAAAGAGTTTAAATATTCAACTGAATAATTTAAATGTACATTCTCGTCAGTTTAATCCATTCCTTTTTGTTTCATACTATCTATACTATAGTAAAGGTTGAAGGGGGGATTGGTTGAAGGGGGTTTTGATCAAAGATGGGTTGGTTAAAGGGAGAATTGGTTGAAAGAGGTTTGGTTGAAAGAGGTTTGGTTGAAGGGGGGTTGGATGAAGGATGTGGCATCCCTGTACCTAAAATTCCTATATCAGCAGCGGCGGCAGCGAAATCTTTTTATAATATAGAGAGATATGTGACTTGGACTGTGAAAAGGAGGCTTACGTGTAAGAACAAGATTTATAGAAAAACGATCTTAAAGTTAAAAATTTAATATTGATACTACTTCACGCTTTAATGGTTTCAAACTCCTTACTCGGGGGTTTTTGGGGTTGCTGATTATGAATCCGGTGTTAGTTTTTTCATTTTCTTTTTTTTCTCAGACCTAGCATGACGGGCTAGGTAATTCCATTTTTTAGGGATTCTTGTTAGGGATTCTTTAAAATTCATCATGAATTTCTTGCCTATCAGCTTCTTCTAGGTTTAAAAAACTTTTTTTACGACAATTAAGATCTCACGCAGCTTTGATTATCCGGCCCCTTATGAGCTTCTTCTTAACATTTAAATGTGCGATTCCTAAATTTAATTTTTCTTTGGCAAATTTTTTTCCAATTCGATGAATGTGACTGACGTTTCCTTGTTCTTTTTTGTGGAGGAGAATAATTTTTGGAAGAAGATAGTATTTCTTTTTGTAAGATTGTTTTATTCTCTAGTGAATTATTTACTGTAGATGTTTCCTATTTAATTACTTTGTCTTGAGAATTATTTTCTACCTCTACATTTACTGCATACATTCCATCTTCACATATTTCTTGTTCCACAAAATTATTTTTTAATAAAAAGTTAACTGTAGATATTTTAGCTTCAGTCGCATCATGTTGGGGATTCGTATAAATTTCTTCAGAAAATATTGGTACATTATTAACAACTAAATCTTCGATCGATAAAGAATCAAAAGCATAAGAAGTTAATGAAGCTGGATTTTCTTGTGCTACAGGAACTACAAATTTAAGACAAAGAAGTGAAGTTTTAACTTTTTTCTAGTTCTCCTTTTACATGGACGATTTAGAGGTTTTGTGGACGGTACAGCCGCAGACTCCGATTATTTAATTATCTGAGTCACTGTAAAATAATTCAAGGAAATAGTTAAAAAAATATATTTTTTTAAAATTAAATTGTAATCATATATGTGCTATCAATCATATAAAATTTAATGCTTACTTACCTTTATCATCAATATCAATATTGAATATTTTAAACAAAAAATCTCGTGTTAATTTATTGTTGTAATCTATTAAAAAAGAAAAAATAGTTTATTTATTTATTTACATATATATATACGGGGTACTAGAACCCATTTGATAGAACAAATATATTAAAATACAATTTAATTAAGGCCACTTTATTATTGGTCCATATATAACGCCTGTCTTAAAGAGTAGACGAACTTCGCAAAACAGTTATTCAAGAAAGCAAGACTGTCACATAAATTATTTGCTTTAGTGCAAAGCCTAAGCGAACTTGAGTTTTTAGCAAAATTTGTTTTACATAGAGGAATACTAAAAGGCAATACAGTTCGGAGTGGTCTTTGTGGAGCAGAGAAATTAATGGAGGACAGAACCCCTGAACAATTAACTATGCTATTAATAACTTTAAATAAAAATAAAAGGTCCATATAATTATATCTATGCTCTAATTTTGGAATGTTTAATTGAGACCTTAGGATTGAATAATCGTGAGAGAAAAAGTCAAATTCAATATTAAGTTGCCTTGCTGCAAAACACCGAAAACAGTTTTGAACACGCTTAAGTCTAAGCGTATTTACACTGTGATATGAGCACCAAATCACAGAACCATACTACAAAACTGAGTGTAAAAATGAAATATAAAGAACTCTCAATGAAGTCAAATTTTTAAAATTAGGTGTATTGCGTTTAATAAATCCCGAGGATCTCAGTGCCTCATTCACAGTTGCTGCGATATGTTTGGTAAAAAAAAATCATAACAAAGTATAATGTCAACGTCACGAATTTGAGAGACACGAGCCAATAAGACGTCATTAATGTCATAATCATGACGAACAGTCACTGACTTTCTAGAGAATGATATGCATGAACATTTGTCAATATTCAACAAAAGTCCATTCAAATCACACCAGTCACAGATACTCGTTAGATCAGTCTAAAGGACAGTGCAGTCAAATTCATTGTGTATTTCACGATATAACTTTAAATCATCAGCATAAAGTAAAAAAGACACAAATTTAATTACAAATTTTATGTCGTTAATAAATAATAAAAACAAAAGAGGACACAAACTAGAACCCTGCGGCACATCTGAGAATGGAACGAATATATCAGAACGAGAGTTGACAACCTTAACGGATAGTGATCTGTTAGACAGATAACTAGCGAACCAGTTGACCAGTCCCTCACAAAATCCCAATAGCTTGAGTTTGTCAAACAGGGCCCCATGGTTGATAATGTCAAATGCCTTAGCAAAGTCAGTATGAACTGCATCAACCTGAGCCCCATCCGCCAAAGCAGAAACTACTTCAGTAGTAAAAACGAATAAATTGGTGTTGACCGATCTACCTCTGATGAATCCATGCTGCTCATCAATTAATATATTCTTGGAAGCTTGATAAACACAGTCGAAAATGATAGATTCAAAATTTTTTGCGAATACATTTAAAACGTCAATCGGTCTGTAGTTTTTCACATTATTTATATTGTCTTTTTTATGTATAGAAATAATTGTTGTATTTTTCCATACATTTGAAAAGGTACACTGATCAAGAGATAAATTAAATAAAATAAAGAGAGGTAAAATTAAAGACGAGCAGCAGGATCGAACAAAGGCAGGTGAAATACCGTCAGGGTCAGGTCCAGTATTTGTGTCCAGTGAATTAATTTTGTTAACAATTTGCTCTTGAGTAATTTGGATATGATTGAGATCTATAATGTTAGGCCCCACATTTACAGAGCCAAAGTCATCAGTGGCGTCATCAAAAACAGAGACAAAGTAAGTTGCAAACAGTTAAGCAATTTCAAAATTATTATAAGCGGTTCTCTCCCCCAAAAACATCACTTTCGGAATTCTAAATTTATTTCGCAATTTATTAATGAACAACCAAAAATAAGTAGGATTTGAAATTATCATAGATTCACCTCTACGGACATAATCGTTGTAACATTTAGTCGAGAGTATTTTGCATTTTTTACGTAGAGGTAAAAAATTACTATAATTTGATGAAGATGGAGAACTTTTATAATTGAAATGAGCAACTTTCTTAGCTTGAATCAGACATCTGTGTTCGTTACTGAACCATGGAGGGTATCGAGATATACACGGAACTTTCCTCAGAGCAAATAAATTAAAGGAATTAATCAAATGAAAGTAAAAAACATCCATAGCAACATTAATATTTAGAAATGACAATTCGCGTGCCCAATCGATAGCGGAAAGATATATAATAATAGCCGATAATTGAGTGTCAAATATCTTATCCTAGATTAGTATTTCACTTTCACTTTTCCTATATAATATATAATATATATAATATATATATTAATTAATATAAAACGTTCTTTAAAAAATTATATTACAATTATTACTGAGAATTAAGCAGATTATGTTCGGTAAAATTTGACTTGACATTAAGGTTCTGTTATGACACTTTTGATGAAGAATCAATTATGTTCTTACTCAATATTAATAATATTTATTCATTATGTGAGTTGATTTTTAGAAAAAGTTACCACAGCTAACACTATAGCGCTATCTCTCTCACTTTCATATAAATTTAACTCTTCTAGGGAGAAGTCATGACCCTCATGACCACCCCCCTGAACACGCGCCAGAGTGCGATTTGCAAGAAAACTAAACAAGGCCAGTGATGGGTTGTGACCTGTGATTTATCTCATCTCTCACTCGAAACTTAATGGTACGTTCAAAACGTAACGTAAAACGTGGTAAAAGGCAGTCATTTAAACAGCACCTTATAATATACGTTTACACTAGCCACTTATGTATGTACTGTGCCTAAGGGTAAAATCAGATGGATACGTCAAGCGTCAAGTTGCAAGCTGCAAATTACCCTAAGACTAACCCAAAGCACAATAGAATCGTTAGACGTAAATGATATCGTAAAAATGAGAGAAAGTATAGGACAGAGATATAAACTGCTGTTCATAAATGCAGTTCTTCTTGTTCTTTGTTCGTTTATTGTTCGAACAATAAACCGGAAGGACAGCATATATGAATCGCAGTATATCTCTATGCTATTTCTATACCATCTCATTGTTACGGTATAAGTTTGCGTCTTACGATTTCAATGTGCGTTTTTCCTACTTAAGACACTTATGCACACGGAAAGAATTGATTTATTAAATTTTATTCAAATAGTCGATGAAATTCAGGACATAGAGACATTTGTAGAAAACTTAAACTTCTCAATTACAACTTAACGACAGTCGATTAAAACGTGCAACACGCTGGTGAAAATTTAAGATTGACGTTTTAAAAATAAATTCAAAAAATTTTTTGTCTTTTCTGGATCGCACACATACCATTTCCTCCCCACCTCATCACTTTTACATATTATATAGAAACAGATTTACAGAATTCCTATGTTATCCTAATATATACGCAAATTTTAATTTATTAACGAAAAATCTCGTAACCGGGTTTCGAACGCGGGTTCTAACGCACAACAATACTTGAGACGGCGTCTTATACCCCTCGGCCATTCAAGAATACGTTAGTCTTTGGAATGAAATGAGTCACACATAACTATAGCATAATAGGCGTTACGTTTCCTCGATTCCTCGACTGTTGAATAAATTTTAAGTGATAGAGATCAACGTTTGGAACTATTTTGAACATTTCGCAAACAATCTTCGACTACTTATTAATCAATCATTTCTCACTCTGTTTTACTACACCAGGATTTCTGTCTATTGCGCACATGAATAAGTATGCAATTGTCTCTATGCCCTGTTTTTCATCGACTTTTGAATTAATTTTAATAAATAAATTTTTCCCGTTCACGTATGTAATATATATATATATAATATATATATATATATCTCCCTATATTATAAAAAGATATCACCGCCGCCGCTGCCGCTGCCGCCGCTGTTTCAAGATTTGAGCCTTATGACATATATATATAACTAGCTATATATATGTGTGTAATGCCTTACGACATCTCTCTATATTATAAAAAGATTTCGCCGCCGCCGCCGCAGATTCAGGAATTCGGGAAAATGGACATGCCCATTTTACCAAATTCAAAATTTTTAATCGAAACTCCCGAATGGCCTATCCCAAATGGACATTTTCCCGAAAGAATTCAGTATTACCGAATTCGAAATCCCGAATCGAAACTCTCGAATGGCTCATTCAAACGGACATTTTCCCGAAAGGATTGGGTATTTTACCAAATTCGAAAGCCTATCCTAAATGGACATTTTCCCGAAAGAATTTGGTAAAATGGACGTGCCCATTTTATCGAATTCGAAGTCCCGAATTAAAACTCCTGAATGGCCTATCCGAAATGAATATTTTCCAAAAAGAATTCGGTATAATGGACATATCCATTTTACCAAATTCGAAATCCCGCTCCCGAATGGCATACCCGAAATAAACATTTTCCCAAAAGAATTTGGTAAAATGGACATGCTATTTTAGCAAATTCGAAATCTCTATTCGAAACTTTTCCCAAAAGAATTAGGTATAATGGTCATGCCCATTTAACCGAATTCGAAATCATGAATTAAAACTCCCGAATGGCCTATCCGAAATGAATATTTTCTTAAAAGAATTTCGTAAAATCGACATGCCCCTTGTTCCGAATTCGAAATCCCGAATTGCCAAACTCCCGAATGGCCTATCCCAAATGAACATTTTCCAAAAAGAATTCGGTATAATGGACATGCCCATTTTACCGAATTCGAAACCATGAATTGAAACTCCCGAATGGCCTATCCGAAATGAATATTTTCTTAAAAGAATTTGGTAAAATCGACATGCCCCTTTTTCCGAATTCGAAATCCCGAATTGCCAAACTCCCGAATGGCCTATCCCAAATGGACATTTTCCAAAAATAATTCGGTATAATGGACATGCCCATTTTACCGAATTCGAAATCATGAATTGAAACTCCCGAATAGCCTATCCGAAATGAATATTTTCCCAAAAGAATTTGGTAAAATGGACATGCCATTTTAGCGAATTCGAAATCTCGAATTGAAACTCCGGTATGGCCTACGCAAATGGACATTTTCACGAATCGCAATTTACGAATCCATTTTTTTGAAAGGACTTTTTCTTCAATGAAGCTAAAAATTATTATTTAGGAATAATAGTTTTCAGGATTTTTGATTCAAGAAAATAGTTTCGAGAAAATGGGCGAATGAACATGCCCATTTTCCCTAATTTGTCCGTAACTTTCCTTTCAAAGTATTGAATATTTTGTCATAAATCTTAGTACAATTACCTACAATGTCATTGAGAAGGTCTCTGACCCGAATGTGTTTAAATCTTGACTTTAAAATCCCGAATCGAAACTCCCTAATGGCCTATTTTCCAAATGTACATTTTCTTGAATTGTAATTTACGAATCCATTTTCCCGAATGGATATTTTCCCGAATGAAGTTAAAAATTATTATTTAGAAACATTCTGCCCTTAAAATTTAGGTCAATTTCAAGGGTAGTTTTGACTTAAAGGTCAAGACTTAACGAAAAAACTTTGTCTGACGTATCCTGTCCTTAAAATTGTCCTACATTAAATTTTTTGCAATTTTGTGTCAAGTCAAGACTTGACGGTAGAACTCTGTCTGACCTATTCTGCCCTTAAAATGTAGGTATATTTTAAGGATAGTTTTGACCTACAGATCAAGTCTTGATGGGAAAACTTTCTCTGACTTATTCTGCCCTCAAAATTTAGGTCAATTTTAAGGGCTGTTTTCACCTAACGGGAAAACTCCGTCTGAGTTATTTTGGCTTAAAAATTTAGGTCAATTTCAAGGGTAGGTTTGAC
Organism: Ganaspis brasiliensis; assembly: GCA_037103525.1. Lineage (NCBI taxonomy): Eukaryota > Metazoa > Arthropoda > Insecta > Hymenoptera > Figitidae > Ganaspis > Ganaspis brasiliensis. The sequence goes on from JAZKLR010000657.1 coordinate 61,668, forward strand.
ATTAAGGGAAAGACTTAACGGGAAAACTCCATTTGACTTATTCTGCTCTCAAAATAAGGCTAATTTTAAGGGCAGTTTTGACCTACAGTTTTACAGTGAGAAAATGAGAAATGACTGAGTACTGTCCGGACAGGAATGGTTCCTGTCCAAATAAAAAATTTTAATTGGACAGCACTCATTGCTTTCTAGACATGAACCATTCCGGTCTGGAAAGGACTCAGTAATATCTTGGATATTAATGAAATGGACAGTAGTGAACCTTGTCCAGACAGGAGTGGTTCATGTCCAGACCTGAATGATAACTCTCCGATGGTGAAATTAAAAGAAGGTTAATTTGTAAAATGTAATAGACGTCATTCAAAATAATTGTTTATAAGTAGCGTAATAGAAGGTTTTAATAGTGTTAATAGAAAGAGATGTTCAAGAATAGATACAACAAAGTAAAGAACAGTCGTGTACATCTTATTTTATATCCGGAAAAACTGTTTACATGTTCTTTTATTTATATTACAAAGTGAGGTTTTTTTTAAAAAAACATTCATTTTTAAAATAAAAGTTTACAACATTTCTTTGGACACACTAAAGGACTGAAGATTTTAATGTTTATAAAAATCTTTGAAATTTTAATGCGTAAAGTTACAGGTTAGGGAAAAACGCAGTTTTTGCTAATATTTCATATGCTTCATATGAATTTTTAAATATCACACTGAACGCTCGAAAGGTTATATTGATGTCTGAAATGTGGCTTACGATTTTTAGTATGTTTCTTAGGAAAGTTAATAAAAGAGATTGCTCACAAAAAATAGTCTTTGAAGGTTTATTATTTTTGTAAATTTTGAATAAAACATTTGAAATATTTAGAAAAGTACGTTTTTTTCTAACCTGTAATTAATAAAATTTCAACTTTGTCTTTATAAAGATTCAAATCTTCAATCCCTCAGTGCAGTTTTGTCCAAATATAAAAAAAAAAGTTATACGTGTGTTCTTTATCTTTTTGTGTGTATTCTCAAATATCTGTAAAGGTTACAAAAGATGAAAGAAATCCCATTTGAATTTCTATGTGAATTGTTTCATTACTTCATTCGGATTTCATCTTAAATCATTTTGATGGTAAGATTACTAACATTCTATTAATTTCACTGTACTTTCTATTGACTTGTATTGACAACCTTTTATTATGCTACTTATATGCAATTATTTTGAATAACGTCTATCACATTTTACAAATTAACCTTCTTTTAATTTCACCATCGGAGAGTTATCATTCAGGTCTGGACATGAACCACTCCTGTCTGGACAGGGTTCACTACTGTCCGTTTCATTAATGTCCAAGACATTAGTGAGTCCTTTCCAGACAGGAATGGTTCATGTCTAGAAAGCAATGAGTGCTGTCTAATTAAAATTTTTTATTTGGACAGGAACCATTCCTGTCAGAACAGTACTCAATCATTTCTGATTTTCTCAGTGTAGGCTTGACAGAAAACTCTCTGTCTTCCCTGCTTTAAAAATTGGGGTCAAATTTATGGAGAATTTTGACCTACAGGTCAAGACTTAACGGGAAACATCCCTCTCACCTCTGCCTTTAAAATTTAGGTTAAATTTAAGAACAGTGTTGACCTACAGTGTTGACGGGAAGTTCCTGTCTATTCATCTGGCGAACGTAAGTTCAAAATTGACACACGAGAACAGACAAAAAATTTTTTATTGGCATTTTTGGAATTTTTGTTGTTCAAACTGACAATATATGACAAAAATTTTGAATTCGGAGCAATGTACAGACAGAATTCTTATTTTATTAATATAGATAGATTATTTAGGGCCAGTTAGGGTAAAATTCCGAACAGAAGTTCTAATTTTGCCGAATATACTATCTTATTTTACAAGTTATTTATATAAATATCATGTTCTACAAGTAAAAAATAAAATCTAATACAACTTGCCCTCAAATTTTAATTTCAAGCTAGTTAATAATTAAATTTTAATTTATTAACTTTTTATATTTTGTGCATCACTTTCTTTAACTTAAGTCTAAATTACTTGCATAAAAGCAAGTAGATTGATCGAAACTGCGAAACCGAGACCGAGATAGATACCTATTTGTCAAGACCTAGAGCTGAAATTTTAATATTCAACAAGACAGAGATAGAGATTTGCAATTTCGACATTTAACGAAACCGAGACCAAACTGTATAAAATCTCGTCTCTTCTCGTCTCGTGGACAGCACTATTAGAGATAAACAAAAATATAAATCTGAAATTCTGTTTAAAGAATTACTTCTGTACTTAGTTGCAGAAAAATCGGCTTAATCCTTACTAAGAAAGAAGTTATATGCAAATGAGTTACCAAGGACCGTTAGATGAGTTAGGAAGGGCCGTTAGAAAGTAACGCTTCTCTTTGGAGAGAGTGAGAAGTAAATAAGTTTTGCAAAAGAAAGGCAAATTTTCTCTCTTTTCCATTAAAGTTCGAAATGTTCGCCTCTTTTCTTAAAGCTATTAACCCTCATTATGCAGGAGGTAATAATTAAATAAATACTGTTTCTAAATACTGTTTGTATTTAGAAATAAGATTTAAATTTGAAGAATATTAGTATCATGAGGTAAAATTTTAGGTAAAATTTCAAATTTAAATGTGTGTGTGTGTGTGTGTGTGAGAGAGAGAGAGAGAGAGAGAGAGAGAAAGAGAAATAGAGAAACGGTGAAACTCAGTTTCTTTTTAACCGAGGGTCTTTACCAGGACACATGTAAAAGAAAAGAGCGCGCATAGCGCGCCATTGTTAGTGCGAGTATACTTTAATAGAGATTTACATTCAGTTATAAACTTTAACTTAAGTCTTAGTATGAAAGAAGTTAAAAATAAAAAAGCCACAGTTAATATTAAGGACGCCTCAAGCAAGACTTTAAGCTCCCACATCACAGTTTCGTGTTTAAAGCTTGAGCGAGGTTGGTGCTGCCAACTTCGAAACTTTGCAACGACAATTTATAAAACTTGACCTAGCCACTAAAATGTAAGACTGTGCAGAAAGCTCGACGGCCAACATAAAACAATAATGTCATGTAACACTTTTCTCGCATTTTTAGTAAAGTTTCTGAAAACGTTCGGAATTAAGATAAAAAAATTTTTTTTTGTGGATTTAACGAATTTGTAACACATTATTGTGACCCCTATAGGAGTTTGAAGAAACCTGTTGCGCAGCCCTTGCTGTCATAGAAATTAACTGTGTAAGGCGTAAAGTAAAGTTAAAGTTTGCAGTGGAAGTTTCCATCAAGTTTCAAACGACAAACTTTGTGCTAAACCAGTCATTTTATTAGTTAGATCAAGTTTTCATGAATTCCAATTTCCTTCAATTAGACAATCATAAGAATTAAATATTTTTCAGTACCTCGAAGATCTTGCAATATACAGCAAAACATCAAAATAAATGTCGGCAGTCCTGATGGTCAATTAAGGTCAAGACGAAAAGCGGCTAAAATGTTAGTAGCTGTAGTTTTAATGTTTGCCGTCTGCTATTTGCCGGTACATTTAATTTCCATTTTAAGGTATGATCAACAATTAATAATCATAACTATAATTGTGTTTTGTATAAAAAATTGTATGTATGGTTTAAAAATAATAATTATTAAGTCATTTATTTCTCTTTTCTTAGGCGGGTAACAATTTTACCATCAAATAAACTGATAAATAATATTAGTTTAATTTCCCATTGGCTTGTTTATGCCAACAGTGCTGTAAATCCCGTTATTTACAACTTCATGAGTGGTAAGAACTTTCATTTTACAAATGTCATAAGTTTTATTAGGTGCAATTTAAATTGTCATTAATGAAATGCTCTGTTAATTTAAATGTAATCTATAATAGTTTAATTTAATTTCCGACACGTAGTAATAATTTTTTTGACATGGAAAATAAGCTGTAAGAAGTGAAAATATTTACGCAGTAGGCTCTTTATTAAACGAGAAAAGACAGGTTTAAGCAGTTATTTAAGGCGCTATAGAGACACATTTTTCTTAAATAGACCATGTATAAAAGTTAACGTTAGTTAATGTAATAACTAGAAATTTTTTCAGGGAAAATTAATCTAAAATGTCGTGAATATCGGTCAAAAGGGAGTTCTTTTTGGACTTACCAATGGCCAGATAATTTTACGTAAATTTTTTCAAGGAAATTAACATGAAAAGGTGAACATCGGTCACCAGGAAGTGGTTTTTCGACTTGCCGATGTGTAGGTCATTTCTGGTCAATTTTTCTCAGGAAATTAACCGGAAATGGTGAACATCGGTCACCAGGAAGTGGTTCTTGGGCTTGCCGATGTCTAGACCATTTCTGGGGTTTAAACCCCCCCACCCCCAGAAAGGTCTGAACTTACTTTAAAAGTTTTCAATCTTTCTGATTAAAACATTATTTTTAATAAAAATCGAAGTTTCCACAATTTTTTTAAACTCCCCCCCCCCCCTCCAGTAGCAAATCCTGCGCACGGGCCAGCGAACAGGAATAATTGTTTTAATAAAACTTACGTTGAGTTCGGTGTTAATTATTCTATCATTTAAGATATAGTCTCTTTTTATAAATTCTCGTACAATTGCAAACAGTGAATTCCCAACTTTGACAAAAAATTCTATATCGCCAAAGTTTTCTTTTTTGTTCTAAAACATATAAATGTTATCGCTTTTCTTTTCTGCTACATACAACGACGACGTGTACTTTTCTTTTCTGAATTGTACTCTTGCATATACTAGTACAATCATAGTATTTTTGGCATCTACTAAATAACCTGTATCTCGAGTTAAAGTAGCGATTTGATAACCTACAAAGATGTTGGAGTTCGCGTTACAGAGTCTGGTGGTTCTATGTTCACCAAAAATTTATCAATATCCTCTCGTTTTGATTTTGGAATATAGAAATTTTTTCCAGAATTAAAAAAATAAACCAAAGGAAAAGAAGCATAACTAATACACCTAGTAGCACACAGTGCATGTAATCCGCTATAAAACCTTTATCAATGTCAAACTGAGCTATTTCTTAGTACGGCAGGTCTGTGCAGGATGTTCGCAACCAAAGCAACTGTTTTCGCCATCATATTACATGACATTCTGGACAGAGGAGCTGACTAGCTGGAGCATCCAGAACGGCAAGAGGAGCAATTACTGACGATTCTATCATTTGGCCAGATTCTTTGTGTCTCCATTTTATTCTACGATGCCACAAATCTGCTAATTGTTCCACAAATGGTTTTAGAACAGAAAACATTTGTGGTTTTGATTTAAATTTTTTGTTACTGTAATAAAGACCACAAAGAATTTGAAACCTTCTTCTGGTCCTGGGACTGACACTTACGATTTGGGCCTGAATAGCTCATAGTGAACCGTGAGCCAAGTCAGTAGAAATCCTAACTGTATTCAACATTAAGCACAAATCGTTATCGTCCAATATTACAGTATCTTTAAGACGTTTAAATTCACTGTCAGAAATAATGTCGTGAATAATATTTTCATCATTTTTCTCAGTGCATTCATTTCTGTATTTGTCAATGTAATATTGGAGGTTCCCGACTTTAAATGCATTATCTTTGCAGCACGAATATTAAATTCAATAAAATGGCCTTTTAAATCAGAGTTCGAGCAGACATCACAAACAGTAACTGCTGGCTCCTGATTCCATTTCCCGATATATCGAAAACATCTGTCACATATTATGTGTCTTGTCACAGTTTCGGACATAGAATGAGGCATTAGTTTATTTAATAATTTTTTAATTAAAATTTTTTAATAAATAGTATTGCGTTCTTTGAAAACTGCTTGCATCTGCTGGCAGTTTTTTGTGCTTGCTTTTGTGGAATCGTTCGTAACATAAATATCTAAGACTTGAAATAGAAGGTTTCCGTTCAAACAGTCCGATCCGTTATAAATTGGCTGAAAAAGCTAATCAATTATAAAGTTATCATCATCACTATCGCTAATATCGTCTTCACCTTCGAAATGTACGGTTGAATTAGTTGAAACATCAGATTCAGCTGATGCAGATAAAAAAATTGAATTTGAGTCGATATTTTCTGCACCTATTTCTGAATCTGTAGAAGGAACATTGTTGAATTCTTCAGATTTTAACTAATCTTTTCAGCGTCTGAATCTGAAGATACATCAATGCAATTTTCAGATAATGAATGTTCATTGCTATCGATGATCATGTCTCATTGTTAATCTCAACGTCTATTTCATTATCATCTAATTCAGAAGAAATATCGCTAAAACTGACATATGACAAGTCTAGACTCCTAATGCCATCGATATCCATTTCATTAGTACCTAACTCATTGGCAGAGTCCTATATAAAATAATTCATAAAATGTTAAATATATCATTATATTTAAACACAGAATAAAATCTTATCCTTGCAAAAAAAGAGAATTTTATTGTTGACTGCAAAAGGGTAAAATGGCTTTGAAATATACGGGTAAAATTTTTCAATCGATTGAGTTTAAAAATATAATTTTTTATCGGGATGAAATGTATGGGGCATTCCATTTCAAACCGTTGCACCTACAAAAGACGATCGCAGAAAAGGTTAATTTGAAATAAAATAATTCTCATTAAAATTAAATCATTGATAATATGTTACGCCCTATTTGGAAAGAAAATTTAATGCTCTGTCGATTGGTCTTTAAATTTTTTAATTCTCTCAATTTCATAAAGAAACTCCTATTTAAAATCTAAAACTCTTTATATCTCAAAACACCCTTCCTCAAATTTTCTTAAAATCCCATATGAAAAGAAACCTAGAAGTTTATAGTTTCTAATTCCATTGAATTTATTATGGACATTTTTGAGGATTTATAGATAAAAGTTATATAAAATATGTGTTTTTGAAATATCTGCCATGAAGTTAAGTTAAATTTACAAACCAGAGTCAAATTTCGTTGTCTTTTGTTTTTAAACTTTGAAAAAAATACGTTTATTAAAAAAAAATTTTAGAAAAGAATAATTATTTATTATTTCAGTAGTATAAAAATACTTTAAAGTTATTCTAACAAATGAATTTCCAAGTTAGTCTTCAAATAGAAAAATAAATAAGAAGAAAAATAGATGTATTTTCCTTTAAAAGTTAAAAACAAAAGACAACGAATCTGGCTTAGATAAATTCAACTTCACTTTATGCCAGATTTTTTAAAAACACATATTTTATATAATTTTTATCCATAAATCTTCTTAAATGTCCATAATAAATTCAAAGAAATTTGAAACTATTAAATCTTAGCTTTCTTTTCATATGAGTTTCAAGAAAATTGTAGGAGGGGTCTTTTGAGATATCAAGTGTCTTAGATTTCAAATATTTCAATTTCTTTATGAAATTGAGAAAATTAAAAAAAAATTTTAAGACCGATTGAAAGAGCATTAAATTTTATTTCAAAATAGTGCATAACATATATTAATTTGTTATTCTCACATATATATAACACATATTAATGATTCAATTTTAATCAATTTAACTATATTTAAAAAGAACCTTTTTTGCGACCGTCTTTTGTAGGTGCAACAGTTTGAAATGGAATGGCCCGTATATGTATAAAGCTAAGTACCATAAATAAGCCTATAATCACTGCTAAAACTGCAGTCTTCTGAATGTCTTATTTTAAGACAGCAGTTTTTACAGTAAATTCATCAAATGTTAAGTTTTATTAAAAAATGTACAGTAATTTAAAATCTTTAGTAAATTATCAACAATAAAAGTTGCTTGAAAGGTTTTTTTCTCCTTTTATGAATGGTGTAATTTTGTTTTAAATTATTCATATTGAAGTTACTTTAAAAAGAATTCGAAATTTAATGATTTTTAAGTGAAAAATATCTTTTACACCTTCTTCTGAATCGGCATTTTTAATCTAAAGGTACTTTCAGTACAAAAAGTATGAAAATGATTTTTCTGTTCACGAGATGATAATAATAATAAAATAATAATAAAAAATAATAATAAATTAATAAATGTAAATAAAAAGAAAATCTTTTACAAACAAATAAAATAAGGATATTTCTGAGATTAAGAATAACTATTTATTAAAAATAGCTTTCAATTGTTAATTTTATCGTAACTTCAATTTTCTTATAAAATATTTCAATTTTTATTAACTTTAATTGGAACACAAGAACCTTCAACACATCTTATTTAACATAATAAACAATTAATCTAAATATATTTCATCGAACCAGCAATTGTCATACTTTTAATTTACTAGAATTATCATTTAGTCTAATTTTCATTCTACTGTTTATCTATTAGCTTGAATTTTATTTTTACAGAAACGTTATTTTACAGAAATTGATTTATCATTTGAGGGGGTCACTTGATAATTTGAAGTAGCTTTAATGTATATCGAGAATGGAATTTGATTTTTATTTTGTTCTCCACAGTTGTCGCTGTAAAATATAAATTCGACTTTTCCTTTTTCTACATTTTCGATTACAAATTTCTATAAACAACTGCTCATTTCGTTTGCTCCTCTTTTAGCTGCTGTTTCATTTTAAATGTTATATTAGCATAACTTACTCACCATATCAAATATTGTAAGATTGTAAATTGACAATTTCCTTTTATAATACATTTGCGGTATTTCTGGTCGGGGTTTTGACTATTAAATATATAATATATAAATATATTATACATATTATAGATAATATAATATATAATGGCTTTTTTTATAAAAAATGGACCATCCCCCCCCCCCTATCTTCCAAAATATTTTACTTAGAGAGTTCAAATTGTTAAGAAGTTATGGGAGGGGGGATACGGTCATTTTTTAGCATTTTTTTTAAATCGTTGGTTTTTGCTTAAAAACACTATGATAACGATCTGCAACAAAGTTCTCTACAGTTCTTCTGTAATCTATATGGCAAACTACATATGTATACCCAATTTCAACACTCTAAGTAAAATAGTTTGGCAGATATGGAGGTGGCATTGTATACTTTTAGTGCATTTTTGCTAAAAAATGACCGTATCCCCCCCCCTTATCTTCCAAACTATTTGACTTAGGATGCTGAAATTTGGTACACGTATGTAGATTTACGTGTAGATTACAGGAAAATTATACAGAAAGTGATGATTATAGTGCTGTCAAAGATATAACACTAAGTTATGACCCATATGTTAAAAAAATGCTCAAAAATATTGTTATTTCCTTGACAACGCTATGTTCGACACATACAATCATGTTCTCTGTAATTTTCCTGTAATCTATACGTGAAAATACATTTGTGTACCAAATTTGAACTCTCTAAGTCAAATTGTTAAGAAGTTATGGGAGGGGGGATACGGTCATTTTTTAGCATTTTTTTTAAATCGTTGGTTTTTGCTTAAAAACACTATGATAACGATATGCAACAAAGTTCTCTACAGTTTTTCTGTAATCTATATGGCAAACTACATATGTATACCCCATTTCAACACTCTAAGTAAAATAGTTTGGCAGATATGGAGGTGGCATTGTATACTTTTAGTGCATTTTTGCTAAAAAATTACCGTATCCCCCCCCCTTATCTTCCAAACTATTTGACTTAGGATGCTGAAATTTGGTACACGTATGTAGATTTACGTGTAGATTACAGGAAAATTATACAGAAAGTGATGATTATAGCGCTGTGAAAGTTATAACACTAAATTATGACCCATATGTTAAAAAAATGCTCAAAAATATTGTTATTTCCTTGACAACGCTATGTTCAACACATACAATCATGTTCTCTGTAATTTTCCTGTAATCTATACGTGAAAATACATTTGTGTACCAAATTTGAACTCTCTAAGTCAAATTGTTAAGAAGTTATGGGAGGGGGGATACGGTCATTTTTTAGCATTTTTTTTAAATCGTTGGTTTTTGCTTAAAAACACTATGATAACGATCTGCAACAAAGTTCTCTACAGTTCTTCTGTAATCTATATGGCAAACTACATATGTATACCCAATTTCAACACTCTAAGTAAAATAGTTTGGCAGATATGGAGGTGGCATTGTTTAACTTTTAGTGCATTTTTGCTAAAAAATGACCGTATCCCCCCCCCCTTATCTTCCAAACTATTTGACTTAGGATGCTGAAATTTGGTACACGTATGTAGATTTACGTGTAGATTACAGGAAAATTATACAGAAAGTGATGATTATAGGGCTGTGAAAGTTATAACACTAAATTATGACCCATATGTTAAAAAAATGCTTAAAAATATTGTTATTTCCTTGACAACGCTATGTTCAACACATACAATCATGATCTCTATAATTTTCCTGTAATCTATACGTGAAAATACATTTGTGTACCAAATTTGAACTCTCTAAGTCCAATAGTTTGGAAGTTCAGGGGGGGGGATACGACCATTTTTTAGCATTTTTTAAAAAAAATCGTTTTTTTTGCTGAAAAACGCTATGATAACAGCCTGCAACGAGGTTTTCTATAGTTTTTCTGTAATCTACACGTCAAACTGCATATGTGTACCAAATTTCAGCACTCTAAGTAAAATAATTTGGCAGATAAAGGGCAGAAATTGTACAAATTCAACGCATTTTTTCGAAAAAATGATCGTATTCCCCTCTTATTTGCCAAAATATTTAACTTAGAGACTTCAAATTTGGTACAAAAACGTAGTATCATATGTAGATTACAGAAAAATTATAGAGATTGTTGTGGTGATAGCGCTATCATCTACACGTGAAAATACATATGTGGGCCAAATTTGAACTTTGTAAGTCAAATAGTTTGGCGGCTAGGGGGTTTTTTAATAAAAACTCAAAAAATTGCAAAAGTTATTTAAGATTTTTAATTTGTTTCAGTAAATTATCTAGTTTTGACTCCCTTTTATTCTATACTGTTGTTGACAATACCTGTTTAGAAATTGAAAATGAACAAATTAGACGATTCACTCAAGATTATAAACAATGGTCTACTCAAGGTGACATGTGACTTTTTAAAGGATCCAAAAACATTTTTCTTTCGAGGCAAAATTATTGTTTAATTAAACTTTGACAATCAATTTCAATGTCCAAACTAACAGCAAAAAAATTAATTACACTTTAGAACTCGAGTTCAACACTATATACTCATGGTGGCGGTCCACTCAAGGTGACATTACCCTAATATAAATAATTCTCGGTACCCAAGACAGTGCTTATGTCGTCTAGCGAATCTGGCGGTCTCTGGGCATGTTGGCAGTAAATTTAATTGGTTCGCCAATATCAGACACTTTTTGGTGGAAAGTGGTTTAGAAAGCCGATTTGAATTTGGGAACCCGGAAGCTATTGCTGCAGGCGCGGACCTTACTCTGCAAAAATATGCAAAATTTCTGATTTCTCGGGACTTCGATTCACGGAAAACTTCGAAAAGTTTAGAAATCTGGCTATACCTAAAACTGTCACCCAGTTCCCAGAATTTCCTTTGAGACAGAATAAGTATCGAAATTAGAGCGTCATTTGCCTAAATTAGTATGGCGAGTGTACACTCCAATCGTTTTATAATAAACAATAAAATGGTCTATTTAAATCCATATGATAACTGTCTTTTCTGTAACACTCAATGTAATGATCTTCATCATTTTTTAATTAAATGACCTAGATTCAATGATATCCGTCTTTCTTTTTTCCCGGAATTACTGTTGTACGATTGACATGAGTCGTTCTGGAAGAAAGTCCTTTCGACGTTTAAAACCTCAGTTATAAAAAAAATAATTTCAATGCTCTCTACAATGATAGATGAATTTGCACAGTGCGCCTCAACCAGTCGCAGGTGGTCTGAAAATGTAACAACAAACAGCTAATGTGGAATTGTCCCAAATGGCTCCCAGATTCCATATTTTCAAGATTTGAAATCCTAGCTACTCCACTTTTTGATATTTCCACGTGGGAGTTCCATATTTACCATGAAAACGCCAAAGAGGCTATCAACTCAAGAAAATATCGGAATAAGACGTGTCATTACGTATTAGAACTGTAAATGTCGATAGACCCGACTTTGTTATAGGCGAAATACTTTTTAGCAATAGACACCCAACCCCCACCCCACCCCTCACCCCCAAGGATGACAGAATTGCTTATTAAAATAAAACGAAATGTTATCAACAATAATTGAAAATTTTATTAATACTCATCTTTGTAAGATCTTTGACTACCCTCTTCACCTTCATTAACCACCTTTTCGCTCTATCTAGCCCTCTATGGAGCCACCCCACTCAGACCCCAAATTATGACAGAATTGCTTATTGAAATGAAACGAAATTTTATCCACGAGAATTGAAAATGTTATTGATGCTCATTGTTGTAGGATCTTTGACCACCCCCTCAATCTTATTGACCACCTTTTCCCCTTTTGTGGCCCTCTATGTAGCCACCCTCCCCTCCAAATGATGACAGAATTGCTTATTAAACTGTCACGAAATTTTATTCACGATAATTGAAAATGATATTGATACTCATCGTTAAAGGATCTTTGACTACCCCCCCCCACCCTCCGCCCTTGTGGACCACCTATGATTCCCCCCCTATGATTTATCTTTATTAAGATAATATTTTTTATAGATGTACTTATACTTCTGTGAAAAATACTATCTTAATCAACAGAAATTTAAAATAATTACTACTTTCTATATTAATTATTATAAATTAAGACAGCTTTTCTGCCATAAAATAAGACTTTAAAAAAAGCAGCCGATAACTATTGGGAGGGTACATAGAGAGAAAAGGTGGTCAATGACGGCACACGGTGGTCCGGAAGGCAATTTAAATGTACCGAAAATATAGAGAAAATCGGCTAACGCAGTTTCATTTCATATATAAAAACAAAACAAAATCAGTTGAATTTACATCTTGATTAGATCATTTACGCGTTTTAGAGCATTTTGAAAATTTCGTTTTACAAAAACCTTGAAATTGTTGATTTCAAATTGCCTCCTGCCAAATTTGGTTTTAACGGAAAAATTTCTACTTTAGCTTAAAATGTAGGTTATAATGTTTAGTTTTAAGTGAAAAGTGGCACCTTTTGAAATTGCAAATAGAGAATCCAATATGGCGGTCAATTAAAATTTTTTTTTAAAAAAATAACCAAATACGCTTGAAAAATTTTTACTTCGTAATTTTTTAGGTTATTAAATATAAATTTGACGTTATATTTTCAAAACCTAAGATAGCATAATTTTAAAAAGAGTTATTAACAACGACTTAAACTCGCTCCAACGAAAATAATCGAAATTCATTTTGAAAAAAATTATTGCTCTACAAAAAAAAATTTAGTTCAGGTTCCAAATCTATAGAAGTTACATAAGAGGACACTCGTTCATTATTCAAGGTGATAACAAGGGATAATAACCCCCCAAAAGTTACCCCAAAGAAAATAATCCAATTTAATTTTGATAAAAATTACTGCTTGATCATAGTAGGTGAAAACAAGAAAGAACAACCCCAAAAGTCACTCCAAAGGAAAATAATCGAAATTAAATGTGAAATGAACTTTCAGTTCACACAAAAAAATTGTTTATTCTAAATCCATGAAATTAAGAAGAACCTACTGAGGTGACTTCTATGCATTTAGGACAATAACATTGTGACATGGGATAAACTTTAAAAAATGTGACGCGTTCTGAAGAAAGGGACCTAAGAAGCAAATTGGTTATTTTACAGGAGAGCGAAAACAAAAGTCGAGCGCGCATGGTAATCTGTACAAATTGAGAGATTTGAACTGTTATAACTTGAAAAATATTCAATAAAAAATTTTCCTGACTTTAGATAATGAAAAAGGAACATTTAATAAAATTAAAACATCCATGAACCGAAAAACGGTTTTTTGCTTCTTAGATCCCTTTCTTCAGAACGCGTCACAAATAATGTCGATTATTTTCTTTGGGCTAACTTTTGAGCGGTTGCTATCCCTTGTTATCACCTTGAATAATTAAAGAGGTCACTCTTAGGTGACTTCGATAGACTTAGAACCTGAACAAAAAAATTTTTTTGTAGAGCAATAATTTTTTTCAAAATGAATTTCGATTATTTTCGTTGGAGCGAGTTTAAGTCGTTGTTAATAACTCTTTTTAAAATTATGCTATCTTAGGTTTTGAAAATATAACGTCAAATTTATATTTAATAACCTAAAAAATTACGAAGTAAAAATTTTTCAAGCGTATTTGGTTATTTTTTTAAAAAAAAATTTTAATCGACCGCCATATTGGATCCGCCATTTGCAATTTTAAAAAGGTGCCACTTTTCACTTAAAACTAAACATAATAACCTACATTTTAAGCTAAAATAGAAATTTTTCCGTTAAAACCAAATTTGGCAGGAGGCAATTTGAAATCAACGATTTCAAGGTTTTTGTAAATCGAAATTTTCAAAATGCTCTAAAACGCGTAAATGATCTATTTAAGATGTAAATTCAACTGATTTTGTTTTGTTTTTATATATGAAATGAAACTGCGTTAGCCGATTTTCTCTACATTTTTGGTCCATTTAAATTGCCTTCCAGACCACCGTGGGCAAGGGTGGAGGTTGTAAAAGATCCTACAACGATAAGTATCAATAACATTTTCAAATATCGTTGATAAAATTTTGATTCAATTCAATAAGCAATTCTGTCATCCTTGGAGAGGGTCGGGGTGGTTACAAAGAGGGCTACAAAGAAGGGGAAAAGGTGTTTAATGAGGTTGAGGGGGTTAGTCAAAAATCCTACAACAATGAGTATCAATAACATTTTCAACTATCGGGGATACAATTTCGCTTCATTTCAATAAACAATCCTGTCTTAATTGGGGGCGGGATGAAGTGGCTACATAGAGGTCTACATAGAGGTGAAAGAGGATCAATTAGGGTAGCTCTCTTCATAGAGAGCTAGATAGAGAGGAAAGGTAGTTAAAGAGGGCGGAGAAGGTAGTCAAAGATCCTACAACGATAAGTATCAATAACATTTTCAAATATCATGGATAAAATTTCGTTCTATTTCAATAAGCAATTCTGTCATCCTTGGTGGTGGGGGGATTAGAGGGGGAGTGTCCATTGCTAAAGAGTATTTTGCCTTTACTAAAGTTGTGTTTAGCGACATTTACAGTTATAATACCTAATGACACGTCTTATTTCGATATTTTCTTGAATATATAGCCTCTTTCGCGTTTTCATGGTAAATCAGGAACTCTTACGTAAAAATATCGAAAAGTGGAGCAGCTAGGATTTCAAATCTTGAAAATTTGGAATCCAGGAGCTATTTAGGACATTTCCACATTAGCCGTTTTTTATTACATTTTCAGACCACCTGCGACTGGTTGAGGCACACTGTGTTTGGTTTGTAGGGACATACTTCGAAGTTTCACCATGTAGTGTCATTATTTATTTATTTTTGTTTTGTTTTCTCTTTTTTTTTATGAAACTTTTTTTAAACATTCTCGTCGAAACTTCCAATGGAATGTTTCTGGAAATCTCTTTTTATGAACTATTTAAAAAAGAAAATTTAAGAAATAAAATAAAAAATGTTTTTTAACCCTACACTTTAACAATATAAATAAAATTGATTTCCTATTTTCTCTTTTTATATCAATCTTAACTTCATTTTTATTAATAATGTGATTTTAAAATTAAACAAAAATATCTTGCCTAATATTTAAACCTTTTTTGAAAACGAAAAATAACTAGAACTTTCCGTGAAAAAGATAATTGTTGGAACTGTTTTTTTAGAAATTTTTTACAAGAAAATTATTGGAACCTTTTTGACTAATCTTTCACCATTTTGTTTGATATATTTCAATTTCTGACGATACTATTAACCACTAGTTATTATAACTTTTATATATTGGAATTGTTTTTAATTTCTTTGTTTAAAATTTAATTATAACGTAATTTGTAGAGTTTTCAACAAGAAGTATTTGAGAATCTCTTGCTCGATTAGTTAGCGAAGAAATACTTACCTTTGAGCTTTCATGACGATGATGACACTCAACAATTATTTAATTATTTAAATCAAACTGCCAAAATTCCTTTTTACACAAATATGAAAAAATTGTACTAAGCAGATTTAAAAAAATGAAGGAGGTTGTAATTCAAATTTTGGAAACAAACGGGTCAAATGTATCGTTTACATTAGATGGATGGACATTAATAGCACATAAGGGCTATTACGGTATCACTGGCCATTTCATTGATGAAAAATGGATGTTGCATTTTGTTGTCATAAACTTTATTGTTTCTCATGGAGATCACACCAAGCGCGCGTCCGTGATTTTACGTGCGGTGCCCACCCGTACGGGTCTATACCACACGGCCCGCCATCGGGCGTGGATCCGAGATACGCTCGGCCAACGCGAGCTTGGACAAGTCCAAGCTCTACCAATTTCTGCCATTTTGAGATCACACCAGGATAGACATTGCTAAATGTTTTTACGAGAGAGTTGAGAATTTTAAAATAGTTGACAAAGTTTTGGGAATCACAGTTGACAACGCACCGCCAGTGTAAATTTTCGGTTTACAAAGGAGTTATCTAATCTAATGATCTTCGATTACAAGAACCAGCATTTTCAATGTTATTCACATATCGTAAATATATCGGTTCAAACAATGCTCAAAGAACTTGGATTCGATATTATTTGCAATGAAAGTGAAAATAATTGGAATACCGAAAATAACGATGATAAAGAAAATAACGAAGATAACGAAAACTATAAAAATAACGAAGGTAACATAGATAACAATAAGGAAGGAATCGTCGATTGGGTGCAGCAAGGTGCCATTCCAGCTTAGACTTGAAAAACGTGCCATCTCAGATGTCAAATGTTTTGGTTATTTTTAGGTAATCTAAAAAATATAAAAAATCGAATAATGGTAGTATTTTATCATGACAAAGCGACAGACATTTTAGAAGAGATTGAATTAAGTCTTATTACGTCACCGCTGTGTAAAATGAGAAAATTATTCAAACTTTTCAAAAACTCGGAACAGTTGAAAAATAAGTTACAAAGGAGTTGCGAGGTTTGTGGCATCAAGATGTTGTTGCCAAACATCGATGTGTCAACGCGCTGGAACTCAACATGTGACATGATCAGATTGGAGATTCACATGGAACTACAAATAAATTTCCTATGCAAAAAGAATAAAGCGCTAAATGAGCTAGTTATACCTGATAATAAGTGAACTCTTTTAAAGGAACTGTATAAGCATTTACGAAATTTTAAGGTTTTCTCTAAAGTATTTAGCGGGAAAGATTACCCTACATTGAATTTAGTAGTGGTGGAATTCAACACACTTCTCAATAATGTAGAAAACTCGATTACTAATTTAAAAGAAAAATCTAGAAACGCGGTAGAATACAGAATTTTATCAGCTTTGGAACTAGGTTTGACTAAATCATTGAATCATTATAGTAAAAGTAATTTAATATATTGTGTAGTACTGATCCTGGACCCAAGTCACAAAATAGAAACGTTCAATATGACAGCGTGGGGCAAAGAAATGATAACGAAATCTTTGAACAAATTTAAAAGAATTTTTAAGACCCAATATTATAAAGGGCCAACTAGGGAGGTAGATTTGAAGATTTTTTTGAAATCTTTCTAGAAAAAAGCACTTTTACATCACGAAGTATTACCTTGTATACTTTTTTAAATTAGAATCAGTGAATAATAGTAAATAAATCTGTGAGATTTCACTTATTTATCAACCAGAAGTTAGTAACTGATTACCTGCAGTGAATTCAGTGAAATTTCACTGATTGAATTTGAGTCAGAATTCGTGAAAACAGCACAAAAATAAATGGAATTTAATTTTTATCAAAATATGGGGAAAAACGTTCAATTGGATCATAAAATTTTTTTCACTAAACAAAAAAAAAATTAAAAAAATTTTAACCAAAGATATTGCAAAATAAAAAGATAAATTTGTTGTACACAAACTATGTTAACCCAAATTCATATATTATTACCAATATATACTATTTTATAAAAGAAATACTAAATATAAATTATCAAATAAAGGCGAAAGGCTTTTACAATTGCAACTAATTATCTTAGAAGAAAAATTTCGTGACGCTAGCCAATTAATAATTAGCCAATAATTAGTTGCAATTGTAAAAGCCTTTCGCCTTTATTTGATAATTTATATTTAGTATTTCTTTTATAAAATAGTATATATTGGTAATAATATATGAATTTGGGTTAACATAGTTTGTGAACAACAAATTTATCTGATGAGGAAAATTCTTTACATTCTCCAGTTTCAAAGTTAATCGGTTTAAAGGAATGGTACATTCGCTTTTTTAAAACGTTTTTGGAAAGCCGCGTTTTGGTTTTTGTATTCAACTTTCGAACAAAATTCAAAAACAATATTTTTAAAATATTGGTTTGCCCATTGAAATAATTTATAAGGCGTAGTTATTTGATTATGAATGGGTCTTTGCAAACTCGCACAAGAAGCTAATCTTTTGACAGTTCCTTCTACTCCGTCATATGGACCTTTTCCGTGTGTGGTTGCAAAGAAATGCCATTCAAAATTCAATTTTAAAATCTGCCTTGTGTTGCAACAAATTTATAAAATTGTATTGAAAAACCGCGCGCCACCTACGATGTAATATATATGCTCCTCTATGGCTCATCAAACACCGCTGCATAATTTTCATCATAACTTTTAAACAAATTAAGGCTCGTCAATTTTCTCTGTGGATTTGAATTCTTTATGATTTTATCGGTTAATTAGTACTTTTTCCGATTTTTAAAGGGTCCCGAACAATAAAAAAAATTAATTGTTTATAAACAGTTTATAAAAAAATTATAAAAAATTTATATTTTTAAAAAGTGTTTAACTTTTACATAAAGTGCTATTTATGCCCTTTAATTTCATCTAAGGGCCATTTAAATCGGTTTACTCGTTTAGGAGATATAAGCTTTTGTTAAAAAAGTGACAAAAATTTTCATTTTGCAATAACTTTGGTTATAAATTTTTTTAATTTTTTTGTTTGGTGAAAAAAATTTATGATCGAATTGAACATTTTTTTCCATATTTTGATAAAAAATAAATTCCATTTTATTTTTGTGCTGTTTTCACGAATTCTGACTCATTTAAGATAATACAGACTCTTAAGCAGAATACTCTTAAATTTACTGGAACCCTTTAAAGTTAGAATAAAATCCCTAATTAATTTTAAAGGATTTCTCTTTATTTAAAAGTATATTTTGCTGGAGTCGTTAAGACCATGTGCTAGAAGTAAAATTTTCCAAAATTAATTTTTTTTAGAAAATGAGACATGTAGACAGGGACCGTTACTTAAAGATTAAAATAAATACATCAAATTTAACAACCTAAATCTATTTTTTTCCTTAAATTTGCTGAATTAATTTTAATCTTCAAGTAAAATGTATTGACTATTAATAGATATTTTTTAAAAACTTCAAAAACCAAATAAATTTCGTGACAGTTCCTGCTTGTCGATCATGTCCAAGCAAGATCAGAGTTCTCTCTTTTTTGGTTTTTTTAATATTTCAATTTTAAATTAAAAAATACTGATTTTATTTATTTTAACTCTTAATTTAAATCAGTAAACTTACTGACAATCAGTGAGTTATCTCTGATTCTCAGTGATTTCTAGTAGATGCCTTTTCTTGATTTCAATCAGTTAAATTCATCTGACAATCATGCCAGTGTAATTTCACTGGCTGACCAGTAGATTGAATTAATAATCAGTAATTTTTTTTACTGAATTAATTGGTACAAATAAAGTTACTGACTCTCAAGTTAGATTTTACTGAGATTCAATAAATTTGTTTTCAATAAACAATTAATTCGATAAAAGAAGTTACTGATTATCAGATAAAATCTACTAGTGGACCAGTTAAATTAACTGATTAAAATAAAAAAAGCCAGTCATTAAGATTCACTCAGAATCAGTTATTATTTACTCTCTCTAAATAGGAATTAGTGGTTTTCTACTGATAATTTAGTGATACTAGGTTACTATTAAATAGTAAAAAATTACACTATTTTTTAGTAGAAAATTACTAATTAATAGTAGAAAACTACTAGAAATTAATAATTTTCTACTAAATATTAGTGAATTTTTTTACTATTTAATAGTAATCGATTTTTCGCTAATTTATTACTAGAAAATCACTAATTCAAATTTGGACAGCTGATCGTCATTAAAATTTTACTTAGGTATTTAAATTTAGAGTGTAAAATCTAAATTGTTCACATATGTCTTAAAATATTTTCTGAATAATATTTACGATATTAGTATTAAAAATATAGGTAATTATGCTGATTTATGTATTTTATTATGCATAATTACGAAAATATATTATATATAAAATAATAATATATTTAAATATTTAAAAAATATAGAACCCACGTCTAGTTGAAGAAGTTGATCAATTCTTGGAAGATATAAGGATATCGATATAGTATCATTGAATGAGAAAACCGAAGAATCTCATTCAACTGTAACAGATAATACTTGAGGTAGGGAGATAACATTGTATGATTTAGAAGGACGTGCAAATGCAACTACTGACGTGTTGAAATGGTGGAAAGAGCACGAAACACAGTATCCTAATCGTGCTTGCTTAGCTCGATATTTTTTAGGAATCCAGCAACATCCGTTTCGTCAGAACGACTTTTCTCGCGAAACTCGCTTACAATTCGTAAACACCAAAATCGACTGAGCAACAAATCAATTAGAAGTTTCATGGGACTCATCTCTTGGGTTAATTGTTCGTTAAGGACGATCGATGGACAAATCCGACAGTTTTTGTCAAAGACTTTCCTCTCCTTTGGTGAAAATTTGCACTTTGACAATTTATTTAAAAAAAAAAAAAAAAAACGAAACACTTTTTCCATGAAATCGCCCTAGTTGACAAAATCGTAGGTAATAAGGAATTTAAAAATTATAACTTTTCCACGATTGGATGTTTCCAAGAGCAAAAAAAAAACGAAAACGGGAATAAAACTGACAGACTTGCTACAGACAATGGCCGCTATACATCACACGTATATCTCAAGAGACACATGTGATCGTCCTTAACGCCAAAAATTAAATCGTGCATGATGGATAGTTGATTTTATTGTTTCATTTATCTTTAAAAATGTTACAATTAAATATAGAAATAAAAAATGTTCTTTAAGTTTTTAAAATCAATTTTATCATCTTGACTATCTTTTATACTTTAAAATCAATACCCAATCAATAAAAAATTTACGGCTTTCCAACTTTTTAAAAAGAATTTGTATGTATCTAAAAATCAGTTAAAATTAGTGAAAATCATTGAAAATTGCGAAAAGTTTGTTTGATGAAAGAAATCATTAGGTTTTTATCTGATTTAAATTTAAACAGTTGGAACATAAAGTTAAGTTCTAAAATTTAATATTAAGAATTTTCATTTTATAAAATTTACTTTCTGACGAATTTTAAATTTTCGAATTAGTTTTCAATAGAATTTAAATATTTAGAATAAAACAAAAACAGAATATTATCTGTATAAAGTATTTATTGAAATAATATCCTGTTTTTGATTCATTCTAAATACTTTATAATCTGGAGCTGATTGATGTAATTAAGTTTTTTTAGAAAAGAATTTAAATAATTCCAAATTTTCACTTAACATCATTTTAAGGTCACCGAATTCATATTTAAGGGGAGGTTACCGTTCTCAATGGTGAAAAATTCATAAAATTTGGGAATTTTTTTTTCATAGACGGAAATATTTTTGGAATTGCGGTTTTTTTTTATTTAAATAGTACATAATTATATAAACTTTTTACATATTTATATTAAAAAAAAAATTTAAAAATGGCAGCTGTGGCTTAACTTATCGAAGACCCTGCGTGCCGTATTTTTTTTATGCGCCGTACATTCCACAGCCTCGCCAGGTTATCTCAAGCAAAAATTCCTGATAAATTATTAAACTAGAATAAATTTAGGGGGCCTTATCGTATTTCTTTTCTTTAAAAAAACATTTTTTAATTTTTTTTTACCTTTAAAGTCAAAAGAAAAAAGCTTAAAAATTTAGTTTTCTCTTCAAATACCCGCCATTTTGCTAAAAAAACGTTTTTTAAAAAAAGGAAAACGATAAGGCCCCCTAAATTTATCCTAGTTTAATAATTTATCAGGAATTTTTGTTTCTGGTAAACTGGCGAGGCTGTGGAACGTACGGTGCATAAAAAATACGGCACGCAGGGTCTTCTATAAGTTAAGCTACAGCCGACATTTTTAATTTTTTTTTATATAAATATGTAAAAAGTTTATATAATTATATACTATTTAAATAAAAAAAACCGCAATTCCAAAAATATTTCCGTCTATGAAAAAAAAATTCCAAAATTTCATGAATTTTCCATCATTGAGAACTGTAACTTCCCCTTAACAGAATTTTACAAATCTTGTTTTTAACCGACTACTTACATAAAGAAAGTCGAATTCAATTAAATTTTTACTGCACAGAATTCTCATTAAACAGAATTTTAAGAGAGTCGAGTTTTTATTGACAGAATATTCACTTGATCAGATCTTTATTTGTCCCATCTTTTATTTCTACGAAATGACATTTGATTGAATACTGAAAATATTGATTCTTCATTTGCCTGAATTTGCAAATGTTATTTGAATAAATATTCTACAGGAAGGTTTTGGTGCAACTTTTAAAATAAACTAATCCCAATTTTCTTGATAATTTGCGATTACTCAATTTTAAAATTGGCGTCTAAATTTTTTGTCAAGTGTTTAATTGAACATTTGCAATTTCGGACAAATGAACATTCGGCTCTTTAAGAATTGTATTAAATATGAATGTGTGCAATTAAAGTTTCGTACAAAGGAAAATTCGGTCAAATGAATTTTCTGCTATTCAAAAATTCTACTTACTTAAAATTCTGATCGATGAGAATTCTGCTAAATTAAAATTTAGTTAAATCCCATTTCTTTTTGGTAAAAACATATTATGCAGATATTTACATAAATATAAATTCTGCGTAATATGAAATCTTTGGTAAATGTCAATTTGGTTATTAAAAAATTCTGTTACATAAAAATTTGGATTTAGTTGTGTTTTCAGAATTCTCTAGTATCAAGATATTAATAGCTAGATATTCAAACTTAATATCTTAGATATTAAAAATATTAATTAAAATGTCTATAATATTAAGTTTAAATATATCCATTTTTCTCAGTGTATATCGTTGCGTTGTTTCTAAGCGTTTCCACAAAGATCCGTACTTTCTGCTTTGTTCTTAAAAGTTAAGCATTTTCCAAATTGTGACAAACGGTTAAGTACATTCGAATTGAGAATTCTACGTCAAATATAGGGTCGCCGACATTTTGACCAAAACTTAATTAACAGATAACTCAACAGTCCGAAATTCATTAATCCGACTCACTTTTCGACAGAAATGTAATTTATCTGAATATTTAATGCACAGAAAGTTTGTTTATACGAAAGTTTATGTAATCGATTTTTCATTTAGCGGTATTTTTAACAGGCAGAAATGTTATTTATTCGAACATTTAATACTATGAAAGGTAATTTGTCAGAATTTGTATTAAACTGACAATTTGTTTATTCGAATATTCAATATGTAGAAAGTAAATATGTTTTTTAATTAGGAAATATATTATGTATCCTAATTTTTATAACACAGAAATGTTATTTATACAAACAATTAATATTCCGAAAGGTGAAATGATAATAATTGTATTTATGAGGCTAATCATTTATTCAAATAGTTGATTCGTAGAATTTTCATGTTCCTTATCTTTTATTCAACAGACTATTTATTTATCAGAATATTTAATACACAGAAAGTCCATTTTTTATCACACTTACATCAAAAGTTAGATTTTACGGCTTGTTTGGGAACCTGTAAGAGCTCATTTCACGGCCTAGGCCGTGAAGTAAATGAACTCGCAATCTGATTGGCTGATGCTGGTCAGCTGACCTTTACTTTATGGTACAGCTGCCCAAACTGACCCAAACGTCACGGCTGTTCACGGTTTCGCCGCCCTCCGGGGGCATTTCTAAGTCTGTCGACCTACTCCCACCTAAAAATGCCCCCGGAGGCCCTTTTTTACGAAAACCACCTCTCCCTAGATTCCAATTCTTAGTTTTTTGTGTGATAAAAAATGTTATATGACACTTGGACCCTTTCGGCACTTAAATTCTCGTGTATCGTAGAACTCGCCAAAGCCACATCAGAGCCTCGGCTACTTTTCGGTGGAGCCTCGGCTTCATATCTTCACTTCACCTCGGCTTCGCCTCGGCTACGTTCGATGAAGCCTCGTCACCACCTCTAATTCGCCTCGGCTGCGATTGGACTTAGGCTCGTATTACGATACATACTCGTACTATATAGTGCCATTTAGGGTCCTTGTGTCATAAATAACTATTCTACCTTTTATTTAACAAACTTTTTATTTATCCGAAAATTTAATAACAAAAATGTCATTTATCTGAATAATTGATATACCAAAAGGTGCTTTGATAGACTTTTAATTTATCAGACTTATCACTTAGCCAAACAGTTAATACTCATAAAATGTACATTCCCAACTTTTTATTAAGCGGACTTATTTTCTCTCCGAATATATATTAGACAGAATATTCGTTCATCCGAATAATTAATTCACTGAAACGTTATTTCTCAGACACAATAAGTAACAGACTTTACTATTAAACGAATTTTAAATACACAGAAGATTCATATTTCTTATATTTTATTTAACAGACTTTTCATTTATTCGATTAGGTAATAAATAGAGCCATCGTTCATCGGAATAATTAAAACACCGAAGCTTTTTCTGTCGGACATATTATTTATTAGAGAAACTATTTTCTGGGAATGTTCATTTGCCAAACACTTTTTATAATGTCGATTTCCCATCTATGTCCAGTCGATAAGGTAGAAGAGATGTCGCCCTGTGTCATTTTTCGCAGCAAGTAAATTGCGCGCCACAGTCGAAACTATATTATTTTTCAAATGTACAATACTAGTTTTTAATAATTTTAAATAACAAAAAAGTTAAAAGTTGGGTAAATAAATTACACTTATTTTGAAGAGATTTATTGGTGGTAATCATATTTTAACAAATGTCAGTAAGTATAAATAATTATATATATATATATATATATACAGTAAAACTCGGTTAATATGATTCTGTAAGGACCGGGTCAAAAATGCGTCTTATGCGGAAAAACGTATTAGAAGGGAAAGCAAAATAAATAAATAAATTATGCATATACATTATACATACATACGTAGTTATTTAGTTAAGAACATTTACATCTTCGTAAGTTACAATATAATTACAAAATATTAAGAAATTATTTACAATTATCATTTTTTTCTGTCAACGACTTTGATGAATCAGAAATAATAATATTTTCAATGTTATTTAATTTTTAAATACCATCTGCACAGTCACTTAAGGGGTTAGACCAGTGTGAACCTTTCAGAAAATCGAAAAAAAAATTTTAGTTTTAGTTTTTTTTCTCTGGTAAAAAAGGAAAAAAAATTATTAACAATTTCCTATCGACTTTTACCGGAAAACTTTAAATTTTGATTCAAATGTGTGTCATTTTCACAAAAACCGTTTTTTCTTTCAAAATTCTCTACGTACTTCTCTAGCTTTTGAGTTGTAAATTCATAAAATTATATATATGAGCGTCTTAAGCGGGAAAACGTATTAAACGGGATCGTATTAAGCGGGTTATACTGTAAATATATTGTAACGAAATATTTTTTTAAACAATAATTAAGCTTTATCTAGTACTCCATACACTCTAAAAGCATCTAAATAAATTCTCTAAACTTGATTCACATATTTTTAGCGCTATTTTGTAGCGCGAATTATAAACTCGAAATAATAAACTAAAGATAATCTAAAAATGTTACTTACCATAATTTCGTAATAAATAAAAGAAATCAATCATCTGCTAAAGTTGTCTAGGCGATCCCCGGAAGGGCGTCAGACAATTTTTGTATCGCCGGTATTGTCAATCGGACTAAAATCTCAAAATCTCAAAATCCCTAAAACAAAATCCACAATAAACTCAAAGAAACTTAAATAAGGTCGACTAAACAAAAGCATTATTAACTAGATTTTAAGCACGTGCCAGTGTCGCTCAGTTAGGCAGGTTGTGGAGAGAGAGTCGGGATCTAGGAAATGCGAATCTGGAGCTAAACATTTGAATCTTAATACTAGAAATGAAAAATCAGAATTACAAAAAAAGAAACATAATACTCTTATATTTTCCAAACTTACAAATTATCAGATTGTAGTGAATCTCTAAAATTCTCGTAATATCATAGTAACAATTTAACAATCTAAAGTGAACGAGATCAATAATCGAATTTATTAGTTGATTTTAAAATTGAAATTCTAGAAACTCAAGTCATTTTATTAATAAGGTAACGCAGGTTTATTTCTACCCTTTTCATTTAATTTATCGTTCTGCGATTAAGATCACGCCAAATTTTGTAACAAGGAAAATAGAGACGTAGGCTTTGAGAATGAGCCGGGAGCAGAGGTAAGCGTCCCCTAAGCGTCAGGAAGCGACCTGCAGTAAAATTGCACTATCCTCGGAGAGGATCTGTAAGGGTGTAGATTACACCACGATTTTAATCTGTAGCGGAGGCATTATAGCCCAGGTAACAAATACGGCAACAAATAGTCTAATTTTAATCTGTAGCAGGGGCATTTTGACCTAGGTAACAAGTGCGGCAACAAATTAATTTAATTTTAATCTGTAGCGGAGGCGTTTTTGCCTAGGTAACGAGTGCGGCAACAAAATAGTTTAATTTCAGTAGATCTAACTTTTATACTCGATATTCATCGTTAGAATCGACACTAATAAAATAATGATTTACGATAATGTGCCAGTAATGCACCCAGGTGTTGCTGAGCTTCATCGTCACTAAATGTAGCTTCTTATTTAGCACTATATCGATATGAACTTGCAAAGATCTAGATTTAATAATTTAATAAACTAATCCCTATTAGGGAGCGAAGTAAGACGGGAACACACTTCTGAGTCACATCTCAGACTGTAACAAGACGACGTTGACTTGACGGTGGTTCGAAGGCAAAAGAGCGATTCTTAGTCACACAAAATTCTTATATTAATCAGCAATCACGTGACGAGGTCTTTCTGGTGCGTTTACCATTTACCCATGGAGGCCTGCCAAAAGCTTCCTTTCCCGGACGACGCCACATTGCCCAAGCAAGGCCTGCAATAACCAAACATCCCAAAAACCCAAAACTAAACCCTATCGATGTCACACCCCAAACCTCATCTAAGTGGAGTGCCAGTATCTCAACTGGACTTTTGCCAATCTACTGAAAAGTCCCAAAACAAACTTTAGCACTAACTTTAACTCGAAATTAATCTTAAACTGAAAGTCAGGAGAAATAAAAATTAATAAACACTCAAAAGTAGTTAAATACCAAAAATACTAAACCTTAAAACAACAACAAAATTAAAAACTTAGAATAACAAAAATTACTAAAAATAGCTTACGGCGCGACTAAAGCCTAAAAATTCTCTACAACTAACTCAAAAAGACTCTAAACTACAGCAATCTACTCGGCCTTTGCCTTGTGACGGTAATTGCCAGAAAACTAACGTCACAATATATATATAACTATGACAAGGGGCATTACCCCTTCCTACGATGATTCATTGAAAAGAGTCAGTCTCTATTCGGCAATTAACATGAGGGGACTAATAAACTAGAATTGTCAAATACTAAGTTTGTTTAAGTTATTCAATTATTTAATGCCCTTCATCCTCACACTTGGGACAGGCAGACCATCTCAATGATATTTTAAGTAATTGTACAAAGTTTACTGTAAAAATATTTATTATTTTAAGTGAAAGTTTACTGACAAATTTTGCCTCTGTCGCTGACATCATTTTGCATTACATGCCCTCAATATGAATTCGGTGGTCTACAAATTCTGTTAATTAATAAGTTGTGAAAATAGAAATTTCAATAGATTAATTCTTAGTAAGTCGTAAATTATTTCAACTAATAAATAAGATAAATAAAAGAAGTGGAGATGTCTGTTATTGCTAAAATAATTTCTGTAAAACAACGTTTCTGCAAAAGAAAAATTAGAGCTAATGGATACACAATAGAATGAAAATTATACTGAATGAAAATTCTAGTAAATTAAAATTATGACAGTAGCTCGTTCGATGCAATATCTTTAGATTATTCGTGCATTATATCAAATATACAACTAAACCTAATAGATTTAAAATTATATTTCTCTCTAAAGTAACTTTAATTAAATAAATTAAAATGTTTCTTTGTACGCTCTTATAACGTTTTTTTATTTTTTGCAGGCAAGTTGCCTGATTTTCAAGAGAGTCTTTGGTATGACCTTGAGTCATTAAGAAGAGGTCTTCGAGTAACTCGAGTTCCAAAGCGGAGCACGATTTCAAGAGACCAACTAATAAAAGATGCCTGTCAAAGAATACACGAAAACCGTTGTTCTTCTTTAAAATTTCTTGAAATCGTGCTACAGACACAAATGGGGACAAAACTTGCTTCAAGAGCAAGAATAATTACTGAATATAAATTATTAAATTGATATCATTTCAATAAGAAACAAAGTTTGAATGTTAAGTAGCCAAAATGAAAATGGATAGGGTCTCATTTTTAGGGTTCCGTAAACAAGGTGTACAAACGGAACCCTTATGACGAGATTCGTGAGTCTGTAAACAAAAATCGTATCCCCCCCCCTAGACACCAAACTATTTGACTTAGATAGCTCAAATTTGGCACACGTATGTATTTTCACGTGTAGATTACAGAAAATCTATAGAGAACGTGATTGGAAGGATTGGGCATAGTTTTGTCAAGGAAACAACAAGAATTTTGACCGTTTTTAAAGTACTTGTGCTGCGCCGTCAGTGGGCAGCAGCGGACGGGCCGGCAACAGCAAACCAGGGTCGTCTACTCTGCCGTACTAAGGAAAAACTTAGGCAAACGAAATTTTGACGAAAAATGAGTTTTTGGTATCAATGGATTTGTTGAAAAAAACTATACCTGTTAGTTATAGTTTAAATTATTTTTTAAAATTATTTGTTGTAAAAAATTAATATTAAAAATCTTAGAAACTCTAGAAAATGAAAGAATCCTTAATAAAAACTTAAGCAAAGTGCTTTGCGTAGTCCAAAAATCGTACGAGGCTTCGAGCTCGGGTATAAGATCAGAAGGAAAAACTTAGGCAAAGTCACTAGCGTGTTATTTGAATCGAAAACGTGGTCGAAGCTGAGCGCTGCTTACGAAATAAAAACTACGCAAACGACATGCTTGTAAACCCATGGCGTTTGCCTAAGTTCTTCCATCAAAAAGTGAGTCTAGCGGACTACGCAATTGCAATTTGTCAATACACAGAATGTGACGTCACTCACGTTATTGTCGTTTGCCTAAGTTCTTCCATCTGATCAAGGGTCCTCGCTCGCCTACCTATTTGGAAAAAACTACGCAAACGACTTTGCTTAACTTCTACCTTCGTATTTGTATTTAAAATAACTCGCAAATCAATTTTTTCGTATAATTTGTTTAAAAAATTAACTTTTGATTTCAGAATTAAATAGGACACTATCATTTTAAACAGTACGTGAAGTTAAATTGAACAATTTTTTAGTCTATATCAGGGTTCTTAATGCAAACAGTTTTTCTTGATTTTCTCAGTTCGACCAAAATGTCGTTTGCCTAAGTTTTTCCTTAGTACGGCAGTACTGGCGAACGCATAAACCAACGTTGTGTGCGCCGGGCCCTGAAGAGCTAAGAGTCGAAAGTCTTAATGCTGAGACTCGAGACGAGTAACCGTTTTGTATGTGCAAGGACCGATTTAGTGCCGAAATTTACGAATGACGAGAATCATTTTCTCTGCCGGATTTTAAGTCGGAGGAAGCTGGGGACCAGAACGAAACGCTTTGCCGCGCCGGCTTAGAGGTTAGTGCTCCTTTTGTCTCGAAATTGAAGGTTCGGGAAACAACACTGTCGTCGGTCGTGGCTGTGCTGAGCCATAGTTTTTTTTTACTATTTTAAGTTCTATTTTCCCTTGAGAAATATTTTTCTATTTTCCCTTATTTTATCATTAAAGTTCGTTTTGGTAATCACTGCATTTAACTTTGAATTTCTCTTGAATAAAAAGTAAAGTATAGCCGGGTAGAATAAACGTTGTCTCATTCTCTTTCTCACTTTCTTGTACGCGAGTCGATTCACGCCGCGAGATTTTAGTGGTGCTCGAGGGCTAGCCGGTCAACACCAAGCCAGAGAATATCGACTCCAGAGGAAGCTCGGGTGGATGATTCCACCTGGCACGATCGAAGTTTAAACAGGCTTCGCGGGGGTCTCGCAAATTGAAAGAGTAAGGCTTGCGAGTCGGGATTGTTTAGCCACCATTGTGGTAAGTGCCAAATTAATATTATCGTTCTCTCTCGCAATCATTGTCGCTGCTAGTTGCGTGTGTTAGAGGGAGAAAGGTTACAACGTATAGAAAACTAGTTCTTAGTAGAAATTTTTACTTATTCATGTTTGGACGACCTTTAATCATTTCACTAGTAGTTTTTTACTAATTCAGATTTAGAAAGTGTCTTTGAAAATCAAATAAAAAATCGCTATGATAGAACTTTCTAACCTCTTTTAAGTGCTTGATTATTTATAAAGCATTTAAAAATGAAGTGAATATAATTAAAAAAAATTTATAAGGGTGCTACAAAAGCGCAGAAAAATGTTTTATCTTAAAACTATAATAAGTTCTGCATGTTTCCTTATATCTGCACCTTAAATTAATTAATTAATAATGAGATTTTCAACATCCGTTTAAATCATGTTTTGATATGTTTTATGTTTACAGTAATAAAACGAAGAAATCATATTT
The DNA here is from genome assembly GCA_037103525.1 of Ganaspis brasiliensis. Classification (NCBI taxonomy): domain Eukaryota; kingdom Metazoa; phylum Arthropoda; class Insecta; order Hymenoptera; family Figitidae; genus Ganaspis; species Ganaspis brasiliensis. Next base: position 92,541 of record JAZKLR010000657.1, read on the forward strand.
TTTGTGGTTTCTTATGATTTTTACTAAGGAAACGACCTATTCGTAAATTTTCACTATCACTTTCGTCCCTTTATTAACGCCAGGCAGCGGTACCTAACAACTTGTTTCAAGCCGGTCTCTCACTCGAAGCTAGCGTTAATCAAAAGACCACTGTATTGCAATTAGTCGCGGATTCAGGGGGAGGGTCAAGGGTGCTTGGCCTCCCCTAATAGCCTTATATTTTTACGAAACAGAAAAAGATAACAATATGGTGCTATCTCTGTCTCTCTCTTGTTTACCCTTTCCAAAAATCTTGTCTGGCTGCGCCACTGAAGGTAAACGAGATATTAAAATATTTCATATAGATAACTATATGAAACCAGGAGGCATTTATTGTATTTAGATTTGATTTTTTTCCTTTATAAAGTTACGTTAATTAAATAAATGCCGATTATTAAATTAAGGTTTTTCCAGTATTAATAGTTCTAATATGTTGTTTTATTTATAAAGCAAAATATCAATCAGGACTGAAGAACTAAAACCAATTATTATTTTAGGTAAATTTAGAAAGGAATTCAAGCGGACTTTTAGTTGCTCATATTGGAGTAATCTGCATAATGGTGATGAATATCAGCTCGCAGAAATATTTAATCCCTTTGGTCATCGATCAAATACAATCACAAGATCTATTCACACGAAGAACATGCATCATGTGACTGAGATTATACCTCTATCCAACATTATTAATTCATCAAAACAAGAATGACATATTATAAGAGGATGAAAAAATCAATAAATAATAATGAAACCATATTCAACCGTGTAGTTAAAAGAAAAGTAGTTAACAAATTTTCCTATTTATGACTGTGTCTAATTTTAGATTATAGGTGTGAACATAATTATATAGTTAAAATGTAGCATAAAAACTAAATCTAAAATAGAATTCTGTATCTAGTAACTAATACATCGTAATTATGTATATATATATTTATAAGTTTGCAAGAGGCAAATAAATTATATAAATCTTTTATACATTAAATAAAACTTTGTATTGTATATCATCATACATTGGAAAAATTATGTGACAATTGTAATTTTTTTACTCAGCTCGATCGCCAGAAATGCTCACTTAAGCTCTGATGACAGTAGTTTAGAAAAGTCTGAAGGTAATTCGTCAGCGAAAAATTCTAAGCACAACTAATTCGTGCACGGGCACGGATCAGTAAATTTTGGTATATATGTATAAGGCTTAAATCAGATGGAGTTTATGAACGAAAATTCTCATACATAATTTCAAGGTTGACGTTTCTCGCTCTTAAAAAGTATATGGTAAATGGGGAATAGTTTTGTCAACATATCGAAAGTAAAACAATATATTGCACTTAAATTTTTGTTTAAGGGTATTTACACATTGATTCTTAAAATTTTCCATGCAATATCTGCAAAAAGGGTGAAATAGGAGACCCTATTTGAGTTCCGTGAATTTGATGATAAAATTTATAATTAAATTTAAAAAACCTATTTTGAAACAAAAATTTGGTAATGTCAATAATTTGAGAATAAGATATGTCACTTTTACTACCTATTTGATGGTAGCGTCTATCTAAGCTCTCTATTGCTAATTCTCACAAAACATTGAAAAATAACAAATTACGTCAAGTGACATTAAAAACTGTTCTTAGGAATGTTAACATTTTTTAATTTTTTTAAAGTTTAAATTAGCTTTTTTAATGCAGTCAGCTTTATTAAGACTTACTGTGTGGTTCCCCTTATCAGCGGTAGTGGGAAATAAATTATCGGTGTTTTTAAGAAAGTTTGTTATGTAACTAATTTTTTTGGCAAATTCTCTATCTTCAGATGTGATTTTTTGTTGACTATTTTTATTTAACGTAAATTTTATATTGTTAACCATAATTTTGCTAATTTTATTTTTTGCATCAGAGTCTACATTAAGAAACCTAGGGAAGATTCATTATTTTATATTGTATTAACCACATCCGGTTTTGAGAAATCTTAGACTTAACTGTAACTGGAACCCAAACTGACAATGTCAACAACTTCGTCAGGGATAAAAAACATATCTTGTGAGTATTGTGTTTAGATCTGATTCTAATTCTAGATAGTCAAGTATAAAAGGTTATATTTGATCGCTCTTCATTGTTAATAATAAGAAAAAGATTTAATGATTCATAGAAGCCAAATTGTGTAGGTAAAAAAACACTAACACATAAAATAAAAAAACATTAATAGTCTTTATTAAAAAAAATTGTAAAAAAAATAATATCGACAGTTTAAAGAAAACTTATAAGCGACTACTGCAAAAAAAATGTCCAATATCTTGAATTTTTCTCTGATATTTTGACATTTAATTCTTATTTGTATTAAATTTACATTTAATTGTACGTTTAAATTTACGTTTAATTTGCATTCTTTGTTCTCTTTCAATTTAAATATTCACTTTTGTCTTTGACCTAGAACAAGTAAACTTACTTGACAATCTCACAGTTCGTAATGTTTCTAATTGTATACGAGAACAAGAAAGAGCGCGCGATGCGCGCCTCTGTACTATTATATTAGAGAAATGTAAAAATCAAATCGTGGACGTTAACCCATTAATACCTAAGCCAAAACTGTCACTTTCAGAACAGTTTCCAGAATAACAATGAAAAGGAGGATATTGCACCGAAAGTCTGAAGAAAATAAGATTTTAACCTTTTTTAAAAAAAAAAAAAAAGATAGAAGAAGATAGAAGAAGTGATTTGACGCTCTCATTCTTGTAAAAGAATTGTGCAAGTGACTACAGTTTCAAAGTGGTAAGTATAAAATTTGAAACATACAAGGAACTAATCAAATTATTGTGTGTGACTAAATCTCATGCCATTATGGAACAATTACAAATAGTTTTAAAGCATTTCAATCTGAAATCTAAAATCTAAAATTTTAAACTGAAACACAATTAAACAAAAAGTGGAACCGCTGTACCATCACGACCTCGTTGTGGTTCTGGATTAGGCTAAGAGTCGTATCAATAGATTTTAAATTAGCAAACAAAAGGAATCATTAACACTAAACGCAGTTATATAGCTAATGGTTTTCCCACATTATGATTTGTGAAGAATTATGGAATTTTAGTAATATTAAGGGCATATGATGGAGAATGACGTCATAAAATTACGTTCCATAAAATTAGGTTGTACAAAAATTCGCTAATATTTGGAAATGGTAAAAAAATAACTTTAAAGCAAAATTAAATCAATCTTACGTCAGAGAGACCTTCTTAATGATTTTTTAAGTAATTCTACAAACTTTAGCATCAGAATATTTAGTATTTTAGGAGAAAGTTTATGGACAAATTTTGTTTATACCATTGACGTCATTTTTAACCACATGCCCTTAAAATATTTTATCTCAGTCCAAATGGTTTGGTTGGAAATGACTATACCTTTCTCTACAAAATATGTATTTTATAAGTCTAAGTTAAACGAATCCTAACATTAATTAATGATTTTAGTTACTGCAACGTTTGAATGGATAAAATATAAAAAAATATAAAAAACGTTTATTAATGGTTTTCGATGTAAATGATCATCTAGAATTTTATTCGAAACGGACTTTGACACTATGAAACAGCTAAAATAAGATGTCACAAACCGTTTCACCGGGCATTTTCGTATAACTTCTTTTTGTTTGAGAAGACCCGTGTATTCGGGAACTATATTATATTTATAACATTAGGATCAATGTCTCAATTACCGACACGTTAAGCTTAATTACCGACAAGCAAGTAAATAAAATTTTCAGGTTATTTATTTAATTTTAATTGCTGTTAAAAATAGATATTTAACAAAACTTATTTATTTCAACTAATTAAATATATTTTTGATACTCTTCTGATACTATTTTGCTTAATTTAAACTAAAGTAGTCGGTGATTCGGACAGTGACGGTAATCGGAACGTTGACCCAAGTGAAATATTAAAGAATAACGTTTAAGGTTTTTAACATATCAATTTTTGAGTTTAACTTTATTATTATAATAAAGTCTCCAGGATCGCGTGAGTTTGGAGATTTACGTTTAAGAAGGCTGTCATGATGTCTCTGATTCCTTTCAAGATTACGATTGAAACCCTATGCATTTCTATTATCTGCTTGGTTAATACTTCCTGGTATTTTTTTTTTTTTTTTAAGAAAAAGTCGATCACTTATTCAAATAGAAATATTTCTAATAACTACCGTCAATTGGTGCTATTTTGTGCACGCGAGGTTTTTAATGAATAAAATCTTTATATTCAGTTGCTTAGATTTGCTACTTGGTATAAATATTTTCGGATAACTAAATTACAGAGAGCACTAAATCAAAATTCTGTTCAGATCTCCGGAAGTTTAAAAGTGTTTCTAAAGGTATTAATAATACTTGCTCATCATTTCGTTGTGATGATGTATACGCGATGCGCTAACTTTTTATTGCATATTTTAAGAAAAAAGTGTAAAAAACTGAAAAACCAGGATTTGGTGGGTTATTTTGTGCATTCTTTAAAATCAAGTTTTTTTCAATAATTTGTTTTGTAGTTAGTAAAAATTACTTAAGAATTTCGTTTTAAAACATTTTTATCTTAGTTTTGTTATAAAAGACAAGAAATAAGCATAAAATCTCAGTTTTACACATGGTCCCTTAAAAACCTCAAAAAATTAAAATTAATAATTACATGCTTTTCAAGTAAGTTTTGAAACTTTTTCTCTGAAAATAACTCAAAAAGTGTAATAGAATTTATTTATAGTAAATTTTTCTTAAAGAAATAACTTTTTTTTTTGTAAATCTACATTTTTATGAAATTTTAGTGTTTTACATTCAAATTAGTTAAACAATTCCTAGAAAAAAAATATTTCTAGCTTTGTTTTTCTTTATTGTACTCTAGAATATCTAGAAAGAATACTTCATGCAGCAAAAGCGTTCAAAAAATTTTTTTACACAACTTTATAAATAAGCAAACTTTGATGCACAAAATAGCCCCGCCATGGAGTTTATTTTGTGCACAACTTTGAGTTTCTATAACTAAGACTAAAATTTTTTTCTTGCTACCAACTCGCAGGACACGTTTAGAAAGATATCTACAACATAACTGAATAGATAAATTCTTTATTTTTTCAAATTCTGAATTTCAATAAAGCATAGAGTGGAAATAGAGCGGTTTTGTGCACAAAATAGCCCCACTGGACGGTATGTTAGTTAGAATGAACTAATAATTAATCAAATTAATTTTTAGGTTATGTAAAAGTATCTCAAATTTCTGGTAACTAAATTCAATTTGTTCAACTTTTTAAATATTATGCCCGCCATATTGAATCCAGCATTTAGTTTTTTAAATCTTACTCTAAATTTGTGATCTGGGACCCCAAAAACATCTTGACACAAAGTTTCTTAGAAATTGATTAGTTTTTAAATTTTTATATCCGCCATATTGGGTCCGCCATTTTAAATTTTTAAAATCTGACTTTAAATTTATAATCAGCGACATCAAAAACAATAGAAATTAACATAACAATCGTGAATTCTTCGTTTTTTTGATACTTAATAGGTATATTTTGCCAATAATAACATATTTTGGTTTCCATTTGGTCAAATTTTGTGTCCTGTAAAAAAAATAAACTTAACAAGTTTTATATGTAATTAATTGGATGTTTTTCTGTAGTATCTATGAAGAGAAATACAGTAGTCCGGTAAAAAATATTGTTTTTTAAAATTTTACATGATATCTACAAAAAAGAAAACACAGCCACATAAAAAAAATTCGGTTCTGAACTGGCGATCTTACTATGTGTACTTTATGTTTTTGGGCTCGCTGAATCCGAATCCGAGGTCCATTTAACCCCATCAGATCACGGTTTTGACATAACCCCAAAAAACCAATATGCCGGACACCTTTTGGAAACGTTCATCGGATTCGCTTGAAACTCGTTCTTCGGGGGTTTTAGGGGTCGCTGATTACAAATTTGATGTCAGTTTTCAAAAATTCAATAGGACGAACCAATATGGCAGACACATTTTAAAAAGAATCTTTTAATTTTTTGAAACTTGGTATCTAAGAACTTTTCTGGTCATTGGTTATGAATACTATATTATTTTCTAAAAATCTCACAACTCCATTAACATTTGACTTAATATGTAGACGTATCAAAATTATTTTAACATTTTTGATTAAAGCCACTCCTGATATTCGCTCATTGTACATTATCGAAAAATACCGATAATAAATCTTATTTTGGTTTTCTGTTAAAGAAAAGTACATTTTGTGTCAATAATACGAGATCAGAATTGTTCATTTGTCTTAAGTTGCACTTAATGTTTTTTGTCCAATTGTACAAGTCGTTTTGTATACATTACAAAAGAATGTTATTCATATGTTTTATACGCACAGAGGATCACGCTTTCGTTATATCAGACACAAAGTGAAAACTCTTAATGAATATGAAGCTACTTCTATGCAGAGTAATTGGATCTTTCGTGTGTCTGAATCCAGGGTACCTCCACGTGGTGACTGTGGGCAACGGAGATTGTCCGTTATCCGGCTAAGTCCCTGGATAACGGCTTTGATGCCGTCATGGCAGACCCACGTAGGAAACGTGTTACGATGCAGTGATTCGGAACCCCAGTATCGGCGGTTGAGGGTGAGAAAGCAGGCTCTCAGGTGTCGTCATCCAGCAACTGCGGCTCTTCATTGGTGGGAAACTTGGCTAATGTAGAGTTCACTGCGACAAGCCAAAGTAACAATCTATGTCACGATTACCATGATGTGTTTTGTTATATTTGCTGCAACTATGAAGTTAGTTCATTGCGAAAACAAATTAATGATGGCATCAAAGTCACATACAAGGGAAGTTTGATTCAGAAATTGATGAAACACCGCGTCAAGTTTCTTGCCAGGGTGCTCTTTTGCTTGTGCTGTAGTTTGGCTGGAATTTTTTTAGTTCTTGGAACTATAATTTCTTAAGAGGGAGTAACATCTTTGACATAATAAAAATTCGATTTTTTGTTTCTTTGCTTAATCGGTACTGTACGGGATGCAGAATATAATTTTAATCATAAAAATTGGTTCTGGAATTGTTTTATGCAAAAAATATAAAAATGTCAAAGCGCACTAAGAGTGCTTTAAAGCGCAATTTGTTTCCTTTGCATCATTTCTACTAGAGTTACCGATTAAGTTTACCTGCAACGTGTCTTTTTTATTTTTATAATGTCTCACAAAATATATATAGTAATAAGAAGGGAAATAGGCATAATAATAAGCATACGAATCGGTGTTTCATAAAGGGATGGAACCTGTTACGTTTAATGTTGCAAAATTTAACGGGTTTTTCTCGAAATAACAGTTTTCAAATTGATGGTCATGATAACTCCCACAATTTTTAACGGATTGACTTTAACCTGGGGTTTTTTTGTTCGTCATTTACTACTGCTTGGAAATACGTAGCTTTTTTTGATAGTATAATTAGTTTTTTTTAAACTGATATTGTGATAAAATTTGTCTTAAAAAATAAAAATTTTTTTAAGTTGGCACCATTTGCGCAAAAATTAAAAATTTTCAAAAATTCTACGTACCTCGAAGCGAAGTTTATTACAGATTCAGAAAAAACTATGGATTTTTGTTCTGGCTAATATCGTTTAGCTACAAGCATGCCCACCAATAAGAGCGGGGCAACAAACAACGAAGATTTTGGCGACCTCTATAGAGCAAACGCAAAAAAAATTTTAAACAAAAAGTATTATTTTATAAACTAGAAACCTGAATAAATTTAAGGTAAAAACAGTTTGTGATTACTTCATTAGTTTTATGGTAATAAAATTCAAATATATAACGGATAAATTGCTCTTAAAAGGTGTTACTACCCCTTAGATCATCTAGGAAAACCATAACACCTGAATAGGTTTTTAAGATTCAGTCTATATTGTTAGCAATGTCTAAAAAGTCCTCTTTATGTTTGCTGGTGTTGACAATGTTTCCTACGTCATGTACACACTGGACACAATTATTTACGAATGAATACTTTTAATTGCGTCCTGAATTTTGATAGATTCACGCAATGGTTATTGCACTGTACACTAAGTGCAAGAGCCTGTTCTGGTTTTATCAACTCCTGAAGTATTTTGTAAATTCCACTCATATTTGCTGCTCCAACCATTGACCACGTAACTTGCTAACATACAGCTAAGCTCTTATCAATACATCCAAAACTTGTTTTCTCAGATTTTTACCTGTGGTCGAGGAAGTTGCGTAGAATCCAATAAAATATTCTTTTATTTCCATTTCATCATTTACACTTCTGATCAAAATAGCTTCCTGTTCAGTTCTAAAACGTCAAAGTGCCATCACTTTTAACATTTCATTTTGCACATCATGAGAAGTGAAGTTGGTTCTTTGCTGCAAAAATAATTTAAGTTTACACGGGAAAAAATATTGTACACGAGAAGCACCAATCTATGAGCAGTATTTGTACTATAGGTTATATGTAACAGCTACTCCTTTTTTGGGCTTGAGCTGCCCAAGCATGGATAGATGCTATTCCTTTTTTGGGCTTCAGCTGCCCATGCATGGGTAAAATCTATCCATGCATGAACAGCAGAAGCCCAAAAAAGGAGTAGATGTTACACATAACCTATAGTACAAATACTGCTCATAGATTGGTGCTTCTCGTGTACAATATTTTTTCTCGTGTAGGGAGAACATTAGAGAGCAAACCTAAAAGCATTTTATAATTTCCGTTATCCTCCTTGTCACTGCGCACAGTGGGAAAAAAACGACGCTGCTGGACAAAAGTCTGCTGACAATTCAAATCTTAACGGATTTTAACTTTTTTTAAATTTTTTAAAATTTTGTAACATAACCTAAAAAACTTGTTTTACATGTATTTAGTTAGCGCGAATACCAAAACAAATGTCAAAAATTATTTATAAAATAGAGTAATTGAAAGGTTTTGAGTCCCTTAATAAAAATTTGGCACAAAATTTTGAAAATTTAAAATGGCGTATCCAAGATAGCGCCCAAAACAGTGAAAAATTTATTTACGCCTTCTAAGTAGTAAAATAAATTACAAACACATAACACAAGTTTATGGGGGTTTTTGCGATTGCTGATGACGAATTTGATGTCAAATTGGCATTTTGACAATTGACAGCTGTCAAAAAAAGTGCTAACTTTGACAAAAAGCAATTTATTTTGATGAAAGTGACAGTATATTTTTTTAGGGTCGCTGATTACGAATATGGTGTTAAATTGACATTATGAGAATTGACAGCTGTCAAGTTAACTGTCAACTTTGCTAAAAGGTGAAATGTTTTTTTGAAAAGTCATCAACAAGGTTGTTGTGTTTTAGGTGTCAAATCTACTGTCAATTAAATGAAAAGTTGATAAAGTCTCTTCGTTACTATGACAGCTGTCAACCATCACATTGTTAATATGTCTGTATAAATTTATTAGCAGAGATCTTGCAAATTCTTTTACAATATTTTATAAAAGAGGATCACTTTATAGCAAATTTGAAATGTGATATCAATTTGTATTTAACATGACATTACATTCTTAATTAGCGTCCCCGAAAACCCTGTGAGAACACGACAACCTTGTTACTAACATTTTCATAAAAAAAATTTACTTTTCCGCAAAGTTGACAACTGTCAACTGTCAAAATGTCAATTTCGCATCATATTCGTAATCAGCTACCTTAAAAATCCTTATACAGTCACTTTCATAAAAATAAATTGCTTTTTGGCAAATTTGACACTTTTTTTTGACAGCTGACAATTGTCAAAATGCCAATTTGACATCAAATTCATGATCAGCGATAGCAAAAACCCCTATAAACTTGTGTTATGTGTTTGTAATTTATTTTACTACTTAGAAGGCGTAAATAAATTTTTCTCTGTTTTGAGCACCATCTTGGATACGTCATTTTAAATTTTGAAAATTTTGTGCCAAATTTTTATTAAGGGACTTAAAACCTTTCAGTTACTGTATTTTATAAATTATTTTTGACATTAGTTTTGATTTTCGAACTAACTAAATACATATAAAACAAGTTTTTGAGGTCATGTTACAAAATTTTAAAAAATTGGCAGTCAAGGCTTATAGCGCAAGTCTTCCTGAGAATTTCAAAATAAAAAAAGTTAAAATCCGTTAAAACTTGAATTGTCAGCAGACTTTTGTCCAACAGCGTCTTTTTTCCCCCACTGTGCCCCGTAGTGGAATCCCATGTGCAGAAAAGTATGCCAATAATGTAAAAAGAGCGTACAAAGCAAGGGCAGATCCAGATTTCCACAATTTTGAAAAAAAAATTTTGAATTGGAAATTTGTTCTTCGTTATCTCGAAGTATTAACAATATAATCAGTCAGAATTTTATGGCATTTATAATTGACAACTAACAATCACAACATAGAACTAACTAGACAGCGATGGGTAGTGACATGCTAGAAAGTCGGAAAAAGGGATGGGTACACAGAGTCGTTAAAAATAAAATTAGCTGTCAGCAGAAAGTGTGTTACGTCCCTGGTCCTGTTATTTCGAAATTTCTCGTAAGAATTTCTAAAATGTCGGTAATTTATGAAACTTTCATAAGTTACTTGTTGATGATGAAATGCGGGAACGTAACATTGATTTAAAATTGAAATAACACTGAATTTAATAATTAAGTAATTACAATCTGTTAATTTATGTAAATTAATAAATCAGCTTATTGAAATAAAACACAAGAGTTTTTTATAGTTGCAAAATAATATAAAAACCAACCTTTATTTCCAACAAATATTGCCAATAAATCTTGACATTGTTTATAGTTTTTGTCTTTACACATTTGATTGTTTTTAGTTGAAACACTATTTATACAAAGTTTTTTACTTTAAATTAATTTTAACTCATCATTAATCAAAGATTAACTAATCGACGAGATGATTATAACAAAGTTAAAATCTCACAACTTTTAGTTGAAAGCACGAGAAATCAATAAAAAATCTGCTCTTGCATTCGCTCGCAAAATTAATAAAATGACACTTTTTGAACATTAGAATTTGAACTCGACTTAACTTTAATACATGCCTAGGAGCAATAGAAAGCTTGAATTATTACCTTTAAAATGCCATTTTAGAAATTGTTCTACGATGATTTTTAACAAAGTTATGATGTTTTACTTAAAACCATTTTTTTCCATTACACAATAACACATCAATAATTGATGTGTTTTTAACATATCGAAAAAAGTCATATTTTAAGTAAAACATCATAACTTTTTTAAAAATCATCGCAAAACAATTTGTAAAAAGGCATTTTAAAGGTAATAATTCAAGCTTTCTATTGGTCCTAGGCATGTATTAAAGTTAAGTCGAGTTCAATTTCTAATGTTCAAAAATTGTCATTTTATTAATTTTGAGGTTAGGGTCAAAACTTGATCTGATGGACCAAGTCTGATGACGGATTCGGACTCAGCGCATCAAAATACATAGAAAAATGTGTGTCTCTTACCCAGGTCAGGGAACTTTATTTTTTTTGTATGGCTGTGTTATTTCAACCTATTATAATCTAGGTTGCATAATTTTTAACCAATTAAAATAAAAAGGCGTACACTAAAATCTAGGTCAAATTGCGCAATCGATGAGTGACATTTTTTTGATAAGATCTTATGTTTATGTTTTACTTCCGATCTAGCTGGCGCCAAAAGCAATTATTGAAACTATATTTAGTATCATGACTCATATTTTAACCAGTTTAATCCGCTTAAACTAGATTTATTCGATTATATCAGGATAAATCCAATTTGAGTTTTTAACCTTTCCCATAATTTAAAATTCTTTGAAATACACAAATTTCTGAGGAAATAAAAAGTTCTTAAACCTGTAATTGGATAATGCCATTTTTTTTTATTTAATTATTTATTTAATAAAAGAAAATTATTTTATTAATTTAAATAATACAACTTTAGTTAATAATTCAATTAAAATAAATATTAGTTTAATATTTAAGTATTGTTTTTTTTGTATCGAGTTTGTTTTCAAACCGAGAGCGCTAGTGCCTTCGTTTGATTTTATAGTAACGCACGCACGCCGTCACAAAGTGCAAACCGAAAGTCGAAAATCATGAGACTGAGAGAGACAGTGATATCTATCTACCTCTCTTACTCTTATGATTTCTGCTTTTGGTTTTACGCTTTCTGCTCTCATGGGATTTCACACTGAAGTCCTATAATTGCATTTTGACGTTCGTTTGTAACTAGAGCATAAGTGCGAAAGTGACAACAGTATTTTACGATGAAGATACTCCAAAGTTCACTAGACCTTTTCCTCATCGATTTCGTGGAAGGTAAATTCGACGCACGGAAGACTTTAGATGATGACTTTGATGGATTGTCATCATCTTGCGAGTTTCTCTATCTAGCATCATCAGCTTATTCACATTCACACACATTCACAAAATTTTTCTGAGAAGACTCCGATATTTTATTTAGAGATGATCTTTAAGCAGACGCACATCTTGAGTCTCCGCTTGTGGAATTCCAAGATACGCATATGTTTCTCTTTGACCAAGATGATGAATGGTGTTGCCACCAATGAGCTGAATATCCACAGATTCGCTTGGTGTTTCAGATGTTTTACATCTTCCCTTACTTAAGTGGGAAAAAATCATCCTAAAAGAGATGATATTATTCATCATCTGCGGTTTGCTGAATGTTATAGCAAACCTTTACCTCCACATAAGCATCAGCTCTTTTAAGCATCTCAGGATGTTTGGATGTACCTGTAAGCAATCAAGGAGCTTAATGATCAGCTGATGAATCGTAAAGTCGAATGCTTTACGGTAATCAATCCAAGCCATTGACAGGTTGCGTCGATAAACTATCGAGTCTTGGGTCACACACCTATCTATTAATAAGTTCTTCCTACAACTTGCCAGGCCTCTTTTGCATTAACGTTGTTCACTTATGGCCCTCCATACTGGCTCTCTAGAGGTTAATATCTTTTTTTTAGGATGCCAGTAAATAGCTTGTAACAGGTGTTAAGACAAGCTATCGGTCTATAATTTTTTGGATTAGACAAATCTCCTGATTTTGGTAAGAGTACCGTTCGACCTTCCACCAACCACTGTGGTACGGGAAGATAGGTAAAGATAGGTTGAGAAGATACGGGCCAAATGTCGGTGAGTTGAAGTAAACTTCTTCTACCACAGATTATTAATTTTATCTGTCCCGGGTGCTCAAAAGTTCTTAGTTTTAGCAACTATATTTCTAACCTCTTAATTAGTAATTGGCAAACATGCCTCACTAGGATGGTCAAGCCCCTGTTCAAGACAGAAGCTTCTGAAGGGTGGAAAAAACGCATCCTCACAGTTGATTGTATGAGACGTCCCATATATGTTTCTCCAGAAAGTTTCAACCTCTTCACGACTTGAAAGGTTAACAACGACTGATGTTGGTAGACTGGACAGGCGGAAGGGATTATTAGCAAAGATATTATTTTGCTTAATCCAGTCAATCCACCGTGCTAAACGTTCTCATATGACTACAAGAGACCGTATCTTCTCAATCGAATGTTGCTTGATGGTCTGCAATTTCGATTTTTTCAAAGTGTGATTCAATCTTTTTATAGTTTTGTCAATTTCCAAAACTTTTGGTGTAAAACTTTTATTTAATTCTAGATACGCTATTACACTCTGTAATTGAGAAGCATGACGTCGACCTACTCCTATTTTGAACTGTACTTGTTTGATTCTTTTGCAGGTCTTAGCCACTCGTTTTGCAACAGACTTCCTATTACTTTTACGAAGCAAGGACACTGCTTTATCATACACCGCACATTTCAATATCCAGAGATCTACATTTCCAGGGAGTAATGAGAGTTCTTTATTTCCCTCAGCCATTTTGTCCATTTTTATGGAAACCTTAAGATGAATTTTTGTTTCCCTTGATCTCATGTTCCTATCTTCGGTCGTTGGCGTCGTTGTGTCGAGAACTTGTATGTTCTCTGAGGGATGTTATTCTTCCCGTAGAAAAGCCTCATGTCCCCTTTTCATCAGAAAGCATACCTGATCTCTTAAATACTGAGGCGTCACTTCTGCGTATTGGGAGTACATATCGACCCATCGCGTATACAACCTCAGCATATATTCTCTTTTGCCTGGAAAACTGTTTTGCCAACACAACAAGATGTCCTTCCGAAGTTGATCCGTCCATTTGAAACGTTCTTGAGGTTGTCCCGGGTCATTGCCTGTTCGTCACCTGGGTTCTGTCCTATTGCCACTCCCAACTGAACCCAAATCTCCATCCGAGAGAGATCTATTGTGGGTAGCACTGCGGGTTACAGTAGTCGTAACCGTATCTTCTCTGTATAGAGATACGCTTATTGCACTTCATGCTGGCTCTATGGACGTCAAAATCCTCTCTCTGATGATGCCAGTGAATAGCTTGTAGCAGGTGTTAAGACAAGCTATTGGTCTATAATTTTTTGGATTAGACAAATCTCCAGATTTGGGGGTGGGCACTCGGGGAGGTATATTCAAATACCTCCCCGGGTATTTGAATTTCTTCGGTACCTCCCATATCTGAGAGACCTCCCTGGCGAATTTGCTAAACCGAAGTCTGACCGACTTTGGTCAGGTTTTGGTTGAGTTTGGTTTGAGGCAAAATATCGCAATTAGTTAGTTTAATCTGATGAAAAAAATTATAAATCATGCCAAATTAGTTTCTATTTAGTTGATTTGAGCAAGAATTACGTTAAATAAAACTGTAATTAACGAACCAGACATATTGTTAATTACAGTTTTATTTAATGTAATTCTTGCTCAAATCAATTAAATACAAATTAATTTGGCATGATTAATCATTTTTTTCTTCAGATTAAACTAACTAATTGCAATATTTTGCCTCAAACCAAACTCAACCAAAACCTGACCAAAGTCAGTCAGACTTCGGTTTAGCAAATTCGCCTGGGCTTCCTCTACCCGCCACCTAGGGAGGCGCCTGATTGGTGTATTAGAAACCCCATCTTAAATGACATTTAAGTACCTGACCCAGTCGGCTCAAACATTCTGTGATATCCCGTAAAGGGTACCAAAAGTCCCTTACCAACCCAATCAAAGACCTATAGGATGTTCTGTAATGGTCATCTAAATACTGAGCCAAGTAGGACCAGTATCTTTAAGCTGCTTGGTAACGGAGTCACTAAGCAACCTATTTCGGGTATTATTATTATTATTATTATTATGATTAGCATATAATGTCGATTGATTACATGAGGTTTTTTTCCTTACTAAGAAAGAAGTTATATGCAAATGAGTTACCAAGGACCGTTAGATGAGTTAGGAAGGGCCGTTAGAAAGTAACGCTTCTCTTTGAAGAGAGTGAAAGCAAATATTTTTGCAAGTAATGAGAAAAAGAAAGGCAAATTTTTTCTCTTTTTCATTAAAGTTCGAAATTTTCGCCTCTTTTCCTAAAGGTATTAACCCTCATTATGCAAGGGTTTGTTCCGTCGATAATTGGCCTAGCAGGAGGTCTATTGTTTGTATTAAGAAATAAGATTTAAATTTGAAGTTTATTAGTACCATGAGGTAAAATTTTAGGTAAAATTTCAAATTTAAATGTGTGTGTGTATGTGTGTGTGTGTGTGTGTGAGAGAGAGAGAGAAATAGAGAAACGGTGAAACTCGGTTTCTTTTTAACCGAGGGTCTTTACCAGGACATATGTAAAAGAAAAGAGCGCGCCATTGTTAGTGCTAGTATTTCTAATGTCAGTTAGAATACTCTCTCCTTGAGGCAATACAACTTTTGTGAAATTTCCTTCTTTCGGTGTCCTTTCCAATTCACAAATAAAACAATCACAAATAGTACTGCTACTTGATCTTGTTCTCTTTTTAAACTTAAGACCAGAAAAATCTGGTGGTCTAATGATTTTTCCTGTGTTATCTTTCAAAATTCTATGTATATTTCTTTTGCACCCAGAACATATAAGAACAGGTAGTCTAATTTCATAAGGATCATATTCCACAACTTTTTTATAGAATTTTTGACTTTACCTGATATGCTCACAATTTCTTTCATTTTTCAAAAACACAATATACTAATTTTACGTCAATTCTCGTAATGCGTTTTTGCATGATCTTTTGACAATTTTATATTTCTTTACCAAAACCAAATCTTAACCCTCTAATTTATACACCAAAAACAAAGCACACTTAATTCTAAGCATAGACGCTCTTGTTTGTTAACTTCGCAACAGTGGGGGGTGAGGTGAAGAAGAGGCCAATGAAGGGGGATTTCAGGCTCATTAAATACTTGGAACGTGCAAGACTAATTCCCTGTATCGAGAGAAAACCACCTTGAAATCGTCCTTTTTCACAAGTCGAGTGTACAACTTGTAAAAAAGACAATTTTACGTTTTCTCGTTTCCAAAAACTTGCTTCACAGAAGGTTGCTAAACTTTTTACGAGATTTATTGCTGAAATCTGACTTTAGAAGCCCATAAATCCAAAAGTTTTAAAGATAAAGCACTCTATTTTTTTGTTTTCTTGAAGATTTTTTACTATTTAATACTTCTATAGGACATTTATGGTTTGTAGTCAAAGTGACTAAGAAATCTTATTAGAAGAACCAAGAAGCTTTAGCCATGTTAGCTAGGTTCAATTATTAATTCATTAATTATTAATGGTTCAATTAAGTTCACAAAAAGAAAACGTGTGTTATCAATGGTTAATTGTAAATTTGAAATATACGGAAGTGGTTTTTTTTTTTAAAACTTTGTGTATCTCTTCAGTCTATAAATC
Organism: Ganaspis brasiliensis; assembly: GCA_037103525.1. NCBI lineage: Eukaryota > Metazoa > Arthropoda > Insecta > Hymenoptera > Figitidae > Ganaspis > Ganaspis brasiliensis. Next base: position 109,312 of record JAZKLR010000657.1, read on the forward strand.
AACTGAATTGTCTTGCAAATGTGCCACGTAGACATACTTTGGCAGAAGGTACAATTTCGAAGAGAATTTGCGTTAGTAGAAGAAAAAAGCTTTTTATTGTTGGAGACTCACCTGATTGCAAGGAAACACATAATAACTTAAAAATGTTATGTTGCGGCATCAATATAACTAATGTAAATGGTATTTTCGTCATCGGCTTAAAAGTTGCAAATTTATTACGTAGAATTAGTGCTCCTAGCAGTTCGTATCCTTGCAATGCAAAATGCAATGCAAAAAAAAAATTTTCCATTTTTCCTACTGTATATAATATATATATGTTACCGGCAAAACCCGAAGACCAGGCAATTCGCGAATTGCCTAGGCATTTTGGAAATTCCTATGAATCGCCAGGAAGTTCGGATAATACCTGAAAATGTTAGGCATTTCGCAAATTGCTTAGGCAATTCGCGAGATGACTAGTCATTTCGCGAATTGACGAAGCCGATTTAGGCAAATTAGAAATTTGATAATAATGAGACGTGTAAAAAAATCATTTTGAAATTTGGTACACTCATAGGGAAAAACATTACACGTAAAATTCTTCATATGTAAAAAGAAAGGCGTACTTTGCTACTCTATAAATGTCACAGTAGTTGTTCTTGTTGCAACAAATAATTTCAAATGACTAAATACACAATTGCCTTGCAAATTTCGTAATTTTTTTTACTTTTTCCAATTTGCCTAAATCGGCTTTGGCAGTTCGCGAAATGCCTAGGAAATTCGCAAAATGCCTAGGAATTTCAAAAATGCCTATGAATCGCCAGGAAGTTCGGTAACATATATATGTATATACCTATCGCTGAGAAAGCAAACTTTTAAGGATGGACAGGCAAAGAGAAAGAAAAATCGAGACGCTTAACATACCCACATTTAAAGCTTCATAACAAGAAAACTAATGACAGGAATCAAATTTTGATTTTTAGAACTCAAAAAGCAACTCAAAAACTATCAATTATTATAAAAAAATCAAAATTATTAATTGTTAATTTCACGAAAGGGTCGTTCAAAGAAAAACCAAAAAATGCGATACACATAGTATACCTAGGTTTGAAGCATTAAAAGAAAAAGTGTAATTAAAAAAATTGTTTTAAAACATGGAAATAAAAGAACAACTTAAAAATCATCTTTTAGCATAAAAAAATGAAAATTGATTTTTTCCGAGATAGGTCCCTTCTCTCGCGGAGCGTCACATACATTTAAAGATGAACAACATATACATGCCAATACATATTGATAAAAAAACATTTTTTTATTACTGTTCAAATATTTTTTTCCTAATTCCACGCACAAAAAGGAACATTTTTTTCCAAAAGTCAGTTGTTTTCAAGTTACCAACAATTGAAAAAAGAGCCTATTTTTATAAACAAATAATCATATCTTCTTTAAAAATTATCGTAGAGCAATTCCTAAAAAATTGTTTTAAAGGTGACAAAATTTTTTTTCAAATGACATTTGCAGAATTAAAATGTGATGATTTTTTAAAAAAAGTGAAATTTTTTTTTTCATTTAAGCAATAAAACAATAAAAAATTTTTTTTTAATTTTGTTTAGCTGTCGTTTCAAGTCAAATACATAAACTTTAAAATAAATATTTGATGAAGGATTTATCTTTATTATTAATGAAGATACAACACTTTTTGTAAAGCCCTTGCATGCCGTAGGGTGGGCAAATCCTTTTGAGCGGCACTGTATCATTGCTCCTCCTGAGCCCCACTTAATGCTTGGGGTATTAAGTACCATTTATAACGATATGCTAAAAAAATTTGAAAAAATTGCATTGACTTGGGCTGCAAAGTGTCTTGTTGATGAAATAATTTTTCGGTGCTGCTCTGGATTGGATGAGAATAGTTACAAGAAATTGTTACAAAATATCCATGTATTAGGAAAGTTGTGTGTCCTTTGAAGTGCTTAAAGTGTGTAAAAGCTTTGAAAGATTTTCATGGAATGGTTAAAGCTTGTATCACTAATGATTTAAAAAATAATTAGATCAATTGTATTTCTAATTTCCGGAAAAGTTACAGAGATCTCTCCATTTCTGTCACTCCATAAGTCCACGCTGTTTTTTTCATATCGAAGATTTTTGTTCAAGGCACGAAGAGAATTTAGAATGCTACTCAGAATAAGCAACATAAGCAGTCTATTATTTATTTATTTATTTATTTATTCATAGAATATGTTTCTAGGGCTTATTAGCCCTTAATGAAACAATATTTACATAGGTAATTTCAATGAATCAAGTAGATGACTATCGATATAAATAAAATTGTATGTAGTGATTAACAAAAAAAAAACATTTAGATTTATCAAATTCTTTTAAGAACTGATAAAGTAGAAAAAAGAAAGAAAAATAAGAAAAAAAATAAAAATGAGATTAACATCAAGATAATAAAATAAATTTGTACATCGATACATTTATATATAGACAATAAAAATAAAGTTTAATACTAACTAAATACACTTGTAAAATTCTACCAATGAGTAATCTCAAAAATAGGGTTATCTATAGCGAAAATAAATTTGTACAAATGCATTTTAAAAGCTTCATAAGAATTAACATTTCTAAGTCTCGTTTATCTGCATCATTTATATTTCAATATTCAAATAGTTGAAATAAATACTCAGGAACTTCATCTTCAAAAGGTCAATTGAGAAAATTTCCCATCAAGAATTGTCTTCTTCTTGCCACGTTTAAAACCAAGCTCTAGCTCTATAAGGAGAAATGTGCTCATTTCTGTTAATATTCAATATAAATCTAATGCATGCGTTAAAGGCCATCTCAAGTTTATAATTAAGTTTATCAGAGATGTCATCATATACCATACATCCATAATCAAAAAAAAGGAAAGATTAAGCCCTTAACCAAATGCATAGGAGTTGACGTGGAAAGGGAACTCTTGTTTCTGTAATGATGTCTAAGAACTGTATATGTTTTGCGACAAATTCGAAGTACACGCGCCTCCCAGGAAAAAAATCTATCAATCATAATCCTAAAATCCTTAATTGCTTCGCTAAATTCGATACTAGATGCCTCAATATATAAAGCAGGAGATATATGTGATAACTGGAACGAAGGGGTATTAGTAGGTCCGAATAAAATAGATTTTGTTTTTGTTGCATTAAGAAGTAAACCGTTCTTTCTAGCCCAGTCTGCTACCAGGTTTATATCGGACTGCATCATGTAAATAAGGTCAGGCAAAGCAGACAGGAATCCAGAAAGATATAGTTTGAAATCGTCAGCAAATTTGTGATACTTGGGACAATCCTATATAAGAAATCAGCTAGCTATGGGCTTGTAACGCAAAAAGCACTACGCTTAATGGTATAGAGAGAGAGAGAGGAAAATTAAAAATAGTTGAAGTGAGAGAGATAAGAAAGGTAGGTATAATTAGAAAAATTTTTTCGTCTAATGATCCTGATCCTAATTGGGGATGGCAGGTAGCGTGAAGAATTTCGAAAAATTGGGATGACACGCAGCTTGAAGGAGAGAGAGAGAGAAAGAGAATGCTTGACAGAGAGAGAGAGAGAGAGAGAGAAGGGGAATTTCGAAAGTTTGAGAAAGCAATTTCAAAAATAATTCATTTTATACATTTTGTATAATAATTATTTAGATTTTAAATTCACTTAAAGTTTGACAGTTTTATTGATAAAAAAAACTATTGTAAAAGCAGAAGATGAATAACAATTATGAAGGTAAAATAATTTAATTTAAAGAATAATTTAATTTAAAAATAAGAATAATGGTAAAAAAATTTAATTTTTCAGCTTTATTGACACAAAAAGTATAAATATACTAATCGTAAAAGCAAAAGATGAATAAAAAAAATGTTAAATTAAATTATGAAGGTAAAATAATTTAATTAAAAAGTAAGAATAATTTTTTTTGATTGAAAATAATTTAATTTAAAAATAAGAATAATTATTTTTGATTGAAAGCAAAAGATGAATAAGGAAAATGTAAAATTAAAAAGTTAAAATAATTTAATTTAAAAATAAGAATAAAGGTAAAATAATTTATTTTATGTCTTTTGCAGCGCTGAAGCAGGAAACCAAAACAAATTTCTTCCTTTTTTTACAGAGAAATGTTTAAATGTGTTGAAGGCAAAAAAGACGACCGAGAATAAATTTCTTTCCTTTTTTTACCCCTTATTAAGGGGGGGGGGGGGGGTTGGCATTTCAAATTTAATGAAAAGTAGTGCATGAACTTTGGTGTAAAGAAAAAATAAAATACAAATTCATTTTTTTTTTTCTAGAAAAATGTTTCCACCAACAATAAATTTTTACCCTTCTTTTACCGAGAGAGAGAGACCGAGAGAGAGAGAAAGAGAGAGAGAGAGCGAGAGCGAGAGAGAAAGAGAATGGAACTAAGGGGAATTTCGAAAGAAGCAGACAAATTTTGGAGATAGCAATTTTGAAAGTAGTTCATTTTATACATTTTGTATAATAATTATTTAGAAGTTTGACAGTTTTATTGATACAAAAACTATAAATATACTTATTGTCAAAGCAAAATATGAATAAAAAAAAGTTCAATTAAATTATGAAGGTAAAATAATATAATTTAAAAGTGAAATTAAATTATTAAGGTAAAATAATGTAATTTGAAAATAAGAATAATGGTAAAAGGATTTAATTTTTTAGCTTTATTGACACAAAAAGTATAAATATACTTATCGTTAAAGCAAAAGATGAATAAAAAAAAAGTTAAATTAAATTATGAAGGTAAAATAATGTAATTTAAAAATAAGAATAATTTTTGTTGATTGAAAATAATTTAATTTAAAAATGAGAATAATTTCTTTTTACTGAAAGCAAAAGATGAATAAAGAAAAAGTAAAATTAAATTATTGAGGTAAAATAATTTAATTTAAAAATAAGTATAATTTTTTAAAAGTCGTGTATGGATAGGGGTGTATATTCTTATGTTTTTTGTAGCGCTGAAGCAAGAAACCAAAACAAATTTCTTCTTTTTTTTGCAAAAAAATGTTCACATGTTTTGAAGGCAAAAAAGACGACCGAGAATCAATTTCTCTCTCTTATCTAGCCCTTATAAAAGGGGGGGGGGGCATTTCAAATTTAATAGAGAGTAGTGCATGGACTTTGGTGTAAAGAAAAAATAAAAAACAAATTCCTTTCGTTTTTTTCTAGAAAAATGTTTTTAAAATTCTAAATAAATTTAATTTAAAAAAAAAGAATAATTTGTTTTGAGAAACATGTTTTGAACCTAAAAAAGGCCACCAAGAATATATGTCTCCCTCTCTTTTACACATTATTATTTGGAAAGTCTGGTAAATAATAAGAAATTTTGGTTTATCTTCAAACATTAATGGAAAATTAGAAATTTTAATAAAATTATAAAAATAAAATATAATTTTCTCAGTTCGTAATCTTCGAGTATTTACAATTTAAACTTCCGTCAAATTTTTGTAATTTTGGACGGCAGGTAGCTCGAAAGAGAGAGAGAGAAAGAGAGAGAGGCAGAGAGAAAGAGATTGGGCGAGAGATAATGAGGATAGGTATACTGGGAATGAAAAAAGGTTTCATCAGACAGTTAGTTTGTCTTCTGAATGTCTACTGACATTAACTTGGCAATCGTTCAACTTGCTTGTCTTACACTGGTACAATAACTATCAATTTTAGTTGTAAAACTAGCAACTTTGGTCTTCCGTAAATTGGTTATTGGAATATTTGGATAATTGGAAATTTTGGTTATGGAATATTTGGAAAATTGGAAATTTTGGTACAAAATTGTAAATCCTTTTTAAAAATTGGAAATTATGGTGAAAATTGGAAATTTTGGTAAAAATTGGAAATTTTGGTAAAAATTGGAAATTTTGGTAAATATTGGAAATTTTGGTAAAAATTGGAAATTTTGGTAAAAATTGGAAACTTTAGTTATTGGTTATTTGTTTCGGTCTTCCCTGATATCTTCAAACTAATTGAACATTTTTTGAAAAGCTTATTTAGTATCACTCTTTGTTGAAAACTTGACTACGTGCCTGGACATTTTGCCTTCTCACTGTACAAACTTTTAAATAACGACGAATAAGTCGAAATAATGTTATTCATATATTTTGCATATGTCATAGGTGTTATATAAGACCAAAAAAATTTTAATTTTTCAAACCCGTCAGATGAAGTAAGGTGTAAATTGGGTATGTAAACTTCCTTAGGTGTAAATAGAAAATTTTTTTTCCCGATTTTTGATAAAAAACAGATTATTAGAGGTAAGTCAAATTGTTATTAGAATGGAGGAAAAGGAAGAAAATTCAGTAGAGAAATGCAAATCATCTAATTATTGTCAATTGGGAAAAAATCTTGATTTTCAAAATGTACATTTCCTTCATCCAATGCCTTCAATGTCATCTGCATCAGTTTCTGATTTTACTAATGAATCTGAAGAAATTAAAGTGCTGGAAACTACAATAAGGACAGAAAGGAAAAGAAAAATGAGTGATGTATCATCCACTGTAATAACTGCAATGAAACGAAAGAAATCTTCATGCATTTTGGATGCAATTGGTGAAATAGAAAGGAATAAATTATTAGAAGATAATAATAAGGAAGAAGTTAATACCCCCATAGCACCTAAACTTGCCTCAACTTTGCCAACCTTTCCTCAAGTTTCTAAACTTGCAGCAAAGTTTCTGAAAGTTGACGATACTTGAGGAAAGGTTGACAAAGTTGAGGCAAGTTTAGGTGCTGTGGAGGTAGATTGACAGAAAATGAGGACATAGAATCAAGAAAGATTCACACAAAGAATTTGAGTAAGGAAAGACAGATACGTTATCGTCAAAGACATAAGGGAAAAAAATTAGAGGCAGAGTGTGAGAAGTTAACAGAGGATGATAGAAGAGATTTGAAAAGGATGCACACAAAAAATTTGACTAGGGACAGAGTGAAGCGTTATCGTGTTAGAAGTAAGGAACAGAAATTAGAGAAAGAATTAGTAAGTACATCAGTTGATTATCCAGAAGAACATCAATTATTATTTAATCCTATTCATTCACCTACTTATAAGGAAGATTATCTTGGGAAAATGTCATTTGCTTGCAAGCATTGTGAAGCAAAACACTTTAAAGGTGAACAAGTTGCTAAGAAATCTAAATTGAATGAAAAAGAAAAAGATAATAAAAAATTTAATAAATTTAATAAAAAAGGAAAAGAAGAAGAAGAATTACATTCATATAATGATTGTTGTGGTCATGGTGGTGTCGAGGTAGAAGTGTCGGATTATCCGTTGGAATTAAAAGGGTTATTAGATGGCTCACACAAAAAATCAAACCATTTTAAGAAAAGTATAAGGTGTTACAATAATTCATTTGCATTTGCCTCATTTAATGCCAAAGTTATTAATTTTAATGGAAAAAAAAGGACCATTTTGTTTTAAAATTCAAGGACAAATATATTATCAAATGAATAACGCTTTATACCCTGAAACTGGTGATGACCCTTCTTATGGTCAGCTATTTATTTATGATCCTGACGATGCTGTTGATTATAGAATCAATAGAAATAGAAGATTAGATAGAGATGTTTTGAGAGAAATAGAGGATGTTATGAGAAGAGATAATGTATTTACTAAATCATTCAATATGATGAAGGATGTTTTAGAAATTGAAACAGAGCTGGCAAATGCAAGAAATAAAGAAATTCCAGAACTTCAGTTATTATTTACATTGAAGAAAGGAATGGACCCACGGTGATTCAATTTTCAAAGAGTTAATAAAGTAGCAGCAATTTTTAATACAAATTGTGAAGGCGAAATACCTGAATCTTATGTGACAGTCTACAACAAAAGGAGTAAAGAGCTACAATTAGTTAGTAGTTTGGATCCTTGTGTAGAACCCTTCATTTATCCTATATTTTATCCTTTTGGAGATAAGGGTTATTGTATTAATATGATTAGACGGGATAAGGGCAAAAGATTAAAGAAGCATAGGATTTGAAGAGCAGATTACGTTAAATATAAAATAGGAATTAGAGAGAACGTGTTTAATCAGTTTTTATATGGTGGTAGATTATTTCAACAATGGTTAGTTGATAGTACAAACATACAAAGGGTTAATAGATCATATTACTAATACTGCAGAAGAAACTGATACACCTATTGGAAAAATGGTTGTATTGCCATCCACATTTATTAATTCACCTAGACATATGATGAAACAATATCAAAGATTCAATGGCCATTGTGTGTAAACATGGTAAACCAGATTTATTTATAACAATGACATGTAATCCACAATGGAAGGAAATAGTAGAAAATTTGTTACCTACTCAAACTGTGGCCGTCAGATCTGACATTGTTGCCAGAGTGTTCTTTTTGAAAGTACGTCGCCTGATTCAATGTATCGTTAAAAAGAAATGTTTTGGAGATGTTAAATCGTATGTTTATGTTATAGAATTTCAAAAAAGAGGATTACCACATATTCATTTGTTGCTAATATTGAAATCCAATTCAAAAATTTTAACAGCAGAAACTGTAGATCGTTATATTTCAGCTGAATTTCCTGACAAAAAGATTAATTCTACATTACATGAAATTATAATGTCAAATAATATACATGGTCCTTGTGGAGATTGGTGTTTTGTTGTTGGCAAATGTTCCAAAAAATTTCCTAAAATTTTGCAAGAAAAGACTACAGTGGAAGATAATTGTTATGTTCTGTATCGAAGAAAAGATACAGGTCAAGCATATGAAAAATCTAATGGATACATTGTTGATAATAGTTTTGTTGTACCATATTGTCCTAAACTTTCACAACAATTTAATTCTCATATAAATGTTGAAGTTGTATCAAGTATTAAATCTGTTAAATACATATATAAATATATTTATAAGGGGCATGATGCAGCATCAATCATTATTACAAATAATAATGGTGAAACTACTATAAATCATAATGAAATCAATCATTATGAAGAAAATAGATATGTAGGTCCTGTTGAAGCAGCATGGAGAATTCTGGGTAAACCTTTATAAAAAAAGAGTCATAGTGTGTGCCGTTTACCTATACATTTGCCAAATGAACAAAATGTTTTGATTCGGCAAGGGCAAGTAGATAAAAAGATATCATTTGATTTAAGCAAAACAACAAAATTATTGGATTATTTCAAATTAAATCAACGTGATGTAAATGCTCGTAATTATTTCTACACTGAGATACCTGAATACTATTCATGGAATAAAGAGACGTGTAAATAGAATAAAAGAGAATGTTGTAAAGAGAATGTTGTAGGAAGAATGTATTCCGTTAGTCCATGTGAAATTGAATTATTTCATCTTCGATTATTATTACTTACAATTAAAGGTGCAATTTCATTTGAGTCCTTAAAAACTGTGAATGGAGTTACACATGATACATTTACGACAACTTGTTTAACATTAGGACTTATAGAGAACGATCATGAATGGAAAGAGACCTTAAAAGAGGCTACTGTGTGGATGATGCCTCAATCACTACGTCGTCTTTTTGTTAGAATATTAATTCATTGTCGTCCAATTAATGCTGGTGAACTTTGGGAACAATTCAAAGTTCATATGTCTGAAGATTATCTTAGAAGTTTTGATAATATCATTGCCGAAAATAAAGCAAATATAGAAATAAAAAACTTACTTTCTGAAGAAGGATGTCATTTACATGATTTTCTTGGATTGCCTTCTATTGAAGACGTCTGCAGCAATGTTTATGTTCCTCATTCTGTGAATGTTGATGAAGAAAGAAGATTAGGGACAGAAAGATATGATAAGTTAAATGTTAAACAGAAAGCAATAGTTGATTTTGTTTTAAGTGCAGCTCATGATTCTACCGACAATGTTTGTCGGTGCATTTATGTCGATGGGCCTGGAGGATCAGGAAAAACATTTATATATATTACTTTGTGGCATTTATTAAGAACTGTTGGTAAAAAAGTTTGTAATATGTCTTTCACTGGAATAGCAGCAACTTTACTTCCTATGGGTAAAACAGTTCATAAAGTTTTGGGTCTTCCGGTACCATTATATAATGATTCATCATCTGGTATTAAAATACAGTCTAAGGAAGGGTTGTATTTGAAAAATGTTGATGTATTTATTTGGGATGAAGCTCCAATGTCGCCAAAGTATGCTTTAGAAATTATGGACAGAACATTAAGAGATATGATGCAAGTAGATGTTCTTTTTGGTGTTAAAATTATAATTTTAGGAGGTGACTTTAGACAAGTTCTGCTAATCAAAGAGAAAGGTACAAGATCAGAAATTATTGACTTATCTATTAAAAACAGTATATTATGGAAACATTTTTCAAAATTTACGTTGTCTGAAAATATGCGTGCGTTGCCGGAAGAAACAGAATTTACAGAGTTTTTGCTAAAAATAGGAAATGGTATTCTTAACGATGAAAAAGATTGTGTTCAATTACCAGGCAAAATAATTGAAATAAATAAAGACATTTGTCAAGATATGTATGAAGAACTAATTAAATAAAAAAGATTTGACGATTTGGCATTGTGCGCAATTTTAGCTCCCAGAAATATTGATGTTGATGTCATTAATAATGAAGTTGTACAATTATTAGATAACGATAAAGAGAAAGTATATAAAAGTATTGACTGCGTAGATAATCGCGAAAATATTAATGATCATGAAGTGATTTTACCTTAATATTTAAATACTTTGTCACCATCTGGTTTACCGCCACATTTATTACACTTAAGAATAAACTCAGTAGTGATGCTTATAAGAAACCTTAGTATTAATGAAGGTTTATGCAATGGAACCCGATTACTTGTTTTAGATTTATCTAATCATGTTATTAAATGTAAAATACTAACTGGGGATAAGGGTGGAAATGTTGTATTCATACATCGTGTATTATTATACTGCGAAAATGTTTATCCTTTTACATTTAAGAGAAGACAATCAACGAGAATTATATTAAGAATTACGTTTATAAAGAAATTTTTGAATAACTGTTTAACCTGAATTACTAAACGTAACTGGAAGACACATGTTTAATAATTATAATTTTTCCTTCATTATGTCTTATTTACGTTGATGTTATTGGTTCCGTCTATATTCCTTCGACATATATCGACTTCATATTTTAGAATCAAAAATTTATGTTAATTATATTAACTTCCTTTCAAAATATTTCACTTTGTTCTTCCCAATGTTACTTTCATATTCTTTTTTTTTGTGTTGTAAATTACAATTTGTATGTGACTACGGGTTCATGAATCCATAATAAATATTCGATTACTTCTTTTTTATGGTATAGGTAATTTTGAATTGACAAATTAAAATATTAGTAAATTGAAAGAGTTGTAAACATAATAATGGACAAAATGAATAGTATAAAAGTTAGGGAAATTGGAAAAGTCTTAATTATATTTATAAATGTATACACTATTAATTACATTTCTGATCTTACTATATTATCGTATGATACATAGATAAACTTGGAGCATGTTGGAACTTTGCAGTTAGGCTACTGAATATTCATGATAAATTTGGATATATTGTAATATATTTAACTTACTATAATCGTTGAGGGAGTTGAAAAGTACACTTGCAGAAAGTGTACCACACATAAAATGAGTATTGTATTGTAAATTTTATATATTGATATATAATTGGGATATAATCAATGTTATATGCAGCAACATTTATTGTTAAAGGAGTAATATATTATTTTAACCAATCATTTTGTACCAATAATGGCGTTTTTCGCACTTTTTTTAAGTGGACAATATCCCGACATCGGTCATTTTTGTGAGATAGTAATATAATGATTTACTGTAATAGTAATATACTCTAATTTAAATCATTCAAAACTATTTTGCCTTCCAAAAATTCTACACAGTTGACAGTAAGAAAACGTTTCTGACTGCTCCATTAGCGACGGGATTATACCTTTACATATTTGAACTTGAATGATGCATGAAAAATGAGAGATTTCCATTTCCTTATTTCCATTTACAAAAATTATAAGCAGCAAAGTATTCTTTTCAATTTGAGAATATGTTTTTCTTTGTTCATGAAGTGGGCAAACATTTTTAAAATAAAAATGACGAACAGTTTATGACAAGAGAGTTAAATGCAAAATTCTTATTCCCTTTTCCCACATGGAGAGGTAAATACGTTGCAATTAAATATTATATGCGGGAAATACAATTTTCCGCATATATTATTTAAGAACAATGTTAATAATGGTTGTACCTCACAGGGAAGGGCGTGAATGGGGCCCTTCCTTTTCCTTAAAAAAAAAAAAAAAAAAAAATTGTTCTTTACAATTAGGGGTCGTCCACATATCACGTGATATCTTTAGGGGAGGGAGGGGGGTAGGCAAAATATCACGGCCCATGGAAATTAATTTTTTTAGCAATAGCAAAAGTATCACGAGGAGGGGGGAGGGGGTTCAAAATAGCTCAAATTTGTATCACGTGATATGTGAATGATCCCATTATACCTTCTGTCATATAAGATTCATCGTTGTCCTCTTGTATTCACTATCCTTCTTTGCATTTCGTATACAAAAACAAAAATTTTTTCGTTTACCTTGAATAGCGGTGCTGCTTAAAAACCGGCAATAAAAGAGTAGAATCCTTAAAACATGAGTATGTATGTGAGATATAAAATAATTTTCATGAAATACTAAGAGGAAGAATAGTTTATGTTTTTTTTACTTTTCCTAAATATTTCACGAATATTGTCCGAAAAAGACCCTAAACATCGAAAATAAATGTTTAAAACAATTTCATGTTCAATATCATCCTTGACGGACATTTTAATTCTTCCACGAAAGTTATTTGCAAATTGCGGTTCAATATTTCGGAAATGTCGACTGATATTACAAATTTTATTTATTAGGAACTTTTTTGATTACATATTTTAATTTAGGAGCATAGCCATGGCGGTTTTTGGTAGTTCAAACCCCCTCCTTCCCCAAATCGAAAAATTCTATTGAATAATAGTCATTTGTGTAACAAGGGTGCATCTGTAGGGGAATCGAGACTCGTGTGAAGTTTCACACGAGTCGAGATTCCCCTAGATGGTGCCGGGTTCCACACATAATTTTATATAATAGCCTTGTGTTAAGAAATCTACTGAAAACGCTGTTTTTAGAGTTTTAGAGATTAAAATGAAGAGAATCCTACTTTTTATCACAGTTTAACCCCACCAGCAATGCCATTGAAGTACGCTTGCTGTTCTAACACGTGACGCGACAGCTGATGTTTAGGTTGGCAAGCGTGCTTGAATGACGTTGCTGGTGGGGATAACTGTGATTAAAAGTAGGTTTCTCCTCCTTTTAATCTCTAGAACTCTAAAAACAGACTTTTTAGTAGAGTTCTTGACGCAAGGTATTATATAAAAGATATTTGCTCGCAAAATGTTTTCGAAAAATCCTTTAAAATTAAAAAAATTTCAAATTTCCTCGTCAAAGTTCATTTTGGCTACACCCCTATTTTCATTTCAAAAATTGAGACATGTAAAAAGTAATATACTCTTTAATTTGAAAATTTATAATTACTGCATTTTAAATGATAATTTAGGTGTCTTTCTTATTTGGTTCAATGGAAATTGACGGAATTGAGAAATTATGAAATTGTTGATATATAAAATAATTAATAGCATATTATGCATCTACAAAGAGAAGGCTGTGTTCTTTTGATGGGCACAAATGTTCGAAGAACGAGTGTAACCCGAGCGAAGATTTTCGTTTTATTTTTTATTCCAAATAAATAAAGTTTGTACGATCGTAATACACATTTCACATTTTTCACAAAAAATATTAAAAGAAGGTTATTGTTATAAGGGAATTGTAAAAGTAGAAATATTAATAATTTAGAAAATTGGTGAACTTGTAAATTGCAAAAATGGAAATTTGGTTATTGGAAAATTTTTAAATTGAAAACAATGGTAAATTGGAAACTTTGCAAACTAAAAAAATGGATAAATTGGTAAATATTGAAATTGGAGATTCTGTTATTATAAAAAATGGCAAATTAAAGACAATTGTAAATTATAAAATTGGATAATTGAAATATAAAGATATTATAGGAGGAGACAAGAATTTCGCGCGCGTAGCGCGCTTTTAAAGTTCTAGTAAATATAACATTAAATCGAATCACCCGAACTATATTAAGTAATTTCAGAGGACTATTTGCGAACATAACAATCTTGACATCTAAAAAATGTTAATAAGCTATTAATTTTATATTATATAATATTTCAAATAAATTAGTAAAATTATTTCAAAAAAATTGTTAATTTTTTTAATATTATTTGCATGAAAATATTCTAAAGTGAGAAATCACGCGATTTTATAGAAAAAATCAAATTTCTCAAAAAGTGATTGATGTTCAAAAACGACGTTCAAAATACAATATTGTCATATTAACAAATGAAATATGCCTTTATTAGGTGAAGTTAATGTTTATAAAACAAAAAGCAAATGAACAAACATCATATTAAACATAACATAACCTAAAATTTTTTCATTTTAATATAATAATCATCGAGGAAGGATTTTTTTTCATACAGGACAGGTGTGGTGCGGAAAGGCATTTTCTAAACCTTCTAAAAAACTCCAGGAATTGTTCATCGTGAATTAAAACAACAGATATTTTTCTATACTTAATTTCTTTAAAGATTAAATACTCAATATTACTGAAATTTACACCAAGATTAGGTAAAAATAGTTTTTCTGAAAAATGAAAGTATCGAAAGTTTTCTTCGAATTCTGACTTCTAAACCTGAAATGGTTTATTTTGTAAAAATACGTCACTCAACTAAAGCTGATTTTTTAAAGCAACTAAATAGCAGAAGTCTTTGCAGTTATAAATTACCTTCACAGAGATTTTAAAATGACAATGTTTAGCTTCAAGCCTCATTGTCCATATAGATCGGAGTGGACCAATTTTTTCCATTATACAGGGATAATGTAATACAAAATGATGTTTCGGCTTAAGAGTAAATCCATATGATTCTATGTATAAGAGGGATCTCGATCAATAATAGATTCCATATTTTTAATATCTAAACCCGTTATGGATCTTTTTAAACTCAAAATTAGTTTTTGTCGGAGCAACTTGAACAATTCCCAGTATTTGTCTGTTTAATCTTTTATTTTATCACCAAAGATTAAACGATCAATCAAAACAAATGACATCACTTTGGGGCTTGTCTATTTGGTAGTCATTGTTTTAAATTTTTGTTCCGTGAATAATTGTGGTTCATTACTATTAAATCGGAAACATTTAATCCTGCAGTTTAAGGACGTTGGAACCCGAAGCTGAGAGTGGCGTAGAAACACTTTTTCCTCCTTTGCTCGAAAATTTCCCTTTTATGAATTTTTTTTAGAAACACTGAACACTTTTTCAAAAAAAGGTCGATGGTAGACAAAAGTATTTGAGATAAGGAATTTTTTAAACATTTGTTTTATGCAAACAAATGTGCCTACAAGCGTCAAAATTAACTCCCGCTTTGACATTGCAAGATTTTCCGTAAAAGATGGCCGCCGCTCGTCAGCTGGGCACAGGCTACGTGACATGGACCTCAAGTGAGATGGCGGCGGCCATCTTTTACGGAAAATCTTGCAATGTCAAAACGGGAGTTAATTTTGACGCTTGTAGGCACATTTGTTTGCATAAAACAAATGTTTAAAAAATTCCTTATCTCAAATACTTTTGTCTACCATAGCCCTGTTTTTGAAAAAGTGTCCAGTGTTTTTAAAAAAAATTGATAAAAGGGAAATTTTCGAGCAAAGGAGGAAAAAGTGTTTCTACGCCACTCTCAGCTTCGGGTTCCAACGTCCTTAAGATATTTAAAAAGAAATAATGTTCTTTAAGTAAAAATCCATATGTTAACATTATTTTATAACGGTAAACGCCTTCTAAAACATCGTGAAAAATATCGACGCTATAATTTTCAGTAACAAAAAACTCACGAAGTTTGTTAAAAACACATGAAGTATGAATGCCAGTAGTTTTTACATTTTTAGCTTTAACATCCTTTAAATAATTAACAAAAATTGTAATACCCTCTGAATTGAGTCTGTCAAGATTGTTAATTAACCTGACAAAATATTTTTAACTCTGTATCGTCAGCATTATACATTTGAGCTAAAAAAATATTATTCAACATAGATCTTTATTCAATGGACAAATATAGAAAAATAATATAAATTCCGTTTAAACTATTAACAGCAGCGTGTGAACCTAAAGTATTTTCAGTTTCGTAACTCTCCTCATAAGCAAATGGTGGAAATGTGATTTTTTTAGAATTTACTTTGGATTACCAAAAATTTGTTTGTACTATATTGCCTATTTTATCATTTTTATGGTTAACTATACTAGAATAGTAACTTTGCAAAGTTTCAAACATGTTTGGATGTTCTAAAAGTACTTTCAAAACCAAATTAAAAGGACTAATTTGACCAAAATTTTATTTTGTTGTTAAGTTTTCGAAAAGAGAGTCAAGTCTCATATGACAGAGTAGCAGATTATCGGATTAGAATTCAGCCAATCAGGTGGTTACTGGGGATTTGTGAATTTTGCGTTTCTAAACTCATCCGATTTAGCTATTTCTTAAAATAATCACTGTGCTCTTCTCTTCTTGATTCGTTCGTAAAATAAATTATAAACATTGTAGATAAATAAAAGCTAAAGAAGCAAAATGTCAAAAGAAAAATTCAAAACATCAAAAGAGAAGAGTGAAATTTGTGGTACAGTAAACGCGTCAAATAATATTAAATAAATTATTATAATTTGTTTAATATAATAAATACAACTTAAAGAGCATAATTGTTTGTACACTGAAAAAAATAGTACCCGAATTATTTTAGAATTTGTTCAAGAACTGTGGATACTGGAATTATTCGGAAGTTTGTATAATTAATTCTTTGAAATGTTTTGAAGAGTTTTTCTAGAAGAATTAGAATTTACTTCAAGAAGACTTCCGAAACTCGTATTAAAAATTCTGGAACTCGTTATAAAAGAGAAAAGTTTTAAATCAATTCTAATTCCTGACATATTTCTAACTGAACAGTAAATCTTTTATCTTTATGTAGTAACCGCAGAAGGTGAGAAAACATTATGCAAAGTCCGTCCATGGAATCCAATGGCAGACTTTGCTGCATGAAACTGGCAACAACATTCCAAACTGGGAGTCATTTTTTTCTTCGAATTTTTTGTCTAAAAAAAACAAAGTATGAGAAGTTATTTTAAAGTCCTGCATCTAATTAACAAGTCTTTAAATTCCAAATAGCACCTCCTTTCCAGCAAGCTAACGGGAACTCATAACTTCCTTCCTGTCAACTATGTAGGAAATATTAAATGATACTTAAGATGAATTAAATCACAAATTCTAAAAATAGTTAAGGATATGAAATGATTTAAAAAACATGCTGTTCTTAGGTTTTTCTACTCGTTTGATTATGTTTAAATTGTTATTACCAGAAAAACTTTTTTTTCTTGAGGGTAACATATCGATACAAATCACCTACGAGAGAACATATTAGCATATTTTAATTTAAGGATTTAGTGCCTTAAAAAAAATATTTACCGAAAATTTAACTTTTAGCCCCAGTCTCTCCTACTAACCCTGCCAACAAACTCCATTATTTTTGTTTGTCTTAAATAAGTATATATCAGCTATTTCCAGTTTCCTTTGGCTACTGCAGCACTATATGTTTCTGTTCAAGAAATATTGAGGGTCAGATAGTAAAAATGGGATAAATTAGACTGGAAGCAAAAGTTGGACAAGTGCACTAGGGACAAAAACGAGTTAAAATGTTTTATTATCCTTTTCAATTGGAAGATGCGCTAATACTTATTTATTGCAAAATTTTTACTACAAGCCTCTCTATTTATAATATTAATAAAAAGTATCTTAATTGTGATCTATACCTATATATATATATATATATATATATATATTACCTCTGATATACCATAAATATTAAGCACATTCTTGTAATTTTTTTATTATAGCATATTCAAAGTTGATGAAAAATTACACTAGTCCTGATTCGAATAATTCTGTAGTTTCATTAACCGCCTCATTTTATTCAATTGGATTTTCACTTACAACTAAATGAACTTCAGGATCGTTTAAAGGACGAACTCTAAGACTGTAAAACTACCCTGCCGATACAAAATACCTTAAAAATGACTGGCTTAAATACCTAGAGGAATTCAGTCACTTTTGAGATACGATTTGAATGATTTCGTACCTAGAAAATACCTAACAGTTTGGGGCTTTATTAGGATTACTTTATGGTCTTTTATATCCTTAAGAATTTTATGATGCTTTTACCATCTTATAAAATAAAAGGTTCTTTTACAATTATTTTTTCAATTTTAAATTATTTATATTATTTTTTTTAATCTTATACTCGTTTTTCAATAATTGAGTTATTTACATGTTTATATGGAAAAGATATATTCTTCTGAAATAAAATTAAAAAATGATATCAGTTTTTTGGATATTTTCTACTGTTTAAGAGTTAGGCTACTATTCATTTAATTGTAATGCTTTTACCAAACATTTTATATCGCCGTAATTGTTTTACCGATTCTATATATCTAATTTTTTCCCAACACATTTTGTTTCTATTGAAAAAAAACAATATTTATATATTATAAAAAAAATAAAGTTGCTAATTTTCAAGACTTTAGTATCAGATTTAAAAATGTGAAAAACACTTGTGGCCTTGGGTCCGTGGTTGTAATTAAAATAGAATATTCAAATCAAGATGTTACTACCCACACAGCACCAGAAATTCCCTGAATTTCCCCTGAATATTGGTCCACATTTCCCGATTATTCGAACCTAATATTCAGGGAAGTTTCGTGGAAGCATCAAAATGTCCGCCATGGGGAATATTGGCGGCGAAATTTCCCTAAAAAAGTATTTCTAATTTTCAAGGAATTTCCTCATCTAATATTCCTAGAATATTCAGGGAAAGTTGAAAAAAATTTTCAAAATTTTTTTTCATCTGGTAATTGATGAAAATTATATGTTATATTTGACACCCGTAGGATTCTAGAACATTAAAAACTATACTGCACAGCCGTAAGTGTCACAGAAACCAAGTTTGACCAGTGCGCATCATGTACAGTTAATTTATGAATACTATATGAATATTCTAGGAATATTAGATGTGGAAATTCCCTGAAAATTAGAAATACATTTTCAGGGAAATTTCGCCACCAATATTGCAAATGGCGGACATTTTGATGCTTCCACGAAACTTCCCTGAATATTAGGTTCGAATATTCGGGAAATGTGGACCAATATTCACGGGAAATACAGGAAATTTCTGGTGCTGTGTGGGTATTGTTTGAATGCATTTTCACTGTTAACACA
Organism: Ganaspis brasiliensis; assembly: GCA_037103525.1. Lineage (NCBI taxonomy): Eukaryota > Metazoa > Arthropoda > Insecta > Hymenoptera > Figitidae > Ganaspis > Ganaspis brasiliensis. The sequence goes on from JAZKLR010000657.1 coordinate 128,704, forward strand.
GCTTATCAGGACAGAATCCAAAAATATTAAAAACATTCCACTCGCACAAAAACACAACAAAAAGACGGTGTTCATTGTTTTCTTGTTTTTTTCAATTTTTTCTAGATATTAAACATTTTAAACATTGTGTGAACATGAAGACAAAAATGTGTATATATATATATATATATATATATATGGGACGTTCCACGTCAAACGGCCCAGAGCCCTGTCCAAAATTCTAATTAACGAAAATGAACTTATTATAGCTCAAAATACTCGTAAGCTAATCCCCTTTCAATTAAAAAGTGGAAAATTTAAAAATACAAAATAGCGTCATTTCTGGGCAACGTAATAGACGCTGAAATCAGAAATACGCAAATATATTTATTAATTTCTTTCTACAAACGATGCAGAAATGTTAAGTAACGACATATTTTAATGTTTTCGGACTGGCTGATTACGAATCTGAAGTCCAAATTTCAAAATTCAAAATGGCGGATCCAATATGGCGGACGAATTTGACAAAATTTGTCGAATTCGCTTGAAACTTGCTACTCATGGGTTTTTGTGCTCGCTGATTACGAATTTGATGTCAGTTCTTCAAAATACAAAATGGCGGTTCCAATATGGCGGACGAATTTGACAAAATTCTTTGAATTCGCTTGAAACTTGTTACTCGGGGGGTTTTGAGATTGCTGACAACGAATCTGATGTTAGATTTTCAAAATACTAAATGGCGGATCCAATATGGCAGACAATATTAAAAAAGCTATTAAAAACTCTTGAAACTCGTTATTCGTGGATTTTAGAAAGGTACGTGTTAATAATGTAACAAGTTTCAAGCAAATATAATGAGTTATAAAATAAGCGTCCGCCATATTGGATCCCCCATTTTGAATTTTAAAAATCAGACTTCAGATTCATAATCAGCGACCCCGAAAACCTCCGAGTCACAAGTTTCAAGCGAATTCAATGAATTTTAAAATAACCGTCCGCCATACTGGATCCGCCATCTTGAATTTTGAAAATAAGACTTCAGAGTGTTAATCAGCGACCCCGAGAACCCCCGAGTAACAAGTTTTAAGCATTTGTATTGATTTTTTAAAATTATTGTCCGCCATATTGGATCCGCCATTTTGTATTTTGTAAAACTAACATCAGATTCGAATTAAGCAACCCCAAAAACCCCCAAGTAACAAGTTTTAAGCATTTTTAATAACTTTTTTCAAATTCCGTCCGCCATATTGGAACCGCCATTTTGTATTTTAAAAAACTAACATCAAATTCGTAATCAGCAACCCCAAAAACCCCCAAGTAACAAGTTTTAAGCATTTTTAATAACTTTTTTCAAATTCCGTCCGCCATATTGGAACCGCCATTTTGTATTTTAAAAAACTAACATCAAATTCGTAATCAGCGACCACAAAAACCCCCGAGTAACAAGTTTCAAGCGAATTCAAAGAATTTTGTCAAATTCGTCCGCCATATTGGATCCGCCATTTTGAATTTTGTAAAACTAACATCAGATTCGAATTCAGCGACCCCAAAAACCCCCAAGTAACAAGTTTTAAGCATTTTTAATAACTTTTTTTGAATTCCGTCCGCCATATTGGAACCGCCATTTTGTATTTTGAAGAACTGACATCAAATTCGTAATCTGCGACCCCAAAAACCCCCGAGTAGCAAGTTTCAAGCGAATTCGACGAATTTTGTCAAATTCGTCCGCCATATTGGATCCGCCATTTTGAATTTTGAAATTCGGACTTCAGATTCGTAATCAGCGAGTCCGAAAACATTAAAATATGTCTTTACCCAACATTTCTGCATCGTTTGTAGAAAGAAATTAATAAATATATTTGCGTATTTCTGATTTCAGCGTCTATTACGTTGCCCAGAAATGACGCTATTTTGTATTTTTAAATTTTCCACTTTTTAATTGAAAGGGGATTAGCTTACGAGCTAATTTGTTTACATTTACTGTATCCGTACTTATCGTAACCTTTTTAAACTTATTATCACAATTATTTAAATTGTTATTAATTTTATTCGACATTTGTTCCACACGCGAGAATTGTTTTTCAAACAGTTTATTAAAAGTTTCACTGTCAAGGGTTTCTTCCATTGTATCTATTTTATAAGCACTGTAACTAAAATAAACTAGGTCGAGCAGAGGACACGATTAAAATGAAATAAAAATGAAAATAAATTCAAATCAATCGAAACATTAGCGAGGACCTCGGAGGTAGGCACTAGAGTGGGCTAGATTGGGGAGTCTTATCTCCTACTCCTGTTGACAACTGGTAAAGGGCTTCAAGTCTTTCAGATGCACTTGCTGATAATTTTTTTTTCTTTTTAGTCAATTAAATCAAATATAACTGACGAAATGTTCTTTTTCACAATTAATGGTCCGCAAAATTTTTTCATTAATTTACTATTTTGCTTTTTAATTTTATCAGATAAATTAAAGTTTATTTTTAGCACTTTTTCTTCAAGATTTGGACACCACTGACGTTTACGTAGATTATAATGTTTTTGTTGATTTTTGAATTTTTTAGCTTAATTTGCACGCACTAATTTTAAAGCTACTGAAATTTTATTTAATCTTGTTTTTACATTTGAAGAACTAGAATTTAAACAAATATCCGGAAAACCTGGAGGCAGAAATTCAAGTCCTGAATTCAAATACGCTGGTGTAAAACTGGTTGCAGTGTGTTGGGCGGTGTTATACGCAAATTGAAGTTAGGTCAGATTTTTATCCCAATTATTTTCTCCCTTATTCAGATACTGACGTAGCATGGTTTTAATCACTTTATTTACCCTTTCCACAGGATTACACTGAGGCGAGTACGGTGGAGTTTTCCTGTGTTGAATTCCGTAGTCTGATAAAAAATCTGAGAAAAGTTAAGAAGTAAATTGACGACAATTGTCTGAGACGATAACTCAAGGACATCCATGATGCAAAACGATCATTTTTTATAGCTTGAATCACCATTGTACTTGTAGCTTGGCGAAGAGGCTTAAATTCCACCCACTTTGTAAATCTGTCTTGTAAAACACAGAGCATCGTATGACCGGAAGTGGTGCGTAGTAATGGTCCAACAAAGTCAACCGAAACCATTTCCCATGGTGCATCTACTAAAGTTGCATGCATTTGATTTGCTGCAGCTTGTTGGGAAGCTTTGTTTTTTGACAATTTTCACAACTCCTGACGTAGTTGGCTCCATCTCGCAGCATCTCAGGACAAAAGAAAAATTGAGCAAGACAAACAAGAGTTTTTGCCACTCCTAAATGACCTGCCGTAGAGGTAACGATGACCTTGAGAGATAGTCTGGTAATCCATTTTCCACTCCTCTGCGATAATGAACCTTAAAATCCCATTGTGACATTTTCATGATCCAGCGTGCTAATCTTCCCGACGGTGATTCATTTTTTTCTAGCTATTTCGGTGATTGATGATCTGTGATAACGATGAAGTGGTAACCTTCTAAATAGTGTCTCATTTTCCACATGACCCATTTCACCGCAAGACACTCTCTCTGCAGCTGAATAATTTTTTTCAGCTGGGTTTGATGAACGACTGGCGTAAGCAATGATGACTCTGATGATTCTTTTCCTTATGTTAGAACCACCCCTAGACCTTCTAAACTAGCGTCAGTTTGTAAATAGAAAGTTTCATTCCAATCCGGACATGCTAGTACCGGAGCTCTTGTTATCTTCGTTTAACTTCAATAAACACATCTTGCTGAGCCGCTTCCCATTTCCAGACAGCTTTTTTTCATTAAACTAGTTAAGGGTGAACTAAGTTGTGAGACATCCTTCACAAAACGCCGATACCACGAGACCATTCCGAGAAACTGACGAAGGTCCTTCAAGGTTGAAGGTGGTGGTAAATCCAAAATGGCAGAAACTTTCTCTGGATCAGGATGAAGCCCATTTTCATCGATAAGATGACCGAGATATTTCAAACTTGTTCGAGCAAATTGACATTTCTCAAAATTTGTAATCAAATTTGCTTTCCTTTATCTGTCAAAAAATTCCTCAAGAAGTTTTAAATGCTTTTCAAAGGTTCCCGATACAATAACAATGTCATCCAAGTAAGAAAATGCTCTCGGAGCAAGTTCAGGCGGAATGACTTGATCGATGAGACGCTGGAACGTAGCAGGCGCAGAATGAAGTCCGAAGGGCGTTCACCACGAATTCAAATAATTCTAGTCCTGGCACAGTAAAGGCGGTGAGAGGACTACTGGAATCAGTCAATTTAACCTGCCAATATCCATTTTTTAAGTCCATGGTTGACAGAAACTTCGCTCCTTTGAGTTGATCAAGAATACTATTTATTCTTGGAAGCGGATAAGCATCCTTTTACTCACTTTATTTAATCTTCGAAAATCGATGCAAAATCTCCATTTTCCATTTTTTTTAACCATCACCACAGGCGAACTCCACGGGCTTTTAGAACGACGAATTACACGTGTTTTCAGCATCTCTTCAACTTGCTTTTTCATCAGTTCCTGTACTTGCGGATTTCTAGGTTGGTGTCTTTGTTTCATGGGCATGCTGTTCTCCAGACGGATCTCGTGCTCCAGAAGCGGCGTACTTCCTGTAATGTCTTTAAACCGTGAAATTTGTTGATCCAAATCCTCTTGTTTATTTTTGAGCTTCTTTAAACCTATCGACGATACTGGAAACACTTTCATTTTAAAATGATGTGGATCAGCCTTACCGCCGTATCATAATCTATGAGAGAACTAAAAGCACCAGTGTCTATTAACGCGACCAAAATTTCATCACCACACTTCACAGTTACATATATTCGACTTTCTTCATCAGTTGAAGATGAATCTATTCCGCAGTCTCCGTTCTGGTCTCCTCCCTCTTCAGATGACACTGACATTCTCGAGTCCAAATGCCAATTTTTCCACAAAAAGAACAGAACTTCACAGTTTTTCCATGACAATTGAATTTTTGGTGGCCTCTTTTCCGGCACTTCCAGCAGTGTGTTTTCGGATCATAAGGTGGTTCTACCACGGCAACCTTCTATAAGTACCTCTCCAAGGGTGGTTAAGACTTCCTCCACTCTCTGTAGTAATGAGTTTACATTTGTTACTTCACTGCGGCGAATATATAATCTAAAACGCGGTAACATATTTCGGAAAATCAATTTTAACTAATTTTTTCTGTCATAACCTCCATGACGACGCATCAATGTTTTTATTGTATTGACAAAAGTGCGAAAAGACTCTTGAGCTGCTTGTAATCTTGAAATAATCACAATTTCCATATTTTGTAATTCAACTTGATTGAGAAAATATTCTCTTAATGACTCGAGCAATTCCGTGTATATGGTGATACTTCTAACTTCGTTTCTGTACCAAAGCAATGCATCACCCATCAAAAGCTCTGGAAAGCAACGAAACATCTGCTCGTCAGTGAACTGTTATCTTGTTGCAGCTCATTCACCCTCTCTAGAAAGCTGTATGGATCCCTTCCGTCGAAATAACATCCCCACTTCCTCTTTTATTATATCAACTAGATTCCAAAACTTGGCATAGGAGTAGACTGAATTAACCTCTTTCCCTGCAATATTGGCGTCACGTGTACAGGTAATTCTCTCTGGGTATTTCTTTCCATGCGATGCTCTCCCCCTCCTCCGCTGCTTTCACCCTCTCTCTGGTGACCGTCTCCATCTTGATTTTCTCCTGCGACGTTGTTTCTTCTTTCTTCGTCGTGTCTGATCTCTTCTCAAAGTTGATCCTCCACATCCTTGCTAATATCAATCTCTTTTTTATAATCAACAGGATCAGGAATTGCTTCAAAATGCTCTGGATGAGCTTTAGGGTAGCTAACTAAACGTTGTCTCAATTGTACTACAGGTCGCGTTGCGTCTATGTTCACACTCGTTAATTGTGCGATCAATGCCTCCTTGTTGAGTTTATAAATCCAAGAAACTCCCATTTTAACACAATTATTTTAACACTGTTAATAACACTTTTCGAAAATTGTGTCCAGCCCGTAAGTGGTACCTTACAATAATGTCTCTAGCTCCCTAAGTTTACACAATATATACTAATTCTCCTTTAGTAGGAAAAATCCTCACTTACTTGATAGGTGGGGTGTTTTCCCACTTAAAACACAATGTGTGCTGGTAAGAAAATTTTGCAGCTTGGTAAAAGGGCAGTGCTATACCGTAAATTTCTAAAATTAAATGATTGAAAAGAGAGAGAGAAAAAATTCGTTACTCAAATTTTCCTAAATATTCCTATATAAAAATTAACATAATTAAATGTGAATTACAAATTAAACCATAAAAAAAAAATTTTATTCAACTATCTAGATTTTATTAAAATTACAAAAATTAAGGTTTTACCAATAAAGATCCAGAAATTTTTTTTTTTATTTTCTCTGTAAGGTGCTCTAAATTTATTTGGTAGCATAAACATCTGTTGTGTCGTCATTAACTCTGTAATCGTTCCCCCATGTTCGTTACGATACGTTATCGGGACGTAAACATACTCTGCACCGTATGGTTTAGTTGTATCCGTCATGGTTAACTCTGTTCGACTGACTACTTTCCCGTGAATCTACTATTTTTAAGTTTAATTTTCAAAAACCGTTCAGGCGTCATGTAATGATATGGGTTTTTAATTATTGCTCCGAAATTCGCTCATCAGATGTCCAAGGTTCTCTGGTACTCTCGATGACTTAAAACTAGATTTTTCTTAATAAATTTAAAATTTCTTAGCCAGCTAGCTGTTAACTTTATTTCAAAATCATGCAACTAGAATCTAAGCCTGCTGGCTGACCTTTATTGTTAATTTTAATATTTTTATATTCGACTTTTAAATAACAATGTAAATTAACTCTACTGAAAATTCTAAAAGAAAGCAAATAACGTTTCTGCACTGAAAAAAATACTGTGATCAGATTAGACATTTAACTATGGTTGGAAGGTTATGTAGGAGTTTGACATATTGCATCGGTGCCCACTGTCAATTTTACCTAACCTTACAATGTCACTCGCGGTTTCACAAATATCAAGTGCTGCATCACACAGCAGTGTGGCCTTAATCTATGGGAAGGACTAGTCAGAGACGACACAGAGAGAGATGAATTTAAATGAGATTTATTATAAAAAAATTTAGAAGAAAATAGAATTATTACATGCTAATAGTTTCGATGTATGGTTTGTAAATAAATTTTACATAGATTTTCTCGAATTTTAGATTTTCCTTCAAAGTCTCCTGGCTCATAATAAAGATTTCAAGATCCCTCTACACAGAGAGGAAATTTGACAGGATTTACGTCGAGTATGTTCAGGGCAAATAGCTTCAATACCTTCGAGGCAATACCAGTTGAAGAACGACGAAAAGAAGGTTGATATTCGAGGCCAGCTATGTCGAGAAGTCTATCGGGCTGTCTGGCCTCAACGATCAACTCCTCATGCCACGACGATCAGTGGAAAATCCTTCAAATTTCGAGGCATGAGAAGTTGATCGTTGAGACCATACGTCCCGATAGACTATGAACATAGCAGGCCTCGAATATCAACCTTTTTTTCGTCATTCTTCAACTGGTATTACCTCGATGGTGTATCGAGGCTATTTATCCCGTTTTAGTTGACGTAAATCCTGTCAAATTTTCTCTCCGTGTAGATTCTGTAACATAATTTAAAGTTTTCGCTTTATAGATTTTTTTTCATTTAAGCAAATTAAATAAACTAATTTTAACGAAGCCAAAGGCTCGTGTTCCTAATATTCTAGTTACCAATACCACTACCCTTCACCAATCAACTAACCCCTCCAAGGGGATGAATGTTTTCACTAGACTTCTCAGTGTCGCATCTGAGATGAGGTGGGGGAACCCACACACTCTCACATGGACCAGCATCTCCTCACAGGTGAACCTGAGAGGCGATTGCCATGGATTGATCAGCCTAGAGCAAGACCGAGGTGAACCTCGAGTCTTATCGACCAGGAGACTAATTTTCTGCAAACGAGCGTCTAATATATCATTACGACGCCCCACTATATTGCTGCGGTGAAAGGGTAGGGATGCTCGAGAGAGGTACGTACTTATGCACCTGCTCTACGAGCAGAGTGCGGGAGGCTCGATATGTGATGGTAGAAGCCTATAAGCGGCTCGTATCATCACACCATAATTCAATTTAGTAACCTGACAGTTGATTTTAGTAGGTGAGCGTAAATTTTGTGCTCAAGTCTCTTTTCAGTATGCAGTTAAAGTAAGTATGGGGTCCCAAATACCCCAGTTAATGCTTTACGTTTCAAAAAAATCATGATAATAAATTCCAGTTAGTCCTTAGAGGGTGAGAAAATTAAGTTAGTTCTTCTAGGTTATTAAAATTATAATGAACATTTACAGATAGAAAGCAATTAGAGTAAATTAAATGTAGAAACGATTAAAGTTTATACATAAATTTTAGTTTGAGCAGATTGAATTTAAATTATAATGAATGGAAAATGTCGTTTCAAAATAACAATAAATTAAATTTAAAGTCAATTAAAATTGTAAACACTCAATGTTTTGTAGAATTAAAATTTACATTGCATATAATTTAGAATTAAAATTTCGATAAATTAAAGGTTAAATTTTAAACAGATTATAAATTAACAAAACAGATCTTTGAAGTTAACAAAATTTAGAGCAGGTGTATAACAGTAACAAAGCGACCATGGTCCCTCTTGTTAAGGGACAACACACATATTTATGTACAACAGTATGCAAAATAGAAATTTAAATATATTTTAAATATATATTTAAATTTTATCATATTAATAAAAATTTTTAAATAATAAAAACACTTATTATTAACCTAACCTACCCAGCTCAAAATAGACACGTGAGTTATCACGTTAAAAGTACGTGTCATGAACGTGTCAAGACACGTGAAATTCAGATGTTATTTTGGGGTGTACTTCCGAATAGGACCCCTGACCGACTTTAATGAAACTTTATGTACCTACGTATTTCGATGCGCTGATTACGAAAATCATAGTGAAAACTGGCGCAAATTTGAATTTCATGGTAAAAAATAAGTATAAAAAATCATATCAATTAAGGATTTTTGTATATATCTTTTTAAATATTGCGAATATAAAAAAAAAGTTTATACAAAAGCTGTAGCTCTCACAAAAATACATATTTTATGTTTGATGCATTTTTTACTAAAACCAATTAGTTCACAAAATAATGGCAAAAAACTTGAATCACCGTAAATGTGATTAAATACCCACATTAGATCAAAATTAAATTACCTACAGCCGTAAGTACGTTATTACGTAACATTGCGTTTATTACGCTGCATTACATTCATTACCTATTATTACGTAATAACGTTAAATTACGTAGTTACTACGTATTAACATACAATTATGTAATAACGTAAACTTACGTATTTACGTACAATTACGTACATATATTCAATAACGTACAATAACGTTTCATACACTAATTACAAAAAGCATCTTTAAAAAAATGGTTAACTTGATCATATTTATTATAACACCATAAAAACCAACAGAACTATAAATTTTTTCACTGTTGTCTACATTCCAATCTCACAAGTGTGGTACCATAGCCCCCCCTTAGATTGTCTAAGACACGAGGGAATTAGGGGATTACGCTCAACCCTAGAACGCTCAACTTGATATCGTTAAAACTGGCTAAGTTTTGTATTTGGTCGCTTCTATGGTGATTTCTGGTTTTTTGCATTTTTCTCTCAAATTAATCAGTTTATGTAAAAAATGCTATAGACATAAAATGTGTATTTTAATGAGGGCTATAACTTTTATATAAAACATTTTTGGTTTTTTTTAATATTTAAAGAAGTAAATGTAAAAAACTTAAATTTTCATGGTTTTTTAAGCTTGTTACCATGATAATAAAATTTGCGCCAATTTTCACTATCATTTTCGTAATCAGCGCATCAAAATACGTAAGTATACCAAGTTTCATTGAAATCGGTCATATTCTATATCAAATCATATCAAATTATGCGCACTGGTCGATCTAGACTCCTGTGGCCCGTAGGTCTGTGCATTAGTTTTTAACTTCCTGGACACCCTTCGGGAGTAAAAATAACATACAATTTTGATTAATTACTTAGTGTACTTGCACTAATCAACGTTTTCAAAAATAAAAATGTTTCAAAATGCGATTTTTTAGGTTTTTTATTAGTTTATTTAAAAGTTATTTGAAATACTGCACAATAATTTTATTTTATAGATAAAGAAATATAGATTATAGATTCTACAAAACATGGATTTATCGACAGAAGACTTACTTATGCCATACTATTAAAAAGGTAATGACTTAAAAAACCAAAAATTATTTTGAAATTAATTTTTATCGTCAATAATATCTGTGATAAAGCAATGTGATTATTTGACGAAAACAAAAAGTAACTTGATGCAATTTGGCAGCGGCTTTTTTACATTTTCTAAAATAGACTGTCTATTTCATGAAAAGCTTATCTATCCGTCAAAACAGTTCATGCAATAGTGGCACCCAAGAATCCAATACTTACATACAACAATCGAATCAAATATAATCAACATTTGGTACTGGACAAATATATTGAACATCTTGCACTTGAATAAGAAAACAAATATTTTTAATGTTTTTAGTCGCAATTGCAGAAAATGATCTTCTCTGAGATTTAATCAAACGTAATGTTTGAAATTGGCCCTTTAAAGCTTCTTGTGTTTAAAATAATTTATAGTGTATTCTTGTTCCGTGGGTATATCTACAATAAACATTTAAAGTTGTACAAATTCGCCGTTGTTGAGCAGTGCAAAGGTATTGTTTGAACGATTGCGCTTCAATTTTGCAGAAGAGAATAAACATCTGTCTTTTATAATTCGTTTATAATAGACTGCTTGGTCTGATAAGCCTAATTTATGTATCCATACTTCTGGTGCAATTATCGCAGACCCAAACTATTTAATTTCTGACAGCTTGCATGTTTTTTGGACTTTTATATGCTCTAAGTTTTTGCAAAACAGTTGCACACGTGCATAGCTTCTTTTAAATATTTCTCTCGCAATAACTGTGTCACTTCGCTTTAACAAAAGTGTTCGATTGATCTGATGAATAACACCTTCAGCTAGGTTTATTGTTTTTAGTAGTTGGCCGTTTCCAGATTCAAATACAAAACCTGTATGCGCCCCAGTGCCGGCCTTAGCTATTTCGCGCTCTCGTGCGAACATTTGTATAGCACCCTTTTTAGTAGATTTTCCTTTCTTGTTGTCAGTTTTTACCTTTTCTTTTTTTTTTTAGTCATCAAATTTTTCTAAAACCGCTCTTTTAAAAACAACGGCGCCCCCTGAGATTCAGCGCCCTAGTGCAGCCGCACAGGCGCGCACTACCCTAAAGCCGGCACTGATGCGCCCACGATGGACCCCAATCTGCAATAGATCTTAACCAATGTAATAGTTGATGATAATTATAAGTACAAACTTGTTTTCTATAATATTCTTCACTAAAAACTAGGTATTTTATTATCAACTGTTTCATTTTTTCCAAATCTGACCTAGTAATAGTTGTTTGCTGAAAAATGTGGAATGCTTCTACAAACAAAGCCCAATGGTTTATTAAGTCTTTATCTAAAAACTTTAAAAAAATTGGTAGACTGTAATATAATACAAAATTCTCCACTAATTGTATGGTTTTTAAAATATCGTTAACTTCATCGAGTTCAGTTTTTGATAATACAAATTCCAAAGGCGATTTGCTGCAATCAAACCAATAATTACAAGTTTGTTTGGCTATTCCTAATCTTAAGAAATGTAAGTCGTCAGGAACAAAACCGGAAATGATATTAAATTTCTTAAAATCTATTAAAGGCGTAACGCGGTTAACACCAGAAACCGGTAGTGCATTAATAACTGTTTCTTGCATAAAATTGAGCGTATCCATTCTTCCTATTAAATTGAATAATACCTTGCATTGTATCTACACAGCTAAAAACTGCGTATGGCTTTATTTAACGCTCTTCACCAAGAATAGTACAAGAAATTCCTTGCTCTGATAATTCATTCATACTTTCGACAAAATAATTTAAAAATACGTTTATGTCAGGTTTGTTTTTGTCCAACATAAAGCAAACAGGATTGCTTTAGATGACCTAATATTAGAACTCTGCGCCACCGCGCCATGCCGACGCCGATGCTTATTTACTACGTACACTAGTGCGCCGCCGATAGCCTATCGGCGTTCACCGGCGTTGTTTCGTAAAATCGAAATTTTAATTATTTTTATACGTCATTATTAATTCTTTTTCTTACAATTTAAAACTCAAAAGTATTGGTTTCATATAGTAAGTACTGTCAGATTTAAAACCGATTTTTAAAAATTAATTTACACTGATTTTTAGTTAATTCATCAAATTCAATTAAGCAGCGGCAAAATGGCGGATATTGTAAAAAAATGTTAAAAATTAATATCTGTTGGACCAATCTTTAAATTTTATAATAAAATTAATGAAACTTGGTACATAGGGTTTTTTGGGTTGCAGATTACGAATCTGTAAATAATTTTTCAAAATTCAAAATGTCGGATTCAATATGGCGGATGATATTGCAAAATTTTTGCCTAAATTTATAAAACTTAGTATATAAGGTTTTGTCGGGATCGCTTATTACGAATTCAATTATAATATTTTATAATTCAAAATGGTGGATCAAGTATGGCGGACGATGATGCAAAATTTTTGCCAAAATTTTAACCTTTATATACCAAGTTTCATAAATTTTTACCAAAATTTATGAAACTTGGTATGTGAAGGTTTCTGGCGGCTCTAATTACGAATTCGTTAATATCCAGTATCAAGCGAATCCAAAAACTTTTTCAAAAATCTTCCGCCATATTGGATCCGTCATTTTGAATTTAAAACAACTATCAACAGATTTGTTATTAAACGGCCTGTGTTATAAAATATTGCAAATTTTGCAATAAATAAATGAATTTTTCTTACTTATTACTGGTTTTAAATACGTATACAATTGTATAAATCAGCGTGCTGCCGTACGCCGGTTGGTTTTTAGTTAAACGCCACTGCCATTAAAATTTTCCTTAGCGCAGGATTCTACTTTAGATACCAAATCTCATGAGAATAAGCCAATTTTAAAAAAAAATTTCGTCCGTCATACTGGTTCTGACATTTCGAATTTTTAAAATTTGATTGCAAATTCTTAATCAGAGGCCTCAAAATCCCATTCGCGGTTGTAAATGCGTGTACAAGATCATCTACTGAACTTGTACATCATTCTGGATAAAATCATGCACAGGTGCACTGACTTGTTTTGTGCATGAACTTGAGAATGGTCAACACATGAATTTGGAACAACGAACGTGCAAAAGAACATGCGCATGTTCATGAACGCTTCTAAAGGCAAATAATTTCATGTGCATGAACATGCACACGAACATGCACATAAATGTGTACACGAAAATGGATAATTATTTATTAAACTTTAAACGTTGCTCATTAGTTATCTATGCGAGTAAAGGCTGCACAGTAGATTTTAATGGCTATAAAGGATAGAGGACCACTATAAAACAAGTAACATTTCTTAATAATATTTAAAGTATGGAAAATTATGTGCATGAACATTTGCACGTTCATGTACATGTTCTTCTATCAGATTTTATTGTGCATGCATGAAAATGTACACGTTCGTTGTTTCAAATTCACGTGCTGTCTACTTACAAGTTCATGCACAAGACAAGTCAATGCACCTGTGCATGATTTTATCCAGAATCATGTACAAGTTTAGTAAATGATCTTGTACACAGATTTACAACCGGGTAGAAACCAAGTGTCACAAAAAATAGCTAATTAAAAAAAATATCCAATTTTAAACAAATATGATTTGCCATATTGGATCCGCCATTTTAAATTTTTAAAATATGATTGCAAATACGTAATCAGCGACCTCAAAAACCTTAGATACGAAGTGTCACAAAAATTAGCCAATTTTAAACAAATATGATTTGCCATATTGGATCCACCATTTTGAATTTTTAAAATATGATTGCAAATACGTAATCAACGACTTCAAAAACTCCTAGATACGAAGTGTCACAAAAATTAGCCAATTTTAAAAAAATATTGTCCGCTATATTGGATCCGCCATTTTTTAATTATTAAAATTTAATTGCAAATTCGTAATAATAAGTTGTCCTATTAGATAGTAATTTATCCTATAAATATTTTTAAATTTTTTAAAAAATTGGGGCAGTGGGAGGGGGAAAAAGTTTGGAGTGTTTTGGTAATTCACTCTTCTTTTCCTATTTTCACTGTTTTAATGAATAGATACCAAAATTTCACGTGACATGATTTGAGTAGATTTTTGCATAACCTTTCGATTGAAAAGATCCATTTTATATTTTTTAAATAATTTGATCTTGATTTTTCAAAATTAAAAACAAATTTGAGTTTCTCTCAAAGATAGGCCTTTTTTATTCGTTTAAAAATATTTTGAAACGAAAGCTGAGGTTTTTTCCTATAAGAACCCAAAATTTCAAAAATGCGTTTTTTTTTGTTTTCGAGAAATTTAATAATGAATACCGCGCGACGCCGAATCGACTTAGTCTTCTTGGTTCGCGTCGACGCGACGATCCGGCGTCGATCCGGCGTCGCGCGGTATTCATCATTGAATTTCTCGAAAACGAAAAAAAACGCATTTTTGAAATTTTGTGTACTTACACGCAGAAAAAAATTTGTTTGATTTAAACTTATATTCACTTTGTTATACAGTCAAACATAAATAAGTTTGATTAGAAGAAATTTTGTGGTTGATCAATCACTTCAGATACACCTCAATTTTTCGATAAAATAATAACACCTACACATTTAAGTAATCACTTTAACAAAGACAAAGCACGATTGCAAACATTTTTTTTTCGCACACTATACGGAAAGTATGCGAGAACTGCTAACTTTCCGTATAGCGTGCGAAAAAGTATCGTATGACACGCGTGTGGATAATTTGGCGATTCCTAAGAGTGTGAACTACCACTCTCGCCTCTCTGCGCATTCAATATGTTTGAATCAATCATAAAATATATTTCTTTCAAACATAAAGACTTCGAACACAAATTTGGTTTAATTTTAACAAAATTTAGTTTTTAATCAAACAAACAGATAATTATCTTTAAACTTAAAATATATTACAATCAAAACTTCAGATATTTCTAATACATTGGAATTAAACTTAAAAACATTATTCATTCAACCAAAATTATTTAAAAAAAATTTATATTTAAATCAAAAAAATATTTTTTTCAGTGTCCACTATGTCGTTTATATCATGCCTAATCCTTCTATCGTATGTGTGCCGAACTACGTGGTGCAAGATCTGCACGTTGTCCTGGTCTTGTATAAAATCGTTTTCGTTTAAATATACAAATGTTTCCACTGGTAAATACCCTTTCTCAATCATAATTCTACTCCTCTCCCCCCCCCCCCCCAACTCAAAGAGCGACGGTATCAGCTGATTATCGTGATTCTTGTGCGTCCTCTCGATATGAAATCGTATCAGGTCCATAATGAATACGTTGATACGTGCAAAGATACTTTACAAATACGTGATATATCAGCCGCGTTGTACACCCTTTGATTCGAGATGTGAGTTTCGAAATTTGATCTCGGATCTCTAAATAACCTTGTAACCTTATTAGTAGTAAATAGCATATTATTTTTACCTTTTGGTTCAAACGAGAGGAGAAAAACAATTTTTTGTTTACTGAAAAACGCCCTTCTGGCTTTGTCCAACGCGATTTGTATGTGAGGTGTATATTTTAATCTGTCTTCGACAGTTAATCCTAAATATTTGACTGCTCTTTTATGAGCTAAATTACCGTCAACTTCTTCATTTGTTTTAATAGTAAAATTCCTCCAATGTAATTTATATTTTTTATATTCATGCAGTCGACAAGCGGTCTGAAAAATATGGATTCACATTTACCCACGTTAACTTTCAATTTCCAGGAGCCCATGAATTCACATGGAAACAGCTTCTGAAGTCTCTCTTGAGCTTAAAATAAGCATTTCAAATTATGTAAATTATTAAGCCATCGGCAAAACCTATACACTTGAAATCGTGATCAATGTTCATACCATAAGCTCTTAGCAGATCGCATGCGTAAACATTAAACAAAAGTGGGGAATTTACAGCACACTGCTGTAGACCATTTCTCAAAACATACACCTCACTACTAGCTTTATCGGTCAGCGACACATATAATTTCCTACACGTTATCATACTCCAAATAATCCTGACTAAATGATCCGGTATTGACTTCTTTATTAATTTAAATAGTAGGCCCTTCAACCAGACTCAATCAAACGCCTTTATCTACCTCAATCAAACAGGACACAACAAATTTATTTTCTGTGAGAAATCTACCTATATCAGACGTGAATTTTGAGATGGCATGAATTGTACAGCTGTTTGCTCTAAATCCAAACTGCTTATCTGGAATTACTTTTTTACCAAAAACTACACTCGATAACGAACTATTTATTATTATTTCAAACAACTTGCCCAGATTTGGTAACAAGCTAATTGGCCTATAACTCGCGGCCAAACCCGGGCGCAGAACCTAAACCGACTGAGCTATACAAACTCAGAAGTTCAACTCGTTAAATTAAACATACATGTAATCTGTGGATTAAATCCGGAAAGAGTCCAGTAAAGTACGGATATAATCCGTCACTAATTCTTAATTTCAAATAAAACCCGGAGTATGTACGAAAATAGTCCGACATTCGTTTTACAATCCGGAAAAAGTCCGGCACAGTACGGATATAATACGTCACACGTTTGAAATCCAGAAAGAGTCTGGCTTAGTATGAAAATAATCCAGCAATCGCCTTCAAATTCGGACAGTGTCTGGTTTAGTATGAAAATAATCCAGCATTCTTTTTACAATTCTAAAAGATTTCGGCAAAGTACGGACATAATCGGGCAATAATAATAATCTTCCCGATTATATCAGATATTTTTGCCGGCTCCTTGAATTTAAATATAATGTAATTATTACCCGAATAAATCGAATTCCTGCTTATATCGAAAAAACTTCTCAGATCTTTGGAATCCGATCTATGTAAGCTGAAATGTGAAAAGGGGGCTTCGTGTCAAAAAATCATTTTTCACTTTTTTGACGATTCTGATAGATTTGGAGATAGTCTTTCACGTGGTGTAAACCAAAAAGTCGTAACTTGTCAAAAAGTTTCTTCAAACTAAAGCTAAAGAAGAGGACTTTTTTAGGATTAAAATTGCTTGAAACTCCTTGCTCGGGGGTTTTCGGGGTCGCTGATTACGAATCCGCTGTCAGTTTCTTAAAATCCAAAATGGCGGATTCAACATGGCAGACAAACATTAAAAACTTATCGGATTTGAATAAAACTGGCTACTCCGAGGTTTTTGGGGTCGCTGATTACGAATCTGGTGTCAGTTTCTTAAAATTCAAAATGGCGGATCCAACATGGCGGCCAAAAATTAAAAACTTATCGGTACTCCAATTTCTTGAAGTCGGAGTGAAACGTTGTCACGTCGCATCAGAAGACGGCCAGCGCGATAATAATTATAACATTTGTAAACTCACTTATTTAGTGTTATTCGTTTAGTAATTCGAAAGTAAGAATTTACGCGAAAAAACTTTAAGTGTGAGGATAAAATATAAGAAACTGAATACGAGTGTCAATGACAATGAAGAATTTAACAATCGGACAGATTCGCTTAAAACTTGAAAATTTATATTTTTTTTGGACAATTTTGAATTTGCTAGATTCGTAATCAGCGACCCCGAAAATCCTCGAGGTGCCAGTTTTAAACGAATCCGATAAGTTCTTAATTTTTTTGTCTGCCATGGTAGATCGGACATTTTGAATTTTCAAAAACTAACACCTGATTCGTAATCAGCGACCCCAAAAATTCCTGAGTAGACAGTTTTAAGCAAATCCGATAAGCTTTTTAATTTTCTTGTCAGCGATGTTGGATCGGCCATTTTGAATTTTCAAAAACTAATACCCCACACAACACAAAATACTTCGTGAAACTTGCCTGACCCTTACACTCTAAGTTTCGGAATATTTAAATAAATGTTCAGGCAACATTGGTGCAAGTACGAAAATGTCCGCTTGTGAGGCAATATTCATCCCGAAAATTGCCTGAAAATTGCAATGCAATGTTCAGGAAATATTGCAAAAAAAGATTTCTGCAATATTCAGGCAATATTTAAAAAGAAATTCAAAATTTTTTTTTGTATGCAGCCAATCAGAATTTTGTGACATATATATGACATCCGCAGATATCTAGTATGTTAAAAACTACTTCGCAGACCTATGGGCCCTAGGAGCCAAGATCGACCACCCTAATAGCACTGAACGTTATTTAATTTTCAGGTAACGTTACTTTTTAACGTCCCTGAACGGTCGATTTAACGTTAAAATGTCCACGGCCATTTAACGTTCGGCTGGAACGTTATAGAACGTTACTTTGGGACCTTCAATGGACATTCGAAAAATCGCAGTGCGGGTTGCGGAAAAATGTTGCGGAAAGTCTGAAATTTTTTTTATTAATTATAACAGTATTAACGTTATTTAATTTTTAAACATTTTTGAATGTCCATTGAAGGTCCCAAAGTAACGTTCTATAACGTTCCAGGCGAACGTTAAATGGCCGATGACATTTTAACGTTAAATTGACCTTCAGCAACGTTACTTTTTAACGTCCAGGACTTTAAAACGTAACGTTATCTGGAAGTTAAATAACGTTCAGTGTTATAAGGGCAGGGCGCATCATTTAACGTTGGAAATTGCCTGAATATTACAATGAAATGTTCTCTCAAGTTTCGTGTCAATATTACCTTACAAGAGGACATTTTACTACTTGCATCAATGTTGCCTGAAAATTCATTGGAATACTCCGAAACTTGAAGCGTAAGGGCCAGGCAAGTTTCAGAAAATATCTTCTGCTGTGTGGGAACGGATTCGTAATCAGCGACCCCAAAAATTCTCGAGTAGCCAGTTTTAAGAATCCGATAAGATTTTAATTTTTTTGTTCGACATATTCGATTCGCCATTTTAAATTTTCAAAAACTAACACCGGATTCGTAATCAGCGACCTTAAAAATCCCCAAGTAGTTAGTTTTAAACAAATTCGATAAGTTTTTAATTTTTTGTCCTCCATATTGGATTCGCTATTTTGAATTTTCAAAAACCTTACACCGGATTCATAATCAGCGACCACAAAAACCCCCAAGTAAGGAGTTTAAAACCATTTAAACCTGAAAAAGTATCGATATTAACTATTTAACTTTAAGATCGGTTTTCTCGAGATCTTGTTTTTACACGTAAGCCCCCTTTTCACTGTCCAGGTCACATATATATTTCACAAAAACGAATTAACTTTTTCCTCAAAGTATATTCCATGATTCATTAAACTGATTAATTTTTACTGACTGTCAGAAACATTTTGTTTATAAATGTCATTTTTTACAGCATTGACATGTATTTGGCGCGCGTAGCGCGCTTTTTGTAGTTCTAGTTGTAATTAAAAAGTATTAGGAACCTTTTATTACGTACCTGTTTTCAACAAGTCTTCATTTTCTTTTAAGAATTTCTTAAGTTTCGTTTCTTTGACCTTACAATACGAAAAAGAGATTATTTTAGAAAATAAATCTGGCCACTTAGTTAAGTAAATATCCTCTAGAATAGAAAAGTTTTTAAAAAATCCCTGCTCGAGCTGGAAAAAACATTATTTCATATCTTTTGCTAATATTTAACAGAAGAATAAAATATTTACCAGTAAAGAGCCTATCTGTAAAGTAAGAGCCTTAAAATTCAGGAACTTTTCAGCAAAGTCCAATTAAATGCAGCACGTTCTCTTATACAATAAGTTTCATTCCATTTATTCAAGACAGATAAAAATGGTCTACAATGTGTTTAAAAAATTTAAGTATCTTGATTTCATCTGAAACATCTTGTAAATATATAATAGCAATTGTTTGGTCTATTTTATTATAATACTTATATTTTAAAACCATTTGTCGACTTTAGATATCAATTTTAAATTCTGTTCTGAAAATTCTGATTTTTAAAATATTCTACATTCCAAATTTTGTAAATTTATTTTTGAAACTTACAAATAAACAATATTAAAATTTTAACCTAAAAAATTTTGTTTCTGCAAATTGTACTCGATTTTTAAAAACTTATTGAATTTTATTAGAATTTTTTTTGTCAATGATTACGTTACAGTTTAAAATTATGTCAAGAAGCCACACCAGGGGCGGCTTTAGGCAAAGTGTTCGGGATGGGCGATATATGAAATAGAAGGAGATAGCACCATAGTGCTATTTCTCTCTCTCTTTTATACAAATATAAGATTCTCGGGGGCGGTCGCTCCCATCGCCCCACGTAAAACCGCCACTGAGCCACACTTCTATTATTTTTTTCACATAGAAAAAGGAAAAAGTCAAGGAAATAAAACATTTTTTGTTGCGTGGGAAAACTTTTTTTATATTAAAAAAACACTATTTTTCTAACATAAAAAATGTTATCTCGGATGTTATTAAAATGTTATAACAAAGTGCATGTAAAATACGGTACCACAACCCAAACACTTAATTCGGAATTTCGTTATAAAAAGAATTGACTTTTCTTTTTAAATTTTTCACAGTAAGAACTATTTATTAAAATATTTTTATATAAAAAGAAGTACTTCAAATGAACGTTTAGAGTTTTATTAGGAACAGTCTGATATATCATTATTTCCTGTAAAAATAAAAAATAACAACACAATAAAATACCCATAAAATATTAGGAAAAATCCCACCGCGGCCACTAGTTTGTTAAAGACGAATCATTAAATTAATGAGAATTTAACTGTATCAATATTGAATTGATATTTTAGCTTTATTAACTCTTTATAAATCAATAATAAAGTATATATGAAAAGAGATGACTTTAACTGCTCTAACTAACGTTGCCCTTCGGACAATAAAAATTACAAAAATAGTGGATCTTTTCCAAATTGACTATTGTTCAATAAATCAATAACATTGTATTCTTAAAGGAATTAAAATAAACATATTTAATATCTTTTTCAACTAATCAATTATATTATAGTTTCACTAGTAGTTTAAACATTTCTTTACAATCTTTTAATTATATTCAATATCCTGCAAAACTAGTCTTTATACATTATTTATCTTTGTCTGTTTCTATATATTCATTTATTTATTCATTGTAGTAATTCATTATAAAACATTTACTTATATATACAGTAAGGTCGCGGTAAGTGTCCACTCGTCGGGACCAGCGATTTCAGTAACTGTCCATTTCTTAAGCCACGCCCCAGAATCTTTTCGGGGGTTAAATCAGGAGCGTAATCTGCGTTCGAGCAGGTGGGTTTTGAAATTGTTCAAAAGCCTCGTGCCGCAGCGAAATAGACAGCACTGACGGTAGTAGTAGAGGGAGGGACACTTTCTGAAACATGCACCAGGACACTTGCTTAAATGAACAGTTACTGAAACGGACACTTACCGCGACCTTACTGTATATTCTTTTTCATTAGTTCATTAAGGGGGGAGGCTGGTCTAGAGCGCAAAAAAATGGGCATATTTTATGAATTTATTCTGACTCAACAAAGAAATCAATCAAAAATTTGTGAAATAGGTTTTATAATATGTGTTTCCAGGTACAAATACAAAAAATGTTGAGTGAATTAATTTCAAAATGGCCGCTGTACACTACTTCTCCGAACAGTTCTTTTTTTTTAATAGGTCCATTGGCGAAAATGTAACGTCCTTAATTTTTGTCCTAGATCAAAAAATAAAATTTTTTTTAGTTTCTATATAACAACAGCAAGGGCGGGACGTAGGATTTTTTTGATATATTGTTTTTCGCGAAATGGTGCATGTTTGAACAAAAAATTACAATTTTCACTATAAAAAACGACATAAAATTGTTGATTAAAAAAAAGTATGTAATATAAAAAAAAATCCTACGTGACGCTCCGGAGAATGGTATCTAGAATGTACTGTCAAAATTTCATAAGAATCGGTAAAGATTTGTTCGAGTTATGTTTTCGCCTAGTTTAAGAAAAGTGATTTCGAGAAAAACGCGTTTAAAGTTTTACGTATTGTAAAATCATATTAAATACCTGCGAGGCACTGCCGTAGAATGAAAAATTTGGGCATTTAGAAAATTAGGCCGGCATACATCTTTTGGTATGTTATTTCTAAGACCCTAAAGCACCTTTTAAGACAAAAAAAATTTTCGATTTTTTCAAAATTCTAGACCAGCCTCCCCCCTTAATATTCTTTTCATTTATCTGTACCCTTTTTATTACAATGTGATATGATACTCACCAAGGAATTAAGATTAAGCTCACTTTTATTCTATAGTCGTATTCTTCATATATTTTTTGTATTTATTATCAATCTTTCAATAACTGTATCTTATATTACACAAATACACAAAAAAAACGTTATGACCCAGAGGACAGATCCATATATTCTTATGTATTTGAGGTCGCTGAAACCGAATGAGACAATAAAAACAGTAGGTCCTCGCCCATTATCCCCTTAGGTCCTCCTTCCACTCCACGGAGGTTGACATTTCAATTTTCAAAAAAAACAAAATTTGAAAAAGGTGTCTATTCCTATGTTGTTTGGGGCGCTGAAAACGAAAAAGACTACAAAAACAAATTCTTTCCCTCCTTCACCCCCTATTACCCCCTGAGAGGGGGTTGGAATCTCAAATTTAAAAAAAAACTAGTTCGGTGTCTATTTGTATCATTTTGGGGCGCTGAAACCGAAAAAGACCTACAAAAACAAATTGATCCCTGCTTCACCCCCTATTACCCCCTGGGAGGGGGTTGGAATTTTAAATTTCACAAAAAGTCGAGTTCGGTGTCTATTCCTATGTTTTTGGGGTGCTGAAACAGAAAAATACCACCAAAAACAAATTCCCTTCTTCTTCACCCCCTTCTAGCCCCTGGGAGGGGGTTAGAATTCCGATTTTCACAAAAAGACGAGTTCAGTGTCCATTTCTATGTTTTTTGGGGCGCTGAAACCGAAAAAGACCACCAAACGTAAAGTCGTCCTCTCATTCACTCCTGCAGTGGTATTATAATGAAAGATAATAATTCCTTAACGTGTGTCAAAAGCATTGTTTCAATAAAATTTATATTTAAGAAAGATATTTGTTTATGTTACATATTTCTGTCGAAATTAAGGTGCTTTATAAGTTTTCCTTTAATTCGCACAAAGAATATGAGCTACAAAGTGACATAACCCAGATAGCACGTAACCTTGTAGCAACCTTGCCGCAATGTTACCGTGCAAGTTTTGAAATATTGCCGGGCAACATTGCGGCAAGATTGCTGCAAGGTTAAAGTGTCCCACCTTGCTCAACCTTGCAGAGTAAGCTTGCTGGAAGCTTATCGCAAGATTGCACTGCATACTTGTAGCAAGGTTGATGTGCAAGGTTGCTGTTAATGGTTGCTGCAAGGTTGCAATTTTTTTTTTTTTTTTTTTTTTATACACTTGTTTTAACGACCTTATTGGCCCAATGAGTGTCCCCCGTAGGGAGTTCCTAGAATTGTACTTGTATATATTCTTTAAGTGTTTTTGCGTCTACAGAACGGCTTGAAATTAGGAGTACTCGCATTTGCCTGGACCACCCGGTATATTGGGTTTGCTCGCCAGTGGAGAGGGAAAACTGTAGAAAAACCTCTTCCTGAATACAACCGGTTTATCGACAGTCGAGTTCTAGTGATCTGCACAAGTCGATTACCGACAGTGCATATCTTTATTCCTCGACGTCAAACCTTCCACTGAAGTTATCTCACGAGTTATCTCATCGGGGCGCGAACCCAGCAAGCTGGACTTGGCGCGAAAATTAAACTATATTTAAATATTTAAATTGTATTTTATGACTTTACAGCAACCTCATCGCAACCTTGCTACAACTTTGCAGCAACCTTGCATCAACCTTGCACAGCAACATTGCAAATCAACCTTGCAGCAACATTGCCCATCAACCTTTCAGGTTGATTTTAACCTTGCAGTAACCTTTCCGCAATGTTGCCCGGCAATGGTGCAAAACTTGCATGGCAACATTGGGGCAAGGTTGCTGCAAGGTTACGTACTATCTGGAAATTTAATATTTTATAGAAACTAATTTCAAATGTAGTCACTAAAATTAATTTTTTAAGAAAGTAAATAAAAATAAAACAAGATGCATGATTTAAATAACATTTGCTCAATATTTCTCTTTTGTAATCAACTTATTATGTCACTTGTGCTCATTTTCTTAGTCACTATATATGTTTCAACATATTTTAAGAATTACATAATTAATCAAAAGAAATCTTTAAAAAGTTCTAAAATATTTAAATAAACAGCTGACTTTATAAAATAGATATAATAAGTAACCAAGTCGATCGTTACACTTATTTTTCAATTTTTCTTGACTTTTAGCATTACTGTTGGTAGGTTCTTGATTTTGACTTGAAGATGCGGAACTGTAAGAATGGTCAATACTATGTAAAGAAGAGGGAGTCACGAAAAACCGTTTAGCAATAAAATAAATATATATAAATGATTCAGCTCCACGAACGACGCTGTGGCAGCAACTTAACCTTTTAAGCAGTTGTCTTAAAAAGAATTGCCTGCTCCTTTTAAGAGGGAACCCATTATTTATTTTATGTCAAAAACTTAAATAAAATCAAAGTTTAAAATCAGTAAATATGTTAAATACATGCGGAAATAATCACTTTGAACGCTATGGAAGTGAATTGTTGGGACAAAAAACTTTCCCTGTGATACGTATTATACGCACTTATCAACAGACTAGCGAATGCGAGACCAACATACACCCATGCTCATAAATGCTGTCCTTCTGGTTTGTTGTTTATCTATTGTTTAAACAATAAACGGAGCATTTATGAACATGGGAGTACGTGCCTCTTGTTAA
The DNA here is from genome assembly GCA_037103525.1 of Ganaspis brasiliensis. NCBI lineage: Eukaryota > Metazoa > Arthropoda > Insecta > Hymenoptera > Figitidae > Ganaspis > Ganaspis brasiliensis. The sequence goes on from JAZKLR010000657.1 coordinate 153,695, forward strand.
TACAATTATGCCAGGGTATGTTGATTTAACAAGAGAATCGCCATCAAGCCATCACCAATCGCTCCACAGAGCCCATCCCTGTTAGTCCAATCAGAAATCGCTGTTGAGTTAACAGTTCTTTTTTCCTCGTGCAGCAACAAATATGTATGTTTTTGATATCGTGAAACTGAATAAAGTGAAGAAATGAATATACTGAATGTTTGGGTCTAAATAAGATAAAGAAAATTACCCCCACTGCTAGTCAACCGGATATGAAACGGTTTTGATAATTAAAAAGTCGTTAATTAATTTAGTTTGATTTTATTGTGTTATTTTCAAAGCATCCTGAGATTTTTTTTCACTTTTTATTAAAACTCTAAGTAAGTTTTACCTGATTTGAATTTGAGATATTATCTTAACATAACCTAAATGTATGACATGTTTTTGTATACTCTCCTTACGCGCACAACGTTTGTAGGGGAGAGTAGTCAGAGTTGGACAGTGGTCAGAGTTGAATCGTCACGTTTATTTTGTTTTATCACGGTAGATCCATATGTCTTTGTGTGTAAGTATTTGTTAGCAATGCCAGCAAACTTTTTAAATAGATTGCAGTAAAGTGTGCGAACTATATAGACGTATTAATCGAGTCCGTGTTATACGCTCAACAAAAAACGTTTTTGTAGTTTCAATTTTAAATAATTAAATGTAAAAGAAATATGCCAAAGACAAATTAAGTTGACTAAAATTGTTCATTAAGATGTTATACGAAAATGTGGAACATAAATTGGTGTTTGTATAAAGCGTTGATGGTGTGTGTGTGATATGAAGCTAAATGACGCTTGAGTCAAGGTTGGTACACCCTAAATTTTGCAATTCTGAAGCATTTTTTCAATTGAAATGAATTTGTTAACTCAAAAAGGTGCAAAAACTTCATTTCCATTGAAAAGAAAGAAAATTCAATTTTTGGTAATACTTTTTCACTTTCAGATCAACTTCGCGATGCAAGAGAAAATATGATTTATTCTAATTTCATGTTTCCTTTTGCCATTTCCAAATGTATTTGAGTGCCATTCTATCATGCGAAGGTAATTTTCAATGGCGGATATATTTTTTTTTATCTAGACCTTCTTAAATGCTAAATTACATTTTGGTCCCACTGAACGGAAACACCCTTCTATTTTTTGGCTTTTTGAGCCTGTTCTTGTGCTCGAAAATATTAATAACTATTTTTTCCTGATTCCTACATACATATACAGTATAAAAAAAATATTTTTAAAAAATCGATTTTTTGAAACTTTTGTATTAGACAGACCCCTTAAAACACTAAATACATGCGCAAAAGAGCTTCAAGGAAGAAATACTTATGCGCAGTAGTGTTCAATATGCGGTCTTATGTCGATCTTCTTTTGCTATTGGGACCTGCAAATAACCATTTGCCAAATCCAGAGTGATAAACAATTCCGCATTACACAGTAAAGACAAATGATCGTCTATATTAGGCAGCGGAAAATGTATTCGTTCGGTTTGATTGTTAAGACGTCGAGTGTCAACAACCATGCGAGGCAAACCATTTGCCCGTTTCACAAGTAACACTGGGCTCGCGTACAGAGAATTTGTATCAGTCACAATACCTACATCCCGAAATTCGTTAACAATTGTCTTTAACGTTTGACGTTCCACGTTACTCGCTCTATACGGTTTAGAAAATACAGGCTTACTGTCAGGTTTTTCCCGAATACGCATTTCCAGTAAGTCCGTGCACCCTAATTTAACTAAATTTTTCGAAATAGTCTCGCGATGATTATTTAGTACACTTAGTAAGTCTGTTATGTCTTGTTCACTGTTATTATCAGAAACATCGATGTCTTCTCTCGTAACGGGTTCTGGAATTAACGCTGTTATTATCTTCGGGGGTTCTGTCAACTCTCCTCGAATTATTTTTTCTCCTTTAATAATTTCCTTTGTTGAATCATTTATATTCAATACAGGTACGGCACATTCCACACCAGAGCTTACAACATTTATGAAATTAATTGAATGCGGAAATAAAGACACTTTGTCACTCGCGATTACACTGCTGGAATTCACTTTGTCAATTTGTATATCACTTAGAAAACCTTGCGGATTCTCAGAAAATAGTAATTTATCATTTTCTTTTCGATAATTTACACGTGGATGCTCTGTGAATGTTCGTCCAATAATAATGTCTAGAGCTTGAGCATCGTCAGGTACAACACGCATCCCAATACTTTGAACTAAAACACCGTCAACCGAAACATCAGTGTATACAATTCCTGGCGATTTTGTTTTGAAATTCTGGGATCCGAAACTTTGAAATTCAATAATATCTGGAATCATTTTAAAATTATTTTACAAAACAACTGTGGCTTTAATGGTGCAGTCCGATGCACCGGGATCAACACACGCGTCAAGTTAATATTGATTCACGAACACCTTTTTTAAATATTTTAAAATCGTAGGATCTTGTCCAGGGGAAAAACAATTCACTTCTGGTTTTTTATTTGGAATCATTACCGTGCAATGTCTTTGGGTATGACCCTTGCCGTGACACTTTAAACACACTATTTCGCGACAAGGTTCTGGGCAGTCTCGGGAGATGTGTCCAAATTTCGAACAGTTGTAACACTTAGGATCACCTGATTCATTTTTCATTGCAGGACGCCGATCCGGGTTTCGCACTTCGGTCTCGACACGCTTACCTTCCGGCTGTTTAGTTACTGCAGTGTTGCTGGGGGTTATCTTAACAACGTCCAGCCAAGATTCTATTTCTCTAGCATGCGTTTTGTACCAGAAATAGGCTCCGATTTTTAAATGTGATCTTGCTGTCTCTAGTGTGAAACTATCCGGCCAGTTGTGAAGTTGTTTCATACTTTTTAAATTTTGAATCCACTCATTTGCAGAAATACTGCCCCTTTCTCCGTCAAAATGAATAATATTTCGACTTAAATCTGGCATAATATGATACGAAGGCACTTCAGATGCTTGACTAGCTTGATTATTAACGTGTACGTCCGCTAATTTCTGCAAAACTGTATTAAGTAACATGTCTCTCTCGCGATTTTCTTTAACTAATAAATTTATCACATCAATGGAATTAATTATTTCTCCCGTATCATTGTTCAAGAAATGTGTTTTCTTCGAATCTTGATTATTTGTATGTCCTTTATCTTTATTCTTTGGAGTTTCGTAAATCTCTGCTTCTATTTTATACTTCTTGATGCCGTCTTCATCCTTGGAGCTATCTGAATCAGAATCAGAATAACCCTTTTTGGAATTATCGTCGTTACTATCACCTTCATCATCTAATAGTTGATCGTTTCTATTGGCATCGTCCGCCATGTTTGTCAGGTTTCAGTTTCGCAGTTCCTCAATTCAACGTTGATTCAGTTTGGGTTTCTCGTTCCGTCGTTTAGTACGTTCCTTTCCAAGCTCGGAGGTCTGAGCCAATCAGCGATTAAATTAATGGACTCATCCAAGCACGCTCAACAGAAAATGGACTCGTCCCGAACTCTCAACCAACTCAAACAATCCTTCAAAATTTGAATTCACAAGTCACTAAAGTCACTTAAGTCAAGAGGCAACAAAGGCCATTCATCCCACTTCTGAATTGTTAAAAGATTTACTCTATATTTCAAAAATCTAACGTTAAATAAATGCAAAATTGTGATTAACAATCGGTCAGAAGGGTTTTCGATAAAAGGAAACACTCACTTGACTTTAAATCATTTAATAAGGAAATCTAAAGATAGTATAGTATATAAATAAATGTAATTAAAGAGTAGTTAAACATCACGCGAAATACTTTGCATAAAGCTGAACAAATGATTAAATTACGAACTCGCTCAAACGTTCTCGCTCGGATCACGATCAATTACTGACTCCCTTCTTCGTTCCACTGTCCACTTCCGTGTTTCTCACTTCCGCTCTAAGTAACACTTCCCGCTTAAATTTAAATCTTTAACAGGGAGTATAGTCGAAAGTTTATGCTTTAATTTAAGCTCTAGTGGAAGGTTCTATCACCTTTTGTTTCTGCGCTAGAGGAAATAAAATATTGCCAAAAAAAACGGTTTTCTTACTTTGGCTCCGTTTTTCTTAAAAACCATAGCTGGTGGAAACTTTTTTCTCACAGAATCTTAATTAGCACAAAATTTTTTTTTTAATTTTGCTGCCCTATGTTATGCAATAAATTTGTGTTTCTTTTGAGAAAATACATTTAAACATAATTAAGTTTGATTAGTATATAATTTAGTGCTTGATCATCTATGTTTGATTTAAACATATTTTTCGTTTGATTCAAACAAAAATTTCATTTACTTTAAACAAAATATTATTTTTCATTTTAAACGAAGAAAATTTTATTTTAAATAAAAGAAATTTTTATCCCTATCATATTATTCTTTTATTTTGAACACAACATCTTTTTATTTTAAACACAAAATATGTTTTGCGATAGTTTAGCTTTTGTTTCTTGCTTTTATATAAAGCGTTTTTTATGTTTGAGATTACTTTAAATATTACTATATGAAATGTGAAAACCAAAGAAAATTACACTTTTCATTAACTGCACACAACTCTGGAAATGTGGAACTTTGAATCAGTCTAATTTACAAGAAAAATGCACAAAAGAAACAATATCTTTAATAAACTCACTCAGGGCCGGCGCGAACTGTGTGGATAGTATGCAATTCCACACCCCAAATCGTCCAAAATACTTACAAAATTTTGTTAATATTTTGGTCTCGCCTCCCCCCTCCCCAATCTCTTTGACAATTCCACACCCCGAAAAATTTTTTTCCGCCGGCCCTGAACTCACTTGTGCACAAAAGTTTTAATCACTTTAGATATACCTAAATTTTTCGATAAAATGATAACACTTACACTTTTAAGAAATCACTTTCATAAAAACAAAACCAAGATTGTAAACATTTTTTTCCAAAAAAGCGATAAACACAAGTAATTACTAGAAAAGACGCGTATACATGTTTTACAGGAAAAGTGAACTATAACGTCAGAACAGTAACGACGCCATATTGAATGCACAAAGACCTCTGCGCATTCAATATGCTTGAATCAAACATAAAATATATTTCTTTCAAGTATAAAGACTTCGAACACAAAGGACCCCGCACACAAAGCATTGAATTTTGGGCCCGGTTAAATTGGCCAGTACTTCAGTATTTTGTAGTTCAAAGACTCCCAAACAAAAAACTTATATAGCAAAATACTTAAAAATCAAAACTTTTTCAGATAAATTACAATTAAGATAAAAAAAAATAGAAAAATTCACGTTCTAATACAAGACCAATTAACGCATGTCATAAATGTTAGTTTTTACAATTTCTTTTATGTTGAACATAAATAAGTCACAAAAATAAAAAAAAACACTTTCTAGACATCCAGAGAAAAAAAAAATTACCCGAACATCATCAACCCTTCAAACTCACCCCTAATCGATATTTTCAACCCTCATAGCTTTTACTGACTTTGATCAACTTAATCAATTTTTTTGAGCCTAATCAGCAATAAGATGTTTTTTGTTGGACCTCAAAAAAAGATTTTCTTTGATTACCGAAAATAATCAACCCTTTAAACCCACCACTAATCGATATTTTCAACCCTCATAGCTTTTACTGACTTTGATCAACTAAATCAATTTTTTTGAGCGTAATCAGCAATAAGATGTTTTTTTTAACCTCAAAAAATAATTTACTTCAATCCCCGAACATCATCAACCCTTCAAACTCACCCCTAATCAATATTTTCAAATCTCATGGCTTTTACTGACTTTCATGGACTAATTAATTTTTTTCGATCCTGATCGACAGTAAGATGTTTTTTTTAAACCTGAAAAAATAATTTACGTCAATCACCGAACATCATCAACCCTTCTAACTCACCCCTAATCGATATTTTCAACCCTTATGGCTTTTACTGACTTTGATGAACTAAATCAATTTTTTTGAGCCTAATCATCAATAAGATGTTTTTTCTTGAACCTCAACAAAAGATTTTCTTTGATTACCGAACATCATCAACCCTTCAAACTCACCCCTAATCGATATTTTCAACTCTTATGACTTTACTGACTTTGATGAACTTAATAATTTTTTTTGAGCCTAACCAGCAATAAGATGTTTTTTGTTGAACCTCAAAAAAAGATTTTCTATGATTACCGAACATCAGCAACCCTTCAAACTCACCCCTAATCGATATTTTCAACTCTTATGACTTTTACTGACTTTGATGAACTTAATAATTTTTTTTTAGCCTAATCAGCAATAAGATGTTTTTTGTTGAACCTCAACAAAAGATTTTCTTTGATTACCGAACATCATCAACCCTTCAAACTCACCCCTAATCGATATTTTCAACTCTTATGACTTTTACTGACTTTGATGAACTTAATAATTTTTTTTGAGCATAACCAGCAATAAGATGTTTTTTGTTGAACCTCAAAAAAAGATTTTCTATGATTACCGAACATCAGCAACCCTTCAAACTCACCCCTAATCGATATTTTCAACTCTTATGACTTTTACTGACTTTGATGAACCTAATAATTTTTTTTGAGCCTAATTAGCAATAAGATGTTTTTTGTTGGACCTTAAAAAAAGATTTTCTTTGATAACCGAACATCATCAACCCTTCAAACTCACCCCTAATCGATATTTTCAACTCTTATGACTTTTACTGACTTTGATGAACTTAATAATTTTTTTTGAGCCTAATTAGCAATAAGATGTTTTTTGTTGGACCTCAAAAAAAGATTTTCTTTGATTACCGAACATCATCAACCCTTCAAACTCACCCCTAATCGATATTTTCAACTCTTATGACTTTTACTGACTTTGATGAACCTAATAATTTTTTTTGAGCCTCATTAGCAATAAGATGTTTTTTGTTGGACCTCAAACAAAGATTTTCTTTGATTACCGAACATCATCAAACCTTCAAACTCACCCCTAATCGATATTTTCAACTCTTATGACTTTTACTGACTTTGATGAACCTAATAATTTTTTTTGAGCCTAATTAGCAATAAGATGTTTTTTGTTGGACCTCAACAAAAGATTTTCTTTGATTACCGAACATCATCAAACCTTCAAACTCACCCCTAATCGATATTTTCAACTCTTATGACTTTTACTGACTTTGATAAACTTAATAATTTTTTTTGAGCCTAATCAGCAATAAGATGTTTTTTGTTGGACCTCAAACAAAGATTTTCTTTGATTACCGAACATCATCAACCCTTTAAATTCACCCCTAATCGATATTTTCAACTCTTATGAGTTTGACTGACTTTGATGAACTTAATAATTTTTTTTGAGCTTAATAAGGAATAAGATGGTTTTTTTTGGACCTCAAAAAAAGATTTTGTTTGATTACCGAAAATCATCAACCATTCAAACTCACCCCTAATCGATATTTTCAACTCTTATGACTTTTACTGACTTTGATGAACCTAATAATTTTTTTTGAGCCTAATTAGCAATAAGATGTTTTTTGTTTGACCTCAACAAAAGATTTTCTTTGATTACCGAACATCATCAAACCTTCAAACTCACCCCTAATCGATATTTTCAACTCTTATGACTTTTACTGACTTTGATAAACTTAATAATTTTTTTTGAGCCTAATCAGCAATAAGATGTTTTTTGTTGGACCTCAAACAAAGATTTTCTTTGATTACCGAACATCATCAACCCTTTAAATTCACCCCTAATCGATATTTTCAACTCTTATGAGTTTGACTGACTTTGATGAACTTAATAATTTTTTTTGAGCTTAATAAGGAATAAGATGGTTTTTTTTGGACCTCAAAAAAAGATTTTGTTTGATTACCGAAAATCATCAACCATTCAAACTCACCCCTAATCGATATTTTCAACTCTTATGACTTTTACTGACTTTGATGAACTTAATAATTTTTTTTGAGCCTAATTAGCAATAAGATGTTTTTTGTTGGACCTCAAAAAAAGATTTTCTTTGATTACCGAACATCATCAACCCTTCAAACTCACCCCTAATCGATATTTTCAACTCTTATGACTTTTACTGACTTTGATGAACCTAATAATTTTTTTTGAGCCTCATTAGCAATAAGATGTTTTTTGTTGGACCTCAAACAAAGATTTTCTTTGATTACCGAACATCATCAAACCTTCAAACTCACCCCTAATCGATATTTTCAACCCTTATGGCTTTTACTGACTTTGATGAACTAAATCAATTTTTTTGAGCCTAATCAGCAATAAGATGTTTTTTCTTGAACCTCAAACAAAGATTTTCTTTGATTACCGAACATCATCAACCCTTTAAATTCACCCCTAATCGATATTTTCAACTCTTATGAGTTTGACTGACTTTGATGAACTTAATAATTTTTTTTGAGCTTAATAAGGAATAAGATGGTTTTTTTTGGACCTCAAAAAAAGATTTTGTTTGATTACCGAAAATCATCAACCATTCAAACTCACCCCTAATCGATATTTTCAACTCTTATGACTTTTACTGACTTTGATGAACCTAATAATTTTTTTTGAGCCTAATTAGCAATAAGATGTTTTTTGTTTGACCTCAACAAAAGATTTTCTTTGATTACCGAACATCATCAAACCTTCAAACTCACCCCTAATCGATATTTTCAACTCTTATGACTTTTACTGACTTTGATAAACTTAATAATTGTTTTTGAGCCTAATCAGCAATAAGATGTTTTTTGTTGGACCTCAAACAAAGATTTTCTTTGATTACCGAACATCATCAACCCTTTAAATTCACCCCTAATCGATATTTTCAACTCTTATGAGTTTGACTGACTTTGATGAACTTAATAATTTTTTTTGAGCTTAATAAGGAATAAGATGGTTTTTTTTGGACCTCAAAAAAAGATTTTGTTTGATTACCGAAAATCATCAACCATTCAAACTCACCCCTAATCGATATTTTCAACTCTTATGACTTTTACTGACTTTGATGAACTTAATAATTTTTTTTGAGCCTAATTAGCAATAAGATGTTTTTTGTTGGACCTCAAAAAAAGATTTTCTTTGATTACCGAACATCATCAACCCTTCAAACTCACCCCTAATCGATATTTTCAACTCTTATGACTTTTACTGACTTTGATGAACCTAATAATTTTTTTTGAGCCTCATTAGCAATAAGATGTTTTTTGTTGGACCTCAAACAAAGATTTTCTTTGATTACCGAACATCATCAAACCTTCAAACTCACCCCTAATCGATATTTTCAACTCTTATGACTTTTACTGACTTTGATGAACCTAATAATTTTTTTTGAGCCTAATTAGCAATAAGATGTTTTTTGTTGGACCTCAAACAAAGTTTTTCTTTGATTACCGAACATCATCAACCCTTCAAACTCACCCCTGATCGATATTTTCAACTCTTATGACTTTTACTGACTTTGATGAACTTAATAATTTTTTTTGAGCCTAACCAGCAATAAGATGTTTTTTGTTGAACCTCAAAAAAAGATTTTCTATGATTACCGAACATCAGCAACCCTTCAAACTCACCCCTAATCGATATTTTCAACTCTTATGACTTTTACTGACTTTGATGAACTTAATAATTTTTTTTGAGCCTAATCAGCAATAAGATGTTTTTTGTTGAACCTCAACAAAAGATTTTCTTTGATTACCGAACATCATCAACCCTTCAAACTCACCCCTAATCGATATTTTCAACTCTTATGACTTTTACTGACTTTGATGAACTTAATAATTTTTTTTGAGCATAACTAGCAATAAGATGTTTTTTGTTGAACCTCAAAAAAAGATTTTCTATGATTACCGAACATCAGCAACCCTTCAAACTCACCCCTAATCGATATTTTCAACTCTTATGACTTTTACTGACTTTGATGAACCTAATAATTTTTTTTGAGCCTAATTAGCAATAAGATGTTTTTTGTTGGACCTTAAAAAAAGATTTTCTTTGATAACCGAACATCATCAACCCTTCAAACTCACCCCTAATCGATATTTTCAACTCTTATGACTTTTACTGACTTGGATGAACTTAATAATTTTTTTTGAGCCTAATTAGCAATAAGATGTTTTTTGTTGGACCTCAAAAAAAGATTTTCTTTGATTACCGAACATCATCAACCCTTCAAACTCACCCCTAATCGATATTTTCAACTCTTATGACTTTTACTGACTTTGATGAACCTAATAATTTTTTTTAAGCCTCATTAGCAATAAGATGTTTTTTGTTGGACCTCAAACAAAGATTTTCTTTGATTACCGAACATCATCAAACCTTCAAACTCACCCCTAATCGATATTTTCAACTCTTATGACTTTTACTGACTTTGATGAACCTAATAATTTTTTTTGAGCCTAATTAGCAATAAGATGTTTTTTGTTGGACCTCAACAAAAGATTTTCTTTGATTACCGAACATCATCAAACCTTCAAACTCACCCCTAATCGATATTTTCAACTCTTATGACTTTTACTGACTTTGATAAACTTAATAATTTTTTTTGAGCCTAATCAGCAATAAGATGTTTTTTGTTGGACCTCAAACAAAGATTTTCTTTGATTACCGAACATCATCAACCCTTTAAATTCACCCCTAATCGATATTTTCAACTCTTATGAGTTTGACTGACTTTGATGAACTTAATAATTTTTTTTGAGCTTAATAAGGAATAAGATGGTTTTTTTTGGACCTCAAAAAAAGATTTTGTTTGATTACCGAAAATCATCAACCATTCAAACTCACCCCTAATCGATATTTTCAACTCTTATGACTTTTACTGACTTTGATGAACCTAATAATTTTTTTTGAGCCTAATTAGCAATAAGATGTTTTTTGTTTGACCTCAACAAAAGATTTTCTTTGATTACCGAACATCATCAAACCTTCAAACTCACCCCTAATCGATATTTTCAACTCTTATGACTTTTACTGACTTTGATAAACTTAATAATTTTTTTTGAGCCTAATCAGCAATAAGATGTTTTTTGTTGGACCTCAAACAAAGATTTTCTTTTATTACCGAACATCATCAACCCTTTAAATTCACCCCTAATCGATATTTTCAACTCTTATGAGTTTGACTGACTTTGATGAACTTAATAATTTTTTTTGAGCTTAATAAGGAATAAGATGGTTTTTTTTGGACCTCAAAAAAAGATTTTGTTTGATTACCGAAAATCATCAACCATTCAAACTCACCCCTAATCGATATTTTCAACTCTTATGACTTTTACTGACTTTGATGAACTTAATAATTTTTTTTGAGCCTAATTAGCAATAAGATGTTTTTTGTTGGACCTCAAAAAAAGATTTTCTTTGATTACCGAACATCATCAACCCTTCAAACTCACCCCTAATCGATATTTTCAACTCTTATGACTTTTACTGACTTTGATGAACCTAATAATTTTTTTTGAGCCTCATTAGCAATAAGATGTTTTTTGTTGGACCACAAACAAAGATTTTCTTTGATTACGGAACATCATCAAACCTTCAAACTCACCCCTAATCGATATTTTCAACTCTTATGACTTTTACTGACTTTGATGAACCTAATAATTTTTTTTGAGCCTAATTAGCAATAAGATGTTTTTTGTTGGACCTCAACAAAAGATTTTCTTTGATTACCGAACATCATCAAACCTTCAAACTCACCCCTAATCGATATTTTCAACTCTTATGACTTTTACTGACTTTGATAAACTTAATAATTTTTTTTGAGCCTAATCAGCAATAAGATGTTTTTTGTTGGACCTCAAACAAAGATTTTCTTTGATTACCGAACATCATCAACCCTTTAAATTCACCCCTAATCGATATTTTCAACTCTTATGAGTTTGACTGACTTTGATGAACTTAATAATTTTTTTTGAGCTTAATAAGGAATAAGATGGTTTTTTTTGGACCTCAAAAAAAGATTTTGTTTGATTACCGAAAATCATCAACCATTCAAACTCACCCCTAATCGATATTTTCAACTCTTATGACTTTTACTGACTTTGATGAACCTAATAATTTTTTTTGAGCCTAATTAGCAATAAGATGTTTTTTGTTTGACCTCAACAAAAGATTTTCTTTGATTACCGAACATCATCAAACCTTCAAACTCACCCCTAATCGATATTTTCAACTCTTATGACTTTTACTGACTTTGATAAACTTAATAATTGTTTTTGAGCCTAATCAGCAATAAGATGTTTTTTGTTAGACCTCAAACAAAGATTTTCTTTGATTACCGAACATCATCAACCCTTTAAATTCACCCCTAATCGATATTTTCAACTCTTATGAGTTTGACTGACTTTGATGAACTTAATAATTTTTTTTGAGCTTAATAAGGAATAAGATGGTTTTTTTTGGACCTCAAAAAAAGATTTTGTTTGATTACCGAAAATCATCAACCATTCAAACTCACCCCTAATCGATATTTTCAACTCTTATGACTTTTACTGACTTTGATGAACTTAATAATTTTTTTTGAGCCTAATTAGCAATAAGATGTTTTTTGTTGGACCTCAAAAAAAGATTTTCTTTGATTACCGAACATCATCAACCCTTCAAACTCACCCCTAATCGATATTTTCAACTCTTATGACTTTTACTGACTTTGATGAACCTAATAATTTTTTTTGAGCCTCATTAGCAATAAGATGTTTTTTGTTGGACCTCAAACAAAGATTTTCTTTGATTACCGAACATCATCAAACCTTCAAACTCACCCCTAATCGATATTTTCAACTCTTATGACTTTTACTGACTTTGATGAACCTAATAATTTTTTTTGAGCCTAATTAGCAATAAGATGTTTTTTGTTGGACCTCAACAAAAGATTTTCTTTGATTACCGAACATCATCAAACCTTCAAACTCACCCCTAATCGATATTTTCAACCCTCATAGCTTTTACTGACTTTGATCAACTTAATCAATTTTTTTGAGCCTAATCAGCAATAAGATGTTTTTTGTTGGACCTCAAAAAAAGATTTTCTTTGATTACCGAAAATAATCAACCCTTTAAACCCACCACTAATCGATATTTTCAACCCTCATAGCTTTTACTGACTTTGATCAACTAAATCAATTTTTTTGAGCGTAATCAGCAATAAGATGTTTTTTTTAACCTCAAAAAATAATTTACTTCAATCCCCGAACATCATCAACCCTTCAAACTCACCCCTAATCAATATTTTCAAATCTCATGGCTTTTACTGACTTTCATGGACTAATTAATTTTTTTCGATCCTGATCGACAGTAAGATGTTTTTTTTAAACCTGAAAAAATAATTTACGTCAATCACCGAACATCATCAACCCTTCTAACTCACCCCTAATCGATATTTTCAACCCTTATGGCTTTTACTGACTTTGATGAACTAAATCAATTTTTTTGAGCCTAATCATCAATAAGATGTTTTTTCTTGAACCTCAAAAAAAGATTTTCTTTGATTACTAAACATCATCATCCCTTCAAACTCACCCCTAATCGATATTTTCAACTCTTATGACTTTTACTGACTTTGATGAACTTAATAATTTTTTTTTAGCCTAATCAGCAATAAGATGTTTTTTGTTGAACCTCAACAAAAGATTTTCTTTGATTACCGAACATCATCAACCCTTCAAACTCACCCCTAATCGATATTTTCAACTCTTATGACTTTTACTGACTTTGATGAACTTAATAATTTTTTTTGAGCCTAACCAGCAATAAGATGTTTTTTGTTGAACCTCAAAAAAAGATTTTCTATGATTACCGAACATCAGCAACCCTTCAAACTCACCCCTAATCGATATTTTCAACTCTTATGACTTTTACTGACTTTGATGAACTTAATAATTTTTTTTTAGCCTAATCAGCAATAAGATGTTTTTTGTTGAACCTCAACAAAAGATTTTCTTTGATTACCGAACATCATCAACCCTTCAAACTCACCCCTAATCGATATTTTCAACTCTTATGACTTTTACTGACTTTGATGAACTTAATAATTTTTTTTGAGCATAACCAGCAATAAGATGTTTTTTGTTGAACCTCAAAAAAAGATTTTCTATGATTACCGAACATCAGCAACCCTTCAAACTCACCCCTAATCGATATTTTCAACTCTTATGACTTTTACTGACTTTGATGAACCTAATAATTTTTTTTGAGCCTAATTAGCAATAAGATGTTTTTTGTTGGACCTTAAAAAAAGATTTTCTTTGATAACCGAACATCATCAACCCTTCAAACTCACCCCTAATCGATATTTTCAACTCTTATGACTTTTACTGACTTTGATGAACTTAATAATTTTTTTTGAGCCTAATTAGCAATAAGATGTTTTTTGTTGGACCTCAAAAAAAGATTTTCTTTGATTACCGAACATCATCAACCCTTTAAATTCACCCCTAATCGATATTTTCAACTCTTATGACTTTTACTGACTTTGATAAACTTAATAATTTTTTTTGAGCCTAATCAGCAATAAGATGTTTTTTGTTGGACCTCAAACAAAGATTTTCTTTTATTACCGAACATCATCAACCCTTTAAATTCACCCCTAATCGATATTTTCAACTCTTATGAGTTTGACTGACTTTGATGAACTTAATAATTTTTTTTGAGCATAACCAGCAATAAGATGTTTTTTGTTGAACCTCAAAAAAAGATTTTCTATGATTACCGAACATCAGCAACCCTTCAAACTCACCCCTAATCGATATTTTCAACTCTTATGACTTTTACTGACTTTGATGAACCTAATAATTTTTTTTGAGCCTAATTAGCAATAAGATGTTTTTTGTTGGACCTTAAAAAAAGATTTTCTTTGATAACCGAACATCATCAACCCTTCAAACTCACCCCTAATCGATATTTTCAACTCTTATGACTTTTACTGACTTTGATGAACCTAATAATTTTTTTTGAGCCTAATTAGCAATAAGATGTTTTTTGTTGGACCTCAACAAAAGATTTTCTTTGATTACCGAACATCATCAAACCTTCAAACTCACCCCTAATCGATATTTTCAACTCTTATGACTTTTACTGACTTTGATAAACTTAATAATTTTTTTTGAGCCTAATCAGCAATAAGATGTTTTTTGTTGGACCTCAAACAAAGATTTTCTTTGATTACCGAACATCATCAACCCTTTAAATTCACCCCTAATCGATATTTTCAACTCTTATGAGTTTGACTGACTTTGATGAACTTAATAATTTTTTTTGAGCTTAATAAGGAATAAGATGGTTTTTTTTGGACCTCAAAAAAAGATTTTGTTTGATTACCGAAAATCATCAACCATTCAAACTCACCCCTAATCGATATTTTCAACTCTTATGACTTTTACTGACTTTGATGAACCTAATAATTTTTTTTGAGCCTAATTAGCAATAAGATGTTTTTTGTTTGACCTCAACAAAAGATTTTCTTTGATTACCGAACATCATCAAACCTTCAAACTCACCCCTAATCGATATTTTCAACTCTTATGACTTTTACTGACTTTGATAAACTTAATAATTTTTTTTGAGCCTAATCAGCAATAAGATGTTTTTTGTTGGACCTCAAACAAAGATTTTCTTTGATTACCGAACATCATCAACCCTTTAAATTCACCCCTAATCGATATTTTCAACTCTTATGAGTTTGACTGACTTTGATGAACTTAATAATTTTTTTTGAGCTTAATAAGGAATAAGATGGTTTTTTTTGGACCTCAAAAAAAGATTTTGTTTGATTACCG
Source organism: Ganaspis brasiliensis (assembly GCA_037103525.1). NCBI lineage: Eukaryota > Metazoa > Arthropoda > Insecta > Hymenoptera > Figitidae > Ganaspis > Ganaspis brasiliensis. The sequence continues at coordinate 169,443 of JAZKLR010000657.1, forward strand.
AAAATCATCAACCATTCAAACTCACCCCTAATCGATATTTTCAACTCTTATGACTTTTACTGACTTTGATGAACTTAATAATTTTTTTTGAGCCTAATTAGCAATAAGATGTTTTTTGTTGGACCTCAAAAAAAGATTTTCTTTGATTACCGAACATCATCAACCCTTCAAACTCACCCCTAATCGATATTTTCAACTCTTATGACTTTTACTGACTTTGATGAACCTAATAATTTTTTTTGAGCCTCATTAGCAATAAGATGTTTTTTGTTGGACCTCAAACAAAGATTTTCTTTGATTACCGAACATCATCAAACCTTCAAACTCACCCCTAATCGATATTTTCAACCCTTATGGCTTTTACTGACTTTGATGAACTAAATCAATTTTTTTGAGCCTAATCAGCAATAAGATGTTTTTTCTTGAACCTCAAACAAAGATTTTCTTTGATTACCGAACATCATCAACCCTTTAAATTCACCCCTAATCGATATTTTCAACTCTTATGAGTTTGACTGACTTTGATGAACTTAATAATTTTTTTTGAGCTTAATAAGGAATAAGATGGTTTTTTTTGGACCTCAAAAAAAGATTTTGTTTGATTACCGAAAATCATCAACCATTCAAACTCACCCCTAATCGATATTTTCAACTCTTATGACTTTTACTGACTTTGATGAACCTAATAATTTTTTTTGAGCCTAATTAGCAATAAGATGTTTTTTGTTTGACCTCAACAAAAGATTTTCTTTGATTACCGAACATCATCAAACCTTCAAACTCACCCCTAATCGATATTTTCAACTCTTATGACTTTTACTGACTTTGATAAACTTAATAATTGTTTTTGAGCCTAATCAGCAATAAGATGTTTTTTGTTGGACCTCAAACAAAGATTTTCTTTGATTACCGAACATCATCAACCCTTTAAATTCACCCCTAATCGATATTTTCAACTCTTATGAGTTTGACTGACTTTGATGAACTTAATAATTTTTTTTGAGCTTAATAAGGAATAAGATGGTTTTTTTTGGACCTCAAAAAAAGATTTTGTTTGATTACCGAAAATCATCAACCATTCAAACTCACCCCTAATCGATATTTTCAACTCTTATGACTTTTACTGACTTTGATGAACTTAATAATTTTTTTTGAGCCTAATTAGCAATAAGATGTTTTTTGTTGGACCTCAAAAAAAGATTTTCTTTGATTACCGAACATCATCAACCCTTCAAACTCACCCCTAATCGATATTTTCAACTCTTATGACTTTTACTGACTTTGATGAACCTAATAATTTTTTTTGAGCCTCATTAGCAATAAGATGTTTTTTGTTGGACCTCAAACAAAGTTTTTCTTTGATTACCGAACATCATCAACCCTTCAAACTCACCCCTGATCGATATTTTCAACTCTTATGACTTTTACTGACTTTGATGAACTTAATAATTTTTTTTGAGCCTAACCAGCAATAAGATGTTTTTTGTTGAACCTCAAAAAAAGATTTTCTATGATTACCGAACATCAGCAACCCTTCAAACTCACCTCTAATCGATATTTTCAACTCTTATGACTTTTACTGACTTTGATGAACTTAATAATTTTTTTTGAGCCTAATCAGCAATAAGATGTTTTTTGTTGAACCTCAACAAAAGATTTTCTTTGATTACCGAACATCATCAACCCTTCAAACTCACCCCTAATCGATATTTTCAACTCTTATGACTTTTACTGACTTTGATGAACTTAATAATTTTTTTTGAGCATAACCAGCAATAAGATGTTTTTTGTTGAACCTCAAAAAAAGATTTTCTATGATTACCGAACATCAGCAACCCTTCAAACTCACCCCTAATCGATATTTTCAACTCTTATGACTTTTACTGACTTTGATGAACCTAATAATTTTTTTTGAGCCTAATTAGCAATAAGATGTTTTTTGTTGGACCTTAAAAAAAGATTTTCTTTGATAACCGAACATCATCAACCCTTCAAACTCACCCCTAATCGATATTTTCAACTCTTATGACTTTTACTGACTTTGATGAACTTAATAATTTTTTTTGAGCCTAATTAGCAATAAGATGTTTTTTGTTGGACCTCAAAAAAAGATTTTCTTTGATTACCGAACATCATCAACCCTTCAAACTCACCCCTAATCGATATTTTCAACTCTTATGACTTTTACTGACTTTGATGAACCTAATAATTTTTTTTAAGCCTCATTAGCAATAAGATGTTTTTTGTTGGACCTCAAACAAAGATTTTCTTTGATTACCGAACATCATCAAACCTTCAAACTCACCCCTAATCGATATTTTCAACTCTTATGACTTTTACTGACTTTGATGAACCTAATAATTTTTTTTGAGCCTAATTAGCAATAAGATGTTTTTTGTTGGACCTCAACAAAAGATTTTCTTTGATTACCGAACATCATCAAACCTTCAAACTCACCCCTAATCGATATTTTCAACTCTTATGACTTTTACTGACTTTGATAAACTTAATAATTTTTTTTGAGCCTAATCAGCAATAAGATGTTTTTTGTTGGACCTCAAACAAAGATTTTCTTTGATTACCGAACATCATCAACCCTTTAAATTCACCCCTAATCGATATTTTCAACTCTTATGAGTTTGACTGACTTTGATGAACTTAATAATTTTTTTTGAGCTTAATAAGGAATAAGATGGTTTTTTTTGGACCTCAAAAAAAGATTTTGTTTGATTACCGAAAATCATCAACCATTCAAACTCACCCCTAATCGATATTTTCAACTCTTATGACTTTTACTGACTTTGATGAACCTAATAATTTTTTTTGAGCCTAATTAGCAATAAGATGTTTTTTGTTTGACCTCAACAAAAGATTTTCTTTGATTACCGAACATCATCAAACCTTCAAACTCACCCCTAATCGATATTTTCAACTCTTATGACTTTTACTGACTTTGATAAACTTAATAATTTTTTTTGAGCCTAATCAGCAATAAGATGTTTTTTGTTGGACCTCAAACAAAGATTTTCTTTTATTACCGAACATCATCAACCCTTTAAATTCACCCCTAATCGATATTTTCAACTCTTATGAGTTTGACTGACTTTGATGAACTTAATAATTTTTTTTGAGCTTAATAAGGAATAAGATGGTTTTTTTTGGACCTCAAAAAAAGATTTTGTTTGATTACCGAAAATCATCAACCATTCAAACTCACCCCTAATCGATATTTTCAACTCTTATGACTTTTACTGACTTTGATGAACTTAATAATTTTTTTTGAGCCTAATTAGCAATAAGATGTTTTTTGTTGGACCTCAAAAAAAGATTTTCTTTGATTACCGAACATCATCAACCCTTCAAACTCACCCCTAATCGATATTTTCAACTCTTATGACTTTTACTGACTTTGATGAACCTAATAATTTTTTTTGAGCCTCATTAGCAATAAGATGTTTTTTGTTGGACCTCAAACAAAGATTTTCTTTGATTAGCGAACATCATCAAACCTTCAAACTCACCCCTAATCGATATTTTCAACTCTTATGACTTTTACTGACTTTGATGAACCTAATAATTTTTTTTGAGCCTAATTAGCAATAAGATGTTTTTTGTTGGACCTCAACAAAAGATTTTCTTTGATTACCGAACATCATCAAACCTTCAAACTCACCCCTAATCGATATTTTCAACTCTTATGACTTTTACTGACTTTGATAAACTTAATAATTTTTTTTGAGCCTAATCAGCAATAAGATGTTTTTTGTTGGACCTCAAACAAAGATTTTCTTTGATTACCGAACATCATCAACCCTTTAAATTCACCCCTAATCGATATTTTCAACTCTTATGAGTTTGACTGACTTTGATGAACTTAATAATTTTTTTTGAGCTTAATAAGGAATAAGATGGTTTTTTTTGGACCTCAAAAAAATATTTTGTTTGATTACCGAAAATCATCAACCATTCAAACTCACCCCTAATCGATATTTTCAACTCTTATGACTTTTACTGACTTTGATGAACCTAATAATTTTTTTTGAGCCTAATTAGCAATAAGATGTTTTTTGTTTGACCTCAACAAAAGATTTTCTTTGATTACCGAACATCATCAAACCTTCAAACTCACCCCTAATCGATATTTTCAACTCTTATGACTTTTACTGACTTTGATAAACTTAATAATTGTTTTTGAGCCTAATCAGCAATAAGATGTTTTTTGTTGGACCTCAAACAAAGATTTTCTTTGATTACCGAACATCATCAACCCTTTAAATTCACCCCTAATCGATATTTTCAACTCTTATGAGTTTGACTGACTTTGATGAACTTAATAATTTTTTTTGAGCTTAATAAGGAATAAGATGGTTTTTTTTGGACCTCAAAAAAAGATTTTGTTTGATTACCGAAAATCATCAACCATTCAAACTCACCCCTAATCGATATTTTCAACTCTTATGACTTTTACTGACTTTGATGAACTTAATAATTTTTTTTGAGCCTAATTAGCAATAAGATGTTTTTTGTTGGACCTCAAAAAAAGATTTTCTTTGATTACCGAACATCATCAACCCTTCAAACTCACCCCTAATCGATATTTTCAACTCTTATGACTTTTACTGACTTTGATGAACCTAATAATTTTTTTTGAGCCTCATTAGCAATAAGATGTTTTTTGTTGGACCTCAAACAAAGATTTTCTTTGATTACCGAACATCATCAAACCTTCAAACTCACCCCTAATCGATATTTTCAACTCTTATGACTTTTACTGACTTTGATGAACCTAATAATTTTTTTTGAGCCTAATTAGCAATAAGATGTTTTTTGTTGGACCTCAACAAAAGATTTTCTTTGATTACCGAACATCATCAAACCTTCAAACTCACCCCTAATCGATATTTTCAACTCTTATGACTTTTACTGACTTTGATAAACTTAATAATTTTTTTTGAGCCTAATCAGCAATAAGATGTTTTTTGTTGGACCTCAAACAAAGATTTTCTTTGATTACCGAACATCATCAACCCTTTAAATTCACCCCTAATCGATATTTTCAACTCTTATGAGTTTGACTGACTTTGATGAACTTAATAATTTTTTTTGAGCTTAATAAGGAATAAGATGGTTTTTTTTGGACCTCAAAAAAAGATTTTGTTTGATTACCGAAAATCATCAACCATTCAAACTCACCCCTAATCGATATTTTCAACTCTTATGACTTTTACTGACTTTGATGAACCTAATAATTTTTTTTGAGCCTAATTAGCAATAAGATGTTTTTTGTTTGACCTCAACAAAAGATTTTCTTTGATTACCGAACATCATCAAACCTTCAAACTCACCCCTAATCGATATTTTCAACTCTTATGACTTTTACTGACTTTGATAAACTTAATAATTGTTTTTGAGCCTAATCAGCAATAAGATGTTTTTTGTTGGACCTCAAACAAAGATTTTCTTTGATTACCGAACATCATCAACCCTTTAAATTCACCCCTAATCGATATTTTCAACTCTTATGAGTTTGACTGACTTTGATGAACTTAATAATTTTTTTTGAGCTTAATAAGGAATAAGATGGTTTTTTTTGGACCTCAAAAAAAGATTTTGTTTGATTACCGAAAATCATCAACCATTCAAACTCACCCCTAATCGATATTTTCAACTCTTATGACTTTTACTGACTTCGATGAACTTAATAATTTTTTTTGAGCCTAATTAGCAATAAGATGTTTTTTGTTGGACCTCAAAAAAAGATTTTCTTTGATTACCGAACATCATCAACCCTTCAAAATCACCCCTAATCGATATTTTCAACTCTTATGACTTTTACTGACTTTGATGAACCTAATAATTTTTTTTGAGCCTCATTAGCATTAAGATGTTTTTTGTTGGACCTCAAACAAAGATTTTCTTTGATTACCGAACATCATCAAACCTTCAAACTCACCCCTAATCGATATTTTCAACTCTTATGACTTTTACTGACTTTGATGAACCTAATAATTTTTTTTGAGCCTAATTAGCAATAAGATGTTTTTTGTTGGACCTCAAACAAAGTTTTTCTTTGATTACCGAACATCATCAACCCTTCAAACTCACCCCTGATCGATATTTTCAACTCTTATGACTTTTACTGACTTTGATGAACTTAATAATTTTTTTTGAGCCTAACCAGCAATAAGATGTTTTTTGTTGAACCTCAAAAAAAGATTTTCTATGATTACCGAACATCAGCAACCCTTCAAACTCACCCCTAATCGATATTTTCAACTCTTATGACTTTTACTGACTTTGATGAACTTAATAATTTTTTTTGAGCCTAATCAGCAATAAGATGTTTTTTGTTGAACCTCAACAAAAGATTTTCTTTGATTACCGAACATCATCAACCCTTCAAACTCACCCCTAATCGATATTTTCAACTCTTATGACTTTTACTGACTTTGATAAACTTAATAATTGTTTTTGAGCCTAATCAGCAATAAGATGTTTTTTGTTGGACCTCAAACAAAGATTTTCTTTGATTACCGAACATCATCAACCCTTTAAATTCACCCCTAATCGATATTTTCAACTCTTATGAGTTTGACTGACTTTGATGAACTTAATAATTTTTTTTGAGCTTAATAAGGAATAAGATGGTTTTTTTTGGACCTCAAAAAAAGATTTTGTTTGATTACCGAAAATCATCAACCATTCAAACTCACCCCTAATCGATATTTTCAACTCTTATGACTTTTACTGACTTCGATGAACTTAATAATTTTTTTTGAGCCTAATTAGCAATAAGATGTTTTTTGTTGGACCTCAAAAAAAGATTTTCTTTGATTACCGAACATCATCAACCCTTCAAACTCACCCCTAATCGATATTTTCAACTCTTATGACTTTTACTGACTTTGATGAACCTAATAATTTTTTTTGAGCCTCATTAGCAATAAGATGTTTTTTGTTGGACCTCAAACAAAGATTTTCTTTGATTACCGAACATCATCAAACCTTCAAACTCACCCCTAATCGATATTTTCAACTCTTATGACTTTTACTGACTTTGATGAACCTAATAATTTTTTTTGAGCCTAATTAGCAATAAGATGTTTTTTGTTGGACCTCAACAAAAGATTTTCTTTGATTACCGAACATCATCAAACCTTCAAACTCACCCCTAATCGATATTTTCAACTCTTATGACTTTTACTGACTTTGATAAACTTAATAATTTTTTTTGAGCCTAATCAGCAATAAGATGTTTTTTGTTGGACCTCAAACAAAGATTTTCTTTGATTACCGAACATCATCAACCCTTTAAATTCACCCCTAATCGATATTTTCAACTCTTATGAGTTTGACTGACTTTGATGAACTTAATAATTTTTTTTGAGCTTAATAAGGAATAAGATGTTTTTTGTTTGACCTCAACAAAAGATTTTCTTTGATTACCAAATATCATCAACCCTTTAAACCCACCCCTAATAGATATTTTAAAAACCATATGGCTTTTACTGACTTTGATGAACTTAATAATTTTTTTTTTAGCCTAATCAGCATTTAGATGTTTTTTGTTGAACTTAAAAAAAAAGATTTTGTTTGATTACCGAAAATCATCAACCATTCAAACTCACCCCTAATCGATATTTTCAACTCTTATGAATTTTACTGACTTTGATGAACCTAATAATTTTTTTTGAGCCTAATTAGCAATAAGATGTTTTTTGTTTGACCTCAACAAAAGATTTTCTTTGATTACCGAACATCATCAAACCTTCAAACTCACCCCTAATCGATATTTTCAACTCTTATGACTTTTACTGACTTTGATGAACTTAATAATTTTTTTTGAGCCTAATTAACAATAAGATGTTTTTTGTTGGACCTCAAACATAGTTTTTCTTTGATTACCGAACATCATCAACCCTTTAAATTCACCCCTAATCGATATTTTCAACTCTTATGACTTTTACTGACTTTGATGAACTTAATAATTTTTTTTGAGCCTAATTAGCCATAAGATGTTTTTGTTGGACCTCAAAAAAAGATTTTCTTTGATTACCGAACATCATCAACCCTTCAAACTCACCCCTAATCGATATTTTCAACTCTTATGACTTTTACTGACTTTGATGAACCTAATAATTTTTTTTGAGCCTCATTAGCAATAAGATGTTTTTTGTTGGACCTCAAACAAAGATTTTCTTTGATTACCGAACATCATCAAACCTTCAAACTCACCCCTAATCGATATTTTCAACCCTTATGGCTTTTACTGACTTTGATGAACTAAATCAATTTTTTTGAGCCTAATCAGCAATAAGATGTTTTTTCTTGAACCTCAAACAAAGATTTTCTTTGATTACCGAACATCATCAACCCTTTAAATTCACCCCTAATCGATATTTTCAACTCTTATGAGTTTGACTGACTTTGATGAACTTAATAATTTTTTTTGAGCTTAATAAGGAATAAGATGGTTTTTTTTGGACCTCAAAAAAAGATTTTGTTTGATTACCGAAAATCATCAACCATTCAAACTCACCCCTAATCGATATTTTCAACTCTTATGACTTTTACTGACTTTGATGAACCTAATAATTTTTTTTGAGCCTAATTAGCAATAAGATGTTTTTTGTTTGACCTCAACAAAAGATTTTCTTTGATTACCGAACATCATCAAACCTTCAAACTCACCCCTAATCGATATTTTCAACTCTTATGACTTTTACTGACTTTGATAAACTTAATAATTGTTTTTGAGCCTAATCAGCAATAAGATGTTTTTTGTTGGACCTCAAACAAAGATTTTCTTTGATTACCGAACATCATCAACCCTTTAAATTCACCCCTAATCGATATTTTCAACTCTTATGAGTTTGACTGACTTTGATGAACTTAATAATTTTTTTTGAGCTTAATAAGGAATAAGATGGTTTTTTTTGGACCTCAAAAAAAGATTTTGTTTGATTACCGAAAATCATCAACCATTCAAACTCACCCCTAATCGATATTTTCAACTCTTATGACTTTTACTGACTTTGATGAACTTAATAATTTTTTTTGAGCCTAATTAGCAATAAGATGTTTTTTGTTGGACCTCAAAAAAAGATTTTCTTTGATTACCGAACATCATCAACCCTTCAAACTCACCCCTAATCGATATTTTCAACTCTTATGACTTTTACTGACTTTGATGAACCTAATAATTTTTTTTGAGCCTCATTAGCAATAAGATGTTTTTTGTTGGACCTCAAACAAAGTTTTTCTTTGATTACCGAACATCATCAACCCTTCAAACTCACCCCTGATCGATATTTTCAACTCTTATGACTTTTACTGACTTTGATGAACTTAATAATTTTTTTTGAGCCTAACCAGCAATAAGATGTTTTTTGTTGAACCTCAAAAAAAGATTTTCTATGATTACCGAACATCAGCAACCCTTCAAACTCACCTCTAATCGATATTTTCAACTCTTATGACTTTTACTGACTTTGATGAACTTAATAATTTTTTTTGAGCCTAATCAGCAATAAGATGTTTTTTGTTGAACCTCAACAAAAGATTTTCTTTGATTACCGAACATCATCAACCCTTCAAACTCACCCCTAATCGATATTTTCAACTCTTATGACTTTTACTGACTTTGATGAACTTAATAATTTTTTTTGAGCATAACCAGCAATAAGATGTTTTTTGTTGAACCTCAAAAAAAGATTTTCTATGATTACCGAACATCAGCAACCCTTCAAACTCACCCCTAATCGATATTTTCAACTCTTATGACTTTTACTGACTTTGATGAACCTAATAATTTTTTTTGAGCCTAATTAGCAATAAGATGTTTTTTGTTGGACCTTAAAAAAAGATTTTCTTTGATAACCGAACATCATCAACCCTTCAAACTCACCCCTAATCGATATTTTCAACTCTTATGACTTTTACTGACTTTGATGAACTTAATAATTTTTTTTGAGCCTAATTAGCAATAAGATGTTTTTTGTTGGACCTCAAAAAAAGATTTTCTTTGATTACCGAACATCATCAACCCTTCAAACTCACCCCTAATCGATATTTTCAACTCTTATGACTTTTACTGACTTTGATGAACCTAATAATTTTTTTTAAGCCTCATTAGCAATAAGATGTTTTTTGTTGGACCTCAAACAAAGATTTTCTTTGATTACCGAACATCATCAAACCTTCAAACTCACCCCTAATCGATATTTTCAACTCTTATGACTTTTACTGACTTTGATGAACCTAATAATTTTTTTTGAGCCTAATTAGCAATAAGATGTTTTTTGTTGGACCTCAACAAAAGATTTTCTTTGATTACCGAACATCATCAAACCTTCAAACTCACCCCTAATCGATATTTTCAACTCTTATGACTTTTACTGACTTTGATAAACTTAATAATTTTTTTTGAGCCTAATCAGCAATAAGATGTTTTTTGTTGGACCTCAAACAAAGATTTTCTTTGATTACCGAACATCATCAACCCTTTAAATTCACCCCTAATCGATATTTTCAACTCTTATGAGTTTGACTGACTTTGATGAACTTAATAATTTTTTTTGAGCTTAATAAGGAATAAGATGGTTTTTTTTGGACCTCAAAAAAAGATTTTGTTTGATTACCGAAAATCATCAACCATTCAAACTCACCCCTAATCGATATTTTCAACTCTTATGACTTTTACTGACTTTGATGAACCTAATAATTTTTTTTGAGCCTAATTAGCAATAAGATGTTTTTTGTTTGACCTCAACAAAAGATTTTCTTTGATTACCGAACATCATCAACCCTTCAAACTCACCCCTAATCGATATTTTCAACTCTTATGACTTTTACTGACTTTGATGAACCTAATAATTTTTTTTGAGCCTCATTAGCAATAAGATGTTTTTTGTTGGACCTCAAACAAAGATTTTCTTTGATTAGCGAACATCATCAAACCTTCAAACTCACCCCTAATCGATATTTTCAACTCTTATGACTTTTACTGACTTTGATGAACCTAATAATTTTTTTTGAGCCTAATTAGCAATAAGATGTTTTTTGTTGGACCTCAACAAAAGATTTTCTTTGATTACCGAACATCATCAAACCTTCAAACTCACCCCTAATCGATATTTTCAACTCTTATGACTTTTACTGACTTTGATAAACTTAATAATTTTTTTTGAGCCTAATCAGCAATAAGATGTTTTTTGTTGGACCTCAAACAAAGATTTTCTTTGATTACCGAACATCATCAACCCTTTAAATTCACCCCTAATCGATATTTTCAACTCTTATGAGTTTGACTGACTTTGATGAACTTAATAATTTTTTTTGAGCTTAATAAGGAATAAGATGGTTTTTTTTGGACCTCAAAAAAATATTTTGTTTGATTACCGAAAATCATCAACCATTCAAACTCACCCCTAATCGATATTTTCAACTCTTATGACTTTTACTGACTTTGATGAACCTAATAATTTTTTTTGAGCCTAATTAGCAATAAGATGTTTTTTGTTTGACCTCAACAAAAGATTTTCTTTGATTACCGAACATCATCAAACCTTCAAACTCACCCCTAATCGATATTTTCAACTCTTATGACTTTTACTGACTTTGATAAACTTAATAATTGTTTTTGAGCCTAATCAGCAATAAGATGTTTTTTGTTGGACCTCAAACAAAGATTTTCTTTGATTACCGAACATCATCAACCCTTTAAATTCACCCCTAATCGATATTTTCAACTCTTATGAGTTTGACTGACTTTGATGAACTTAATAATTTTTTTTGAGCTTAATAAGGAATAAGATGGTTTTTTTTGGACCTCAAAAAAAGATTTTGTTTGATTACCGAAAATCATCAACCATTCAAACTCACCCCTAATCGATATTTTCAACTCTTATGACTTTTACTGACTTTGATGAACTTAATAATTTTTTTTGAGCCTAATTAGCAATAAGATGTTTTTTGTTGGACCTCAAAAAAAGATTTTCTTTGATTACCGAACATCATCAACCCTTCAAACTCACCCCTAATCGATATTTTCAACTCTTATGACTTTTACTGACTTTGATGAACCTAATAATTTTTTTTGAGCCTCATTAGCAATAAGATGTTTTTTGTTGGACCTCAAACAAAGATTTTCTTTGATTACCGAACATCATCAAACCTTCAAACTCACCCCTAATCGATATTTTCAACTCTTATGACTTTTACTGACTTTGATGAACCTAATAATTTTTTTTGAGCCTAATTAGCAATAAGATGTTTTTTGTTGGACCTCAACAAAAGATTTTCTTTGATTACCGAACATCATCAAACCTTCAAACTCACCCCTAATCGATATTTTCAACTCTTATGACTTTTACTGACTTTGATAAACTTAATAATTTTTTTTGAGCCTAATCAGCAATAAGATGTTTTTTGTTGGACCTCAAACAAAGATTTTCTTTGATTACCGAACATCATCAACCCTTTAAATTCACCCCTAATCGATATTTTCAACTCTTATGAGTTTGACTGACTTTGATGAACTTAATAATTTTTTTTGAGCTTAATCAGGAATAAGATGGTTTTTTTTGGACCTCAAAAAAAGATTTTGTTTGATTACCGAAAATCATCAACCATTCAAACTCACCCCTAATCGATATTTTCAACTCTTATGACTTTTACTGACTTTGATGAACCTAATAATTTTTTTTGAGCCTAATTAGCAATAAGATGTTTTTTGTTTGACCTCAACAAAAGATTTTCTTTGATTACCGAACATCATCAAACCTTCAAACTCACCCCTAATCGATATTTTCAACTCTTATGACTTTTACTGACTTTGATAAACTTAATAATTGTTTTTGAGCCTAATCAGCAATAAGATGTTTTTTGTTGGACCTCAAACAAAGATTTTCTTTGATTACCGAACATCATCAACCCTTTAAATTCACCCCTAATCGATATTTTCAACTCTTATGAGTTTGACTGACTTTGATGAACTTAATAATTTTTTTTGAGCTTAATAAGGAATAAGATGGTTTTTTTTGGACCTCAAAAAAAGATTTTGTTTGATTACCGAAAATCATCAACCATTCAAACTCACCCCTAATCGATATTTTCAACTCTTATGACTTTTACTGACTTCGATGAACTTAATAATTTTTTTTGAGCCTAATTAGCAATAAGATGTTTTTTGTTGGACCTCAAAAAAAGATTTTCTTTGATTACCGAACATCATCAACCCTTCAAAATCACCCCTAATCGATATTTTCAACTCTTATGACTTTTACTGACTTTGATGAACCTAATAATTTTTTTTGAGCCTCATTAGCATTAAGATGTTTTTTGTTGGACCTCAAACAAAGATTTTCTTTGATTACCGAACATCATCAAACCTTCAAACTCACCCCTAATCGATATTTTCAACTCTTATGACTTTTACTGACTTTGATGAACCTAATAATTTTTTTTGAGCCTAATTAGCAATAAGATGTTTTTTGTTGGACCTCAAACAAAGTTTTTCTTTGATTACCGAACATCATCAACCCTTCAAACTCACCCCTGATCGATATTTTCAACTCTTATGACTTTTACTGACTTTGATGAACTTAATAATTTTTTTTGAGCCTAACCAGCAATAAGATGTTTTTTGTTGAACCTCAAAAAAAGATTTTCTATGATTACCGAACATCAGCAACCCTTCAAACTCACCCCTAATCGATATTTTCAACTCTTATGACTTTTACTGACTTTGATGAACTTAATAATTTTTTTTGAGCCTAATCAGCAATAAGATGTTTTTTGTTGAACCTCAACAAAAGATTTTCTTTGATTACCGAACATCATCAACCCTTCAAACTCACCCCTAATCGATATTTTCAACTCTTATGACTTTTACTGACTTTGATAAACTTAATAATTGTTTTTGAGCCTAATCAGCAATAAGATGTTTTTTGTTGGACCTCAAACAAAGATTTTCTTTGATTACCGAACATCATCAACCCTTTAAATTCACCCCTAATCGATATTTTCAACTCTTATGAGTTTGACTGACTTTGATGAACTTAATAATTTTTTTTGAGCTTAATAAGGAATAAGATGGTTTTTTTTGGACCTCAAAAAAAGATTTTGTTTGATTACCGAAAATCATCAACCATTCAAACTCACCCCTAATCGATATTTTCAACTCTTATGACTTTTACTGACTTCGATGAACTTAATAATTTTTTTTGAGCCTAATTAGCAATAAGATGTTTTTTGTTGGACCTCAAAAAAAGATTTTCTTTGATTACCGAACATCATCAACCCTTCAAACTCACCCCTAATCGATATTTTCAACTCTTATGACTTTTACTGACTTTGATGAACCTAATAATTTTTTTTGAGCCTCATTAGCAATAAGATGTTTTTTGTTGGACCTCAAACAAAGATTTTCTTTGATTACCGAACATCATCAAACCTTCAAACTCACCCCTAATCGATATTTTCAACTCTTATGACTTTTACTGACTTTGATGAACCTAATAATTTTTTTTGAGCCTAATTAGCAATAAGATGTTTTTTGTTGGACCTCAACAAAAGATTTTCTTTGATTACCGAACATCATCAAACCTTCAAACTCACCCCTAATCGATATTTTCAACTCTTATGACTTTTACTGACTTTGATAAACTTAATAATTTTTTTTGAGCCTAATCAGCAATAAGATGTTTTTTGTTGGACCTCAAACAAAGATTTTCTTTGATTACCGAACATCATCAACCCTTTAAATTCACCCCTAATCGATATTTTCAACTCTTATGAGTTTGACTGACTTTGATGAACTTAATAATTTTTTTTGAGCTTAATAAGGAATAAGATGTTTTTTGTTTGACCTCAACAAAAGATTTTCTTTGATTACCAAATATCATCAACCCTTTAAACCCACCCCTAATCGATATTTTAAAAACCATATGGCTTTTACTGACTTTGATGAACTTAATAATTTTTTTTTTAGCCTAATCAGCATTTAGATGTTTTTTGTTGAACTTAAAAAAAAAGATTTTGTTTGATTACCGAAAATCATCAACCATTCAAACTCACCCCTAATCGATATTTTCAACTCTTATGACTTTTACTGACTTTGATGAACCTAATAATTTTTTTTGAGCCTAATTAGCAATAAGATGTTTTTTGTTTGACCTCAACAAAAGATTTTCTTTGATTACCGAACATCATCAAACCTTCAAACTCACCCCTAATCGATATTTTCAACTCTTATGACTTTTACTGACTTTGATGAACTTAATAATTTTTTTTGAGCCTAATTAACAATAAGATGTTTTTTGTTGGACCTCAAACATAGTTTTTCTTTGATTACCGAACATCATCAACCCATTAAATTCACCCCTAATCGATATTTTCAACTCTTATGACTTTTACTGACTTTGATGAACTTAATAATTTTTTTTGAGCCTAATTAGCCATAAGATGTTTTTGTTGGACCTCAAACAAAGTTTTTCTTTGATTACCGAACATCATCAACCCTTCAAACTCACCCCTGATCGATATTTTCAACTCTTATGACTTTTACTGACTTTGATGAACTTAATAATTTTGTTTGAGCCTAATTAGCAATTAGATGTTTTTTATTGGACCTCAAAAAAAGATTTTCTTTGATTACCGAACATCATCAACCCTTCAAACTCACCCCTAATCGATATTTTCAACTCTTATGACTTTTACTGATTTTGATAAACTTAATAATTTTTTTTTAACCTAATCAGCAATAAAATGTTGTTTGTTGGACCTTAAAACAAGATTTTCTTTGATTACCGAACATCATCAACCCTTCAAACTCACCCCTAATCGATATTTTTAACTCTTATGACTTTTACTGACTTTGATGAACTTAATAATTTTTTTTGAGCCTAATCAGCAATAAGATGTTTTTTTTTAGACCTCAAAAAAAGATTTTCTTTGATTACCGAACATCATCAACCTTTCAAACTCACCCCTAATCGATATTTTCAACTCTTATGGCTTTTACTGACTTTGATGAACTTAATTTTTTTTTTTTAGCCTAATCAGCAATAAGATGTTTTTTGTTAAAACTTAGAAAAAGATTTTCTTTGATTAGCCAACATCATCAACCCTTCAAACTCACCCCTAAACAAAGAAAAACTTCTTTTGAGGTTCAACAAAAAAAATCTTATTGCTGATTTGGCTCAAACAAAATTATTAAGTTCATCAAAGTCAGTAAAAGCCATAAGGTTTGAAAATGTCGATTAGGGGTGGGTTTAAAGGGTTGATGATATTCGGTAATGAAAGAAAATCTTTTTTTAAAGGTTCAAAAAAAAACATGATAGTGCTAATTAGGCTAAAAAAAAATTATTAAGTTCATCAAAGTCAGTAAAAGCTATAAGAGTTGAAAATATCGATAAGGGGTGACTTTAAAGGGTTGATGATGTTCGGTAATCAAAGAAAATCTTTTTTTTTAAGTTCAACAAAAAACATCTAAATGCTGATTAGGCTAAAAAAAAAATTATTAAGTTCATCAAAGTCAGTAAAAGCCATATGGTTTTTAAAATATCGATTAGGGGTGGGTTTAAAGGGTTGATGATATTTGGTAATCAAAGAAAATCTTTTTTTGAGGTTCAAAAAAAAACATCTTTTTGCTAATTAGGCTCAAAAAAAATTATTAAGTTCATCAAAGTCAGTAAAAGCCATAAGAGTTGAAAATATCGATTAGGGGTGAGTTTGAAGGGTTGATGATGTTCGGTAATCAAAGAAAATCTTTTTTTGTGGTTCAAAAAAAAACATCTTTTTATGATTAGGCTCAAAAAAATTGATTAAGTTCATCAAAGTCAGTAAAAGCCATATGGGTTGAAAATATCGATTAGGGGTTAGTAAGAAGGGTTGATGATGTTCGGTGATTGACGTAAATTATTTTTTCTGGTTTAATAAAAGACATCTTATTGCTGATCAGGCTTGAAAAAAATTATAAAGTTGATTACAGTCAGTAGAATCTATGAGGGTTGAAAATATTGATTAGGGGTGAGTTCGTAGGGTTGATGATGTTCGGTGATCGAAGGAAATTATTTTTTGAGGTTCACTAAAAAACATCTTACTGCCGATCAGGATCGAAAAAAATTAATTAGTCCATGAAAGTCAGTAAAAGCCATGAGATTTGAAAATATCGATTAGGGGTGAGTTTGAAGGGTTGATGATTTTCGGTAATCAAAGAAAATCTTTTTTTGAGGTCCAACAAAAAACATCTTATTGCTAATTTGGCTCAAAGACGATTATTAAGTTCATCAAAGTCAGTAAAAGTCATAAGAGTTGAAAATATCGATTAGGGGTGAGTTTAAAGGGTTGATGATGTTCGGTTATCAAAGAAAATCTTTTGTTGAGGTTCAACAAAAAACATCTTATTGCTGATTAGGCTGAAAAAAAATTATTAGGTACATCAAAGTCAGTAAAAGTCATAAGAGTTGAAAATATGGATTAGGGGTGAGTTTGAAGGGTTAATGGTGTTCGGTTATCAAAGAAAATCTTTTGTTGAGGTTCAACAAAAAACATCTTATTGCTAATTTGGCTCAAAAACAATTATTAAGTTCATCAAAGTCAGTAAAAGCCATAAGGTAAAAAAATATCGATAAGGGGTGGGTTTAAAGGGTTGATGATGTTCGGTAATCAAAGAAAATCTTTTTTTGAGGTCCAACAAAAAACATCTTATTGCTAATTTGGCTCAAAAACAATTATTAAGTTCATCAAAGTCAGTAAAAGCCATAAGGTTTGAAAATATCGATTAGGGGTGGGTTTAAAGGGTTGATGGTGTTCGGTAATCAAAGAAAATTTTTTTTTGAGGTCTAACAAAAAACATCTTATGGCTGATTAGGCTCAAAAAAAAATTATTAAGTTCATCAAAGTCAGTAAAAGCCATAAGGTTTGAAAATATCGATTAGGGGTGGGTTTAAAGGGTTGATGATGTTCGGTAATCAAAGAAAATCTTTTTTTGAGGTCCAACAAAAAACATCTTATTGCTAATTTGGCTCAAAAACAATTATTAAGTTCATCAAAGTCAGTAAAAGCCATAAGGTTAAAAAATATCGATAAGGGGTGGGTTTAAAGGGTTGATGATGTTCGGTAATCAAAGAAAATCTTTTTTTGTGGTTCAAAAAAAAACATCTTATGGCTGATTAGGCTCAAAAAAAAATTATTAAGTTCATCAAAGTCAGTAAAAGCCATAAGGTTTGAAAATATCGATTAGGGGTGGGTTTAAAGGGTTGATGATGTTCGGTAATCAAAGAAAATCTTTTTTTGAGGTCCAACAAAAAACATCTTATTGCTAATTTGGCTCAAAAACAATTATTAAGTTCATCAAAGTCAGTAAAAGCCATAAGGTTAAAAAATATCGATAAGGGGTGGGTTTAAAGGGTTGATGATGTTCGGTAATCAAAGAAAATCTTTTTTTGTGGTTCAAAAAAAAACATCTTATGGCTGATTAGGCTCAAAAAAAAATTATTAAGTTCATCAAAGTCAGTAAAAGCCATAAGGTTTGAAAATATCGATTAGGGGTGGGTTTAAAGGGTTGATGATGTTCGGTAATCAAAGAAAATCTTTTTTTGAGGTCCAACAAAAAACATCTTATTGCTAATTTGGCTCAAAAACAATTATTAAGTTCATCAAAGTCAGTAAAAGCCATAAGGTTTGAAAATATCGATTAGGGGTGAGTTTGAAGGGTTAATGGTGTTCGGTTATCAAAGAAAATCTTTTGTTGAGGTTCAACAAAAAACATCTTATTGCTAATTTGGCTCAAAAACAATTATTAAGTTCATCAAAGTCAGTAAAAGCCATAAGGTAAAAAAATATCGATAAGGGGTGGGTTTAAAGGGTTGATGATGTTCGGTAATCAAAGAAAATCTTTTTTTGAGGTCCAACAAAAAACATCTTATTGCTAATTTGGCTCAAAAACAATTATTAAGTTCATCAAAGTCAGTAAAAGCCATAAGGTTTGAAAATATCGATTAGGGGTGGGTTTAAAGGGTTGATGGTGTTCGGTAATCAAAGAAAATTTTTTTTTGAGGTCTAACAAAAAACATCTTATGGCTGATTAGGCTCAAAAAAAAATTATTAAGTTCATCAAAGTCAGTAAAAGCCATAAGGTTTGAAAATATCGATTAGGGGTGGGTTTAAAGGGTTGATGATGTTCGGTAATCAAAGAAAATCTTTTTTTGAGGTCCAACAAAAAACATCTTATTGCTAATTTGGCTCAAAAACAATTATTAAGTTCATCAAAGTCAGTAAAAGCCATAAGGTTAAAAAATATCGATAAGGGGTGGGTTTAAAGGGTTGATGATGTTCGGTAATCAAAGAAAATCTTTTTTTGTGGTTCAAAAAAAAACATCTTTTTATGATTAGGCTAAAAAAAATTGATTAAGTTCATCAAAGTCAGTAAAAGCCATAAGAGTTGAAAATATCGATTAGGGGTGAATTTAAAGGGTTGATTATGTTCGGTAATCAAAGAAGAACTTTGTTTGAGGTCCAACAAAAAACATCTTATTGCTGATTAGGCTGAAAAAAAATTATTAGGTTCATCAAAGTCAGTAAAAGTCATAAGAGATGAAAATATCGATTAGGGGTGAGTTTGAAGGGTTGATGATGTTCGGTTATCAAAGAAAATCTTTTGTTGAGGTTCAACAAAAAACATCTTATTGCTGATTAGGCTGAAAAAAAATTATTAGGTTCATCAAAGTCAGTAAAAGTCATAAGAGTTAAAAATATGGATTAGGGGTGAGTTTGAAGGGTTAATGGTGTTCGGTAATCAAAGAAAATTTTTTTTTGAGGTCAAACAAAAAACATCTTATTGCTGATTAGGCTCAAAAAAATTGATTAAGTTGATCAAAGTCAGTAAAAGCTATGAGGGTTGAAAATATCGATTAGGGGTGAGTTTGAAGGGTTGATGATGTTCGGGTAATTTTTTTTTCTCTGGATGTCTAGAAAGTGTTTTTTTTTATTTTTGTGACTTATTTATGTTCAACATAAAAGAAAGTGTAAAAACTAACATTTATGACATGCTTTAATTGGTCTTGTATTAGAACGTGAATTTTTCTATTTTTTTTATCTTAATTGTAATTTATCTGAAAAAGTTTTGATTTTTAAGTATTTTGCTATATAAGTTTTTTGTTTGGGAGTCTTTGAACTACAAAATACTGAAGTACTGGCCAATTTAACCGGGCCCAAAATTTAATGCTTTGTGTGCGGGGTCCTTTGGTTTAATTATAACAAAATTTAGTTTTTAATCAAGCAAACAGAAAATTATCTTCAAACATAAAATATGTTGCAATCAATACTTCAGATATTTCTAATATATTGAAATTAAACTTCAAAACATTATTCATTCAAGCAAAATCATTTAAACAAATACTTATATTTAAATCAAGAAAATATTTTTCTCAGTGTGAAAGTACGTAGGATTTTTGAAAAATATTAATTTTTGCGCAAATGGTGCCGAAAAAACGTAACAGGTTTCATCCCTTTACGAAATACCGACTCGTACGACTATTTTTATGCTTAGGACTCGTCCATAAATCACGTGATGGGTTGTATGCCCATTTTAGACCCCCCTCCCACGTGAGTAAACGTAATGTTTTCTGCCGCGGCCCCTCCCCCACAGTGGGCGGAAAACCCGAAAAAGTGGCCAAAAGTCGAGATTTGTATTTGGATTAAACAAACATATTTTTTATATCTAGAGACCTCAAAGTAGATAGGAGTAAAATTTTAGAAGATTTGGTTTTGAAGTTTTTTTATTAAATGGCAATTTTCTTTCGCACTTTGACACTTTTTGAATGTTATGAGAATATCGCTAAAGAAGTGTAAAATATAAAATGTTGTTTTAAAAAATTCTACCCATCTCCACATTTCTGTATTCAATTTAGATATACTGACTTAAAATTTTTTGAATTGACTTTAAAAATAAAATAAAATTTGTAAGATTGATTTACTTAATTCACAAATTTTTACATTTGTACAGAAAGTACACGCTGCCAAATGCTGGCAACTCTTGGCAACTCTCGATAAAATAAAATCTTGGGTATGAAAATAGTCCTTAAAGTCTCTAGTTTCACGTATTAATGCGCTAAAATGTGCTTTTTCATATTAACTGAAATAACCTCAACCAACCCCGAGCGTGCGCAGAGTGCGCAAAAGACGCAATAACATACAGTCGTGCTACGCTTACTGAGAGTCCCACATTTAAATGTTTTTGTTGCTTTTACTACGTATTAAAACAAGTCGTAATTAATTTTATTGTTATATATTCTACTTACGTAAGTATGTAGCTAAATTAATAGAATTTTTTTCTAGTATTAATTTTAACGTTTAGTTTTATTTGATACATAAAATTCAAATATGAAAACATTCACGAAAAGAGAAATTTTAGACTTACAGGATGCTGAAAAAGGAAGTGCATGGTGTTCAATATATTTTAACCCTTTGCGGCACCAGTGGCGGTTTTACGTGAGGATAATTGGAGCGACCGCCCCTCCCCCGAGAATCTTATATTTGTATGAGAGAGAGAGAGAGAGAGATAGCACTATGGCGCTATCTCTTTCTATCCCATATATCATCCCTCCCGAACACTTTGCCTAAAGCCGCCCCTGTGCGGCACACATATTTTAAAATTAACAATCATTTGGGTTATACTCTTTTAAGGGTTTTTGGGGTCGTTGATTACGAATCCGCAGTCAGATTTAAAAAATTCAAAATTGCGGATCCAATATGTCGGACGACATTTTTTAAAAATTGGCTAATTTACGTGAGATTTTGTATCTAGGGGTTTTTAGGGACGCTGATTACGAATTTGCAATTAGATTTTAAAAATTAAAAATGTCGGATCCAATATGGTGGAATTCATGGAAAATGTCCTGCCCCAAAAATGAAATATGTCTAATCTAATGCAAATTTTTTTAATGAGTTGTCCTATTGGATAGTAACTAATCCTATAAATATTTTATAATTTTTTTAAAAATTAGAACAGTGGGACGCGGAGGAAGTTTGGAGTGTTTTGGTAAGTCACTCTCTTTTTCCTATTTCCAATGTTTTAATGAATAGTTAAAAAAAATTTATGTGACATGATTTGCGTAGATTTTTGCATAACTTTTCGATGGAAAAGGTCCATTTTATATTTTTTAAATAATATGACCATGATTTTTCAAAATTAAAAACAAATTTGAGTTTTTCTCAAAGATAAGCCTTTTTATTTTTTTTAAATATTTTTAAACTAAAGCTAAAGTTTTTTGCCTAAAGAGGAAAGTCGGGTAGCCGTAGCCATGGGGTAGCCACGGCCACACGTAATATTTAAAAAACTACGTCACTTATAAAAATTTGGATTAAAGGTTTTGATTGTTAATGGATTCATGATATAAATTCCAAAATATATGTTCAATTGATTAATTTACATGAGAAATATTACTTCTATTATCTGTACGTTTATATTTTGGAAAACCGTTCTTTTGAATTTCAGTATGATCACAAAATTCTTTAGGGAATTTTTTGGAACAAATATTTTTATCTCTATTTATTAAACACGGAGAATTTTCATTATGAGGACCATGTAACATAAATTTTAAAACTAAATTTCTTAAATCATTGTCATCATCTGGAATTTCTGCAGAAATATGTTTATCTATATCTTCTGGACTCAATAATTTATTTTTATAATTTAGAATAAATAATAAATGGCTATGAGGTAATCCCTTTTTTTGAAACTCTATAGTATAAACATAACCTAAAATATCACCAAACATTGAACCGCTAATGATATCTGCTATTATACATTGTAATTTTGTATAAAATAATCTTACTACAATATTTCGAATATAATTGCAAGTTGTACCCCTTTGGAAAATTAAGAAGTATACTTTTTAATTCCGGCCAATTTGGATTAAATGTTACTGTAATAAATAAATCAGGTCTACCAATTTCTCGATTTACAGTCATTGCATCTTGATAATTCTGATGCATATGCCTAGGATTGCCAATATGAGATGACGGTAAAACAAATATATTTCCCAAACGCTCTTTATTTTCAAAATTATTAAAATTATTTAATGCACTGCGTCCAACATAATCCATTAAACCCTGATAGCATTCTACTCTTAATTTTTGTTGATTATAACGAAGATAATTTAACCGTGTGTTTTCAATGATTATATAAGCTTGAATTATACATATATTGCTGTGTCAATCGACCACAATATAAAATTGGACTAAATTTACTATTTGGACGATACGCTAAACGATAAGAGTAATATTGCAAAGGAGTTAATCTTTTACTACTACTAAAATTTTGTTTTAAGTTTGAATTCCAACCCAAATCTCCTGAAGGGAACATAATTGGAAAAGTTAATGGATCTAAATGAAAAGATAATTTATTCACAAAAGTAACTGACTCTTTACCTATTGGTACATTTCTAGGGTAAATGCACATATCAAATATTTTAGAGATTTCTCCATTCTTTGAAACTATTAAAGCAGCACATTCTCCAGTTCTTGGTTCATTATAAGTATTTTTATTTAAATTAATATTTCGAATGAAAAATAAATTATATTCTGGAAGATTTTTTTTATTAGATAATTCATATAATTGTTTGTATTTAATAACATAAGGATTATTATTCATTATTTTTGTCAAGATTTTAATATGTTCTTCAAATAAATTTGGATTATTTTTTAATCTTTCATTAATGGCTTTAACATCGTCATAAATGTAAATTTGGCCTAACTTAGGAGACTCTCCTTTTTTTGCTAATAAAGTAGTTGGAATAGAATGGCATACTTGACCTTGAATTTTTAAATTATAAATTCCTTTTTTAAAATAATTTTTTATATTTGCATTAAAACTTACAAAAGAAAATCTATTGTTATAATATCGAATTAAATCTCTAAATTTTGAACTGTATAAAAGTTTTTTTAAATCCTCATTATAATCTTTCAAAGGAGATATTTTTACTTTTCCATAGTAACAACAGCTTTTATATGAAAATTCTAATTTCCAAAATAATGCTGAACAGTATGGACATTTGTAATCCATATTACCAAAATTATTTATGTCTCTAGAATTTACACTTTTAAATTTTTTTAATAATTGGTTTTTTCTTTTTTTAAAAACTCTTTTTTTAGTCATGTGTAATACTCTTTCTTTTTCTCTTTTCTTCGTAATAAATTTCTCACTCATATTTTCAATCAAATCTTTTTTATGTTTCATATCTATCCTTTTCTCACTCATATTTTCAATCAAATCTTTTTTACGTTTTAAATCTATCCTTTTCTCACTCATATTTTTAATCAAATCTTTTTTATGTTTCATATGGTCGATTCTTGCGTAACTGACCGATTTCAAGATAAGTTTTGATAAAAAAAAAAATTTTTTTATTCAATGTTTCTCTGCACTTATTTTTCTTATTAGGGTGTAATATAAGTATATTTTAAACGATTTTACTACAACTATATTTATACGAAAATAATAGCAAATTTTTGAAAATTGGCTGCCATGTGGAGCTGAACCGCATCCTTTTATTGCAAATATATTGTACAAAATAAATTTTTTTTTTTTTTTTGATATTTTGCTAAAACGAAAATAAATAATAAATTCATAAACTATTTTAAATTCTAACAGTATTTTAGATATTAGTTAACATATATAAAATTTTATAAAAGAACAGCAAATACAATATTTAATAATGAATATTTCGTTTTATTTTTTGGATAATTTGAAATCGAGATCGAGCGGTGTAATCCGGCATTGGTAAACTACTTTATAGAATAATATTTTAAAATAACCACCACAGATAAAAAAGTTTCCCTGCATGAAGCACACTGAACACTTCATATAGGCCATGGAGCTGAAATTTTACGTGATACCATGGAGCTGAAATTTGACATTTATTCTAACCTCACTTCTACAATATTGCAAAATAAATCTATTCCTTCTGCAGACCTATGGTTTCACATGAAAACTTAAAGAAAATGGTAACAATACTATCAAATAGTTGTTACAGTAATATAATAGTAATGACATGGAACTGAACGCTTTTTTTGTACACATGCAATTTTCACAAAAATAATTTTTTTTTAAGTAAAAATTTTTCTTTTTTAAAACTTTTTTCACATGTGATTTAGTGCTAATGGATCAAAATTGAGATTTAACTTATTAGAAGGCGTAATAACTAAACATATGACACCTTAATTATAAGTTTACAGATTGCGTTCAAAAATTGGAAAAATTGAGGGACAAAATATTTTTACAGATTTTTAAGTATGAAAAAGGTATTATGAAGTGCAATATAAACCTAAATTGTTCATAAATATAGACACTTTATGCTTGAAAAAGGCTGAGTTATAATAATGATATTTTCACCGAAAATTATTAAATTAAAGTTAACATTTTGCAAAAGGGACACGCCACGGAGCTGAAATTTCAGTAGTTATAGTGCAATATAATAAAAGTTATAATATATATATTTATGTATATTTGGTTTTCAGTTACTCTCATATATACCTTTAAAATTCACTAATACACTTCAGAATATATTTTTAATTTAGGTGTATTTTTTCAACGCCGCCAAGTAGGGCAGTTACGTAAGAATCGACCATATCTATCCTTTTCTCATTTATATTTTCAATCAAGTCTTTTTTACGTTTCATATCTATCCTTTTCCCACTCATATTCTCAATCAAGTCTTTTTTACGTTTCATATCTATCCTTTTCTCACTCATATTTTCAATCAAGTCTTTTTTATGTTTCACATCTATCCTTTTCCTACTCATATTTTCAACTAAGTCTTTCTTACGTTTTTTATTCGCCCTTTTTTCAGGCATTGCAACAATACAATCATTCTTTCTTTTTTTACATAAACGTTCTTCTCGCATACATCCAACAACATTACCCTTCCTTTTTTTATCTAATTCTAATTCTGTTAAATTTGCAACCTTTTTCTTCTCTAAAATAAACTTTTTCTTTTTTTCATAATACATATGATTAGAATACTTTTTATAATCTTTACAAAACGAAGAATTTAAACATTCTAAAATGTCGTAATGGCCTTTATTAATATTTCCAGTTAAAAGCAGTTCTAATTTACATTTACTATTAAGACTTCCATATTCTCTAATATTTTCAAACATATTATGGTGAATTCTAACATTAACATCATAAATAGAAACAAAAGCCTGAACTTCTACTTCTCCTCCATAAATACTATTTTTTGACATAAGATTTTGATATGAATTTTTATCACTGATAACACAGCCCCACAAAAAAAAAAGTGTCATGTACTTTTGACCGGAATACCTTAGCCCTATGTATTTTGACGCGCTGAACAAGAATCCGAAGTCCATTTTGCTCCATCACGTGAGGATTTTTTCCTAACCTCAAAATCAATAAAATGACACTTTTTGTTCATTAGCATGTGAACCCGACTTAACATTAATACATGCCTTGGGCGAATAGAAAGCTTGGATTGTGACCTTTAAAACGCTTTTTTAAAAATTGTTCTACGATGATTTTTAACGCAGTTATGATGTTTTATTTAAAATATAAATTTTTTCCAAATGTAAATAACACTTCAATTATTGATGTGGTATGATGTAATGGAAAAAAATGATTTTAAATAAAACATCATAACTTCGTTAAAAACCATCGTAGAACAATTTTTAAAAAAGCGTTTTAAAGGTCACAATCCAAGCTTTCTATTCGCCCTAGGCATGTATTAATGTTAAGTCGGGTTCACATGCTAATGAACAAAAAGTGTCATTTTATTGATTTTGAGGTTAGGAAAAAATCCTGACGTGATGGAGCAAAACTGACTTCAGATTCGTGTTCAGCGCGTCAAAATACATAGGGCTAGGGTATTCCGGTCAAAAGTACATGACACTTTTTTTTTTTTTTGTGGGGCTGTGTAATTTTATCATACGATTCGTCCCCTATTATAAAATTTTCATATAAATGCCAGTTATTTATTATATATTTAACAATTTTGGAACGTAATCTTTTATGCTTATCTTGATCATTATATAGAAAATAAGAAAAGGATCTAAATAAACAATTACTGTCTGGTTTAATATGCACTTTAATATCCATTTTTAAATCCATTTTTGAAGTTATAAAAGTTTTCTCTCAAAATATTTCTTTCCATTTACTAAAAATGTAAAATGATTATTACTATAAATAAAATTGTATATATAATTTTTATATAATTTTTATACAATATATTGTTTTCAACTAATAAGAAAGCTTACTTTAATATTTATTAAAACAATACGGAAAGTATGGTTACAGAATATATATTTTATTTCAACCTACATTTTTTACAAATTTTTTTATTTAAAAGCAGAGTCGTATCTAGGGCAGGGCAACCGGGACTTTAAGCCAGTGGCGCCGGTTGCTGGGGGCGCAAGATTTGAGTTTTAAATATGTATAAGAGTGAGAAATATTAACGTATAAATGGATTTTTTTTTAAATTTTAAAATAAAAATGAATTAATCGATCCGGGAAACCCGTGATTTTTTTGGAAATGTCGAGAAAATATAATACAGTGTACTTTAATGATTTTAAAAGGTGGTGCGAACTAGAGCTTTTTAGCTCGGATAGACTTCGGGTATAGACTAAACCCAAGAAAATATTTTAAGGTTAAAGTAAATAATTTAAAAAATAATAAAATAAACGAAACTAAAGAAAATGATCAATAAATTAAAGAATGTAACTGAAATTTGCAGAAATATTTATTTATTTATTTAAGAAAAATTATTTTAACTTGAAGAAAATAACACGAAAGTAAAAGAAAGTAGAGAATAAAATAATTAAAAAGGTAGTACAATTTAAATTGCAGAATATAATTACATCACTTAAAGAATCTAACAAAAAATTTGAAAAAAAATAATAAGAAATAAGGGGAAAAAAGTTTTAAATAAAGTTAATAGCTTAAAACTGAAGAAAACAATTGTAAAATCCAGAAAATAATTACAAATTCAAGCAAATAATTAAGAATTGAAGAAATAATTGAAAACTGAAGAATTTATTTTTAAAAACTGTAAAATATAAATTAAACTTGAAAATAATAATTCAGAAGCACAGAATTTGAAAATTTTTGAATTTAGAAAAATAATTGAGATTTGGAATAATTGAATAATATAACTAAGTTCGGAGAAAATAATTTTAAATTGAGAAAATAATCGAAAATTGAAGTTTGAAGACAATAATTCAGAATTGGAAAAAAGTAATCCCAAATTGAAGAAAATAATTGAAAAGGCAAGAAACAACCTTATTATTGATTAATAAATAATTCTTTATATTTGAAACCAATTTCTTATGTAACAATATAAAACCTAATAAAAACATTAAAAACGCTACTAAAGTACTTTGTAATATACCTATTATTTCAAAATTTTAATCTATAATTTTCATTTTTAAAAATCTGAGGAAATTGTTCTCTAAGATCCGGGAATTCACCAGGAATTTAAATTGGCAGTTTGCTAGACACCCTGTCATTAAATGTAATTTAACTGCATTGTCTTTCTTTCCAATTCATAGAATAAATTAATTAAATTTATTTCATTAATTTTATTTTAAATCATATTACTTAGCATCGTACAGGAAACTTGCTCTAATATTTCAGCTTTTATTTAAAAAAGAAAAAGTCCTGTTATCATTTTTAGTTTTTTTGGGAACATTATTTTTGGAGTAATCTACAATGACCCAATCCGCCCAGGTCCAGGGCAGGTTGGATCATGATTAAAATGTCATTGTTTAAATGTTGAAACATTACCTTATATAATAAACTTAGATTTTAGGGTTATTTTATAATCAAAGATATTGAAAAATAAATATATTTAACGTAAAACAGTGAAAGTATAAGACCATAAAATAGAAAAATTGCTCATATAGAAAAAAGGAATTTTCATCACTCATGCACGATTTAGCTCGATTTACGCTTCGTCAAGCGAGCCTAAACGTCTGATTTTCAAGTGACGCGCGCAGGTGCGCTTAAATTTTCAATTTACACTCTAGGGAGTAGAATCATAAGTAACTTGCACAAATGTCAACGTTTTACACACACTTCACAGTCAGCTGTCACAACTGCGCGCGCGGCTCCGCGCATGCTCCACACAGACAATGTTTTCAGTGAGGTCGTACGTGTTTTGCATCAAATCGAAAATCTAAAGTTTATGTTTGCTTCGCGATTCGCGTAAACTCACTAAATCGTGCATTCGTGATAAAAAATATGTTGCATTAAATGGGGAAGGGTCGATTTACTGACGGGCGTAGTTTTTGTCACTCGTCTTGCACGTCGATTCGCTCAGCCTTCCCCCTCGTGCCTTCGGCACTCGGGACTCCGGCTTCACTCACCTCCGTGCTCGACTCGTGCTAAAAACATCCGCTCTCTCCGTAAATCGATCGTTTTTCCCCATGTAATGCAATATACTATTTTATTCCTATAATTAAATAATTTTTAAAAAGTATTATCATTAGTGTTGATTGACTGAAATAAATTACTAATACTGAAATTTAATTAAATAAATGTAGTTTATTTAATGTAGTATAAGTATATAGTAGATTCCTCATGCATTTGAGCAACCCAACTAACTCCGGTCAAAACGACCCAACTGCCCCCTCCTGTGTTTTTCAAATATGTAATTTTTTCTATCGATACTGCAAATATAAATTAAAAACTCTTCATTGCTTTTTAAAAGAAACTATTCAAAAATCAAAATTTGATAATTAAACTTTTTCTAAAACTGTTACTCAGGAAGAAATAACAAGAAAAACCAAGTGGCTCAATCGAATATGATATTGCAAAAAAAATTAACTAGAAGAAAGTTATAGATACCTTTGCACTGAAAAAATCCAGAAAATTGTAACTCTACAAAAGTCCCTTTTGTTGCTATTCATTGTATTTACAAACATAAATGGTTTAAATATTTAGAGAAATTTTTATTATACAAACACTTAATGTAGTTTACGAGCAAAAAAATTAGGGGGAGGGGAGCGCAAAAATTATACTTTGCCCTGGGCGCTAACATTCCTACATACGACTCTGTTTAAAAGTTAAAAAGCTGTTTACTTTTGGATCTAAATTCAAGAACTTAGTCGGCAGACCAAGTCAATTTAATAAAAAACTGATCATTATTTATTGATTATTTACATAGATAAATGTTTAAATAAATTTTATTTTCTGAACTCTTTTATGTGCTGAGCAGGCTTTCTTATTAATTCGAGGCACTTAAAAGTGTTTTGAAATAATAATTCAATTTTATTTAACCAAGAACCAAACATCAAAAATTTAATTGATATATTGATATAATACGTATATTATAATATATAAAAATTAAATTTATGTTTTCGTACCTACAATTTATTTACATTATTTAATGATTCTCTTCCTCAAAACAATTTTTCTTTCCTTTTCAAAAATTGGAATCTTGGAACTATTAATTTGACACAATTATTGAAAATTAATTTGATATATCTTACATAATTAATTTTACAACACTTTTTGATGTTATTTTCAATTTATTAATATTATTTTTAATTAGCAGCTTAATTTGTAATAAAATCAAATAATCCCACACAGCACAATTCCTTGCCTGAAGTTTGAGCGAAGTTGGCACTGCAACCTTCGCAAGTTTGCATTTGACATTTATGAAAACTTGACCTAACCAACAAAATGTCCGCTTGTGCAGAAAGTTTGACGTTTGAAACTTGCTGGAAACTTTCACTGCAAATTTCAACTTTAGGCCTTGCGCAGTTGAATTCTATAATAGCTAGGGCTGCGCAATAGATTTTTTTAAACCTCCCACAGGGGTCACAATAATGTGTAACAAATTCATTCAATCCGCAAAAAAAAAATTTTTACCTTTCCCTTATGAAAAATAAGTATTGGATTAAGTATTGGATTAAGTATTGGGAGTAAGTATTGGATTAAGTATTGGATTAAGTATTGGAATAAGTATTGAAGTATTGGAACAAGTATTGGTTTAAGTATTGGAAACTCCAATACTATTTTCGCGTAACATATTTTTAAACAAATTTTTTTTAATTTTCTGTGGAACTGTGATTTTGCGGACATTTTGTTGGTTAGGTCAAGTTTTCATAAATGTCAAATGCAAACTTGCGAAGTTTGGAGTGCCAACTTCGCTTAAACTTCAGGCAAGGAATTGTGCTGTGTGGGAATAAATTATAATAATTCATTACTTTAGTTAAAAAAAACTTTTAAAATTTAAATTGACAGATTCAAAACAAAACTGAAGTTATCTGAAGTTCTTTTGTTTATATTCAGTTTATTACAAATCAGATGTGTCAAATTTTAAAGTTTAAATATTTTAAGGTATTAGTCGCGTAAATGCTCCCGCAAAACTCCCGCAAAATAAAAAGAACAATAAATAAACTTTTATATCAACTCACTTGCTTCCTTGTGACCTGTTCTAATGTAATATATGTAATTTTCACG
Organism: Ganaspis brasiliensis; assembly: GCA_037103525.1. Taxonomy (NCBI): domain Eukaryota; kingdom Metazoa; phylum Arthropoda; class Insecta; order Hymenoptera; family Figitidae; genus Ganaspis; species Ganaspis brasiliensis. The sequence goes on from JAZKLR010000657.1 coordinate 200,927, forward strand.
ATTTTTAGTCAGGTACTATAAGTTATCGTGATGTATTGCTCACACGTTTTCGACATTTTTCAATGAAACCACGTGAAAATGAAAAATTATGAATTTTTAAATTATTGTATTTTTTATACGGCGTGGTCAATAAAGGAAAATTTTTTTTAAAGGACTTATTTTATCTCAATGTGTAACTTAGTAGTTTTATTTGAAAATCTGACGACTTGTTTTTTTATAAATGAATATAAGAGACATTTTTTACATGCATTTTGTGCTATTGCATGTAAAAGGTATAAACTTTGAATTAATATTTTGAAGCTCAGAAGTGGTCAAAGTTAATAGGATAGATCTCATTTCATAGATAAATACCTTATGAATACAGATACAAAGTTTTAAAAAAATCTGACGAAAATCATTTTACGCGACTAATACCTTAAGTTACATTTTTCAAAATCTTATTGTATTTAATACATTTTTGTAATTTTGTGTAAAAATGTCTAACAAACGCTCAGCTGATGATTCAAATAAAGAAACAAAGAAAATTAAAAGTGATCCTTAAATTGAATTTACAACATCTGAATTTTTGAAAGATAAAATTCATGTTGGAGATACATTTGGGTAAGTGATAACACTTCTATTATTATAAAGGTTATTTTTTAGAAACTCTTTAAATAAAGATTTAAATAAAGAAAAATAAACATTTTTAAAAATTTATTAATTTTTAAACTTATATTATTATTGTTTAACTTATATTTATTATTATTATTAACGCATCTTTTAAATTCTTTTATATAAAATAGGTCAGTCGTTGCTTATGTAGAGTTAATAGAAAACATTAAAACTATTACCTGCAATGGTAAAAATAGTTCTTGCGAATGCCAGTTATTTAAATTCATTCTCAATAATAACGATAATTGTCGTATTTCTTGTATTGCTTGGAATAAAAATGCCGAAAAATTCTCCAATATTATTCAAGAAAATCAAGTAAATTTATATGTGTTTTTTTTTTTTTTTTGCGTAGGATGTGAAAACCTGCCTTCAGGTACCCTGTAGCCCGTACTACAGGGTTATGCGGGGGTGGCGATGTTCTGCCGACCCGCTAAAAACACACCCTTATTTGGGGACCTTAGGACCACTCCCGGCTAGTACTTTTCGCGCGTATCGCCATCGGGAGTAGTCTTATATCCCCTCCTCTGTCGCCAAAACAACTTTCTCCCTTATTCTACGGGACCTCCATTCTTTGGCGACCATCGAGGTCTTTGACCCTCATAACGTAATGTATGAAGGTCTCGATGGTTCGCCAATCCTCGGGAGAGCGAGTCATAAGCGAGATCATGTTCTCCGGTGTAACCTTGCGATTAACACCGGTAAACATAACCTGCCTCTCCGCGTCCCAACGCTTACAGCTGAAGAGTGTGTGCTCTGGGTCGTCCACTGGGAACTTGCAGTACACACACTCCGAGCTAACGACTTTTTTAAATCGCTCCAGATAGGAGCCGAAACACCCATGCCCTGTGAGAGCTTGGGTTAAATAGTAGGAAACCACTCCGTGCTTCCTACTTATCCAGTTGGCGAGTGTAGGTATCAGCCGATACGTCCATCGGCCTGTCTCCTCCCCACTCCATCGTTCTTGCCATCTGTCGACGAGTCTGCTTCTCGCATCTCGGCGAATTTGGTCCTTGCTGGGTCTATTATCTTCCGTATATGCGGAAGAATTTCTCTTCTTAAAAAGGAGGAAAACTTCCTCCCTTTCTTGTGCCAAAAGATCTGCCGGCGGGACGCTGGCAAGGACCTGAGCAGCACACGTCGGTACTGTCCAATAGGCCGAAATAATACGTTTCGTAATAGTTCTCTGCGCGGACAGCACCCTTCTACAGATGGTCTTGCTTCTGTCATTTCGCAGGGTCGGAGCCCCTACAGGTGCTGCGTATAGCAGCTTTGAAAGGGCAACACTCGCCACCAGTCTCCTTTTTGCTTCAGAAGGCCCACCAATGTTCGGCATTAGACGAGCTAAACTTGCCGAACACTGTTCGGCCTTCTGACATGCTACGGTTATATGGTGTTTCAAATTCAAAAATTTGTCGAGTTCGACACCTAAATATTTAATATGATTCCTCCATTGGACCTCGAATCCGTCTATCTGAATACCAGGGGCTGTATAACCACGTCTGTCTGTGACTAGCAGCGCTTCGGTCTTTTCCAGAGCCATTTGGAGGCCTCTGGCCTCTAGCCAGCGCTTTGCCCGTCTCAGACATTCGTTCACCAATACGCCCAGAGCTTCTACTGTTTCGGCAGTGCATACGATCAACGCGTCGTCCGCGAAGCCGATGATCACCGCGCCTTCAGGTAGACCCATTCGCAAGAAGTCGTCATACGAGACATTCCATACGAATGGTCCTATCCTCGAGCCTTGGGGGCACCTTTCTGCATCTCCTCTTTCAGAGTGCAGGTGTCACCCTCGTATATTACCCACCTGTCGCTAAGATAATTATCCATTATCCGCAACAGGTAGGGCGGTATTCCTTTGTTTCTTATCGACTTGATGAGATCTTCCCATCGCGCGGTATTAAACGCGTTGCGTATATCAATGGCTACCAACGCGCAGAAGCCCTTTTTCTTCCCTGGTCCCAATTTGTTTTTTCCTTCTCTGGCTAGGTCCACCGCCTTCTGAATGGCGTCTACTGTGGACAGGCCTTTGCGGAATCCAAATTGGTTGTCAGACAGACTATTCTCTCCGGTCAAGTGAGATTGCATTCTCACTGCAGAACCATGTCCTCTAGAAGCTTACCCATCGTATCTAACAGGCATATAGGCCTGTAGGATCAGACTTTATCTAGAGGTTTGTCTCCTTTCCTTAGGAGGACCAGCCTCTGTCTTTTCCAGTCGCGGAGAAACTCTCCTCTCTTCAGGCAGTTGTTATAGCAGTCTAGGAGAATCTGGGGTGACGCAACGATCACTTCTTTTAGGATCTCGTTGCTTATCGTATCTAATCCCGGCGCTTTGCCTGGCTTTAACCTACTGCCTGCTTTTTGTAATTCTGTAAGAGTGAAGAGTTCTTCCTCACCGACATGACAGTTACTCCAGTCCATCCTAGGCCATGGTTCTGCTGGAGGAAACAAAGCCTTTATGATTTGCCGGACCCAATCGGGATTGTCTAGTCCGGATGTCTTTTGCCTCGATAACAATTTCTTGTTAACGATTTTATAAGCCAGACCCCATGGGTCATTTTCGACGTCACCGATTAGGTTCTTCCAGCTCTTTCTTTTTGCAGCGCGTATCTCCTTCCTGAGGATTCTTCTTGCTTTGAGGCATGCCTTTCGCAAAGAGGCCAACTCCTCTGACCACCAGTATACATTTCTTCTTCTTGAGGTTGTGCTTCTACAACGCGGCATAGACGCGTCGCATGCGGTGACAATCATATTTTTCACCGTCCGCACCTCCCCTTCAAGGTTATTCGGTCTCTTCACCCATCCCAGATCCTCTATGAGGCGGGATTCTTCCAGGGACCGGCCAAACTTCTCCTTGTCGATTTTCTTAATGTTCCACTTTGGGCCATTCTCACGGAGAACTTCGTGGTTCCTGGCCCGCAGCGTGTCTCCAACCCTGGATCGAGGCTAATCTACACCAACTTAGAAAAACCAAGAAGGCAGGAGTGTCCTATTCCTCCCAGAACCCATGTCGTCCACAGCTGACGAGGATGATTAGCCCCCATTTGGAATCCGAATTAACATCATCCGCACAGGATAGCTAGTGCACAGGTTCACAAAACGGCGACTACCCGCATTAACGGGGTCCTGTTCATTCCCCTGTGCCCAAACTCGCCAGACATCGGGAGTCGATGAGTCCTGGGAAGAGCCGAACAGATCGTTCAGTGATGGCGTCCGAAGGACAAGCGCCTGGCCGGTCCTAAGCCCCCTCACCACGACAAGGTGACACTACGAGGGGGTATATATGTGTTATTATAATTATAATAATAAAATCTCTGCAATTTATGATTATTACATAAAATAATTACAATTTAGTACCTACATAGAATAATTTTTCTTATAGAAAATTATTCTTCAAAATTTAACTGCTAAGGACTCATCTACCTTAATAATGGAAATATGTCCTACGAATTGTTATTGAATAAATGTACAAAATATAATATATCTGGAAATTTTGAAATTAGTAAAGAACAAAAAAATATTTATTTAATACATTTCGATAAAGAAACTTTATTAAAACATACCAAATACATTAGTAAGTAGTTATTTTAATTAATTAACTTATAATAAAAAAGTTTATTTAAAAATACAAAATACGTTAGTAAATTACAATTTTGAAACTTCATTGGAACTCAATTAATTATTAATCTTCTTAAAATTAAAAAAATAAATAATTATAAATTCAATCAGATGATTTGAGCATTGGTATTTAGCTGCAAGACCACCATCAAATCAAAATTTTAGACCAAGACGAACCATTAAAAGATTTACAATTTTTATTAAATGCAGGTGAACTAATCTGTAGAAGATAAATAAAAAATTTAATATATGTAATAATATGTAATATAATAATATAATAAAAAGATTTAAAAAATTTAAATAATTTTATAAAAATTACTTATATTTTATTTTATTTATTCAAAATACTTATACAATTTTAACAATTGGTTGGTTGAAGAGTTTGATGAAGGGGGGTTGAAAGGAAGGTTGGAAAATTCCTGATTGGTTTAAGGGGGGTTGTTTAAGTAGGGTTGGTTAAAGGGGGTATTGGTTAAAGGGGGGATTGGTTGAAGGGGACATGGCTTGAAAGGGAGATTAGGAAATTCCTGATTAGTTTAAGAGGGTGGTTTTAAGGGGGTTGGTTAAAGGAGGATTGGTTAAATGGCGGATTGGTTAAAGGGGGGTTGGCAATTCCTGAAACTGCGGCGGCGAAATCTTTTTATAATATAGAGAGATAGACGAACTTAATTATCCAATATTTTTATGTTTTAAAGCTTTTGAATTAAATATTTTACTGTTTCATAAAGCTGAACTATCGCTTTACACATAATTACAATTTACTTATTTAATTTTCTAATAATTTCTGTATAAATTACCTTTTTCTAAAAAATAACTTATCGTCCAACGCCGGCCAGTTTAATATTTCTATGTAATCTTCATTTGTTTTCCATTTATTTTAAAATATAAACAGTTAATCCAACCAAATTTGACGTTATTTAATTTTCGGATTTTTACGATATGGGTAAGTTTCATTTCTTTTATTGCAAATATGAAAATATGTATATTGTTATTATAGAGTACCTAATTCAATTTTGTGTACTCAATATTAAGGTTTTAATTGGTTTTTAATTGTGGTCGGAGGTACCCGACACTTTTTTTGAATAACCAATATTACACTATATTTTAATTTTCTTATATTTCAAATATTAAAAAGTTTTTTCATAAATAATTAAATTCTAAGAGTAGATTAAGGATTAAAAATTATATTTACAATTCAAAATATACATTTTTGTGCTTATTTTAGAAATAATAACTGAAATTCCTTAAGGGGCCGGGGCTGCCCGACTTTCCCCTACACTGAGAAAAAAATCAAACATAATATGTTTGATTTAAACTTAAATTCACTTTGTTATACAGTCAAACATAATTAAGTTTGATTTGAACAAATTTTGTGGTTGATCTTTTATGTTTGATTTAAACATGTTTTTTGTTTGATTCAAACAAATATTTTATTTAATTTAAACAAAATATAATTTTTTATTTTAATCAAAGTAAATATTATTTTAAATCAAGGAAATTTTTTTTAGCATATTTTTTTTTGTTTTAAACAAAAAATTTTTTTATTTTAAACACAAAATGTTTTACGATAGTTTAGTTTTTTGCTTTTATATAAAGCAAACTTTATGTTCGAGATTACTTTAAGTGTTAATATAGACAAACTGTGAAAAACCGACGAAAATTACACTTTTCATTAACTGCACATAATTGTGGAAATGTGGAACTTTGAATCACTAATTTACAAGAAAAATGTACAAGAGACAATATCTTTATAGTAAAAACACTTGTGCACAAAAGTTTCAATCACTTCAGATACACCTCAATTTTTTGATAAAATAATAACACTTACACATTTAAGTAATCACTTTAACAGAGACAAAAGCACGATTGCAAACATTTTTTTTCCAAAATATCGATAAACGCGTGTAATCACTAGAAACCACTCGTACATGTTCTACCGGAAAAGTAAACTAACGTTAGAACAGTAACGACGCCATATTGAATTAAACATAAAATATGTGACCTTGTAAGTTAAAAGGGACCTTAGGTTAAAAAAATTAATTTTTACTTTTTCGGTGATTCTTATAGGAAAAGATCTGCTCTTTTTAACGCAATAAACCCCACACCTCTAGCTTTATTAGTTTTTTTTTTACAATTGCGCTTCAAAGATAAAAATAATTGGCTAAGAACGTAATGAAACATCAGTACAAAAGAAATGTATAAAAATTAATCGGATTTGTTTCAAACTTGTTACTTGGGGGTTTTCGGGGTCGCTAATTACAAATCTGACATCAGATTTCCAAAATTCAAAATAGCGGATCCACTATGGCGCCCAATAAAATTAAAAGGTTGTTGATTTTTTCAGGAAACTTAGTATATGGGGGTTCTTGGGGTCGCTGATTACAAGTCTGGAATTAAATGTTTAAAATTAAAAATGGCGAATCCAATGTATTAAACAAAATTTAAAAATCAAATGCATTACCTTAAAAATAGTAAGTGAGGAATTTTAGATAGCGCAGAATTGAAATATATCATAACAGTTTTTGAATTTAATAAGGAAACTCTTTTTTAATAAAACAAACTACAAATTTATATTCTAATTGTCAAATTTTTTAAAAATTTTGATCATTGATTATAATAGGAAAAAGCGACGTCAAGTTGACCGAGGATTTCTCTTTGGGATGTTACATTCGTAGTCAGAGTTCCTCAAAACCCTAAGTAACAAGTTTCAAACAAAACCGAACAATATTTAAAATCTGTCCGCTATATTGGATCCTCCATTTTAAATTTTAAAAATCTGATGCGAGGTTCGTAATCAGCAACCCCAAAAACCTTAAAGTAATGAATTTCAGGCAAATTCAAACAATTTTTAAATTTTTGGCCGCCATATTGAATCCGACATTTTGAATTTTAAAAATCTGATGCCAGATTCGTAATCAGCAACCCTAAAAACTCCCGAGTAATGAATTTCAGGCAAATTCAATCATTTTTTAAATTTTGTCCACCATATTGGATCCGCCATTTGGAATTTTGAAAATCTTATATCAGATTCGTAATCAGAGAATCCCAGAATACCCGGGCAACATGTATCGAGTAAATTTGATAAGCTTGCAAAATGTTTCAAGCGATTCTATTTGTTTCTTACATTTTTTTGGCGTCATATTGGATCCGCCATTTTGAATTTTGAAAATCTGATGATAGATTCGTAATCAGCGACCCCAAAAACCTCCGAGTAACGATTTTCAAGCCATATCAACGTGAAGGAGTATCAATATCGAACGTTTTTTTCGAAAACTTGATTTTGAGCGTAAGGTCCCTTTTAACTTAATAGGTCACACATATTTTTTACAAACATAAAGACTTCAAAACACAAATTTAGTTTAATTTTAACAAAATTTAGTTTTTAATTAAACAAACAGATAATTATCTTCAAACTTAAAATATATTACAATCAAAACTTCAGATATTTCTAATACATTGGAATTAAACTTAAAACAGTATTCATTCAACCAAAATCATTTGAACCAATACTTATATTTAAATTAAAAATTTAGAGAGGATTGGCGTAAGGAATTGAAGGATTCGTCTACATCTTGGCTGAAAGCACCACCTGCTAGAAGTACTGGTACCGCTTTCTGTCATATTTGTCAGAAGATCTTGCACGGATCAAAGACACATGTGTTAAAACACGAACTTTCTAAATTCCACATCGAACGAGTTCAATCTGTCAAAAATACACCAAAAATTAAAGAATCTCTGCAGCTGCCTACATATATTGATTTTCAAAAAAAGGTACAACGTGCTTTATTAAAGATGGTTATGTACATTGTTGGTCATAATTTATCGTTTCTTCAATTCGATTATCTTCCAAAACTCATGCAATCCGCATGCCCAGATTCTGAAATTCTAAAAAAAGTTAAATGTAGTCGTACAAAAGGTGCAAATATTATTGTCAATGTACTAGGGTCTGCAGGGCGGAACTTCATTTTAAAATATATTAAGACTGATTTTTTTAGTTTAATAATAGACGAATGTACAGATATTAGTACCACAAAATGTTTAGTTTTAATAGTCCGTTATAAAACTAACTTGCGAGTAAAAGAAAAGTTTTTAACTTTATTAAAAGTCCTTCAATGTGCTGCTGAAGCAATTTATCAAAAGATAAAATGTTTTTTAGAAAGTGTAGGTGTGCCTTTAAAAAATATGCTAGGTTTCGCAGCAGACAATGCATCTGTAATGATGGGCGAATTCACAGGTGTTCAAGCAAGATTTCAATCAGATGTTGAAGACTTGTTTGTTTCTGGATACACTTGTCATTTTTTCAATTTATGTGCGAATGCTGCATGTGAAAAATTGCCTAAATGTATTGAAGACTTTGCTAGAGATGTTTTATAGTTATTTCAGTCGTAGCTCTAAAAGAATAGGAGAATTTAAAGAATACCAATTGTTTGTTAAGGGAGAACTTTACAAATTATTAAGACCTTGTCAAACTCGACATGGCTATCACTAAAAATGGTAGTAGATCGTATACTGGTGCAATGGTCTGCGTTGGTTTTATTCTTTACTACTACGGCAATTGTTGATAAAGTCGTAGCGGATACTGTCATTTTAAATGCGTTACAAAGTCCGATTTATAAAATATATTATGCTTTCTTATCTCATGTTTTGCCAATTATTACAAAATTGACTGTTTTATTTCAAAGTGAAAAGCCTCAAATTTACAAATTACGTAGTGAAGTAAGTTGTTTGCTACGACAATTGTACCGCGCCTTTATAAAACAATCATATGTCAATAAAACACCTTTGTGAAACATGAATGTTTAAAATCCGCATAACTATTTGAAATTAGAAGATATGTATCTTGGAACAAAATCCGAAATTCTGTTGCAAGAAAATCCAAGTATTTCTAGATCCGAGATCGATTTCTACCGCTTACGAGCTTTAGATTTTTATGTTGAGCTGTGTCTGCAAATTCAAAAACGTTTCAATGTGGATGACGAAGTTTTAAAATTGTTGGAATTGATAGATCCTCGAAAGGCCATTTCTGGTGAGGTTTTAACAATCACACAATTACTTATTAAATTTAAGCGCCTTATTTCTGAAGAAGATTATGAAATCATTAAAGCAGAGTGGCGTTTACTGCCTGACGTTTTTGTCAAAAATGGAACAAATGAGCATTTAATAACAGTCGAAATGTTAAATGATGCTGGATCATTTTGGGAAAACGTAGGCGAGTTGAGAAATGCATGCAATATTGTAATGTTCCCAAAGCTTCCAAATTAAATTATTTTTTTAATTAATTAATTTTGGAGATATGCTTTAAATTATTATTTTCTTGATAAAAGTGCATTAGATTATTCGATTTATTGTTAAATTAATTTTCACAATATGTATTACTTATTTAAAAAACAAAAATTCTTAATAAATAAATAAATTTTTTATAATTAAACTATCCAAAAGTGTTATTACGAAAATTTGATTTAAATAAAAAATCAGATTTTCCAGCTCTGCTGCGAACTATTATTATTTAAGCTTAAATTTACATAATGTCACGTTGAGTAAACTTTTTTTGTAAATTTTTTCAGTTAATACAACAGATTCTCTTTGGTCTTTGGATTCGGGCATTGAACTCCCTGTTGAAGATCATAACATTAAAAACTTGAACGTTTTAAATGAATCTAACGATTTAAGTAAAAATATTTCATTGCAGACATTACTTACCACTGAATCAAAAAAATTAAATCAATCCTCGAGAGAAAGATCTACAAGCTGTGAAAAATGGAAAGCAAGTGAAGTAAAAAAATCACGACAAGCTGGACAGATGTATGTTGATAAAACAGGAAAAACAATAGAAGCGCGGAGTATCAAAGAAGGATGTGGTGAAAAATGTAGAATTTCTTGCCATACCAAATTGTTTGAGCAAGAAAAAGTCAAGTTATTTAAAGAATTTTAGAAAATTGAGACTCATGAGAACAAGTGGGGGCTATCTACAAAAGCGAATAAATGTATTGCCTATAAAAACTAGAACTACTACTTGGGACACTGAGCGACATAAATCAAGAAAATACAATTTTCGAATTGATGGAAAAGAAGTAATCGTTTGCAAAACAATGTTTCTAGCAAGGTTAGACATCAACGACTCATGGATTCGGACTGCGCTTGAAAAAAGGAAAGGGAGGTGAAGTTGGCAAAGATATTCAAGGAAAACATACCAAGCATACAAAACTACCCTCAAGTGTGGTTAATAATGTAAAAGAACATGTACAGATGTTTTCTAAAGTGCCGTCTCATTATTGTTACAAAGATAGCTAGCGCGAATATTTAAATGAAGACTTAAATGTTAAGAAAATGTTTGAACTGTACAAAACTTGGATGTCAGAACAGAAATCTATAGAAAAAGTAGCTACTGAACGACAGTACAGAGATATTTTGTCAACAATTTTAATTTGCACTTTTACAAACCCAAAACAGACCAACGTGATACCTGCTTTGCTTGGAAACAATCAACGCTGGAGGAAAAAGCCAAAAGTGAAGCAAATTACAATGCGCACATACAAGCAAAAGATTTGGCTCGCAAATTGAAAGCTGAAGATAAATTACACGCAGCACGTAATTCTACTGAGTGCGTTGCTTGTTTTGATTTACAAAAGGTCTTTAGATGTCCTCGTCGAAAATCATCTGCCTTCTGGTACAAGCGGTATCTTAGTGTTTATAACTTTACTGTTTTCGATTGTTCTAGGCAAGAGGGCTTTTGCTACGTATGGAATGAGACAATTAGAAAAAAAAGGGTCGAATGAGATTGTAAGTTTTCTTCTTGACTTTATTGAGAAAAAAGTAGCAAACAATGAGCAGTACAAATATGATTTTACTGAAAATTACAAAGAACTTTGCGTAACACGAGGTGTAAAAAGGTAACCTTTGGATTTAAGTACGTACCAATTAAAACCAGTGAATAGTGACACATTGCCAATTTATAAAGTTAAATTAAAAGATTTACTTGTTTTATGCAAGTGTCAAATTTGTGATTTTATAAACTAAATTGCGTACATTACATAGACGTTAGTTTTTGTTCATTGGATTTTATTCTAGTTTGTTGTTTAGCACGGTGGTCTTGAAGAACCAAAAAATGGGATGAAAATGGATCCAAAATCGGGTTGTAGGGGGTGTTTCTAGGTCACTTGTAGGTTCAGAATCTGGAAAATTTGAAATCCTAGCTGCTCCCTTTTTTGAGATATCGATATTTTTGTGTATTTGACCCATTAACGTCCAAAATCCAAAAGTTTTTTTTTTATTTCCAAGCTACAATATTATAAACATAAAAAATTAATCTTTATCGGAAGTACATTTTCTTTATGTTTTGCGTGTGCTCATTTCGAATCTGAAATAAATTTTTTTTTTTAAACCGAAGTTAAATATGGTTTTTAAATGTTAACCGACTCGTCACCACGTGGAGGTAGACTAAATTAAGAGTTGGCAAAGAAAATTCTACAAGTAACAAAGGACGTTAGTGACACAATATTACTAATATTTTAAAAAACCCACACAACAGCATTCCAAATAAAAAAAAGGAAGAAAACTTGATCATATCTATCTGTCACACAACTTCGTAAAGTATACAAAAACATATACAAAAATACTCAATAATAACTTACTTCTTTGCTACCCGGCAAGAAGGTAAAAATTGAAAAAAATTAAAAAGTTTGATCGCGTCAATGGTACAGTGAGAATTATTCAATCTTTTTAAATTCCATTTCTTGACTATTATTTTGTATTCTCTGCTGTAATAGAGTTTCATGGAAAAATAAATCACTACCAATTCCCTTTTGTTTGAGCAGATAGCACATAATGCACAAATTTGTAGTGGACTGTAACTCAAGGTTTTGATAAATGATTGAAAATACACAAATACACTGAAAAGGTAGTTTATTTAAATCCGTTGATTATTCGCAGGCAGTTTGTTTCACAGTAGTCGGCGCAAAATCGAAGCAATGCGTTGTTGAGAAAAACATTGGTAAAAAAGGTTAAAAATGCTTAAAATTAACAGAAAATTGAGATGGGTAATTTAGAGAAAATCTCGCGTAGTTGACCCTTTAAATCTCAAAAAGGGACTGAAATATGAAGGTCTCGAGAGGCCCTCGGCAAGAATGCCGAAAAAGGGGGGACCAGCGTCCCGACGATGGAAAATTTGGAAACATGTGTTTGCAACATGAACCAAACTGAGGTCTGGTTTGCGAAGTAGGTGCAGGCATGGTCATAAAAAAAGGGAAACTCGTCTTAACAGGAATTTAGAAACATCTTAGAAATATTTAGAAACATTCAATAAATTCATGTTAAGATTCATCATTATTAAAAATATACTGAGCTCTTTAAGATAAGAATTTTATCCAATTATTACAGAGAATAATAAACTCAATTTTAAACACCTTTTAATATTTCGATAATTTTTTAATTATTTTCAATTCCCTTTTAGTGTTTTAGTATTCCAATTTTTTTAAATTATTTTCAATTCCCTTTTAATGTTTTAGTACTTCAATCCTTTGAATTATTTTCAATTCCATTTAAAATAAAGGGGCCACGACTTAAATATCTCGAAAGTTTAATGAATATTAGAGCCTGAAGTGGCTGGGTGGACAGAGAGCCCTTCTCGTGCGTTGAAAATTCGAGTTCGAATCTTCGCAACGATGGATTTTTTTTCTATTAAAAACTGTAAAGTATAATTGAAAATAATTGAATTTAGCTAATTTGCAGTAGCTTACAAGAAATACAAAAGAATAGGCAAGAAATGGAATTCATAAAAATTGGAAAAATTTAATTTTCTTCAATTTTGGGCTTCTTGCCGGGTAATCATAAAAAGATTAAAGACAAGTAATCATAGGAATAATGAATTGTAACTGCAATTTTATTATTACACAATTCCGCTTATTTGGAAGAACATAATGTTAGAACACAGAAATTTATTCTTGTAATTACAACCCAGTGGGCAAAAAAAACATAAAAGCCGACATAGGGACGTCTTTTGGACATGTGTGCAGTTGCGGTTTTACGTGGGGGCGATTGGGGGCGACCGCCCCCGAAAATCTTATATTTGTATAAGAGAGAGAGAGAGAGAGAGAGAGAGAGAGAGAGAGAGAGAGAGAGAGAGAGAGAGAGATATAGCACTATGGTGCTATCTCTTTCTATCCCATGTATCGCCCCTCCCGAAAACTTTGCCTAAAGCCGCCCCTGCATGTGTGCCAAAACACTATACTGGAAACGCTGCTTCGAAAGTCGGATACCCACACGAGATATGTAACAAAAGTAAATAAAAACATTTTCTTTAAAACATTGTGTCATAAAAACATACAAGTTTTGCCAAATATGTAGTAACGAGTTTGAGCTGAATCAGACGAAAATTAAAGCTTTTCATTTGCCATATTAGATCCACCATTTTGAATTTTGAAAATCTAACTTTAAATTTGTAATCAGCTACTCCAAGAATATCTGGGTAACGAATTTAAACTGAATCGGACGAAAATTTAAATCGAGATTTAAATTTGTCATCTGCCATATGCATCCGCCATTTTAAATTTTGAAAATCTAACTTTATATTTGTAATCAGCGACTCCAAAAACCCCTGGTTAACGAATTTTAACTGAATCAAACTAAAATTAGAATTTGAATTTTTGTGTGTCTTTTGACATTAAAACCGCCATATTTATCTTCGGTTTTAAAAAAAAAATTTTATTTCAGATTAGAAAAGAGCACACTCAAAACATAAAGAAAATGTACTTCCGGTAAAGATTTATTTTTTATGTTTATAATATTGTAGCTTGGAAATAAAAAAAAAACTTTTGGGTTTTGGACGTTAATGGGTCAAATACACAAAAAGATCGTTATCTCAACTAGGATTTCAAATTTTCCAGATCCTGAACCTACAAGTGACCTAGAAACACCCCCTACAACCCGATTTTGGATCCATTTTCATTACATTTTTTGGTCCTTCAAGACCACTGTGTTAGTTTAAGAATATTTTACTTTTTCCATAATAATTTTTAAAAGAAAAATTATTTTTCTGTTTGTCATATCTCTTTAAAAATTAAAAGATTTAATCATTTAAACAAAGCGGGCGCAATTTTTTTGACTCGTTATGTTTTTTAATAGTCGTTAAAAACGACCAATAACAGTTACTACAATAGTGATAAAGAATCATTTTAATAAAATCCTTTATTCTTGTCCTCAATTAACAAGTATTAAAAATAGGATATATAAATTATTACGCTCAAAGAACTAATGTGATTTATATTATTATACAACAAGACGAACAAAAAGGACATCTATAAATAAATTTCTTCAATTATTAACGTTTCGAAGCTGAACCCAGCCTCCTCTTCAGAACTTTATTGTGTTATTTTCAAAAATACATTATATATAATTTAATTCTTTTTTAAAAAAAATTTGGATACACAATAATTATTTTTTCTTTTAAATTACATTAAAAAACATATAAAAATAAACTCAACAAAAACATATAAATTTCACAATCTCGTCAAGCCATCAACACATTATACAGTCAAAAAAATACGTCAAATATAAAGCATTTTATTTTTTTATATATAAAAACGATTCCAACCGTCATTGCAGTCACAGGTTACCTTAAAAATTTTTTTTACACATTTTTATTTTATTTTCAATTATTATAAAATTAAAAAATTAATTAATTTAATTGCATAGTTTTTCAAAAATTATTTACCATTTTCCAATAACACATTGCATATTGAAGTCAATAATTACAATAACTTTTTTTTATAAAATTTTGTATTCAGTATAATTATTAAAGTTTTTTTCTGTTTTTTAATTATAAAATATTAGCTTGCTTCAAAATTTGTTTCATTCCGATGAGAGAAGGTGGTAACCTTCCTCATGGAATAAATATTTAAAACTAATGAAAAGCAACCTATGGCTTTCAATAACAGTTAAAATTTTACAAGGTCGATCAACAACAAATGAACTCATTAGCAAAATTCTGAATCAATTTATACTCAGGAATAAAATCGAATAAAGAAAATTCTCTTAAAATTTTGTTAAATTAAACTATTGATAATATTTTTATATGAGTGATTAAATCCTTAAGTGTCCAACATTTTATTTATGCTATTATTACCCTCTTTTTTGATATAAAACATTTCTGCAACAATTCTTTTTCTTTCATTTTCTTCTCTATGTAATATTTCAATATTTGACCAATTAAAATTATGGTTTTCATTAGAATCATTTACTTTTGATAATCTATGTTTAGATAATACATTATAATATTTTTTACTTCTAATGAAATTAGATTCATGTTCTGATAGTCTTACTTTTAAAGCTCTTCCAGTTTGACCTACGTATGTACTATCACAATCATTACAATTAAGTTTATAAACAACGTTTCTATATTCAAGTTTTTCCAAAGAATCTTTTCCTAATTTAATGAAACTATTAAAAGACGAATCATTTCTGAATATCGTTCTAATATTATATTTTTTTAAGATTCTTTTTACTTTATAAGAAAGATTATTATGATAAGATAACGTAACAATATTATTTTTTTCAACATCAAGTTCATTTTTATTATTATTATTGTTTTTATTTTTAATTTGGAAAATTCTTTCTTTTATATATTTGTCAATGAATTTACTTGGATAATTATTAATTAATAAAATTTCTGTAACTATTTTTAAATTCTCCGAATGAAAATCTTCATGTGATAATAAAATCGCAGAATCAACTAGATTTTTAATTATAGCTATTTTTTGAGAAGTAGGATGATTGGATAGAAAATTTAAACAACGACCCGAGAAAGTATCTTTAGTAAACCAATTAGTTTTTATTGAACCATCTATATTTTTAATTATTTTTAAGTCCAAGAAAGAAATAGAGTTGTTAGATTCTATTTCATGTGTGAACTGTAATCTATTATGGTACGAATTAAAAGTTTCTATAATTATACTCAATTTATCTTTTGGAATAAACAAAATTGTATCGTCTACGTATCTGTGATAAAAACAAATTTTAAATTTTAATTTATTAAAAACAAATTCTTCAAGATCTTGTAATACTAAATCCGAAAGAATTGGTGAGATGGGAGAACCCATAGGACAACCAAAAATTTGTTTATAATAACAATTATTAAATTGAAAATAGGTAGAACATGTAATAAATTCAATGCATTTAATAAATTCTTCCTCAGGGATTTTTGTGTTTTTTTCAATTAAAGACCACCTTTTCTTGATACTATTAATTATTAAATCTAATGGAACGTTTGTAAACAATGAAGTTACGTCTAATGACACCATAATATGATCTTGTGGAATTGTTTCTTTTTCAACTATTTTTTTAAAAGTTTTTGAATTTATTACATTAGACTTAGGAGCCGGAATAGATTTTTTTAAAATTTTACTAAAACATTTTGACATTTGATATGTCGGAGTGTTTATAAGAGAAACTACTGGTCTTAACGGACAATTTTGTTTATGAATTTTTGGTAGACCATACACTCTTGCTAAATTATTACTTTCAACTAAAATATCTTTTCTCTCTACTTTTTCACCCAAATAGCCTTTTTCTCTTAATTTGTTCATAATATTAAAAGTACTATTTTTTAAATGTAAAGTTGGATTATAACTTAATTTTTGGTATGTAGATGTATCATTTAAAAGATTTGACATTTTTGTATTGTAATCATTGACATTAAGTACTACTGTAACATTTCCTTTGTCAGCTCGAGTAACTAGTATATTTTTATTATTGTTTAAAAAAGTTTTTGTTTCATTTATTTTCTTAGCAATTTCTCAGTCAAATCTTGAAATAGGACATTTATTCTTTATAAAATTTTCTGACACATTGATTATTTTATGTCTAAATTCATCTCTTGATTGGGCAGGAATTTTTCTTATATTCGATTCTACATCCTTCACAATTTCAAAAATTATACTACTTCTACTTTTTGTAAACGTCGAACTGAATTTTTCACCCAACCTTAATATGTCATTAACATTTTCGGGAATTATTACATCTGAGAAATTGATTATCCACTTGTCATTTAAATTATTACATTTATGATAATTCAGTACATTATTAAGATTGTTGTTAATGTTTAGAATATTAAATTTGTTGCAGAAAGTATTACTCTTTTTGTTGTTACAATTAAAATTATCTTTATTATAATTAACCAAATCATTAAAAAACTCTATTGGTAGATCCTGTTTTAATATCGATTCAATATTTTGCAGACTGTTAGACAAAAAATCCAAATGTTTATGAATATCTCTTATTTCATTATACAATATACGATGTTTTATTTTATTACAAAATTCGTATAAATCATTCCTAATTTTTCTATTATAAATTTGTATCTTATGAACATTTTTAACAGAATTATGTATATGTTTTGGAAAAATTCCAGCCTTTCTACAATTAATTAAAAATTCTTTCTTTTGTATTACATTTTTAATTTTATATTTTAATCTATTATAAGATTTAACTTTTTTAAAAATATCAAAACCAAATTCAGACCTTACGTAATTGTAAAACATTATAATTTATAATCAAAATATAATTCGATAATACAAACACAATTAAATTAAAATTAAATTAAATTCTATAGTTTTCCGTTCATGAATAGTAAATTTAATATACAAATTTTTACGTCCTTCCAAATTATTATTATACTGCGCATAATATAACTGTCAAATATAAGATTTTGTAAACGAAAATTGCGTACATTATATAGGCGTTAGTTTTTGTTCATTAAATTTTATACTAGTATGTTTTTTCATTCAAGAATATTTTACACTGAGAGAAATCTGATGCAATTATTGTAACAAACATAACCTCGATTAATCATATGGAAGTACTCGTGACAATTTATGCTTGAATCCAAATAAAATTTGCAAGGAATCCAACGTTTCTTAGCAGTCAGTTCTGCTTAAAAAATTTGCTCGAACGCCAACTAGTTTTTAGGCGGAGTTTATACAACACAAGCTTACCCGCGTGTACACATAAAGGCGCGCAAACGTAAACACAGAAATGTGTGCGTCTTTTATGTATACACGCATCCCTACTGAAAAATCCTATATAGGATCCTACATAGGATCCTATATGGAATCCATATGGATTCCTATGAGAATCCACGTAGGATCCTATATAGGATCCTATATAGGTATTGTCCTATAGGAATCCATGTGGATTCTCATAGGAATCTATGTGGATTCCTATAGGAATACATGTAGGATCTCATATAGGATCCTACAGAAGCGTCCCAAAAAAATTTTTGTACACCCCCCTACATAGGATCCTACGTAGGTTCCCATATAGGATCCTATATAGGATCTTTTATGGGCGCCCAAAAAAAATTTTGAACACAGAATTAATTGTTTTTTTTTAACAACTTTATTCAAATATACATTAAGCACCATTATAAGGACGAAAAATATTTACTGCGCAGGCGTAAGTATTGTAGAATACGTAAAAGACGACTGCGCATGAGGAAGGGGTAGGAGGGTGTACAAAAATTTTTTGGGACGCCTATGCAGGATCCTATATGAGATCCTACATGTATTCCTATAGGAGAGTCCACATAGGATCCTATATAGGACTTGTCCTATAGGCGACCTATAGGAATCCACATAGATTCCTATGAGAATCCACATGGATTCCTATAGGACAATACCTATATAGGATCCTATATAGGATCCTACGTGGATTCTCATAGGAATCCATATGGATTCTATATAGGATCCTATGTAGGATCCTATATAGGATTTTTCAGTAGGGATGTTAGTTTGTGTTGTATAAACTCCGCCTGAAAACTAGTTGGCGTTCGAGCAAATTTTATAAGCAGAACTGAGTGCTAAGAAAAGTTGGATTCCTTGCAAATTGTATTTAGATTCAAGTATAAATTGTCACGAGTACTTCCATATGCTTAATCGAGGTTATGTTTGATACAATAATTGCATCAGATTTCTCTCAGTGTAGTATTTCAATAAACATTCAATTGTCTTAAATACTATTTTTATTAAGCAGCGATGTTACTTAATTAAAAAAAAGGAAAAACATTTTACCGTTTGCATCTTTTTAAAATTGTTAGTAATATTTGTTACCATTTGTTATTTGTTACCATTTATTTCCATTAAAATATGTCAAAACCGCGGGAATCAATTGAACTCAATATAAGAAAACTTACTTCTCAAAAATATTAAATAAATCCTCTTTTCTAAACTTATCCTAACAACAATTTTTAGCTTAACAACCGACCAACTAAACCAACAAAAAGGGAATTTATTCTTACCGAAATCCGTTGGGCGCCTGTCCAACTAATTAGCCATCGTAACTACCAACTTCACTACCGAAAATACAAAACTGAAGTTTACATTCAATTTACGGAAACTAATTTTTCTGAATTGAGAGAGAGGAGCTTTTCGTTTGCTTGGCTAGCTTAGCTGAAAACAAGGGAGAGTGGGGAGGTTCGTCTATGTTAGAGAGTTCAAAAAAAAGAAAAAGACTATATTTCAGAACAATTAAAACAGTTTAATCAATTAATTAGATTTAGAATTTCTGATAATAATCATGTTCGAGAACATTCCAGTTGAGGACTTTAACAAAATAATAATTAAAAAATTAATAAAAGAAAATTGAAAACGTCACAATATCATCTGAGATTTGAAAATCAACATTGCTTATGGATAGCAGTTCAGTATTCATGATTCTACGCAATTATAATCAAAACAAACAAAAAAAAACTGAATTCTACTAACAATCGGAAATAAAAATCTAATCGTAGCTGAACAATGAAATTTTCCACTCCACGCGTCACAATTTAATAAAGTGAGATTTTATTATACATGAGATAATTAAAAGGAATAAAATTGCCGACTAATTTCCTGGAGGCCAACGCCATTTTCTCGAGAAAGATGAGTTTTATTATTATTAACAACTTAGATTTCAATTTTATTATTATCTTAAACGAAATGAACAACTCACTAAACTACAATCTGGTTTATCGGCAACATGGCGTCTCGGAATTCACGACAATTCACTATCAAACGAAAAGGAAATTTTACCAAAATGGTATTCTAACTATATTTGAAATTCAAATCACGCAAAGAATAGGTATAGTTAACAGTCGACTATTCGTCAAATAATATCATGACCGGTACTTGAAATTTACTAGGAAATCTTTGACTCGAACGTCTGAGCACATTTTTATTCTCATCTAATAGGTACTCAAAAGAGAAATCAAATACAAACTTTTCCGACATTTAACTAGAATCCAAGCTCCCGAAATTTATTATGATTTGATTAGGTTATTCTGACACCAAAAATTCACTTTCACTCAGCCAGATTAATCCAATTTAAAACCGAAAACTAGCGTGGCGTGCTTCAGCCTTGTGCAAATTAATACATAAGTGAAATTTTAATAAATTTAAAAGAAAACAATATCGAGCCAGAACGTAATGAAAACGACTTACCTACAGACTTTAATGTCGTTGAGATCTGTGGTCTCTCTTTTTAATATAATATTTTAATCTAATCTATTTATCTCTTAGAAAATCAGTATCTTTTAATAGCGTGTCGGACAATTCGAGAGCAAAATTTACAGTGTCAGATATTCTCAAAAATTCCATAAAGACCCGTGAACAATATTAAGAGCGGAATCTTCGTAGCTGCGATCGACGAGTCCTCTGTAGCGTTGCTGAGCGCTGATTGGTGGACACATTTTCATAACTATGACTTCAACAGGCAAAACTAACTCATCTGTTACTGTGCTCCAGTCTTGTTTTTCAGTTAACAACAAAATCCTAACAATAATTTCCTCCAGTGAGCTCATCTATTACAAGTTCGAGTCTTACAACAACTGAAGGAAAACGTAACCAAATTTCAACGCACAAAATGCTCATCCGTCATGAAGCTGGAATCTTGCGACTTTTGTGAGTTAGTGCTTAACAAAGTTTTCTTTGACAGGCTCATCTGGTACTGTGCTCGAATCTTGCACTGTCTAAAGGTTTCCTCAGGTAGGCTCATCTGTTACAAGCTCGAATCTTGCACTACCAAAAGGTGGACCTGGTTCCAAATATTTTCCTCTCATCGTGCTCATCGGTTACAGTGCTAGAGTCTTGCGGCGACGTTGGTATTTTTATTCCAAAACGTAACGACGCAACGATACCCTGTTGAGTCCTTTTTATCATCGCTGAAGCTGGCTGACGATCAACAAATCTAGCAAATACGGATTATTGGTTGGTAGGAATTTCCACGTTGGTCGGTGACTCCTGTCAGAAAATGTGTGTCTTCGCAGCTCGTCTTCTTCTATTTCGCAGATTCCTGAATTTCTCGAACTAATATAAAACAAAAAAAAAGGAAAAAAACTGCAGAAACATAACCAATAAAACATTGTAGCGCATTCGTGACCGATTCGTGGAGTGGAGTTTCAGTGAGGACCTTGCTCTCAAAATATTCGAAATTTATAAAAATTAATAAAAGGAAAGTATTAGTGCAATTTCATTATTCTGACGCAATTTTTGTGACGTGCAAAATTGCAACGTCACAATTAATTCATATATGTTAATCGATTAACTAATTTATTCTGTGGTTTATTATATATTTCTACATAAACAGGATTCCCCATTTCAACCACATTTTTTAACAGAAAAAAACTCAGATTTTAAATTTAGTAATTCAAACTTAAAGCATGTTTTAAAATAATTTAATTAAACTATGAAAATTAATTTTTTATAATTTTAAGTACCTACCTATTTACTTTTTAATAAAAACGTTTTTTAATAAAATTAATAATTTACTATATTTCTTTAAATTTGTTTCATTATATAACAGCTTAATAATTAATTTATGTAATAATAATTCATGCTATTTCATATGAAGCGATGAAATCAAAAATCAGACAAGTTCCTTTTAACCTATTAATTACAGATATTTGAAAATTGAAGTACGAAAACAATTTGTAAACAGTCCCCAAAGTTTAAAAAGCACGTTCCCGAAATACAGAGTTGCTACAGATTTGCAGCGCTCGCTAGAGTTGAGACAGTGTCGTTCGGAGCCATCGAATTGTCCATTCGAAAATATTGATACGGTTGGTATGGATATGTGTGTGCGTGATAATAACGTTCTTTCCGTGTTTATTTCGCCGCATTGTTAAAGATGTGTAATCAGGGCCGGATTTATATGTAGGCAAACTAGGCAACTGCCTAGAGGCCCCCACCAAAAAGGGCCCCCACCAGCTATAATATTTCCCACAAAAAGAACTTCGAAAAATATTTTTAGGCATTTAAAAATCTGAAAAAAAAACTCAGTAAGAAAAAGAGAAAATTAAAAAATATTGAAATTTTATGATTTTTGAAGAAAAAGAAAAACTGTTCAATCTTTTTTAATACCTTCTTTGTTCAATCTATTCGAATCCGGTGATACCACCAACTTTTATCGAAAAGTCAATTTTTACTAACGTTTCTTAATATTATACAATCCAAATGAATCTCTTTATAACGAACAAAATAAAATGTATATATATTTTAATACCCTCAGTTCAGATTATTGAATCCAAATAAATCTCTTTATAATGAAAATAAAATTTAAAAAAATGAATATTTTTGAATACCCACTTTATATAGTACATACAGTTCTTTAATAATCTGAACTGTAGGTATTCCAAAATATACCTTTTTTCATTATAAAGGGATTTATTTGGGTTAAGTAAATCTGAATTATGTGTATTAAGAAACTCTCATTTTATTATTTTATTTATAGGAGGAATCATTTCGGAAAAATATATATTTTTTTTCATCATAAAGGGATTCATTTGGATTTAAGGTATATCTCCCGAAAAGTCGTTTTCTTTAGATTTCCTTTAAACTTTGGAAATTAGTTTAAAAAGATATGATTTATGTACCTGCAAAATTCCAAGTTGACTAGGGGGCCGATAGCGGAGATATTAAAATTTGAAATTTCACATTTTACATGTTAAATCTATAATAAGCCTTGCGCATCTAACCCTTTGAGGTACAACTTGAAAATTCTTCTTTAGGATTTAAAGAAAAACTAGTATGTTATTTATAATTAGCCAAAACGTCATATTTGAAAACCTGAATATTACTGGCGGGCCCGTTTAAAAAACAAATAATAAACAAAATTTATCTTTTTGATTCAACTGAATGCGCAGTAGCATAAACAGTTGTCTGAAGTGAGAATAGTGAACACACATATATGAAATAGTAGCATGATTCTTGAGTGTGAATGTAATAAATTGTCTCTAAGCGATAGTCAGTTGAAAATTTTTTTAGGAAATGTCATATACTGTGAAGGTAAACTTTATATGGACTGCTTTATAAATTTTTGAGAGTGAATGTAACCAAGAGATATATACCTTAATAAATCTGTACTGCGGGTATTCTAAAATATTCGTTTTACTTTTGTTTTATTTTCATTATAAAGGGATTTACTTGGATTCAATTAATCTTAACCATGAAGTAGTATAAGGAGGCCCCATTCTCATGAAAACTTGAAGCAGATTTCCCCGTTTCTCTTACAAATTAGCGAAAGTGGAGAACCAAGCGAGATAATTTGGAACTTCGAAAATTCGTCTGCTACAATGAGTTTGCTAGTCACTTTTCCCGCCTGATCCGACCTGATTCCTGCCTGTTTGTAGGCAGCCATTTGCAAAAAGCATTTCAAGTGTGTTAGTAATTGCATGTACACAAAAATGACATTGTGTGTCTTATAATTCTAAGCTTTTCCGCTAGGTTCTCCACTATCGCTAATTTGTAAGAGAAACGGGGAAACCAGCTTCAACTTTTTCAAGATTGAAAAATATTTAGAAACGTATATTAATTAGGATTGATTTTCGAATAAAAGTAGATGCTATCGCCGCACTGAGAAAAATGAATGTTTAGAATTAGATGTTAAAAACAAGATAGTAACGCTTAACCTCAAAATATTAAAGGTTAACATCTAAGATATTAAATTTTAACATCTAGATATTAAAGTTTAATATGTATATGTTAACCCTGAACATCTAGATAGCTGTCCCTATGTTAAGTGATAAATATGTTAACCGTTAACATCCAGATGTTAAGGGTAAACATCCATTTTTCTCAGTGCGGATACACATGTATTGGACAAAAAAGGTATTCAAAAGTATTAACAAATTCTAATACTTTTCAATTCCTCTCTTCTTACTGGGACTTTTAGAAAATAATTGTAAGTTTTTTAGAAATACAATTAGCCCGCTCATTAAAAAAGTGTCAAGTTTTGAAACTGCTTTTTCGACTTCAGTAAATTTCGGAAAAATCAATTCCTTGCATAGGCCTCCACCAGCGTCTGCCTATGGCCCCATGTTTGGTAAATTCGGGCCTGTGTGTAATTTTATACTGTTGAATAAATAAATGAAAAAAAAGTTTAGGTTCTGCGTTGCTTGCGTAACATCTCGTGTTCGATTCCCCTCTTGCGTGCGATTTTTCTTCTTTAATATAAATGTTGTATATATTCGTTGTAATAAATGTATGAATATTTTTGTAATGTTCAGTTACAAACATTGTTTACAATAGTACACTATGATAATAATGTATAATAATAATGATAATTTGTCGATTCCTAAGAGTGTGAGCTACCACACTCGCCTTCGGCTCGTGTTGTAAACCTCCCACTCTAAAGCTGGCTCTACATACAAATCTAATTTTGATCCGACACGACATGTCGGACCCGACTTGCACGAGATAGAAAAGGACAGAGACTCTCATTTATCATTTTCTTATGACAATAAAATGAAAAGTTTTCTTGACAAAAATTGTCAAAGTACAGTGTTCAGGTGAATAGAGACAAGTGTTTGACAACTCACGTCAGGATTTTTTCTCCGCTCTTGACTTTTTATCTAGTTAGGAGAGAATTAAATAAAAAATCAAAGTTATTTTCTGATTATATTTTATTATATTTTTTTTTTTTTTGTCAAAAGAGTGTACAGTTTTTCTGAAAAAAATGGTTACAGTGGATATTTTTGGAAAAGGGGTGGGACGGGGGAAATGTTTTTGAGAAAGTCTGCAAATTTTGTCCTTCCAACACCCTTAAGACAGGAATAAGACAAATTTTAATATTTAAAAAATAAAACTGTCGGGGTTACATTAAATTCTTTAAAAAAATCAAGTGTCTGAATTTACCCCGACGGGTGGCCGAATTTACCCTGCGAAATTGTGATTTTAAAATTTGGTATATACGAATGTTAAAAATTATCTATAAACAAAAGTAAAAAAGACAAATCAAAAACTCTTTTATATTTTGGTAGTAGGAATGATAAGCTTTTGAATGATTTAAATTAACTTGGATTTAAAAAATAATTTTCTAGATTTTTACATGTCTGACCAAAAGTACTCGGGTTTACCCCGGTCTCCCCTGTTAAAAAAATCATTTCAATTTTAAGTAAATATAAAAAAAAATTAATGTTTTTGTTTCGAAGGTTTCTTGCAGGGTATCTGAAACAATAACTAAGAAATAAAATGAGACATTTTATGCTGTGGTTGTTTATAATTTATTTGAAAGCATATTATACAGTACGAAAGTTTGCTAATTATTGAAACAAGTTTTTGTCCTCTGTTATTAAATATTTACCATTGAACAAGATGAATTAATATCAAAACTCCAGTGTGAAGTTTCGAACTAGCTTCAATCTGTAAATACTAGTTGATCCTCGTTCTCAGTTTTAGTATTAGTGTCGACTTGCCTCATTCTTATATCAATTTTTCCCTCACCATTGTAATTTGGTGTTGTTTCTAAAGAAAGTTAATAAAAATAATCAATGTAAAAATTATGTACACATTTTTAACAATATACAAATTACACATATTCGAAACTTTAAGCTATATTACTTCAAGAAATCTGCAAGAAGTAAGGGCACTTTTACAGTTTTTTTTACAACTTTTTTTCTATTGTTTATCTCACGCAGCGTGACCCCCCCCCCCCCATCCCTCTCTCCTAGGACTGTGACGTAGTTTGTAAATGACCCCTTTAATAAAAATCATGATGGAGTGAGTGAAAAAGACTTATTTTAAGTAGACAAGTTTAATTTTCCATTTGCCTTATTCCAATGAGACAGGTTACACCGTCTAGCGTATGATACGCTACTTTCGAAAAATCACCTTATGATACGCTTTTTAACTATGTTGGCGTCTGCGCAAAAGTAAGTTGTCATGGCGAAGTACTAATGAGCAGTCGCAGTAATATAAGCTAGCTTATCATAAGGTGATTTTTTGGAAGTAGCGTATCATATAAGATAAATGGTGTAACCTGCCTCAATGATAATTTTAAAAAAATTTACCTAGGGGCATTGAGGTGTAAAATAAGTTTCTTAAAGAAAAATATTGTTATTATGGGTGAAAATACAAAACGTTAAAATCCTGTTTTGAATAAATAACACTTTTTGTGCTGACCCTCTCATTGCGGCTGACATTTCAATATCAAGTCAATAACACAGTAATTTTACATCGTAATATTACTAATATTACAATATTATATCACTGTGATATTCACGTTACATTACGTGCTGCTTGGGTTGCGGCTAGAAGTTTCTGGCGTTCACATATTGCGATAATACATTAATTTCTGGAACTTTTTATGTAAAATAGGTTAAAAAATAATAAGAACCTTTTAGTTTAATGCAAAATAAAATGTGAACTGAAAAAGTAAATATTTGTGGATGGTTTGTGGGTTTTTTGATTCTACTATATTTCTATATATTTTAGGTAATAAGCAGTGGCGTAACAATAGGGGATGCAGGGGAACCAAAACATCAGGGCCCACGGGGGCTGGGGGCCCCCAAAAATGAAACAGATTAAGTTTTTTTTTTAGTATTCAATATCGCTTTATAGATTCCGAAAGGCCCCAAAATTTTTTTCCCATCAGGGCCCCGAGTTTTCTAGTTACGCCACTGGTAATAAGGTAGGATATGTACATATTTATGAAATTCTTTTTTAACTCTGTTTAAATGACAAAAATCCAAAAAACGTCTTTATAATAATTACCTAATGACTTTAAAATACATGAAAATTTTCTAAAACGATCTTTCTAAATAATAACACCGGCACACAAGAAAAATTAATTTGAAGTGATAAATATTAGACTACACTGAGAAAACTGGAGTGTTAAATTCTCATGGTTAAAAAGTTATTTTATTAATCAGACACTGCATATAATAGCTCTTACACTCTACTATATTTTTTATTTTGTAAACATGACCCATAGTTCATAATTTCTCTTACACTCTGGAGAGTCAAGCTGACGAGTTGGATGTTCAATTATATAATATGCGAATGTAACCGAATTTTCAATAATAAATGAATAAAGATAAATACAATTTGTCAGTTTGATATGGGTTAAAATTTTTTCTTAATGTGTTTATTAACGAGTAAACAAATAACTTGGTTATTATTAACCTCCTAAGTGATGAAATTATATCAACAGGATTCTCATTGATTTCGACGATCCTGATGCTTTTAATTACATTATGCTTTCTGTAATTTAAAAGAATTCTATATTTTTTTAACATTTTATATTATTTTATTTTTAGATATTTTAAATTTGATTTTAGGTTCTAAATACAGATATGCACACAAAATTTATAGAGAGTAAATATAAGGGTAACGTTTGTATTAAAAATTGATTCAAATAATTATTAAACTATCGTTTTTAAAACTGAATAACATTGCAACACGTAACTACAATATTTTGGAATACCTATTTAAATTATTTTTTCTATCCAAAAGGGACTTAATCTTTGCTGCAAAGATAGTATAAATTTTGTTAAACTTTTTTTAATTATTTGCAAAAAGTTAATACAAAATATAAGACAATCATGAGTTAATCATTTAAAAATATAACAATTTGTTGTGAATAATTATTTTTCCCACTTAAATTAAATATTTTGAAAATTTTAAATAAATGCTTCCTAAAAACTGCATCCTTTTTTTAAAAAAATAAGTAAACCCTATAAAACATTGTAATTTACCCTTCTGGAGTGAAAAACATATTTGACACTCTGAAGATAATAACCTTCATACAATAGAGTCTTGTCCTATAGTTAACATTGCAATATTGTCACGTTTGACACTCCTCCAGGTAAATTTAATTATTCTTTTTTCTCAGTGTAATCAACTCTTACGCATTTTGGGTTGCTGAATCCGAAACCGGAGTCGGTTTTCAAAACTTAGCTCTCACTTGTTTTCTAACCTCAAAAAACCAAAAATTTAAGTTTTACCTGCTGCAGTGTGTATAAAAACTGTAGAAAAAATATGAATCTTAAACTATTGTAAACTTTAAAGTAATACCTTTAATTTAAGCCCAGAAAACTTAAAAAATATTCAGTAGTTCCCGAGATATGAGTCAAAACGTAAAAGCATATTTTTCTAAAAAACCATAATTTTCAGATTAAGTCACGATTTGTTTGACTTTTAAGGAAAAAATACTTGACGTTTTTAATCATATCTCGGGAGCTACTGAATATTTTTTAAGTTTTCTGGTCTTAAATTAAAGGTGATACTTCACAGTTTACAATAGTTTGAGATTCATATTTTTTTCTACAGTTTTTATGCATACTGCAACAGGTTAAACTTACATTTTTTATTTTTTGAGATTAGAAAACAAATGAGAGTCAACTTTTGAAAACTAACCCCTGTTTTGGATTTAGCGGTCCAAAATACGTAAGAATTGACTAGTCTGGTCTTTAGCACTCGAAATTAATTTTTTTTGTGTGCCGGTGTAATAATAAATTATATTTAAAATGACTTTATCACTCCGTAAAGTTATTAATTTTTAGGAAACTATCAATCACTCCAAGTCAATAAGAAACACACAGATGTTTTTTACGTTTTGGCAGCTATGCTGTTCTCATCAGAAACTAAAAAACTTTTTTATTAATAAAACTTACAAACAAAATATACAAAAAATTCAAAGAATTTTTTACATTAAAAAATTAGTTTATAGAAGTAAAATTACCATTAACAGATTTTAAAAAAAATATATTAAGTATACACGTAAAAAAACTGGAGTTCAAGTTACTTCCCCTGGAGTAATGAGAATCACAAAAAATAGTAATATATAGTACAACTACAGCCTGGAGTAAAGGTTAACATAACTGTAGCTACATTCACTTCAGTTGTGGCTGCTGTCATCACAGCCAGGAGTATTTTTACTACTAGTTTCCTGGAGTAGACGTAATTACAGCATTTTTTTACGTGTAATCATATAAAGTTATAAATTTTAAAATATAAATATTACAGACAAGTTGCTACAACGGCACAAGGTCATGAACTGACAGTAATATATTGTAGTCACAATACTCGTCTATAGTTAAATTAAAAATCAAAACATCATCAATAACGGAAACAGAATAAATTATAATATTAATTTTTCATAACGCAGTCTTAAAAATGGCGTGACTCGGTTCTCTGTAGATCAGGGGCGGCGAAAGAGGTCCACATCGTGTGTGGAGTTCAGATGATTTTTGAAGGGTGGGGGGGGGGGGTAAAGACTCAAATTTTTGATGTAACTATTACCTTAATCAATTTTATCATTCTTCACAAGACAATTTTTTATTTCATTTATACACTTTTTGCGCAGATTGTAACTATAAGCATTGCTTTTAATAATAGAAAACTTTTAAAAAAATATTAATCCATATCATGGCGTGTGGAAATCCACACGCGAAAAAATCTGGTGTGTGGACTACTCCACACTATCCACACAACTGGTGCCGCCCCTGCTGTAGATAACCAGAAAGTTGCAGATTTAAGAACGATTCACTATGTGACGTCAGAGTGCAAACAAGTACAGTCCAAATTGCATGTCCCCCACTTTTCTACTTTTCTTGCACGCACTGTTTGACCAACAGAACAGAGTCGATGTCTTTAGCGTGAGTAGTACAGCTTCAAAATCTAACCTGACCGTATCACTAGCGCGACGTGTTGACAAGTAAAAAAGTGTGAGACATTCAATTTGGATTGTATTTGTGTACACTCTGACGTGACATAGTGAATCATTCTTAATTCTGCAACTTTCTGGTTATCTATACAGAGAACCGAATCACGCCTTTTATGACTTTGTTATGAAAAGTATCGTTCGTAACTGCGTGAACAAAGCAGTCGTTTTGAAACTCGCGCAATTTTTGCAACTCGTTTCACTCGTTGCAAAAACATTGCTCTCGTTTTAGAAACGACTGCTTGTCACGCATGTTACGAAATATACTATAAAATCGCAATATCATATAACTGACCATGTACTTTTTACTCCATCTATTAATCTTAAAAAGAGAAAAAGTTTGTTTGTTTAATTTAAAAAGAAATTATTAATTTTTTTATTAATTAATAACTTTTTCAACTGATAAGTTACTCGTTTTAAATGATTCTTTTCTTATTTTAATATATTTCGGACACTCGCTTATTAATTTTTTTTTTCTTAAATTAAACTAACAGACTTTTTCTCTTTTTAAGATCAGTATAGATGAAATATAAAATAAAGGTCAGTCATATGATTTTGCGATTTTAAATTAATATTATAATTTATTCTGTTTTCGTTATTGATAATGTTTTAATTTTTAATTTAACTATCGTTGCGTCTTGTGACAATGATATTATTGTCAGTTGATCATCTTTTGCCGTTGAAGCAACTTGTCTGTAAGATTTATATTTTAAAATTTATAACTTTGTAATGATTATACTTAATATATTTTTTTAAAAATTGTTTAATTGTAGGTAATTTTACTTTTATAAACTAATTTTTTAATGTAATAAGTTCTTCGTATTTTTGGTTAATAATATAATAATATTAATAATAATAATAAGTTTTATTAATAAAAAATTCTTTTAGTTTCTGATGAGAACACATAGCTGCCGAAACGTAAAAGACATCTGTGTGTTGTTTATTGACTCGGAGTGATTGATAGCTTCCTAAAAAATAAATAATAATAAATATTATATAAAACTGAAAACTATAGTCTGAAAACTAATTTAACATTTGAAGTATTTCAATTATTATTTGTTATTAACAGCTTTTCTTAGATGTTGTCAGTTAAATGTTTACGAAAAAAGTCGATATTTGTGTGTGTTTTTTGAAGTTTTAGCACAAAAGCGAACATTAGTCATTTTTATACATTTTTGCGATTTTGAGGCACTAGTTTTTCAAATCAATTTGTTTGAAATTTTCTTTCGCCTAGTCTACACCTACAATTCTTCTGAAGATCGAAGAACAAAATTTCAATCGATTGACGTGTTATAAGCGTAAAAAGAATTACGTTTTCTTTAATTGCTAAAAATCAAATTTCAGGGTAAATATTCATGATACGATTTAATTCGATCCTGTTCTATTCTATAATAACCCAAATGGGATTTTGATAGTTTCGATAAGATCTTGAGAAACTAAAGTCAAAAAATGAGTGCACATTTGTCATTTCATGACCTTAAGAATGTTTCACTGTGTCAATTTTATATTTCAAGTTTTGAGATACGTCATCATTTACTTACCCGTAGTGCGTGTGGAAAACAAATTCATTGAAATATTTAATTATTTAATTTTTAAATAAAGAAGGTTAATTATGTTAACCTTGGCTAAAGACTCTTATTACTATTTATTTTAGAATTAAAAAGTAAATTTCGGATTTAATTAACATAAAATTTTGAAAAAGTAAGGTTATGAAGATAGAAAATTTAATTTTTACAACAAATCATGCCTTTAAATCTTCTTAGGTTAAGATGATTTTAATTAATAAGTCAACTTTCGTAAATATTTAAAGATTTGCATTTTCCACTTTAAGTACTGGATGTACTTTATTTATATGTTGTTGCAAGAAAATAAATACTATTATTTGAACGATTTAAGCTCCTAGATCGACAGAAAGTAAAATTTTCAAGACATGTATAAGAAATTCGTAAAATGACATATGTTCTATAAAGCATCTAAAGGATTGGATTACAATGTTCAAGAATCTTCGTCAAGATATATATATGTTAACCGGATAACCGGTTTTAATATTAAAAACAAATTTCTAAAAAGTAAATGTAAAAGTTAAAAATTTTAAAGATGAGAATCATGTTTTTAAAATTCACATCTTACGACACAAATATTCTAGATATTCTATGAACATCCTCATATTTTTGCCAGGATTTGAACACTTATTCACAACCCAGATAACCAAGCGTACTAATCTGAAATATCAGGTATACCGGCACTATACTTACCATGTACCTTTGTATTGCACTGATATTATAGAAATAAGAGATCGAGCGCGCGCAGGAGCGCGCGTGCTTACGTTTTCTTTATTTCATTGTAGATCATAAACTTATTGTTTTATTTAGTGGTATAAGGAAGTAAATTATCCCCCTGCATAACGACGACTAATATAAGATTTTTTACTATGAGAAAACAAAAAAAAGCTTTAAAAAGATAAATAATAAATTAAGCCTGCAGTGAAAGTTAAAATATTCATAACGCAAAAATAACCGATAACTCTTTTACTAGTCAGTTCACTACCATATTATGATCATTCACCCCTAGCACCTAAATTTGCCTTAACTTTGACAACCTTTGCTCAAGTTTCTAAACTTACTGCAAACTTTCTGAAAGTTGTCGACACTTGAGGAAAGATTGGCAAAGTTGAAGCAAGTTAAGGTGCTGTGGGGGTTTTAATTAAATAATTAATTAACTAACCAATTTAACTATCAATATCTTAAAAAGTCTTCAAAAAACATTTAAAATTATTATTTTTTCATATGCCTTGTTTGTTTAATTAATGAAAGTTTTACAATATTGCACATTGACATTGTATGTTTGTTAAGAATGCTTTGTAGATGTAATGTGATACTTATTAGAAACATTTAAAAGTCAAGTCATTTTAACCTATAAACAAACTATTTCATTTGATTTTTTTGCACATATCTTACTATAAAATAGAACGTCACTATATTGTCTATTTTTTGTCCATGTATCCGTTTTGATGATGTATGATGATATGGATGATTAGGTTCTGTAGAGAGTATAAGCAATATCAATCTCTTGATAGAATAATTTTCATCTTTACTTTTTTGTTGTATTTTTTTCTTATTTTATGTCGATTAATCCTTCTCCATTGGTATTTCTGGCTGTTTCTGAATAAATCGAATAGAAAATAATTAATTTTCATACTTGAAACATATTTCAGAAATCAATACAATATGCATAGAAATATAACAAGCTATTTTAAAGCGTAGTATAACCAAATATGGAAGAAAAAGTGTAGTTCGGAAATCAAAAATAAAAAACATTTTTATCTGTCTAATATTTTGAAATATGAGTAATAATCGTTTTAGAAAAAATGCGAAACTCAACAATATTTTGATTTTTTAAAAACATAATAGGGTGGTGGAACCAATTGCTGAGGATGAACCATTTGCCGAGTTACCAAGGCAACAACTTAAAATATTACCAGAAATAATTAATTTCTTTGTGATTTTATACTTAATATAATATGTCACATCAATTGGTTCCTTCACCCTATGTTTGAATCATTTTGTATACAATTTACTTAAAAAATGACAGCTTTATTGCTTTGATCTTTAACGTAACTCTCCGGGGTGTCTTGGATGTTGTTTGAAACTAACAAGTATGTAGGACTACATTTTGTCATAAATATACGAAGAATTAACTTACAAATTAATTTTTTAATTGAATCATTCTCTATTTAATTATGGATTGTTAAAATCCAACAAACGACATTTTTCTTTTGTGGGTCGCTGATAACGAATCTGAAATAAGTAAGGAGCAGTGGCGGATCCAGACAAGCTTCTTGCAGAAGATATTACATGAGATAGCACTGTGGTGCTATCTCTTTCTCTCTCATTCTCAAATATAAGGCTTTTGGTGGGGAAGCCAATAACCTGTACCCCCCCCCCCCTGGATTCACCAATGGTAAGAAGAAATTAAGACCCGATCTTATTTTGTTAAGGGTAACACAAGCATTAGCCATCGCCTTCAGCAACGCTTCTTCAGATGACAAAGCCTTGGTAAGAAAAAAGGGATACATGTGTTCAACTCCGAAAAGGAAAGGCTAGTTTTTTCTCAAAAATAGAATATGAACTTCACAAGATGCAGGGAATTCCTCCTGGGGTCCTATCACGTAATTTTGAAAACGAAACTGAAAACGAAAACGCAAGTTCGATTTTCAAAATTTTTTGTGAAATGTCAGTTTGCCTTTGTGATTATTATGATCATTGTTGGTATTATGAAATCGTCACTATTTTGGGGATAATAGAATTTCAAAAGTTTAAAAAATTAACCACTTCGGCGGTATGACGCCAAAATTGGCGTCATGGGTGAAGTGTCCCATAGCGGTAAAAATGATTCAAAATGACGTCATGACTATTTCTCGATTAATAATATCTGTTGTGATTTTTTATGTTTGTAAACATTATTTTATTATATTTTAGGATTCTGTGATCACAAATATAATACTAAAAATTTAATTTTTTGAGGTTTTCATTGTTTTTTTTAGCAAGTTAAATATTGACGATTTTCAATAATTTTCGCGAATGGCGTCATACGTTTATTCAGTTATTATCTTTCATTTTTGGTTTATTTTCTTTAAAAATTTTTGTAACAAATATATCGTCTCAGGAGGACCCAGAGGAGGTCATTTGTATGTGAGGAGGGGCTACTTGCACCCACGTGAAAATTAAAATAAAAAAATTGAAAACTTATTTTTGTCAACGAATATCCCGTTTTAGGATGATCCGCGGGGGGTCATTTTTATGCGGAGTAGAGATGCATACGATCCAAGAAAATCGTATAACTCGCTCGACTTCACTCGATTAGAAAAAATTGTACGATATGTTTACTCGATTAGTCCTTTGTTTTAATCGGATCGGATCTTCTCATATTAACGAACAATAACGATACTGGCAATTGATTTTTGACGTTTGAAATAAAAAATGTTTATATTGCTGAAGTGCGCAACATTTCTGAGAAATGTAAACAAATTTTTTATACTATTTAAAATTATTCTATCTGTTAAAATTTTATTATACTCCTTGCGATCCTCAACATTGAGATATTCAGGTACAAAATTCTAATTTTGTATGGAAAATGATAAAAAATTGAAATTTCGAACCTGAATATCTCAATTTTGAACATCGCAAGGGGTACTGAAATTGTAACCACATAGAAGGAACATATAAGTGATTCCACTGACTTTCGTCTGAGAGGTGTTGCTGGCATATCTCAAAAATAAATTTATTTTATATATAAATCATTATTAAACACCGTAGAATTCATTTTTTATGAAGATTTTGTTAAATATTTTTTTTTTATTCAAAAATTGTAATTAAAGACGATAGATAAGGTTAAAATGGCATTTTAGTCCATATTTCAAACTGTTTATAATTGATAAATATAGGTTCAAATAAAATTTTGTTAAAAAGAAATGGTAATATACATTCTAAAGATTTCTTTGTAATAATTTATTTTGTGAATAAAGCTTAATTATAATAAGAAAAATCGATTTAATATGGATCTAAAAACTGTCAATTTTCGTCATATTTAACAGCATATTTTTTATAAAAATATTTAATAAAAAACTTTGATACTTACGTGGATTGAAAATCAATACATTAACTTTCTTTATTCAAGAAGAATGACTTAAAAAAAGTACAGTGCGCTTCCATTTAAATGACCTCCACTTTAAATGAACTTCCATTTTATTTGAACTTTTCCGTACATTTTAATTGAACAACATTATCCCTACCACAAAGTCACCGGAAAAGAGCAGAAAAGGTGCCAAATTTAAAAATCATATATTTTACATATTAAAAAAATAATTTTTAATAATATTTTTATGTATGTACATATTTTTGGAATAGCGAAAATCTTAACGATTACAAAGCTTTTTACATGAAGAAGCAATAAAAATAACAAAATCATAATTAATGAAATTTTTAAAAATTTTAATGTGCGACAGTATATAAGATTAATTATTATTAATAAAATAATAATAATAAGTGAAAATTTTAATGTGTGATAGTATAAGTATATAAGATTAATTATATAAAAGCCCGAAATATTCAATCAATGTTATTTTATCATTATTTATTAACTTTCTATAATAAAAATGATATTATCCACTAAATTATGTTACTTTCTTTAACTAAGTAATATTTTGATTTTTGATATAAAAATTCTTGTATTATTCCTTTATGTTAAAATTATACAATTATCTTTTAAATAGTCATATATTCTTTCGCGTTAATAATTTCATTATATCTCAATATATAATACATAATTTATGTCAAATCTCTATTTATTTATGACATAATTAGAAACCGATAATAATTTTTTCTAATATTCATTTTCAAATTGAAGAAATTAAACGAGTTTTGTGAGAATAAATCAGAAACAATTGTTTTATTTCATTATTTTTATGTATTTATAACAAAAATGAAAAAAGCTGTCTGACAAATTAAAATCTATAAATACTGTTCGAGAAGTAGTTCTTATTACTAAACATTACTTTTTCTTTACGAGTTTTTCACAAACTCGTTTTTTAAAATAAAATATAAAATATTGTATTTTAGAAATTTGAAAATACATTCTCAAACTTTGACAAACATTGTATTATAATAATTAAATTTAAAAGTATTACATCATATATCTTCACAGATTTTAATCTTATTTGCTAAGTTTGTTGGTAAAACATAAAAACTAATTTTTATATTTTTGTGGAATTAAATCTTATCGGTAAGTATCACATGAAGACTGATTTTTATATTTTCTTCGTAGACTGTAATTTTAATTGGGATACTCCCATAAGAATTAGGATTTATAAAAATTTCACAAACTTTAGTCTAAATGAATCGAAATTATAAATTAATTGATAAATATTTCAAAAATATTTTATAATCTTATATAAAACAGCAATGTAATAAAGTATATTAATATTTAAAAGCATAGGAACCAAGTATCTTTGCCAACTTTAATCTAATTCGCAAGTATTACGTAAATTTTGTCTTATATATTATCACATATTTGAGTCCTAATCGTTATCGTATCCCATCGAAACTTATTTTATATTTTCGTATAGACTTTAATCTTATCTGTAAGTATCACACGAGGAATTATTTAATATTCTTTTCGCAGACAGTAATCTAATTTGTGACAATCGCATAAAAATTAAGATTTATAACATTTTTACAAACTTTAATCTAAATTAATCAAAATAATAAATATCTTATAATTAATTAATAATTTGTCTTATATTTTTACATAGTTTATAGTCCTGCTCGTTAGTATCACATCAAAACTTATTTTATATTTTCGTGTAAACTTTAATCTTACTGGCAGGTATCACACGAGAACTTATATTATATTCTTTTCGTAGACAGTAATCTAATTTGTGACAATTACATAAGAATTATGATTTGTGAAGTTTTTACAAACTTTATCCTAGATTATAAATTAATTTATAAATATTTTAAAACTTTGTTATTTAAAACAATAAAACCAACAATATTACATAAACGAAAAATTACGTAATCGAAGCACATAAATGAAAAGTAATCGTTAATACCTGTGTAATACCTGTGAAAGTATATTGACTCATCCTGAGTATTAATTAGCAAAATCTGAAAAGCAGTTTTGATTAAGATTTTGATTAGAATGTTGCCTCACAAATCTTTGAATTGTACTGGCAGCATTGTACAAGTCTAATAAGGATACTGGTAATTCTGATTCCTCTTCATCATTCTCATATTGCCTATCTTCTAATAATGAAGAGGTATTTTCTTTTTCCCATGAAAAACTAAAACACTTCTCATATTTGCAGCTATCTAGCCAATCGACTGTTTGTTGCAGTGTAACGCCTTCCATATTAGGGAGCTTTTCTAACAAACCTTGAACATTCTCTAAGAACGGAATTTCATTTTCCTTGGCAGGTACACTGTCGTTATCAAGTGGTATGAGTGGTTTCCAACAATTTCGGATGTTTTGATCTGTTACTGTTTCCCAAGCTTTGGCAGAAATGTTGAAACAATCAGTTAATTGTACAGCCTTTAACGCTTTATCAAAACCGACAGCTGATTTTCCTGCTAACAAATATTTTAAAAATAGAGATTTGTAGCTTCTTTTAAACTTCTCTATAATTCCTTGATCAAGCGGTTGAATCAATGATGTAACGTTAGGAGGCAAGTACACAATAGTGCAAAAATCATCAAATTGATCCAAATCTTCTACAGGTGGATGACAATGTGCATTATCCATTATCAAAAAGATTTTCAAATCCCTATTATTTTCATAGTCATGTTTTTGTTTGACAGCAGGAATGAAACAGTTAGTGTACCAATCAATAAACAGCTGTTTATCCACATATGCGTTTGACTACGATTTGTAATAAACTGGCAGTTGTTTTGTATTTATATTTTTAAAGCAGCGCGGTTTTTTAGATTTTCCAATCACATATAACGGTACTTTATGCGTACCAGAAGCATTTGCACACGTCATAATTGTTATTCGACTCTTACACTCTTTTCTTCCAGTTGCGATTTTCTCACTTTTCATAGCATATGTTTTATTGGGTAGCATCTTCCAATATAATCCGGTTTCATCGCAATTGTAAATATAATCCAAATTTATTCCAAACATGTTGACGAACTCCGAAAAATAATTTTTAAACTTATCACCTGCTTGTGAATTTGCTGACAGTTTTTCCCCGTGAATATTCACCACACACAGACCATGTCGAGATTTAAAACCTCTTACCCAACTAGCACTGGCCTTAAAATTTGAATTTACCTGCTGTGTATTGCTAGTTTCACGTGCTATCATTTGAAGAACAGGACCTGTTTAATTTTATAATTTAAGATATAATTAAATCTGTTGTAAACACCTTTATATTAAAGAATAAAATAAGATATAGCTTTATAATAATTATTTATAATCTATACAATTTTACCTGTAACAGGTATGCCTGTATCTCTCATGTCACGAAACTGTTGAAAGACTATTTTATCAAATTCCGTCTCTTCTGTACCTCTATACCTTTTTCTGAAATTTAAATTACCATCAGATTCTTCTACAATTTTTTGTCCACGAAAAGTTTTATTTTCACTTTTTTTTATTGCCGCTATTGTAGATTTTGCTACATTAAATTCTCTAGACAAATCAACACTCTTCTCTCCATCGTTCAAGCGCTTTAAGATTTCCAAACGTTGAGCATAAGTTAAACTTTGGTATTTTCTTTTAGTCGCCTATAAAAAAAAGTTTATTATTTCCTTGAACATTTGAATTAAAAAAGTTTTCACTTTTTCGTTAATTTATTATTATTTATTAAAAATGCAAATAATGTAATGGAATGAAAGTATCTAAACATTAATATTTATATGTTTAATTTAAAAAACAAACCTTTGCCTCAGGAAGACTGATTCCTTCTTCGTAATATTAAAATCATAATTATCCAATGCAAATCTAATACAAATTTACTTTATATTATTTTTATTTTTGTAAACATTTTACTACACTGAGAAGAATTTCGTTTAAAGTTTATAATGTCGGACATATCTCAAGCAAATTCAAGTCAGGTTAGATGCTGTATATTTTGAGAACATTTGTATTTTAACAATGTCGAACATATATAACTTATACAATGTTTGGCATAATCGTTATTTAAGACACTATTATTCTGTTACTTATTAATGATTTATTCATATACATGTTATTTGTAACAGTTAACGTTCTTAAACTTATAAACTGACTGTTTTACAAATTATTTTTTAGATTACTACTTTATTTATCGTGTTCTTATTATCATTCTTTTTACGATTTTCAATTTAAAAAAGCATAATTTTAACTTATAATTTACATGCATACAATCTATTTATAAGTTTATTTTATTGAAATTGTTCTCAGTGTTATGTTTCTCACTTTACAATAAAATTATGAGATTGACACTGCATAACCTTTAAACAATCGATAAATTGACATTTCTTGTTTCTTACCTTCTTATTTTCGGAACTCTTAGACATTTTTTATATTAATTGTTCGCAAAACTGCAGCTACATATTTACACTATTTACATTGTACTTAATAGGTTAGACAACGTACGCCATTTGCTTTTCCCCTTACGCGCTGAACGTTTTTGGAATCTGCGCAGATGTGAGGAGAAGTACTGAGGAAAGAGTAGGAAGGGTCAATTAAAGTGTTCGTCCGGTCCCGACGAGGTCTATTAAATGGAAGCGTACTGTATTTTAATTATTAAAAAATTAAATTTCAAAATTGTAAATTCATGAAAAATACCATATTTCAACACATCATTTCTTTTTTCTGGAAGCTTTTAAATAAAGATTCAAAGTTTACACATATTTGAGTTTGTACAAAATATACACTATATTTAAATTTCAGGAGGGTATTTTGCTTAATTTCTGAAATAGTTAAGATTGAAATTTATTGCAAATGAGGTTAAATTTAAAAATTTTATAAATCTCCGAACTTACATATCTTACAAATTAAGCAAAATACACTGAAAGACTTTAGTAATTAATTTTTACTATCAGGTTTTTAATCTGGGATAATCGTGTAAAACAAAGATTTTTCCTAGCGAATATAGTAAATTTTCAATGCATGAAAGGAAAATTTTCTAAAAAAAATGTAAATAATTCTATCCTGAATTTAAATTTTTAAAAAAAACTGTAAATATTCTTATCCAAGTTTGAAACTTTACTATCCTCGCTGGGAAAATTTTTCTTTTTGCATGATTATCCCAGAATAATAGTTTTTATAGTAAAAACTAGTGAATAAACTATAAGAATTAATGTCAAAAGTATTTGAGTGTACCCTCGTATATTTTGTAGAAACTTAAATATATGTGTAAAGTTTCAATCTTTTAAAAGCATCTAGAAAAAAGATATGATGCATTGAAGTATGGTATTTTTCTTTTTTCATGAATTTACAATTTTAAAATTAAATTTTATAATAATTAAAATAATTTTTTAAGTCATTCTTCGTGAATAAGTTAAGTTAATGTATTGATTTTTAATCCACGTAAGTATCCAAGTTTTCTAATAAATATTTTTATAAAAAATATGCTGCTAAATATGACGAAAATTGACAGTTTTTAGATCAATATTAAATCGATTTTTCTTATTATAATTAAGTTTTATGCACAAAATAAATTATCACAAAGAAATCTTTAGAAATATTACCATTTCTTTTTAACAAAATTTTATTTAAACCTATATTTTTTTTATTAATTATAAAATGTTTGAAATGTGGACTAAAAACGCACTTTTAACCTTACTCTGTCGTCTTTAATTACAATTTTTTAATAAATAAAAAAATATTTAACAGTAGAATTTTCATATTAAATGAATTCTAAGTTGCTTAATAATGATTTATATATAAAATAAATTTATTTTTGAGATATGCCAGCAACACCTCTTAGACGATAGTTAGTGGAAACACTCATATAAAACAACGTTTCCTCACAATTTATAAAAAAACTCACCGAATATCTATTTTTTCATGTATAACTGACGGAGAAATACCTTAAGAATAAAAAACTGAAAAATTATTTTTGTAGTATTTTTTGCATTTTATTTCAATTTTTTAAAAAATACAACATGTCTATTTTGTAGACAATTTAAAAACGCAAGAATTTGTATATTTTAGACTTTTTTGTGATTTAAAAATTGGATAACTTAGTGATTTTTAAATAATCGAACATATTTTTAAATTTAATTTTTAAGGTTAGTTTTTTTACAGAATTAATTTAATTTCTGGATTCTTATAATATAAATGAATTAAGCATAAAAGCAGTTTCTACGAGTAGGTTATTTGCTCATAACATGAACACAAAAAGTTACTAAATCAGATTTTTATTAAATATTTTTTAAGGAATACAAACAAATATTCTTCTTATGTACGAATACGCAATCAATTTTACTACATTTTATAATTAACTTCAAATAACAAGGTTAAAACAAATTTTGAAAACAATTAATAATATTCTCTCGAGACCGATCGTTTGAACGAGTGATCGTCAAAACGGTACGATACAATACGATAATATTAAAACAATTGAACGAACGCTCGATCGTTCAAGTTATTTATCGTCATTTCTCGCTTGTATGCATCACTAATGCGGGGGGTGACTTGCACCCACGTGAAAATTAAAATCAAAAAATTAAAAACTTATTTTTGACAACAAATACGTCGTCTCAGGATGACCCACCAGGAGTCATTTTTATGTGGGTAGGGGGACTTGCACCCACGTGAAAATTAAAATAAAAAATTAAAAACTTATTTTTGACAACAAATATGTCGTCTCAGGATGATCCGCTGGGGTCCTTTTTATGGGGGGGGGGTGACTTGCACCCACGTGAAAATTAAAATCGAAAAATTAAAAACCTATTTTGGCTGCAAATATAGCGTCCAGCATTACCTACCCCCACATAGAAATGCTCCCGCTGCCCCTTCCCCCGATTGACAAAATTAAGTTTTCGATTTTTTGATTTTAATTTTCACGTGGGTGCAAGTCACCCCCCGCATAAAAATGACCCCCAGTGGTTCATCCTAAAACGGAATATTTGTTGACAAAAATAAGTTTTAAATTTTTTGTTTTGAATTCTCACATGGGTGCAAGTAGCCCCCCCCCACATACAAATGACCCCCGCTGGGTCATCCTGAGACAACATATTTGTGGCCAAAAGTAAGTTTTTTAAAAAATATAAACTGAAAATCAAGGACAATAACTGAATAGTGACGATTTTAAATTGTATACAATGATCATAATGATCACAAAGGCAAACTGATATTTATTTTTTATAATAAATTTAAACAAATTATAACGTCTTTCATTTGCAACCAAGGAATTCACATTAATTGAGCAAATTTTCAAATATCTAAATTCCACCCTTTTATTTGATTTTACATTTGATTTTACATATCCAGTTTTGTTTTCTATAGTTTTAAATAATAAGTCAATCCTCGCTGTATTTCTATTGACTGCCTCCTTAATTCCGTCTAGCTGTCCGCTCAGAAATCCCTTCATCCGGTCCATAAATTTATTTAATATTAAATCTAATCCTTCGTGCGGATTTTCGTCTGATAGTTTTTGTTCTATTGTCATAGGTTCGCTTTCGATTGATTTAAACCCTACTGATTTTCCCTTATTTGAAGTATTACTATAAACACGCATTTCGTCTGTGTACACTGTCTTGTTTACATTATTCATTGGCAACTTAATTTGC
The DNA here is from genome assembly GCA_037103525.1 of Ganaspis brasiliensis. Taxonomy (NCBI): domain Eukaryota; kingdom Metazoa; phylum Arthropoda; class Insecta; order Hymenoptera; family Figitidae; genus Ganaspis; species Ganaspis brasiliensis. The sequence continues at coordinate 244,437 of JAZKLR010000657.1, forward strand.
TCCACTCTTACATTTTTTTCTATCGATTCATTTACTCTGCTCTTAAAATTTGCTCCGACTAAATTCCCGGAAATCAAATCTATATTTTTTCCTCCTAACATTTTTGCGTAGGAAACATTAGGTTTCGCAAAATTTTCTAAGTGTTTTGCTCTTTTGTCCCTAATCTGTTTACTATTAATTTCCTGCTCTAAATGTTTTTGTTGGGCTTCTAATAATTTTGGGCAGCCTCTATAAGACGCTGGGTGTCCTCACTTTTCACAATGCACACAATACAAACTGTCATATACATTAAGATTTTCCTTATCGATTTTACATTCCCCCGGTCCATGTTTTATATTACATTTAACACATCGATACTTCCCAGTGGGCTTTAAATTTCCAAAAGATGTCTTTTGGACATAAAGGCCGACATAGGGACATCTTTCGGACATGTGTGCCCACTGGGTCCCTATTACAATATTTAGCCGACTGACCAATCCTTTGACAGTTGAAGCATTGAGTACTGTTTTTTTAAAAAAAATTTTCCCATTTTACCAGTTGATTTGAAATTCTGGTGATAGAAATTAATTCTGCGCTATTACTTTCCCCAGTTATTTTAACCAAAAAAGCCTCTCCCCCACTTTTAGCTTTGAAGAATTCTTTCAAATTTATTTTTTTTATATTAAGTATTTCCACTTTATTAAATTTAATCTTTTTTAATTCGTTTAATAACTCCCCTTCCCCATAGTCGCTTGACAGACCCTTTAAAACCTATGTTAATATTTTTTCCTCTTTGGGGGTACGAGTATGAAATGATATGTTATTATTTTTCAATGCTTCAAAAGTCACTTTAAAATCTTTATAGTTATCAATTTGTAATGCACATTTGTTATTTGTTAAATTTTTAAAGACAAAGTTTTTTACATTTAAAACCCTTACTAATATATCATTTATATCTTTTACCTCACAGTTTTGCAAAATAAATGTCGGAAGTTTCGATTTAAATTTGCCTCTTGCTGCTGTCCCTGAAGATTCCAGTTGATGCGTCGGGTAGTCGGATGTTGTTGCTTGCTTTTTTGACAGTTGTTCTGCTTGGCTCTCTCCTTCTGGTGAATCCCTTCCTCTTTTCGAAATCAATTTTTTTATTTCCGAGGTTTCTCTGAATGGTAAACTGACTTCTGCTGCTGTGAACACTACTGCTTCCTTCGAATTTATATGTGCTTGTATGACCTTATCCTCTGCTTGTTGTTCATGACTGAATGTAGATACTCCTAGCTCCAGGCTATCTTCTATTCCAGTATTTGATTTAGGATTTAAATTATTTATTTTATTGTTGTCAACTCTTTCTGATGTTAAACTTTCCAGTTCGTTTAGGTTTGTTTTGGCTATGACACTGTCTATCACCATGTTTTGAAAATCCATGGATCGTCTTTTCTCGGGTGCGTTCGTGCTTGCTTCGTGATCAGCTGATGACGTCGGATGAAGACAAGATGGAAGTCCCTCATCTGAAGCGGTTCTCTTGCTGCTGTTCTCTGGGATCAGACTTTTTATAATTGATTTTAGCGCTGCCTGATTTGAGGATGAATTTGCCAAATCCTTTAAATTTCTGACCAACGTTGCTTTATCTTTCCTTGCTGAACCTCTTTGACCTTTTGTTGCGAACGTAGGTCTGGGGTTTGCACTTGTTTTTTGCGACTTTTTAGGGTCTTTTATGAACCTATCAGTTTCGACACTGACACTGTAAATTTCAATATTGAGCACTAATTGTATCACAAGATCTGATGGATTTCCATCAAGGTACTGGATTTTCCAACAACTGTAGAAAATTATATTCACCCACACTATCAAAAATAACTTCCATAGAAGTAACAACACTAATACTGCCGTACTAAGGAAAAACTTAGGCAAACGACATTTTGGTCGAACTGGGAAAATCAAGAAAAACTGTTTGCATTAAGAACCCTGATATAGACTAAAAAATTGTTCAATTTAACTTCACATACTGTTTAAAATGATAGTGTCCTATTTAATTCTGAAATCAAAAGTTAATTGTTTAAACAAATTATATGAAAAAATTGATTTGCGAGTTATTTTAAATACAAATACGAAGGAAGAAGTTAAGCAAAGTCGTTTGCGTATTTTCTTCCAAATAGGTAGGCGTACGCGGACCCTTGATCAGATGGAAGAACTTAGGCAAACGACAATGACGTGAGTGACGTCACATTCTGTGTATTGTCAAATTGCAATTGCGTAGTCCGCTCAACTCTCTTTTTGATGGAAGAACTTAGGCAAACGCCATGGGTTTACAAGCATGTCGTTTGCGTAGTTTTTATTTCGTAAGCAGCGCTCAGCTTCGACCACGTTTTCGACACAAATAACACGCTAGTGACTTTGCCTAAGTTTTTCCTTCTGATCTTATACCCGTGCTCGAAGCCTCGTACGATTTTTGGACTACGCAAAGCACTTTGCTTAAGTTTTTATCAAGTATTCTTTCATTTTCTAGAGTTTCTAAGATTTTTAATATTAATTTTTGACAACAAATAATTTTAAAAAATGATTTAAACTATAACTAACAGGTGCAGTTTTTTTCAACGAATCCATTGATACCAAAAACTCATTTTTCGTCAAAATGTCGTTTGGCTAAGTTTTTCCTTAGTACGGCAGAATAATGATCGGGATTTTCGGCTCACGACGCCATTTTGCTCAAACAAATGCGCCAGAATCACCACGCTACACAGACCGAAGTCTAGAATTTTAAGTTCTCCTGGTGAATAAAAGCGAACACCGTGCACTAATTTGCTTTTATGAGATGAATTGACACCAGCTAAATAACTCAGCCACCCTCAGGGGAACTACACTCGAATCTATAATAGCGCTTATAGAGGAGCGAGCGGCCTTCGGTGCGATGTACCTCGGCCATCTTGGACTGTTGAAAATTTCTACCTTGATTGGGTACTTATTCAACAATGACAAATTTTTAACACATATCTTTGACATTAATGCGAACTATCCGTTATTATAAAAAATACATATATATGATTGAGAATAATAATTTTTTACATTTAATTTTGATGTTTATAAACTTTTCTTCGCATCAAATTGTTCTGTCTACAATTGACAAGAAAAAATTCCACAGTAAAATAGGTTATGTTTAAGTAACAGTATGTATGTTAAATTACATGTTCTTTGATTTTTAATTACATGTCCTTGAATTTTCAATAACAATATACATTTTCAATTGCGCGTTGTTGAATTTTAATTCCAACCTGAATTTAATGTGAATTCAATAACTCATGTAATTGAAAAATGGTTGAATTTTCAAGTCTTTTTTAACAGTGTACGAAAATGACCAAAAACGACATTGCGTTGAATAGAAAGTGATATTTATATTGATCATATTTCCAAGTATTTTAATCCGTTTTAATTTCGTTTGATTAAAATGAATTAAACTGTTGTCAACCCTGTCGAAAGTAAACCACTCAAAATCCACTGAAAAAACCACTGGCCCAGTGATTTTTCAGTGGTCTGACCTGCATATCTTCAGATAGAATTTTTTTGGAGTTGGGGTAACAATAGTACAATAGTTTTAAATGCCAAGTAGTTTTGTAGGGGAGTAAACTTCGACTCTTTAACGAAAAAAATTTACAAGCAATTTGACCTGGAAATTCAGGTCGAACACCGATTCCTGATTGTAATTTTTTTCCTTTTATGGTTCCCGTAACCCAACATTTTTATGATTAAAAACTTTTGCAATTTCAAAAATTAAAATTTCAAAAATAAAAATATGAAATCTACTTATTTTCACGATTAGGAATATAAAAAAAAATTCTAAAATCTATTAAAATTGAAGAAAAGTAAATTTTGAAAGCTATTTTTATTATTATGAAAAATAACTTTTTTGAGGAAATTTTTAGATATTATTTATCGTTAGAACACGTAGAATATTAATATTTAATTTTTAAATTTATTAATGCGAAATTAGAGAAATTTTTGTTCCCGATTTTTAATTAAATTCAGGAGTCTTCAAGTTTTATGATCTCTCTGGACCCTTTTACGAGGCCTTGAATATATTAAAAATTGACCTGTGAAAAATTTGTTTCTTAACAAATAAAATTGTTTAAATTTTAATGATAGAAAATTGTTTCTTTTAAATTTAGAATCTGTAAGTTATAACAATTACGTACATATAAAAATTTCCCCAAAAATCCTAAATTTAAATGAATAATATCGTATCTCATAAACGGTAGCAGATATTAAAAAACTGATGTCATTTTTGGATTTTTGAACAGAAGTATGTATGATGTTAATAGTAATAACATATATTTATATAAGTGGCTAAATTCTTAAACAATAAATATAATATTGGAATAAATAATTTAAATTATTTAAAATTGTAAAAAGGAATGTTATCCTTCCATTTTATGAGGGTAAAGGCCATAAAATGGTTTGGGACTCCCAGGCCAACTGTCATAAATTAACCCTCACAATAGATATTTTCAGTGGCGAATTGTCCCAAATCACAACTGAAAAACCACTTAAAAACAACTGGGATTTCAGTGGTTCTGTCTCAGTGATTTTTCAGTGGTTTTCTTTCGACAGGGAATTTTTGGGTTTTAAACGGAATTCAATTGGTTCCACATTTTTTTTAGGATAAAACTTGATTAAATTGACTTCAATTCTAACTACTGTATCGGAATTTAAATGTGTACTATTTTTGTCAGGAATTAAAATTCCACGAGATTCAGAAACGTTTTTATTTATTTCAATCAACCTCTTCTTGCCGGGAGGAAATAAGTAATACTTGCTGTAACAATCGAATTGAGATTCACAAAATGTAAATAACCTTTGCATGTTTAAAAACAAACTTGTAGTTGATCAAAATAAACCTTTTTGAATGTCCACGATAACCAAGTATGTTTTTAACCAGCCCCCTGCACTCCAGCCTTTTTACATGCAAATAAATTCGCCTAAGAACCGACCGCGGCCACCGCGGCGCTGGCTGTTCAGTGTGCCGGATTTCAATAATTCACCCACACAGCACCGAAAATTTCCTGAAAATTTATTAAAGATTTATTTGCAAACTTCGGAATATTTAGGTGGAAAGCTTTGTGAAAATTGTGTAAAGATTTAAATGTCCCGATTAAATAAATGTTTAGCGTAAAAGTTGACTGAAGATTTAAATTAAATTTTCGTGAAATTTTCGTCACGAAAGTTTCCTGAACATTTAAATTACATTTTCGTGAAATTTTCGTCGCGACAGTTTCCTGAACATTTAAATTACATTTTCGTGAAATGTTCGTCGTGAAAGTTGACTGAAGATTTAAATTACATTTTCGTGACATGTTTGTCGCAAAAGTTGATTCAACATTTAAATTAAATTGTCGTGAAATGTTTGTCGCAAAAGTTGATTCAACATTTAAATTAAATTTTCGTGAAATTTTCGTAGGGAAAGTTGACTAAACATTTAAACTGAATTTTTGTGAAATGTTTGTCTATTTCTGTCCTTTTTTGTCTCATGCTCTGGTCCCGTACCGTATTTCTAGAGTTCCTATAAAGAGAGTTAGGACACGTGAGGTTCAACTTTTGATTGGCTCAGCGTAACCGGAGACGGAAGTGTATTGAAAGTTTTTTCATTGGCTGAAAAGAGCGCGCTGATTTTAAAATGCTTTCTTAACAAACATTTTTAAATTTCGCCCGCCCTTTTTAACCAATCACACAAATTACTTCATCGTCACTTCCGTCTCCGGTTTGTCAACAGGCTAGTGGAAGGGGGCACATGTCCTAACTCTCTTTATAGGAACTCTACGTATTTCTATCTGCTTAGGCCTTATCATAACCTAGAAACTTGACAAATGTCATCAAAAATTCATAACCGAATTCTCTTGGTTACAAATAAACTCGCGCTTTGCAGGTGCTATTCTAACAGCTTCACACGGTAAGTTTAACTAAAAATTGATTATTATCTTTAACTATTTAATTTTCTCAGTGTGTGTTATTTGTTACATATCATCTTACAATTATAAAAAAGGTGAAAAATAAAATTTGAAAATCTCATATTATATATTAGATGTAAAAATAGTATATTAACCCCATGTTACTTACGATATTTTTTATTCCAAAGGCACAAACGTGGCGATTTTAGATAACCTGATGACAGGGACTAAAAGTCATTCATTTGTTTGATTATATAAAAATGGCGTCAATTTTTAACCAATGGCAAAAAAAACACACGCGCCATGCATCCTTTTTTGCCCAAGGGTAAAAATAGAAGTCATTTTTATATAATCGAACAAATGAGTGCCTTTTAGTCGCTGTCTTCAGGTATCTAAAAGCGCCATTTTTGTGCCTGCCCTGTCGATAAGAATACCTGAATCATACCTAAAATATACCTATAAAATACCTTATTAAGGCATTTTCTAGGTATATTCCAGGTACGTTTCAGGTACTGCACTCTAAAAAAGAAGTTTTGATTTAAGCCCACTTTGGACTGATATTGTTTACATGAGACTCAAATTCGACTGGATTTCAGCCATAAAATGTATTGAAACTGACTTTAACCCGAAAAATTGGCTGATTTTCAGTTATTTTGTGTTTCAGCTGTAAACGAAGTAAGACTTTGTTTTTCTAGTGTGTGCATCGGCAGGGTGTGGGATAAAAAATTAATTTTAAAGATAACAATGAATTTATATTTTTTGGTCTTCACAACCATTGAAGAAGAATTGTAAATCCTTTTTTTATTTAGATAATATAATATATTTATTAATAAATGTAGATGAGTTGCAATTATTCAAATCTAGTTCAAGACAATTTGGCGAATTTTTTGTAAATAATTTTGTCAAGAAAATGTGTATAAATTATTCCCAGTAGAGATATACTCAGGCAGTCATAAACCATAAAATTTAAATTATTATTTAGAAATAGTACCTCATGATACTAGTGCGGTAGTTTGTACATTCAAAGAGTGTGGTAGCTCACATTCTTCGGAATCGTCAAATTATTTGCATTAGATAGTTATCAGATAATTAGATAATAATTAGATTAATGATGTTAATGAATTACAAGCAAATGTATTGTTCATAGATGGTGCAATATTTTAAGGACGTTGGAACCCGAAAGCTGAGAGTGGCGTAGAAACACTTTTTCCTTCTTTGCTCGAAAATTTCCCTTTTATGAATTTTTTTTAAAAACACTGGACACTTTTTCAAAAAAAAGGGCTATGGTAGATAAAAGTATTTGAGATTGGGAATTTTTTAAACATTTGTTTTAAGCAAACAAATGTGCCTACAAGCGACAAAATTAACTCCCGTTTTGACATTGCAAAATTTTCCGTAAACACATTCACTTGTCTTGTGCATGAACTTGTGAATGGATAGCAGGTGAATTTGGAACAATAACGTACGTGTACATTTTCATGCACGCACAATAAAATCTGATACAAGAACATGTGCATAAACGTGCAAAGGTTCATGCACATAATTTTCCATACTTTAAATATTATTAACAAATGTTACTTGTTTTATAGTGGTCCTCTACCTTTTATAGCCATTAAAATCTACTGCGCAGCCTTCACTCCCATAGATAACTAATGCGCAACGTTTAAAGTTTAATAAATAATTATCCATTTTCGTGTACAGATTCATGTGCATATTCGTGTGCATGTTCATGCACATGAAATTATTTGCCTTTAGAAGCGTTCATGAATTGTTCCAAATTCATGTGTCGACCATTCGCAAGTTCATGCACTAAGCAAGTCAATGCACCTGTGCATGATTTTATCCAGAAACATGTACAAGTTCAGTAGATGATCTTGTACACTGATTTACAACCGGGATGTCACGTAGCCTGTGCCCAGCTGACAAGCGGCGGTCATCCTTTACGGAAAATTTTGCAATGTCAAAACGGGAGTTAATTTTGTCGCTTGTAGGCACATTTGTTTGCTTAAAACAAATGTTTAAAAAATTCCCAATCTCAAATACTTTTATCTACCATAGCCCTTTTTTTTGAAAAAGTGTCCAGTGTTTTTAAAAAAAATTCATAAAAGGGAAATTTTCGAGCAAAGGATGAAAAAGTGTTTCTACGCCACTCTCAGCTTTCGGGTTCCAACGTCCTTAAATCTATTTTAAATACTTTATCTACCATATCCCTGCTTGTGATTTTTAAAATGTATTAAGGGTGTTGGAAGGACAAAATATGCAGGCGTTCTCAAAAACACTTCCCCCGCCCCCACACCCCTTTCCCGTAAATATCCACTTTAACCTTTTTTTTTCAAACAAACTGTACACTTTTCCGACAAAAGAATATAATAGAAGGGGTTCGCGGGAAATGAGAAATCAGAAAATCACTTTGATTTTTTATTTCATTCTTTCCTGAATCGATAAAAAGTTGAGAACGGTGAGAAAATCCTGACGTGGGTTGACAAACACTTGTTTCTATTCACCTGAAAACTGCACTTTGACAATTTTTTTTAAAAAAACTGTACACTTTTCCGACAAAAGAATATAATAGAAGGGGTTCGCGGGAAATGAGAAATCTGAAAATAACTTCGATTTGTTATTTAATTCTTTCCTGACTCGATAAAAAGTCGAGAACGGTGAGAAAATCCTGACGTGAGCTGTCATACACTTGTCTCTATTTACCTGAACACTGTATTTTGACAATTTTTTTCGCGAAAGCTATACACTTTACCGTCGAAAGAAAATGATAGAAGGGGTCTACGGGAAATAAGGAACCTAAAAATAACTTTCCTTTTGAGGGCTTTACAGGGCTGGTGTCAGACATTTTGATACTGAAAACGTCAAAATTCTTCACCGCTCTCGACTTTTCATCGCGTCAGGAAATAATAAAACAAAAAAGGAAAGTTATTTTCAGGTTCCTTATTTTTCGTAGACCCCTTCTATCATTTTCTTTCGACGGTAAAGTGTATAGCTTTCGCGAAAAAAATTGTCAAAATACAGTGTTCAGGTAAATAGAGACAAGTGTTTGACAGCTCACGTCAGGATTTTCTCACCGTTCTCGACTTTTTATCGAGTCAGGAAAGAATTAAATAACAAATCGAAGTTATTTTCAGATTCCTTTTTTCCCACAAATCCCTTCTATTATATTCTTTTGTCGGAAAAGTGTACAGTTTTTTTAAAAAAAATTGTCAAAGTGCCGTTTTCAGGTGAATAGAGACAAGTGTTTGTCAACTCACGTCAGGATTTTCTCACCGTTCTCGACTTTTTATCGATTCAGGAAAGAATGAAATAAAAAATCAAAGTGATTTTCTGATTCCTCATTTCCCGCGAATCCCTTCTATTATATTCTTTTGTCGGAAAAGTGTACAGTTTGTTTGAAAAAAAAGGTTAAAGTGGATATTTACGGGAAAGGGGTGTGGGGGCGGGGGAAGTGTTTTTGAGTACGCCTGCATATTTCGTCCTTCCAACACCCTTAAGTGAAACAGAATGTTATAGATGTTGTGAAAGATGCACAGCGTGAGAGAAATATATTAAAAAACAAGTGATTTATTTGGTAAATGAAGCTGTTGAAGAAGAAACTGATGATTTTTTTTGCAACCGAAGAGACGGAAAGCATAATTGAGATATTTCTCCTTTGTTAAATATCAGACCAAAAATTAATATGGTTTCAGTAATTTTTAACTTTTCTACTTTTTACATACTGATCGGCACAATGATAAATTTTATGAAGAAGCATTCTTGTTATTAAAAAACACGATCTCATACATTTAAAGGATCACATAAAAAATATGGAATCTACAATTTCTAATTTGACTGCTTTATAATATGTATATTATCTAATAAAATAACTGCAATTATCACATTATTTTTGTATGCTTATTTTCCTCCAAATTTTATTAGTTAACTGTTAAGTTTCTTCCATAACTCAAAACCAAAAAACTCAACACTTTTTTGCGTCAAACATGTCTGCTTCCAAGATCATACAGAGTCTCTCACCACAAATCTTAAATTGATGAAGCGCATGACCGACAGTCAAATGTTCAAACATGAGCATTATAAATTTCCGTTTTGAGATGAAAAGGTTTGTTAAATAATATTATAAAGAGATTATTTTACCTGGAGTCGGAGTATTTGTAGTCCCAAGGATAATAACCTCTCCACACATTGGGTGTTGAGGATAATTATTGCAATTTAGTGGAGATTGGGTTGTCGGCACTTCAGGTAAAAATGGATTTTTGTTCGTTGTTGGTCTCAGGGTTTGTGGTTCCTCTGAATAATTAGGTTGTTTTGGTACAACTGGTATACTTGGTTGATTCGGAGATATATTCGGTACTTGTTGATTTGTTGGATTTTGATTATTTCCAAATTGAAAATTATCACTGCTGATGATTAACTGAAAAAGGACAATTATTATTAATTCACTTAAGTATTACGTGATATTAACGTAACACTAATACTAGGCGAGAGAAGCCAGGATTGAAAATATTTTTGACGTTTCTCTATAACTTTCCCTGTATAACTAATTACGTTATTTCTCGCATATGGAAAGATCTACTAAAATGTAATTCTTTTGCGGAACATTGTAAAAACATTTGACAAAAATTTTTGGAGTTATAGGCAAATAAAAAAAAGTAGACAGTGTTGTCTCTTTCTAATGGAAATAAAGTTTTTGATACCTCTTTAGGTTGACAAATGAATTTACATTGCAAAAACGCTTCAGAATTAAAAATGTTGGGTGTCTCAACTCTGATTCTCGCATCGTTTAGCGTTATATCACACAGACCATAAACTCTTGATACAAACGCCAAATTACGTTCCACATTTTCTTAGAACATCTTAATAAATAATTTTAATTAATTTAATTTATCTTTGGCATATTTCTTCTACATTGAATTCTCTTATTTTGACACTACAAACAAGTTTTTTATTGAGCGTACAACATAGACTCGCTTAATACATCTATATTGTTCGCAAACTTCACTGCAGCCAATGTAAAAAGTTTGCTGAAATTGCTAACAAGTATTTACACAACACATATAGTGTTACTGTGATAAAAAAATAAACGCGATGGTTCAACTCTGACCACTGTCCAACCCTGACTACTCTCCCCTACTTTAATAAAATTAGTCAAATGTTTTCGCGAGATAAAAATGATTGAATAGTACACTGTTAAAAATAAGAAACACGCTTTACACCAGAAAGTGTGAAAAATGTGCAAACATCCTTAAAAGTGTGAATTTTATGTCAATCACACTTTCAAGGTTTAATGCCAGTGTTACGGTGCGAAGTTCCCACAGCTTACGTGACATTAACACCGCACGGTGCGAGTGCTAAAAGTGAGCACGAGTGATTACACTTAACCTTATTTTTCCATCTAAACACAAATTCTTAACTTTTTAAACTATAAATACAAATTTTTACTGACACAAATACACACTGAAGTTAATATTTTAATTTTTCAAAAGATTAATATTATTCCACAAATAAGTAACAACTTTGACACATAAATGTAAAAAGTTAAGCACAATTACGCAGATATTATAGGGTAGGTAAAACGATCACGTGATTCAACATGTACGGGAAAATACGTAGAGCGCGAAATTTTCAATATTTACAATAAATCGAAATCGAAACTAAAGTCAGTTCAACCTAAATAACAAATAATTCAAATATTTCTATCAAATATTAAAAATTTTGGACAAAGCAGGTAACGATAAAATAAAACAAAAAAGGAAATAAACTATTCGCATTATATTAGTTACCATTTTAGCTAGTATTTCTAAAATGATTTTTAGATTTTGAAAACAAACAAAACTTCTTTTTTAATTTTAAAAAAATTTAAAACTCCTCTGAAAAGATATATAATAAATCAAAATTCCTTTAAAAAAATATAATTTTATCCAAATTTTTCTTGCAGGAGATATTAAGAGTTCAAAAATAAATTTTTAACATCTTATGCATATTTTAAACAGTGTTTTATTTTACGTGACAATTACAGTTCCTGAAAAAATTTCTTTCATATTTAGAATATTTTAAAACGACTTATAAAATTGGGGAAATTAAAAAATATTTTTATAATTTTGAGAAAATAAAAACTGTTTTACAGATATGAAGAAAAATCAATTTTTGTTAAATAGAACATTTTCTACAAATCTCGTTCTATAAGAAAAAAAAGCTCCAATTGAATTTAATCACATTTGTAGTATATTTTAAACCGAGGTTTACAGTTAAAAAAAATTATATTTTTTTCTAATTTTAAGCAAATAAAAAATAGTTTTGTAAACAATAAAAATCTACCAATTCTTGTAAAATAGAAATTTGTTTGGAAATTATGTTCTATTAGAAATTACTAGTTAACAAATAGTTTTTCAAGATCATATTCTAAACCCAGTCTTGTGTTAAATAAATATAAAAGATTTTTATAGTTTTAAGGAAATCAAAACTGTTTTAAAAGGAAATTAAAGAATATCAATTTTTGAAAAAAAAATTGTTTGAAAAATTTTGTTTTATTAGAGTTGAACAGTTTCCACAAGATTTTATAAAATCTCTATCATACTTTAAACTAATCCTTGCAATTAGTAAAAATTAAATGAAAAACTTATAATTTTACGGAAAAAAACAGTTCTTAAAATGCTAAAAAATATAAATACTTGTAAAAACATATATTACTTGACAAATTTTTTCATATTATAGTTTAACAGTCTCCAAATGATTTCCTGAATTGTCAATCATATTTCAAACCAATTCTTGTAACTAGTCAAAATTCAAAAATATTTTATAATTTTTAAAAGAAAAAAACTGTTTTCAAACTGCTAAAAATAACAATTTTTGTAAAAACAGATATTATGTTCCAAATGTTGTTCTATTTGAGAATATTTTTCCTCGAATAATTCTTTAAACTCTGTATTATCTATTAAAATCATTTTTGTAATTAGTTCAAATAAAAAAAAAAATTCTAATTTTGTGGTGAAAAAACTTGTTTTCAAAATGCTGAAAAAAAAAGATTTTTGTAAAAACAGATATTTTTTGTCAAATATTGTTCTATTTGAGAATATTTATCCCCGAATAATTTTTTAAACTCTGTATCATGTATTAAACTTATTTTCGAAATTGCCTATATTAAAAAATATTATTTTAATTTTCAGGAGAAAACATTATTTTCAAGATGCTGAAAAAATTCAATATTTGTAAAAACAGATATTTTTTGCCAAATTTTATTCTACTTGAGATTAAAATTCCCCAAATAATTTTTTACACTCTGTATCATGTTTTAAAAAAATTTTTGAAATTCGCTAAAATTAAAAAATATTTTTTTAGTTTTGAGGAAAAAAACTGTTTTCAGGATGATGAAAAATATAAATTTTTGTATAAACAGATATTTTTAGACAAATTTTATTCTATTTCAGAATATTTGCCCCCGAATAAGGTTTTAAATTCTCTATCATGTTTTAAGCTAATTCACGCAACTGGTTAAAATTAAAAGATATTTTTCCAACTGTCTGAGCAAAAAAGCTGATTTCAAGATGCTGAAAAATATCAATTTTTGTAAAAACAGATATTTTTTGACAAATTTTGTTCTACTTCAGAATATTTGTCCCTGAAAAATTTTTTAAACTCTCTATTATGTTTTAAACTAATTTTCGTAATTGGTTAAAATAAAAAATATTTGTTCTATTTTGAAGGAGAACAAATTATTTTTAAGATGCTTAAAAATTTCAATTTTTGTAAAAACAGATTTTTTTCCAAATTTTGTTCTTCTGGAGATTAATTGTCTACGAAAAAGTATTTAGACTATCTATATTATGTTTAAAACTAATATTTGTAATTGGCTAAAATTAAAAAATAATATTCTAATTTTGAGGAAAAGAATTGTTTTCAAGTTTCTGAAAAAATTCAATTTTTGTAAAAACAGATATCTTTTGACAAATTTTGTTGTATTTGAGATTATTTGTCCTCGAATAAATCTCTAGACTCTGTATTATGATTTAAACTAATTTTTAAAATTGGTCAAATTTAGATAGGTAATATTTTTAAAATTTTGATGGGAAAAAAAATCTTTTCAAGATGCCGAAAAAATTCAATTTTTATTAAATACATATTTTTTGCCTTTTTTATTCTACTTGAGAATATTACTCCCTGAAAAATTTTTTTTTTTTAAATTTGTTTTATGTTTTAAACTAATTTTCATAATTGGTTAAAAAAAAAAATATTTGTTTAATTTTCAAGGGAAAAAAATTATTTTTAAGATGCTGAAAAAATTCAATTTTTGTAAAAACAGATATCTTTTGCCAAATTTTCTTCTACCTGAGAATATTTGTCCCTGTTAAAGTTTTTTAACTTTCTATTATTTTTTAAACTTATTTTCAGTATTGGTTAAAATTAAAAAATATTTGTCTAATTTTGTAGGGAAAAAAATTATTTTTAAGATGCTCAAAATAATCAATTTTTGTTAAATAGATATTTTTTGCCAAATTTTATAATATTTAAGATTAATAGTCCACGGAAAATTCTTTAGAGTCTGTATTATGTTTAAAACTGATATTTGTAATTGGCTAAAATTAAAAAATAATTTTCTAATATTGAGGAAAAAAAATTGTTTTCAAGATCCTGAAAAAATTTAATTTTTGTAAAAACAGATATTTTTTGACATATTTTGTTCTATTTGAGATTATTTGTCCGTGAATAAATTTCTAGACTCTGTATTATGATTTAAACTAATTTTTAAAATTGGTTAATTTTAAATAATTTTTAAAAATTTTGATGGGAAAGAAAATCTTTGCAAGATTCTGAAAAAATTCAATTTTTGTTAAATAGATATTTTTTGCCAAATTTTGTTCTATTTAATATACATTGTCCGCGAAAAATTCTTTAAAGTCTGTATTATGTTTAAAACTGATTTTCGCAAGTAGCTAAAATTAAAAAATAATATTCTAATTTTGAGGAAAATAAATAGTTTTCAAAATCCTAAAAAAATTGAATTTGTGTAAAAACTCTAATTTTTTGAAAAATTTTTTGTATTTGAGATTATTTGTCCTCGAATAAATCTTTAGACTCTGTATTATGTTTTAAACTGATTTTTGTAATTAACTAAAATTAAAAAATAATATTCTAATTTTGAGGAAAAAAAATTGTTTTCAAGAACCTGAAAAAATTAAATTTTTGTAAAAACAGATATTTTTTGCCAAATTTTTTTCTACTTGAGAATATTTATCCCTTAAAAATTTTTAACCTCCCTATAATGTTTTAAATTAATTTTCCTAATTGATTAAAATTAAAAAATATTTGTTTAATTTTAAAGGGAAAAAAATTATTTTCAAGATCCTGAAAAAATTCAATTTTTGTCAAAACAGATATTTTTTGTTAAATTTTGTTTTATTGGAGATTAACATTCTTCAAATAATTTTTTAACTCTGTATCATGTTTTAAACCAATTTACGAAGTTGGCTAAATTAAAAAATATTTTTTTAATTTCGAGTGAAAAAAACTGTTCTCAGGATGATGAAAAATATAAATTTTTGTAAAAATATATTATTTGCCAATTTTTTTTCCTCTTATAGTTCAAGTGTGCCCATATGATTTTCTAAATTCTCTATCATATTTTAAATCTTCTCTTGTGTTTGGTTAAAATTAAAAAAAAAATTTATATTTATATAATATTTGAAGGTTATGTTGATACGTAATCTTATTTCGTTTTTATTATTTAGTTATTTGTTTTATTTTTTAATAATTATATTGTAGTGCATATGAGGTTATCTTTTTGATTAATTGGATTTAACTGATTTGAATATTTATTAGTTATTTAATAACAATTGTTACGGTTTTTTAAATTTTAGCGCGATGCAAGTCTGCCACCCGTGCGTGCGTGGTAGGCTTCCAGTCATATATATGTTGGTCACGTAGAATCAGTGAAATACGAAAATTATAGGAATTTCAGGTAATGGCAAGCGTCATAGACATTGGTAAGGGGAACGAAGGGAGGAAAGGGTAGACAAAGAAATAGACAATCACACTTGTGAGTGTGACTGATAGTGCTTTCACACCGCGCAGGTGTAAAAGCTAACTTTTCTAAAGTTCACACTTGGTTAGTGTGGATGCATGCATCTTCGCACCAAATTACGAACACTTTAGTCTTACAACTTCACACTCGGTGTTAAGTTGTAAAGGATTCTATGCTTCTTTTTTAACAGTGTAAAATAACACTATATAGCGGAGTTTCTTTCTGTCGTAAAACCAATTCATCAAATTCCCACAAAAAAGTAGATAAGATCATTGATCCACTGACAAAATTTTACGTATTCGCATACTCAAATGACATAATCATCATAGACGAAATCATAGACGCATCATATTAAATGGTTATTGAAAATCTTATTAAAATCTTATAGCAGCAGATTTTAGAATCAATGCGGAGAAAAAAGTTAGCTTAAGTCATAATGTACAGTAGTTTTTTGCTTCTATCTCGCTTAAAAAATGTTTCTCAGAGGCTTCAAGGTCGCTGATTACGAATCCGACGACAGTTGTTAAAAATTCAGAATGGCGGAACCAATATGGTGGATGAAAGAACAAAATTCAGTCAGATTTTCTTGAAACTTGTTACTTGAGGGTTTTTTAGGTCACTGATTACCAATTCAAAATCAGTTTTTAAAAATCCAAAATGGCGGATCTAAAATGTCGGATGAAAAAACAAAATTCAATTGGATTTCCTTGCAACTTGTTACTTATACTGAAAAATTTAACGACTCAATATCGATAGAAAATGACAAGAAAATGACTCAGAAATGTCTAGTCAGTCATTTTTATTTTTAAACTTATTAAAAATATCTGTATTTAATAATACATTTTTTGAAAACTATTAAGCGTGCTCTTTAGCTTATATTCGCTGCATGTTTTTAGAATAAACAATGAAAATTGTTAAATTTTTTATTAATTATTTTTGTTTGTTTTTTGTTTTAATGTTATAAACTTTTTCAGAAGAACGTTTAAATACTTTTTTGAAGAATCATGAAGCTTTGTGGCATTTAAAATGGCCTAAAAGCAATATGGCTAGGAAAATTGTTCGACATATTCTAGATATAAAATCATTCAAATCGTACCTAAAAAATGACTGAATTTATTTTGTATATTTTCGCAAGTCATTTTTTAGGTATTTTCTATTGGCAGTGCTGCTACAATCGGGTGTATCGAAAATCCATTTTTTTCGATATTGATATCGACTCGTTCTGGAAAATGTGCTACTAGTATACGTGTTTAACTGTGTAAAATATTATTTCTCTGCGACTTGATCTTCAGGGTTAACATTGTTCTTAAAAATTTTAAAAAAAGAAAAAATTAGCATGACATAGGAAATCTGCAATAAGTCGACGAAGAGGCCCCCGCATTTAGAAGTATCTCACACGGTGCGCTTGAATACAATTTAAATGAAGAATTCAGTAACTGCAAATGTCTCTGGGGATCTTAAATCTACAAGTTTTCAGATTTATTTTACAACAAAAACGAAAATGATCCCAAGCAGCACGTAATATTACATGAGTATCACAGTGATATCATATTGTAATATTGGTAATATTACGGGGTAATATTACAGTGATATTGACGTGATATTGAAATGTCCGCCTCAAGGTAATATTACAAGTAATATTACAGTGATATTGAGGTAATATTACAAATTTATTTTAAATCAAATAAATTATTTTAAAAAATATTTGGCTCACGCGGGGTTCGAACACGCAAGGTTCGACTCGGCATGAATGCGCCTTGTACCTCTCGGCCATCCAGCTCTTGGAATCTATTTCAGAAATTGTTCTTCATATTTTACCAAAGGGATTTAAAGGTAATACATGAAGAACGCTTTCTGAAATAGATTCCAAGAGCTGGATGGCCGAGAGGTACAAGGAGTATTCATGCCGAGTCGAACCTTGCCTGTTCGATCCCCGTGTGAGCCCAATATTTTTTAAAATAATTTATTTGATTTAAAATAAATTTGTAATATTACCTCAATATTACTTGTAATATTACCTTGAGGCGGACATTTCAATATCATGTCAAAATCACTGTAATATCACCCCGTAATATTACCAATATTACAATATGATATCACTGTGGTATTCACGTAATATTACGTGCTGCTTGGGATTGGCGGAGGGCTTTTTGATGAAAAACGAATTACATATTATTTCACAAAAAAATGTAGTTAGTGCGATTTTTACGTTTCTTCTGATTGTATTTTGTTATGTAAATGTTTTACTTACTTCACACGTAATAAAGTCAGGTATTTTTCACTTTTTAATGTTATTGTGAAAACTATGTTTATTATTAAAAACACATTGAAAACGTACATTGCTAACCTTTGTAACCTTTCGATAAATCTTGATGATGATAGATTGCGAACAGCTTTGTGCGTCTCTTGTAGAATAAAACTTTTTGACGCAAAAACTAAGGACAAAAAAGTAGATCTGCCTGATTTTTCAATATTTATGGATAAAAATTTAATAGTAACAAGATTGAAAGTCAACTTGAAGTATATCTGTAAAGTTTGTGAAATAGCACGAAGCCAGCCAATAAATTTTTCAAAAATAACTAAAGAAGTTCAAATTTCAAGTAAACAGTATATTCTTTGCATTGACTAAAATATTTATTATTTATATTTTTTTTTTAAAATACGTTTATATTTATCTTAAGACAATCGACACAAGAACTTACTGCTGAGAAACGATGTCTATCTTGTTTTTCTGTAATTGGAAAAGGAAAAGTGCATCAGTGTAATTCAAGCTCCCAAGTGAACAATCTTTCTTCTTGCCTATTAGAATTGTCATCAAAGATTCAAGATCAAGTTATTTCAACAGAGCTAAAGCAAAAAATTAACGAAAGCAAAGAAAATGTGTCCTCCGATATATATCTTTGTCACGTTTGCAAGGTAGACCTCTTCATATTCATGTCAAAAGTACTAAAGACAATTCTTCTTTAAAGCGGCCATTATTGTCTGTAAATGATATGTCAAATATTCAAACTAATCTGAATTTAAGTAACCGTAAGGTTCTTTCGATTGCATCTGCTTTAAGAGTAGGATCTAGTAATAGAGAAGTGGTTGAGTCTGGTTTGAAAAATAAGCTGACTAAAGCTCACTCTCTTGATGACTTTTTTGCTTATAAAGATTTTGCGTTCGTGAAAGTAAAAAGCAAACAAATTTCCGATGATTCTAAAGTCGTTGTATATTGTAGCAACTTACAGGGTTTTCTCGATCACATAAAAAATCAGAGAGGTGTTTGAATTCCTACCTTGAAACTAGGCATAGATGGAGGAGGCGGATTCTTAAAAATATGCCTTTCAGTACAAACTAAGACCAGTGTAATCAGACAGTTTAAACGTGCTACCTATAGTAAGGATATCTCTGCGAAGAGGTTTAAGGACTCTGGGGTTAAAAAATTATTCATATTAGCAATTGCTTCAAACTCCCAGGAAAACTACGAAAACGCTGATCAACTTTGGTCAGAGTTATGTTTAAATTTATTCAAAGGCACAATTGCAACAGACCTTAAAATAGCAAATATTTTGGCTGGCATTATGCCCCATAAATACACTAGAAAATTACGAAAAATGGTGTGCAAGTGGAGCAGTAAAAGAGAAAGCGAAGGACTTTTTTAACTGTAAAAATCCACCACTCTGTATGACTGAGAAAGGCAAGGTTTGCTTGGATATTATTCCGCCACCGGAATTACACCTTATGCTTGGCGTGGTCAATACGCTGTTTTCCCACATGCTAAAATATTATGAGACAGAATCCCTTGCTTGGTCAAAAGCTTGTCAAAAGCAATTAAGGGTTATTCGTGCAAAAAGCTTTTGAACAATGTGGATATTTTGTGCAGCATGAAAAATATAGGTATGATGAAGTATGTAACAGTTTTCGATGAATTCAAAAATGTTGTTTCTTCATGTTTTGGGAATAATCTTGACGAGAGCTACGAGAAGCATATAGAAGCATTCAGAAGAAGTTACATGGAATTAGAAATTGAAGTCACTCCAAAAGTGCATGCAGATTTCTTCCACGTTAAAGAATTTTGCGAGAAAAACGGACTGGGCTTGGTAGTTTTTAGCGAACAAGCAATGTAATCTGTCCATTTTGATTTCAAATCTACTTGGGAAATCAACAAGGTATCTACTGATTATCTGGATTATCCGAAAAAACTGTTACATGCTGTGTGTCAATATAATAGTTCACACATCTAAAATTGTGCTTTTTTAATACTACTTGTAATTTAAAATCGTTTACATATGTTTCCACATTCTTTTAGGCTGCGATATTAATTTATTGATAGATTTGTCAAAATAAACAAAAAACGCTAAGTAGGTGTTTTGTAAAAACAATAAAAGTGGTTTTTCCCAAAAAGCCCTCCGCCGATCATTTTCGTTTTTGTTGTAAAATAAATCTGAATACATGTAGATTTAAAATCCGGAGAAACATTTGCAGTTACTGAATTTTTTATTTAAATTGTATTCAAGCGCACCGTACTCAATCAGCTTTAAATAACAGAATAAATTATCAAAATCAGCCTAAAATTTGCTTAAGTGTGGCTCTCGGCTTTTTCACTGAAGGAAAAAACTCAGGACTCATCACGTGAGGGAGCAACACAATATTAGCAGGTCATCAGTGCTCATTCAGCACTGATGACGTGCGAAAATCAACCCCTATCAACCCCTTGTAACCAACCCTTATTGGGATATTTAAGCTAAATCAGTTTTGCTTAAACTGACTAGCCTCAAGATGTTTCTAACACTTAAGTTAGTTCTCTCGAAAACAATTTTTCTTTAAATATTTTTTTAATTGAAATATCATATATTAGAACATTCAACGAATACAGTGATATTTTTTTAAAAGTAGGAAGCGGTGCTACTTCTTAAGATATTTGTGAATGAAGTTGAACTTTTTAACATAGAAGAAAGTAGAAGCCATGGTTAAAAAAATACTGTTTTGCTTACCACGCAATGAATTTTTTTAGGTTTAAAAATAAAAACTACAAAATTATATTTTAAAGTATAGGGAATAAGATCCCATTTTGAAAAATGTGTCTTGTAGTACTGAATTTCGAAAAATAGTATTTTGAAATACACGTTTTGACGTTTTATTGATTTTTTTTTAAAAATGAAAAAGAGAGAGACTCTTTACTTTGAAGTTGGCGATATTCATTCATTAAACATCACAAAATAAGTCAAAAATAACTCATTTTTAGTTGAGAACCACTGAACCAAGAGAACTACCTTTATTCTGACCTGGAAAATGTCTCTGGTTCAACAGTCTTTTCAGACTGTGCAATATCGCTATTCAATTGTTTTCTTTTCAACTGTTTTTTCAGCCTATGCAATATCACTATTCAATTGTTTTCTTTTGCACGGTTTTCTAAAGCAATTAAAGAATACTTAGCACATTTCCTTTGTGACATTCAAAGACATTTTAACTGTAGATGTATAATATTCAACTTTGCTTACAAAAGAAAGTAATATTGATGTTCAATTGTTTGCTTTTTAACTGCTTTTTTAAGTAAGCAATGAATGTTTAGCAGTTTAGCACATTTTCTTTCTGACACTCAGTAAAGTTTGTTCTGACTGACAGGAATAACTTTAACAAAAGTATTTGTCTTTTTAATGGAGCAGATATTAGATTAGTATTGCAATTTGATTTTTTTTAATCATTTGCATTTGTGAAATTTTCAATGAGCAGTTTTTACAACTATTTGCTGCCTTCCTAATTTGGAATCTAGATTTTTTACATCTACTTCAATCAGTCCTTTTTAAGACTAATTTTTAGTTTAAGCATTCGAATATATTCTTGCTGTAAGGACTAATTCTCATAATCAAAGAATTTTTTCTTGCTTACTCGACTTCTATTTCATACTCCTACCATGTACTTTCACAATGGCTTCAAAGTCAAGAAAGCACATTGGTAGGGTTTCTTGATCAATTTTTGGGCAACCTGCAGAATTTGGATGTCTGCTCCCAACATACGAGGATGTGATGCGTCTATTTCTTCATGTCCGTTATTATATTATGAATAAACAAAACAGTCTCAAAGATCCGTCCGTTAATGACATTTCACTGGCTGTCGCTCAAAGCATAAGTAATATTTGTGTAAAAGCATCAATAACACATATGCCTATTAAAAATATTCAGGACAAAGTAAAAAAGTACAATGATAAATATCTTGATTGTAGGTGCATTATAAAGCTTATAGAGACTCACCTTAATTACAGTCTTCAGTGTCAGATCTGCCTGTTTCACTTCAATGAATTGTCTCTTAGACATTTAATATCACAGTTAATTAAAAAAACAGTGGGCCCGAAATGTTTTTCTTGTCCTATTGGAATTCAATTGAAGATCTGTGAAAGTATGCCTGTAGTTAAGTTTAGAGTAATAAGATCAGATTTTCCTAATGTTGATTGACATCTTCTGAGCAATGATCAGATGTACCTCTACAGAAAAGCCCTCCAAGAATCTACAAACTTTAACAGAATTCATACTTAAGGTTTATGCACAAGTTTGATTTTCTGTTAAAGTAGAGTAGAAATTTCACTATTCCAGCTTGCATATATGGAAAGAGATATAGCTCTCTCGATACTTACTAAAGAAAATGAGAGACAAAATTGATCCCGTAATAGAAAGAAATGCCTATGCTTTGCATCCAGAAAACTTACAGCTAACCATTCTTCATGATAGTCGCAAGACAGTCAGACAATCATACGTGAATATGTTAAAGGAAGCACGACAGGTAAATCAGAACAACACTATACAAGAGTACCTTCCGCCAAAAATAAATTTCAAAGCAGATGACTACACTGATCTAATAGAGTGGAAAACGCTAAAAGTAACTTTTCCTCCAGTACTTCGTCGCTTTACAGACAATAATCTACAAAAGGCCATTGATGATTTCTGTGGCTGAAAGGCATAACATCATAACTAACATTTTATCGAATTTGAGATAACATCAGATTTGAGTTAATTTAGTAATGCTTTTTAAAGTTTCATAACAGTAAAGTGATTTAAATGTTTATTTACGTAGAAAATAATTAATAACACAACAGCATAACTGCATTCAAATCGAAAAAAAGAATTGATATTCTTTTTTAAAGCGTTTATATTTTATTAAAATTGATAAACAGATGTAAAAACTACACTAGAAAATAGGATACAATGCCAAACACCAAAAATATTGGTTGATTTTTCGATTTTACAAAACCAAGAAAATAAACAAAAACAGGTTTTTCTCAAAACTATGAAAATGCAGTTATGTTATTCTGCCTTTCAGCCACAGATTTATTCTTCGTCGAAAATAATTTGCTTCCCTTCCCTTGCCACACTTAGGCAGTGGAAAGAACAGTTCAGCTAGTCACAAAATCATCTAAAGCTGTAACTGCTGGTGCAGAAAGAAGAGACGGTTTAATAAAAAACACTATTGACTCTAGGAAAATAATGCCCAAATTCAAAACAAAGTCTGGCTATAACTGTGGCTCATAAAGTCCAGCATATCCCTTACGGTTGGTTGGTTGGGTAGGGATAGGGTGGGACTCGATGTGTGACCATCTTCACGTGGCGAGTCCTGAGTTTTATCCTTCAGTGGAAAAAAGCTGAGAGCCACACTCAAGCAAATTTTAGGCTGATTTTGATAATTTATTTTGTTATTTAACGCTGATTGAGATACTTCTTAATGGTTACCAGGCATTAATA
The DNA here is from genome assembly GCA_037103525.1 of Ganaspis brasiliensis. Lineage (NCBI taxonomy): Eukaryota > Metazoa > Arthropoda > Insecta > Hymenoptera > Figitidae > Ganaspis > Ganaspis brasiliensis. The sequence continues at coordinate 268,082 of JAZKLR010000657.1, forward strand.
GTTGTTCAGACTTACCTTTAGTGCCATCGGATACCTGTGGAGGCCTCTTCGTCGTCGTATTGCGGGTTTCCTATATTATGCTAATTTTGGTTTTTTTTAATTTTCAAGGATAATGTGGACCCTAAAGATCAAGTCGCAGAGAAATAATATTGCACACCGTTAAACAAGTATACTAGTAGTACATTTTCCAGTACGAGCCGATTTCAATATAAAAAAGTGGTTTTTCGATACACTCTACTGTTACAACTCTAATACCTCCAACGATATCAAAGAAGTTACAGCTTAAAAAGTAGATCGTTGAAAGAACAAATTTCAAAGACATCCAACTGAATTTCGTTTTTTCATCCGCCATCTTGAAACCGCCATTTTGAATTTTTTAAAACTGTAGTCAGATTCGTAATCATCGACCTTCAAAGCCCCCGGGTAAGAAATTTCAAGGAAATCCACTTGATTTTTTAGGAAAATAGAAGCAAAGAACTACTATAACTCATAACTTTTGCTTTCAATGATTCAACGCATTTTGCATCACTTATTAACCATTCGTACGAAATAGAAAACTATAGGGGAGTAGGCCCCAAGATGGACAGGGCTCCAAGATGGACATTTCGTATAAAATTTTTGTTTAAGGTAACAGCGCCTTATGCTTTTTGTCATTTTTGTTGTTTGTATAGACGAAGATTTTGATGTACATTTAAAGCAAAAAAAACCAGTTGGTTTTTCTTCTACACATACCACGTAATTTTGTGTCTAATAGTTATTTGTGTAACAAGGGCGCATTTGTAGGGGAATCGAGACTCGTGTGAAGTTTGCTGCACGAGCGAAGCGAGTGCTGCAATCACACGAGTCGAGATTCCCCTAGATGTGCCCGTGTTCCACACATAATTTTATATAATAACCTTGTGTCAAGAAATCTACTAAAAACACTGTTTTTAGAGTTTTAGAGATTAAAATGAAGGGAATCCTACTTTTTATCACAGTTTAACCCCACCAGCAATGCCATTTAAGTACGCTTGCTGTTCTAACACGTGACGCGACAGCTGATGTTTAGGTTGGCAAGCGTGCTTGAATGGCGTTGCTGGTGGGGATAACTGTGATTAAAAGTAGGATTCTCCTCCTTTTAATCTCTAGAACTCTAAAAACAGACTTTTTAGTAGAGTTCATGACGCAAGGTATTATATATATAAAAAAGTTTTGTAACAGTTTTTTCTCAAATTGGTAAAGTTATTTAAATTTTTATTCAGAATGAGTACTTAACGTTATAATATTCTTTATTTATCGTATAATAATATTCTAAAATGATTTTACTAATTCACTGTTCGTATATATATATTTTTACTAGGGATTAAAAAATGGTGGAATGTACCCTAAGATGGACAGGCCTCAAATCTCAATGCATTGAATTGCATATTTTCGATTTTACACTTTTTTCAATAATTTTTTGAGCCATTTAATGAAAATTTTTTATTTTCCACCATAAAATGGACGTTATCGATGGATAATTTGATATATCGATATTTTTCGATATTTTATTACTTTTTACTGTTAAGCTATTAAAGTTTTTAAAAATGTTATTTCTTGATAAATTCCGTAAAATTATTAAAAATTAGTTGAAGAATTGTTACACGATGTTAATTTTTTATTTACTACAATTTTCAGAGACTTTTAAAAAGGTGTCCATCTTGGGGCCACTTTTTTTTAGACCGAAAATTTTAACAATTAGAAAAAAATGCTTAAAAAAATTTTTATGTTCAAAATAAAATTTTATCCTTGTGGCCATAAGTTACCTTATAAATTGTACTTTCATCCGGTATGAAACATTTTAATATATTTTATTCGGTTTGGATTCTACAGCAATAAATCGAAAGGGTGTCCAACTTGGGGCCCACTCCCCTATATTTTTTAATTTCATTATTTTTCACTTTATTGGAAAACAGATAAACAATAATAACAATTATAAATCAAAACTACCACCAAGTTCCTCTAAAGAATTTTATAGTATTTTATTTGTAAAAAAAAATAAAAAAATTGTTTTAATTGGTTAAGATTTGTGGGCTCTAGACATTTTCGAACTAAAAAAGTTTCGTCCTACCGTGCACGTAAAAAAATGCTGTAATTGCATCTACTCCAGGAAACTAGTAGTCAAAATACTCCAGGCTGTGGTGACAGCAGCCTCAACTGAAGTGAATGTAGCTACAGTTATGAGATACATGAGTGGTGTGGGCATGCGCGGTAACGCTCTACTCAGCTGACAATCGACATTGTGTTAACGTTTACTCCAGGCTGTAGCTGACTCATATATTACTATTTTTTGTGATTCCCATTACTCCAGTTGAAGTAAGTTTGAACTCTAGTTTTTTACGTGTAAGTCGCACAGTGAAATCACAAGTTTGAAATCAGAATTTAATGTTCAAGTTAACTTTTAGAGAGAACGGCTGCATGGGTTTTCAATTTTTTGTTTCGAAAAACTTAGTAATAAATTCTCAAGAGATCTGTGAGAATAGTTTTTTTTTTGTTTGATTTGTTTCTTAATGTTAATACAAACAGCTGAAAAAATGGCAACTTTTTCAATTTTTTTTTATTTTACACAAAAAATTTTTTTAAAGCCTGTCAATACCTTGATTTTATAGAAGTAACAAAATAGAACAAATAAAAATTATTGAAGCGCATATTTAATTGTTATAAACAAATTCTATTAAATAAATAAATTAATTAACTAATTAAAATACATTTTTAGCGTAAAATACAATAAAAGATCATATAGGATCTTCATAGAAGAAGTGAAGAAATAAAACTATGAATTCATTTAAATTTCTTAAAACAAGAAATATTTTCGTAAATTATATCAATTCATTGAAAAGTATATACCTACTATATGAACTTCAGTCAATTTGTTTTCCAATGTAAAACATTTTTTATAAAGAAATCATTACTTAAAAATGACAATTGGAGAAGCTATATTAAAGAAATTAAAATTTATACAAGAGTACACGGAGAGAAGGATCTTGCTTTTATAGCATGCCAGTAGTTCATGATTTTCTTGTAGAGTCACTTCGCTTGCTACTGACGTATGAAATCATACGTCAGCAGCATGAGCGCCAACTGTACTACTAATGTAAGGTACACACGCTTGTGCTGTTTAAGTCGCATACACAAGCAGTAGGGGCGCCTTGCGGTTACTTCATGAAGTATCACCTTACTACTAATGCATGAGACCCATGAAATTCTGGTATGGGAGCCTTGCATTAGACATTTTCTTTGGGAGACGCATGACTATGTTCTGATTCCGATTAGTTCGCACTTTCATTTGGTCGAATTCCATTATCCAAAACATTCTTGTAGCCGAATTCTCATTTCATAGAAATAATATTTGACGGAAGTCAATTGAAACTGATATTTCATGTACTATATATTTGATCAAATTTCCATTTAACAGAATGCCCAGGTGATGGAATTTCTATTTTATAGAATCGACATTTAAGCGAAGTTTCATTTGCTCGAATTTTAATTTACACAAAATAATTTTTAATAGAATCCTTATTAAAACGAAATGTTATTCAATATAATTCCTATTTCATCGAATATTTATATAATAGAATGTATAGTTAAGTGAACTTTCATTTAATAGAATTCATTTTTAGTCGAATTTTCTTTTAACAGAATTCTCAAGTGAACGAATTTCTATTTTATAGAATCGACACTTAAACGCAGTTTCATTTGCTCGAATTTTAATTTACACGAAATAATTTTTAATAGAATCCTTAATAAAACGAAATGTTATTTAATATAATTCCTATTTCATTGAATATTTATATAGTATAATGTACAGAAAAGTGAACTTTTATTTAATAGAATTTATATTTATCGAATTTTCATTTAACAGAGTTTCCAGGTGATGAAATTTCTATTTTATAGATTGCCTGTTTCAAAGAACTTTTAAGTGAGTGAATGCACTTTTAATAGAATTCTCAAGTGAACGAATTTCTATTTTATAGAATCGACACTTAAACGAAGTTTCATTTACTCGAATTTCGATTTACACGAAGTAATACTTAATAGAATTCTTAAAACGCCGAATTCTCATTTGTCCGAAATCGCGAATGTCTGAATAAGCATTCGTTAGAAAGATTTTAGCGCGAATTTGAAAATTAACCAATCACAATTTTGTTGATAATTTCTGATTGGCCAATTTCCAAATTCGCGCCAATATTTTTCTAACGAATACTTATTCAGACATTAGCGATTTCGGACAAATGAGAATTCGGAGTTTTAAAAATTCAATCAAGTATTACTTCGTGTAAATAGAAATTCGATAATCTGGGCATTCTGCTAAATAAAAATTCGACCAAATATTAATTCTATTAAATAAAAGTTCACTTATCTGTAAATTCTATTATATTAATATTCAATGAAATGAGAATTATATTAAATAATATTTCGTTTTAATAGAAATTCGAACATGTCGAATTTCTATTAAAAATGCATTCACTCACTTAAAAGTTCTTTTAAACAGGCATTCTATAAAGTAGAAATTTCATCACCTGAAAATCTGTTAAATGAAAATTCGATAAATATAAATTCTATTAAATAAAAGTTCACTTATCTGTACATTATACTATATAAATATTCCATGAAAAAGGAATTATATCAAATAATATTTCGTTTTATTAAGGATTATATTAAGTATTACTTCGTGTAAATTGAAATTCGGGCAAAAGAAACTACGTTTAAGTGTCGATTCTATAAAATAGAAATTCATTCACTTGAGAATTCTGTTAAAAGAAAATTCGACTAAAAATGAATTCTATTAAATGAAAGTTCACTTAACTATACATTCTATTATATAAATATTCGATGAAATAGGAATTATATTAAATAACATTTCGTTTTATTAAGGATTCTATTAAAAATTATTTCGTGTAAATTAAAATTCGAGCAAATGAAACTGCGTTTAAGTGTCGATTCTATAAAATAGAAATTCGTTCACTTGAGAATTCTGTTAAAAGAAAATTCGACTAAAAATGAATTCTATTAAATGAAAGTTCACTTAACTATACATTCTATTATATAAATATTCGATGAAATAGGAATTATATTAAATAACATTTCGTTTTAATAAGGATTCTATTAAAAATTATTTTGTGTAAATTAAAATTCGAGCAAATGAAACTTCGCTTAAATGTCGATTCTATAAAATAGAAATTCCATCACCTGGGCATTCTGTTAAATGGAAATTTGATCAAATATATAGTACATGAAATATCAGTTTCAATTGACTTCCGTCAAATATTATTTCTATGAAATGAGAATTCGGCTACAAGAATGTTTTGGATAATGGAATTCGACCAAATGAAAGTGCGAACTAATCGGAATCAGAACATAGTCATGCGTCTCCCAAAGAAAATGTCTAATGCAAGGCTCCCATACCAGAATTTCATGGGTCTCATGCATTAGTAGTAAGGTGATACTTCATGAAGTAACCGCAAGGCGCCCCTACTGCTTGTGTATGCGACTTAAACAGCACAAGCGTGTGTACCTTACATTAGTAGTACAGTTGGCGCTCATGCTGCTGACGTATGATTTCATACGTCAGTAGCAAGCGAAGTGACTCTACAAGAAAATCATGAACTACTGGCATGCTATAAAAGCAAGATCCTTCTCTCCGTGTACCTTCCGCCAAAAATAAATTTCAAGGCAGATTACTACACTGATCTAATAGAGTGGAAAACACTAAAAGTAAAATTAAGAATCTTCAGTATTTTTTTCAAAAGGATAAAATGTAGGTATTCTTTATATAATCAAATTGATCCATTTTTTCATTTAGAACATTTTCTCCAAAGGACCTATGATTATAAAATAAAAATCGTAGAAGTTATAAAATAAAAAGAATTTTAAATTTAAAAAAAATGAAAAATTATGAATTATTATGCGAATTATTGGTCAATCATAGATTTTATACAGGTCAATCGATTCGTTTTGAGACAAGGAATATGATTGTTTTAATTGTTAAATTGTAATTTTAATGTGAAAAAATGTGTTGACAAAAAGCGATATTTTTAACCCACATTCACGAACACGACGCTATGTTATGCCTCGAAGTCGGGTGGAACGGAGCTCATTTCTTCTGAGCGGTCAAAAATAATTTTATGTTTACTATAGGGTCAACCTGTGCGACGCTGAGAGTTTAAAGAAAATCATTTGAATTAGAGTGCATACATCGCGTTGATCCATAAGTAACTTTGGGCCGAGCAACGAGTCGACTTTGCGATTTGGCTGCTCGAACGACAACAAAAGCAATCCTGTTAATGAGTTTTCCTCAATCTGCCATCTTAACTTTAACTTTGACCTCGACTATCGTTAAGGCAAATTAATAGTAAAACCACGTTCGATAAAAGATAAATTTTGTTTCGAGGAGATTTGAAATACACCACTTGCGTTAAAACTACCCAGTTAAAAATTTCGTGTGTGTTCCCACATGTGTTCCCGTATGGTTTCCTGTATGGGATACCTTAAAGGTTCCTACATGGGTTCCCATATGGGATCCTATGTGACAGGGAACTTTGGCACGAACCCTTGAGGGAACACTGTACATAGGATCCCATGTGTATGTGTTCCCTTACAGGATCCTTAATCTATTAAACAACTTAAATTAATCTACAAAAAGATTATTGTTAAGAAAATAATTCATTTGTCCGTAACTGTTGCACACCATACTTACAAGAACAAAAATATCTACTACGCAGCCGTAAGTGCTATAGAAAACTACTGCGCAGCAAGTTAAGTTTTCAAAAATTGATTTGAAATCCTATGTGCATGGGATCCTATGTACAGTGTTCCCTCGAGAGTTCGTGCCAAAGTTCCCTAGGATCCCATATGGGAACCCATGTAGGAACCTTTAAGGGATCCCATACGGAAACCCATACAGGAACACACGTGGGAACACATACAAAATTTTTAACTGGGTATAAAAATGAAGAATTCTGAATACGTCAAGTTTTAAAGCAATGTTAAAGTTCACCACTATAAAAAACATTATGTATTTAACGTAAATTATAATCATTGAAGCATTTTATTTTTAACTTAATTTTCTTATTATTTGTTTCAAAAAAATGTAAATTTTTAAAAGAAAAAAATTAATATTTTAAATTTTATTGAAAATCTTATAATTTTAATAATCATGAAAACATATTAAAAATATTTAAAATTTTAAGGAAGTTCTACCGTAAATCGAATAATCAAAGATATTTTGATAAAACTTGGTGTTCTGATAGACAAAGTTTCTTAAACTTTGTAGTTAAATTTTTTAGACCTGTAGGTTTTAGGGGAAAATAGTTATGATCGATATATTTTTTCACTGTTTAACCTGTTTAACATTGATTCTTATAAGAATTCATTACTCTGTCACATATATTTTCGTATCAAAAATGATTAAATGACCAGATAGAGATCAAAGTTATTGTATAGTTAAACACAGATATCTGTAATGAGCCGATATTGTATTTAAAAAAGGACAATGGGTTCTTGTAAGAGTTGCAATAAATTAATTTGTAAAAATATTTCACGTTTTACACGATACAGTTCAGACGTTCTGACATTTTAAAATATTGATTTTGATCGCACATGAAAAATAGTCATATTTAAAAAGTAAATAAAGTTAAAAAAGTTAATAAATACAATTAATTAATTATTTATTAGTAAAATTAAATTTAAACCTAGCCTCAAAATAATGGTCTCTGTTTTGATTAGTATTGTCATACGATAGAACTTCCTTAATTTAAAAAATTAATTAAATTAATGTTGATTATAGTACCATATCTCCAGCAGGATTACGACAGACCCAATTGTCATTTTGAGTAGGTGGTCGAGGATGAGGATAGTACGGATGATTATGATACCTTGGCCTGTAAGGTTGATATTTTGGTCCATTTTGCTGGTAACCCTTGGGAAATAGTTTTTCATAAGGAACAGTCAAAACTTCGAAAGTATCTCCATTTACGTGAAATGCGCATAGCAGAAGAAAGGTGTAGGAGAGTAAAAAAGTTCTCATTGTGCGGTATCTGAAATTAATTGTCATACAGTTAAAGCATGTTAAAACTTTTATAGCAGTACAAAATAATATATATTTTTAATTTCTTTATGAGTATGATATTTTGTTTTAGAAATTATTATTTTACAGATAAAGTTGTTTGCACTTTTAAACTTCAAAGTTTTAAATACGACTGTTGCTTAAACATTGTTATGGAATCATGTATTTAGATACTGTTTAAACGCGAAAAAATTTTAATTAGTGATTTTTACATAATTTTTCAGAAGTGGTGAGTGCAATCTTCTACAGAACTTTATTTTGCACAAAAGAAAAACTAATTCAGTGGATTTTACATAAATGTTCTAGAAAACCTCATACACAGACGTTTGCGAAAGTGACTTTTGTAAGATTTGACGAAAATTACAGGACAAACTCTAAAAAGTCGTATAGTTCATCGTGTAATATTCACCTCGTTTTAAAAATCTCAGTTTTGTAATGTGTATACAACTACGTTTACGCGCTAATTCTAGAACAGTTATGTAAAATCCATTAAATCAATATTTTTGTATGCAGGACTAAGTTTTGTAGATCATTTTGTATTCTAGTTCTAAAAAGTTTTATAAAATGTACTAACATTTTTTTAATAAAAGTTATCTTGAAACAAGTTTTTTTCGACTACTTAGTTTAGATTTTGAAATAAAGTGTTCCTAAGGTTTTTTAACATCATGAATACTAATATAGGAATAAATAGAATTTTTTCAGTTTTTCCAAGATTGTAATATTTTGTTCCACTGTGATATATTTAAAAAGAAAAGGTTTAATTTACACTGAGAGTCATATATGCCTTACCCTCAATATTTATTTTTTTGTAATAAAAAACAAATGGACTCAGAGAGTGAGGCACTTATGAACCTCATCTCAGTATATCAACATTTGTAGTTACTTTCATATCCCTGCTTATGAAATCGATTAAAAAACGGTTAAATTCCAGAAAAGGAATTGATAAAACCTTGTTCGCATTTTAATTGGTTTTACGAGGGTAATCAAAACCGACAAAAATAAAATATTAAAATTCTAAACGGTTGTATACGGGTTCAATGAGGGAGGTTTATCACCATAAACATCATTCATTAGTATCAGATCAGTCAGTATAACAGTATAGGCTGTAGGTGTTTCTAAAAATAAAAAATCGGGCAAGTACGAGTTACACCCGTACCAAAATCTAGGGTTCCGTACATTTACGAAACAAAGATATACCTTATTAACAAACAGAGAACTCTAATTTGGTACACATATGTATTTTCACGTGAAGATTACAGGAAAATTATAGGGAGCATTATCTGGATTGACAGTCAAAACGTTGTCAAAAAAAAGAAAAACTGCAAATTTTCGAAAAAAAAATTTTTTTCCTCATAACTTTGAAACTATTTGAGCTAGAGGGCTAAAATTTGATACATTTGTATATTTTTATGTACAGATTATGAAAATTAATTAGAACGTACAAATTATGAAAATACTTCTACCTTCAAGTAGATGAAACTTTTGCTTAAGGGTACAGGCTTGTATTTCATATAAATAACATAAAAATCAAGAACTTTTTTTTTAGGGGGAGGCCCTGAAATTTTTATAGGGTTTCAGGGCTTATAACAGTCTTGACTATAGGTCCTGTGGTAGCCTTGATCAAACCTTGTAAAAGATTAAAAATTTTTTTTTTTTATAATTTTTCAATTATTTTGAAAAAAAAGTGATAACAACTTTCAATTGCGTTTTTTATCGTTTTTTTAAATTCTGAGTATACAAATAAAAATTATATTGGTTTCAGGGATACTGTAGGACAATTAGGGTGAGCTCTAGCATAGGGGTCTAAACCTCTTTTTGGTGATTTTTGAATTTTTTTTTGTGACCTTATAATATTCAATTTTATTTCCAAACATAACTTATCCATAATCTGCATGCAAAAATACACGAGTGTACCAAATTTTAGCCCTCTAGCTCAAATAATGGCAAAGTTAAAGAAAAAAAACTTTTTTTTCGGAAATTTGCAGTTTCTCCTTGACAACGCTATGGCCATCCATTCAGATCATGTTATCTATATTTTTCGTGTAATCTACACGTGAAAATACATATGTATACCAAATTTTAGACCTCTAGGTCCAATAGTTTAGAAGTTAAGGGGGGGGGGATGGTCCATTTTAATGCATTTTTGCTAAAAAAAAGTTGTTATTTCCTTGACAACGCTATGCACATCACGTTGAATCATGTTCTTTATATTTTTCGTGCAATCTACACGTGAAATACATAAGTGTACCAAATTTCAGCCCTCTAGGTCAAATAGTTTAGAAGTTAAGGGGGGGATGGTTTTTGGCTACGGACGCACGAGTCTCGCTATAAGGGTTCCGCCGAACACCGAAGGTGTACGGAACCCTAAAAAACCAAGTTTTCAGTTCTCAGGGTGTACTATCTTGAATTTTTCAAATGATTTTTGGTCAAAAACTTTTTTTTTACACTGCAAAATAAAATTAGATCAAAATCTGTTGAGAATTCAGTACCGTCGGGAATTGTCAGTCCACCTATTTTTTAAGGTTTGAAAAACGTCTTTAAACATACAAAGTATAATTATTAAAATTTTTCTGTGTTTATTTCCTTAAAGTAGATAAAATTTTGAGGAAAATAAGGCCTGAGTGAAGTGATTTATAGTCAATTTTTCATTGAAATATGGTAAAAAATGTAGAATTTTTAATGTTTTAGAAAAATTAAAATTACTCTCGAAATAATATAGGTTTTTTAAAATTTCTATGCTTGTTTTAAAGAAAATTTTTTGGAGAATAAAACTACTGCTTAGGCATTAATGTGCAATTTTTTTCCTAGCATTTGCAAGGCTCGGAAGTTGGACCAAAAAATATAAAAAAATTATTGTTTATTAATACTAAGTTTTAGGCCATTTTTTCCACATTTTTATCTTATTTACATAAAAAACGACGTTTCGGCAGCTGCCGCTACCCTTATCAAGTTTTTCTTTTAAAAATTGCTAGAATTAAACAAAATTTTTTTAAATTATAATCAAACTTATATATGTATATGAATGTGTGTTTTTTTTTTTTTTTTTTGCTATTGTACATTGTTGCTATTTTTAATCAAAATATGGAAAAAACCGTACTTACATTTTAGAAGTTATAAAAGCCATTACAAAAGAGTATGATTCTTATTTTCATTTTAAAATTTAAATTTCATTTACTTTTTGTCTTTGTTTATTTGTTTGTTTTTGTTTTAAATCAATTAAAAAATTCGTTTTTTTTTCTTTTCTTTGGCACATGATGATAATTTGATTCACCATCGTGTGATAATTTGTATGAAATTATTTAGGTTATAAAACTATATTGTGTGGAATTTATAAGATCGGTAGTTTGGAACACTATATTATCAGATTAATGTATATTATTGAAAAACCCCTGATATATACTATTCAGTCTTTCAACGTCTGTTTTAAAATTTATTGCTTTATCTTCTTTAATTATATAGATCATTTCTAAAAATTTTCTTTTGAACCAATTTTCCTCTACATTCAGAATTGTTACCTTATTTAAATCAAAATTATGTTTATTTTCAGTAGCGTGAGTTGATATGGCTGTATTCGTTTTTTTATTTTTTATATCTTTTGCATGTTCTTTCATTCTAGTTTGAAGGTGTCTAGATGTTTCACCAATATAAATATCATCAATATTAAAACATGGTATTCTATATATTGTATTAATTTTTTGATTTTTTTCTGTTTTATCTTTAGTTGAGTGTAAGATACTTTTTCCTATTGTATTTTCAATTGATTGTACTATTTTAATATTGAATTTTTTAAATAAATTATAAAAAATGTTTTCTAACTCTTTGATATATGGTAGTGAAATAATTGTTGTGATATTATTTTCGGGTGAAATTTTATTGTTATTTGAAATTATGTGATTATATCTTTCTTTAATTTTTTTATTTAGAATGTAAGTTGGAAAGCCATTTTTTATTAAAGTTTCTTTGACTATTTTGAGATTCTCTGTATGAAATCTTTTGTCTGATAATTTAATGGCACGATCTGTTAATGCGATGATAATACTTAATTTATATTTTAAACAATGTTCAGAATCATAATTTATATAACGGCCAGACCAGACGGGTTTTCTGAACCAATTAGTAATTATTTTATTATTTTCTATATATAAAGTAAGATCTAGAAAATTTATACTATTGTTTGTTGATTTTTCCAAAGTGAATTTTATTCTGTCAGCATCTTTTATAGAGTTGAATGTTTTATGAAAATGGTCAATTTTATCTGTTGGTAGGATTATTAGACCGTCATCAATGTATCTACCATAGAAAATAATTTTATATTTAATTTTTTTTTAAGCCTTCTTTTCTAAGTATTCCATCACTAAGTTTGCGCATGCAGAACTAAGGGGAGATCCCATAGGTAGTCCAAAAGTTTGTTGATAAAATTCACCTTGGAATTAACAATACGAATTCTCTAAACATAATGTTAGTGCGTAAAGAAATTCATCTAAGTTTAAAGTAGTATGTGGTTGAATTTCGAGCCATCTATGTTTCATACATTTTTTAATTAGATCCCATGATATATTTGTATACATGGAAACAACATCCAAGGAAATTAAGGTAAAATTTTTTGGTATAGTAATTTTATCTATTTTATTTTTAAAGGTCCAGCTATCTTTGATATTAAATTCATTTTTAATGACGATTTTTTGTATAGGATTTGCTAGAAATTTTGATAAATTATATAAAGGTGATGATATAAAAGATGTTATTGGTCTTCCTGGACAGTTGTTTTTATGTAATTTTGGTAAAATGTAAAATTTTGGTGCTAGACCATTATTGCATTTTAAATATTTTGTAGTGTGTTCATTTATTAGATCTTGTTTGTACCATGAGTCAATTAAAAGGTTTACAGAATCTTGAATTTTTTTAGTTGGATTTTTTTTAAAATTAATATAAGTATTTTCATCGTTCAAAAGATCATACGTTTTGTTATTGTAGTCATTTTTTTCTAAAATTACTGTTTTGTTACTTTTATCTGCGTTAGTAATTATTAGGTTTGGATTGTTTTTCAAAAATTGTTTTGTTTCTTTAATTTTCTTTTCTATATTTAATTGTTTAAATTTTTTGTTTGGTTGTTTAAAGTACCAATTTTGAATCCAGTATAGAACATTGTTTCTAATAGAGTTTTTTTCTTTTGTAGGAATTTTGTATAGAGTATTTTCCATGTTTGTTATTGTTTTTGGGAGTGGATAATTTTTTTTATTATATGGTATTGCAAATTTCCAACCAAGACTAAGAATTTCTTTTACATTATTTGGTACTAGAGTGTTACTTTTGTTAACTAACCATTTTTCTGTGTCTGTTTTAATTTTAAAATCATTGTTTTTTATTATATTGTCAAATTTTTCAATTGATTTATTTTTAATATTGTGTTCAAATTTGTTAAGAGTTATTTTTTGTTTATCTTTAATATCATTAAAAAATTGAATTGAAGTTTCTGTTTTAATTTTATTTTCAATGAATTTTAATTTGTTTTTAATAAAGTTGATTTGAATATTAATATCAGAGATTTCAGCATTTCTAACTTTATTTCTATAGATATTTAAACTACGCTGTATTTTTTGATGATTTTTATTTGAGAAAAAATTTATTTTATTTTTTGTATTGTTAATTATATGATTTGGTAATAAAGCATTGCTTTTTAACCTTAATAAGAATCTTCTCTGATTGCTTAGCTTAGATAATTTTATACTTAACTTTTTCCATATTTTGATGTTTTGAACAACTTCTTGATTATATATTTGTGATATATTATAGTAAAATCCATTATTATTATTGTTGCTAGAGTAAAAGTTATTGTTTTGTGTATTATTATAAATTGTTTGTCTTGAGATTGATGAAGCCTGTGAATATTGAGTTTGTTGTCGAAGTGATGATAAAGTTGATTGCTTTTGTAGATTATGTTGGTGTGGTATAGGTTATGATTCAGGTTTTGATTTCTTGTTTTACAGTTGAATTTTTGTATATTTTGCTGATACTTATGTGGTTGTAAATTGTTGTGTAAAAAATTTCTATAATTATGCTTTTCATAAGGTTGATTACACCTTCTATTAAAATTAAAAAACTGTTCTTGATGGTATCCATGTGTACGGTCTGTATTTTGTAAAAATTCATTTTTCAAAATTTTCCTTCCAGTATTTTTAAGGCCAGTCAATAATTAATTAAAAAGAGTTTTTTGTGGATGTAAATATATTAATACTAAGTTTTAGGCCATTTTTTCCACATTTTTATTTTATTTACATAAAAAACGACGTTATTTCGGCAGCTGCCGCTACCCTTATCAAGTTTTTCTTTTAAAAATTGCTAGAATTAAACAAATTTTTTTTTTTTTTTTTTTTTTATAACTTCTAAAATGTAAGTACGGTTTTTTCCATATTTTGATTAAAAATAGCAACAATGTACAATAGCAAAAAAAAAAAAAACACACATTCATATACATATATAAGTTTGATTATAATTTAAAAAAATTTTGTTTAATTCTAGCAATTTTTAACAGAAAAACTTGATAAGGGTAGCGGCAGCTGCCGAAACGTCGTTTTTTATGTAAATAAAATAAAAATGTGGAAAAAATGGCCTAAAACTTAGTATTAATATATTTACATCCACAAAAAACTCTTTTTAATTAATTATTGTTTATATCTTGATATCAAATACAGCTATATAAAATATACCAAGGTCATAATTGTCAATAACTTTCGGAAGGAAGTAATATAATACAAGAAGTTCTGAATATTTGCCAATTTTTCAATTGTCAATTGTCAGCAAGGTATAGGAAGATAATTCATAATCGATAAAAAGTTGACAATCGAAGAAAAACCGTTTCAGTAGTTCTTCTCGTATTTGAAAAAAAACAATTCTAAAAATTTAACAAAAATTTTTTCTTATGTGTTATTAAAACTGTAATTGAAATTCACTGGGGCTTTTGTTCTTGGTTAATTTATATAATAATAATAATCTGTCCCTCATTACCCCGAGAATTCGACAAAACTGGGGTAATTCGGGACAGAATTTTCAATGATTTTTTTTTTAATAACAGCTGAACAAACTTGGATCTTATTGACCACTACACTATTTTTGCAGTGTAAAATTACAAAAAAAATGTTTATTATACTTTTCTTGAGTTTAAGTATAATATTTAGGCATAATATAATATTTCACAGTTCAAAATAGATAGTTCTTACTGCAAATACCTAAAGGATACCTACAAAACGAGCTACAGGTAAATGAATTTAAGAGAAAAAGTTAGTGATTGAATGAGAGAGAGCAAAACAGAAAAAGAGAGAAAAAGAGAGCGAAAGAAAGACTTCAAATTCGTATTAGATAACCTTCGAGTGTCAAAAATGAAGCAAATTAGATCAATTTTTACGAATTTTTTCAGAATTGTCCGTCCTATTAAATTCGCCATTTTTAATTTTAAATGTCTGATTTTAGATTAATTTTCAGCGACCCCAAAAATCTTTTTTTACCAAGTTTAAGATAAATCCCTTAAAATGTGTTCAAGTTATTTAATTTTTCACATTGTTATTTACGATATGGTTGATTTTTGAACATATATGATACATTATCATTCATATGATTAAAGTATCATATATCTATTATGAATTTTTTTCAAGCTATTTCATCCCTTAATACAGTAGTATACTTAAGATAACTTTTTTCGTAGTCTTTTCTTAGAAAAAATTCTGTCCCGAATCACCCCTAAATTTTGTCATTTTGACAAAATCGTCGGGGTAATGCGGGACAGCAGTTTTTCGCGATTCAGGGTCATCTATAAAATCTACTAACCCATAGAATTATTCTAGGGAAGTTCTGCAACAAGTTAATGCAAAAGAAAACCGAAAGTATTGCCTATTAAAATAAAAAACTTACGTTATTAGTGAAAATTAAGAATTCTGTCCCGAATTACCCCAACTGACCCTATATTGGAATTTTAAAAATTATTTTTATGTCAAAATAATGTCTTCAAAATTTTATAAATTTTTTGGTCCAACTTTTGAGTCTTGCATATGCTAGGAAAAAAATTGCACATTAATGCTTAAACAACAATGTTATTCTACAATAAATTACCTTTAAAACAAGCATAGGAACTTTAAAAACCCTATATTATTTCGAGAGTAATTTCAATTTTTCTAAAACATTAAAAATTCCACATTTTTTACCATATTTCAATGAAAAATTGACAAAATCACTTTACTCAGGCCTTATTTTTCTCTAAATTTTATCTACTTTAAGGAAATAAACACAGAAAAATTTTAATAATTATACTTTGTACATTTAAAGACGTTTCTCAAACCTTAAAAAATAGGTGGATTGACAATTCCCGACGATACTGTAACCCGAGATATCCAATTTTGGACGAAAAATGGCGAAAAAATAGCGGCTTTTGATTCCTCTAAATTCTTATAAATTTAGGGGAGAGTAGCCTAAGACGGGCTAGCGCCTTAGACGGGCACTCTTTAATATCTTCGAAATAAAGAAATTTATTGAACAATTGTGCATATAGATATGTAGTCGAGATGTATCTAATTAATTTAAAAGTATTTTTTTGTACTTTTCAAAAAAATATGAATAATAAGAGGGAAAAATATTTTTAGCGCTTCAAAAGATGAAATGTAAACTAGTATTTAAATTGGAAATTTTCTAAATTAAATGTCATTTGGAATAGAAGTATTGATTTTATCTCAAAGAATATTCTCTAATGTTTGAAAATCTTACATATATATTTAATTGATATTTACTTTATATAATTAAAAAACGTAAATATATTAAAAATAAGCCTGTTGTCTAAGACGGACCCCATGAATTTATTAAACTTTCGATTAAAGCGGAATCTTCTTTACCCTGTGAAGGTACGGTGCTAATAGTGATCATAGCCTATAAATGCAAAGAAAATTTTACAAATTCAAATTTTTATGCATTTGCCGCTTCCTATTTCTAACCTCAAAAACCACTTTTAATTACTAGAAAGAATATTAAACAAAAGCTATTTTTATGCTGTAAAACAGTTAAATTCCGAAATTAAATGTAAAATTATTTGAGATTATACAGTTTTTTCACATAGATATTATTCTAATGTCATCAAAATCGTATTTTATATAATTGTCATATTTGTTGTCTTTTTGCTTTTATTTCACCAAATTTCCTGATCTAGGGCTTTAAAAAGGCATGTATTTTGCTTAAAATGCCTAAAACAATTGTGATTGAAGTATATTTATTGTTCAATAAGTAGATTTAGGGCATTTTAAAAAGGGCCCGTCTTACCCTACCAGGTAGTCTAAGACGGGCTAGTATGAACTTTTTTTTAAACATCAAAATTAATTGTTTTTTAAACAATTATAAAGGTTTTCGTCTTATCAATTATTTAGAGGAAATGTTAAAAATAAACATAGATACATTCGCGTTCCCTTTTTAATTCACTAACTAAACAATTTTTTACAAAATATGGATAGAGGCCCGTCTTAGGCGACTTTCCCCTAAATGTTATAATTATTTTAGTTTTCATATGAAATATTGAGTTTAAATTTTATTGTATTTACTTTTATACAATTATAAATTTTATAGAAGAGAATAAAATTTTTCCGATCGGGAATCGAACCCGGGTTAGCTGCATTGATATCAGCGTCTTACACACCTCAGCCGTCCTGGACTTTTGAGAATATATACACTGATAACATTGGGTTGGGGAGCGTTGTATCCTGTCACGCTGTTTCACGTGAGAGTAAACACCTACCCCTAAAAATACGTCTCGTTTCTCGACCCCCCCCCCCCCCTATTTTTATGATAATTTTATTTTCAACGTTAATAACAAAAAATTCAATAGTAATAATTTTCAATCGATTTTATTATTGTAAATTTGCAGTCATTTGGGTTTATTACTGATATTTAGTTAATAAATAGATTATACACTGTGATTAAAAAATTTTCTTATTTTTTGCACAACAAATACATTAAGGACTGTTTCAAATCATATACCTCGAACTTTAAGTATTAAATACTTCATATTAAACATAAAAATAAAATTTCGTGACGTCACATTTAGGACGACCCCCCCCCCCCTCCCCCAAGTCAAGTTTTGTCACGTTTGATCAAGACTCTCCCCGCCCTTCTATAGCGTGACGTCATATGTGAACGCTCCCTTACAAAAGAAATGATGATGTCGTGTTTATTTAAAATGTTAAGTGTTTATTGAAAGTTTAGGTGTCACTAAACAAGAGTAAACCAACAAAAACAATTTCCATTCAGTCAGTCCCATAAAAAAAAAAGATTAAAGTGTCTGAAAACCTCATTTTCAGCACTTTTTAAAGCACTGTAAAAAGAAAACGCAACCTGATAATAATCTTTACAAGAGCGTAAATGAAAGCTTAAATCTTCAACTTTAAGGCCTAGAACGGAAAGGTATTTTAACAATTGCGGAGAACCTTGTTTATCAAGCAATTGCTGTCTGAAATTGTGAAAATAGCTGGGATAGGGATCACTTAATAAAAATCGATTTCCATAACTGGATTTGCTTGGAATTTTTTGCCTGGGGGTTTTTGATGTTTCTTATGACGAGTAAAAGTTAGATTCAAGAAATGCAAAATGGCGGATTTGAAATGGCGAATACAATTTTTGAAATTATTTGTGGACGCCATTTTAAATCCGCCATTTTTCATTTCTTAAATATCTAACTTTTGATTTGTCATAAGCAACCTCAAAAACCCTCAAGCAGAAAATTCCAAGCAAAACCAGTTATGGAAATCGAGATATAACAAGTGTTTCTTATCCCAGCTATTTTCAAAATTTCAGACAGCGATTGCTTGATAAACAAGGTTCTCCGCAACTGTCAAAATACCTTTCCGTTCTAGGCCTTAAAGTTTTGTAAAGATTATTATCATGATGCGTTTTATTTTTTTGCTTTAAAAAGTGCTGAAAATGAGATTTTCAGACACTTTAATCTTTTTTTTTTTTATGGGACTGACTGAATGGAAATTGTTTTTGTTGATTTACTCTTGTTTAGTGACACCTAAACTTTCAATAAACGCTGAACATTTTAAATAAACACGACATCATAATTTTTTTATAACCCAGTGTAAAATCACCTTTTTCACATCCCAAAGACGTCGATTGTCAAGGCAAGTACATTTTTAGAACGTCTTTAAGATATTGGAGGAAAAGCGTCCTCAGGACGTTTTAAATACGTTCCTAACTTATCTCTATACACGGAGAAACTTTTAATTTTAGGATTTGCTTCTTTGAGTTTCTATGTTTGTTATAAAACGTAAGCATTTAGGGATAACACAGCCACACAAAAAAAAAAGTACCCGAGTTGGGGAATGAGACTACCCATTCCTTATGTATTTTGATGCGCTGAATCCGAATCCGTCCTCAGAATTGGTCCATCAGATCAAGTTTTGACCCTAACCTCAAAATTAATAAAATGACACTTTTTGAACATTAGAATTTGAACTCGACTTAACTTTAATACATGCCTAGGACCAATAGAAAGCTTGAATTATTACCTTTAAAACGCTTTTTTTTATAAATTGTTCTACGATGATTATTAACGAAGTTATGATGTTTTACATAGAATTATTTCTTTCCTTTGCACAATAACACATCAAGAATTGATTTGTTTTTAACATATAGAAAAAAGTCATATTTTAAGTAAAACATCATAACTTCGTTAATAATCATCGTAGAACAATTTATAAAAAAAAGCGTTTTAAAGGTAATAATTCAAGCTTTCTATTGGTCCTAGGCATGTATTAAAGTTAAGTCGAGTTCAAATTCTAATGTTCAAAAAGTGTCATTTTATTAATTTTGAGGTTAGGGTCAAAACTTGATCTGATGGACCAATTCTGAGGACGGATTCGGATTCAGCGCATCAAAATACATAAGGAATGGGTAGTCTCATTCCCCAACTCGGGTACTTTTTTTTTTGTGTGGCTGTGTAATCGAATACGTTTATAATATTTATTTTAAAAATAAGAATTGTGGTATTTTTTTTTTTTTTTTCTATTATAGTAATTTTGTGAAACAGACAATTAATATATGGGTCATTCATTCTATGCCCCCCAAAAATGTTTTAGACGTAAAGGGTTGTAATATAGCTTCAAATGTATAGGTGATTTCGTCTACTCTTAAAAGCAGAGTGGCCTACTGAAGAATTCAAGACAGAGTCATAAAATCTCACTTTTGCATATAAATTGGAATTTCTTGAATTTCGGCTATATTTAGAACTGTAAGGGATTCTCACTAATTAAACCATTTTGTAAGAATTTTCTCCTATATATATGATAAACTTTTACATAAAAGCAGTCAATTAAAACAAGGAGCTTCATAGTCTAATTAACTTATAAAGTCAATGATTTATAACACAAGCCTGCAAAAAAAATTTACGTTGTTTGAGATCAATAATTAATTTTACGTAGTTTTTAGTGCTCTGAATCTAAATCTGACAGCGAAAATCTTCCAAAACGTCAAAATTTTGAGAAAATAAGGGGGGTAAAACTCCCAAAAATCACGATCTTCAATTTTTGAAAATTTCTACAGGGTAAATCTGACGTGCTACAGATTTATTGTCATGGAGTTTAAATTCATGAAAATAAAGTACTAATATAGACACAAACAATCACTATGTTTTCTTAAAAAATATTTATTTGTTTATTTTTTATAAACAAATGAATTTTAATGAACCACATTTTTCAAACTTTTAATTCTCAGCAAAAAATTGTCCAATCTTGATGATTTTTTAAAGGATTTAATTAAATAAAAGAAAAGAAATATAATAATACCGAATTTATAAACATTCTTGAATTCGAATCGTTTTCTGAATATTAATAAATAGTAATATGCCTAATTTTGAACAAATATTTCTAATAAATACGTTCCATTAATAAGTATTCAATTTTTGAATATTCTAAAAACTCTTGAAGTAGTTTCTTATATTTATAAATTATTATTGTAATTGTTCTAAATTTATTTTAACTAAAGAAATCAAACAGAATTTAAAATGATAAAAAATAAATCTTTAGTATTAAAAATATTATTAACAAATAAAAACATGAACAGCAAAAACTTTAGATTTACTTTTAAAAAAATAAAAATTCAACGCAAACAAATATTTTTATTCAAAAACTTTTGATAAATTCAAGAAAAAATTTAATTAAAAAAATTAATAACTTTGCTTTTCTAAAACACTTTTTTTAGAATAAGTTGTTTGTCGAAACAATAAAAATGTACGCAGAAAACAAAACTTTTTTGAAATTTAAAAACAAAATCTCTAATTAAGAAGGGTAATTAAAACTATAAAAAAATATTAAATAAATTTAAAACATTGAAAAATATAATTATTCAAATTTTTCTAAATTTTAGTGAAATATTTGAATCATTTAGTGACAGAAATGACTTTTATTGAAAATAATTGTACAGAATAAATAAAAGTAATCACATAAAACAATTAAATTTGTTTTGAAAAAGAGAGAATGAAATTTTTGCTATACACTGAGAAAATTCTATCTGTAATGATTACAAAATTACAATTACACTTAGATATTGAAAAACGGGCTTCCATTACCCAGGTGCAAATTTTGGTCGGCGCCACAGATTAACCGTCGGCCTATAGGTTTTAAAATTATTGAATAATTTGAAACATATTAACATATGCAAGCTTTTAAGGTAGAAAATAGATATTTACGAATCGCTTAGGTAATAAAAACATCAAACATTATTTGTGTTTCAAACTATTTTTTACAATTGAAATGCTTTTTTTTAACAATTTAGAACAAAATACATTTTTTGTTATATTTCAATAAAAAGTTGACTATTCAACTTGATTGTGCTAAATACATTTCTTGATACATTCGAATAAAAAGTCTATCATTCAACTTGATTGTGCTGAATTGGTTTCTCATTTTGTTATAAAATTTTAAACTATTTTGTCAATAACATTATTTTCAAAATATTTTAACCTTTTCACAGTGCCGGCTTTAGGGTAGTGCGCGCCTGTGCGGCCTCACTAGGGCGCTGAGTCTTAGGGGGCGCCGTGATTTTCAAAGGGGTGGTTTCAGAAAAATTCGACTACTAACAAGGACGCTATACAAATTCTCGCACTGGGGCGCGAAATAGATAAGGCCGGCACTGCCTTTTCATAAACTTTTATCAAAATTCCATATGGCTGTTATTACCCAGGTTTGGTTGACATAGTTCGGCTAACTATATGTACCATCGTCGGACCAACTATGGCTAATATAGTTCGCCCAAACATAGAGTAATTTTTTTTTTAAAATATAAAATATTCTATGTCTTATTAAATTTTTTTTCGTTTTTGAATCTTTACTTTGAAAAGTCAGCAATATATGCCACAGCAGAAAGCGTGGCCGATAAGTTAGATATATATATATTAGGTTGGTTGAAAAAAAAGTCAGATATGTTATGCTCCTACACCCAAATTTTTTCTAAATTGAAAAAAAATTACATTATTTTTTTATTTGGAAATCTGACAATATTTAGAGGTGGCTGCAAAGCCCATGAAGTTTCCCATGTATTTTGCATGGAAAAAACGGAAATTTTCGTAAATTTGCAATAAAATCGTAAAAAATCTCTTAAAACATTAATGCACAAAGCCAAATCTTTAAAAGTCTTTAAAAAGCAGTATTCTATAATTTATTTATTCATTTGTTAATATTAACTCTATTATTCATTTTTTTTTTAATTTTTGTGGTTTTTTTGAAATTGAATAAGAAATAGTCAGTTCCGATAAATTAATATATAAATAATAGAATACTGTTTTCCCTTATGAAAATTAAGTATTGGATTAAGTATTGGGAGTAAGTATTGGATTAAGTATTGGATTAAGTATTGGAATAAGTATTGAAATATTGGAACAAGTATTGGTTTAAGTATTGGAAACTCCAATACTATTTTCGCGTAACATATTTTTAAACAAATTTTTTTTTAATTTTCTGTGGAACTGTGATTTTGCGTTCCATGTATTTCTAAGTATTAAATTAACAAAAAAAACTACTGCGCAGAGCTAGCAGCCATAGAAACTTAGTGCGCAACCAGTAAAATTTTTAAGAATGTTTGGCGAAAAAAGTATTGGAGTTTCCAATACTTAAACCAATACTTATTCCAATACTTCAATACTTATTCCAATACTTAATCCAATACTTACTCCAATACTTACTCCTAATACTTAATCCAATACTTATTTTTCATAAGGGTTTTCAACACTTTTCAAGAATTGACTCGGTGCATTAATAATTTAAGTGGCTTTTTACAATTTTATTACTTTACGAAAAAGTGTGTTTGCCCATGCAAAATAGATGGGAAACTTCATGGGCTTTGAGCAACCTCTAAGTATTATCCGATTTGAAAATATAAAAATGGAGGTAATTTTTTTTTAAACACATGTATTATCATAAGAGCCCATAATTATGACAAAAAAACAATTTGATTGAATTAATATATGAAAAAAAAATTTATTTTTGAGGGGGGGTATAAATAATCTTTGAACGTTCCATATAGGAGGGGAGGGTTGCCATTTGTAACCAAGTGGAACAAAAGGGGGGGTGGGGGTCTAAAACCCCAAAAATTGGTGGAACGTTCTTTATGGATAGCCCCATAGTGAAATTTTTATTGAAATATAACAAAAAATGTGTTTTGTTCTGAATTGTTAAAAAAAACATTTCAATTGTAAAAAATAGTTTGAAACACAAATGTTTGATGTTTTTATTCCTTGAGCGATTCGTAAATATCTATTTTCTATCTTAAAAGCTTGCATATGTTAATATGTTTCAAATTATTCAATAATTTTAAATCAATGTAGAGCAACTAATAAAAATATCATGTGTAAAATAAAGTTTTAATTACTGAATTATTATAGGAAAGAACTTTTTTGTTCGTGCACCGGATTCTCTGAATCGTTAAGGCCTATATTTACATTTTGAAATGAAAGAACTTTCTCAAACAAAAAAGGAAATAGCTTTAATGTTTACATTGACCCTTTGCGACCCATTCTCTCCTACTTTACATTGGGAATTTCAATCATTTACTCGAGTGTATAAATACTCACTGACTGAACTAAAACCTTTAAAAAAATGTTGTTTAATAACAAACAATTAATTTTTTACACAAAAATGATATAAGGAAGTATTTTTTGACCCAAAACTGACTTTTAAAATTATTATTTTGTACAAACATAGGTAAATGTTATTTTGTACTACCTGAAATTAATAGTTTTAAAATTAATCAAATAAAAAAGTAAAATAAACAATAAACACATTAATTGATTAATAAAAATTAAATATTTAATAATTAGAACCTAAAAATCTTTTAGTTGTAGAAGTTATACAAAATAACATTTACCTATGTATGTTTGTACAAAATAACAATGTTCAAAATAAGTTTTGTGTCAAAATGATTATTTTTCAATTGTAAGGAAAATTTTTAATAAAAATGCACATTCAAATTTGTACAAATAGTGATGTATGTATACAAGCGAAAAATCGTTTGTAAAAGATCGAAAAAAACAAAAATCTCGTCAAAAATATATTGAATGTAAAGAAATACCTTGTGTCTTTTTTTGTGAAAGGATAGATTCTCAACATGTATCACTACCAGCATAAAAACACAAAATTCAGCTTAGACTTTGAGCAATGAATTCTGTGTTTTTCTATCATTTGCTGCTCTTGGTGGTTTACAATTTTTTGTACAAATTTATTATAACTGAATTATTCACAGGATTTGCTAACATAAAAGATAATTATTTATTTAAGAAGAAAACAGAATTTAAAGTTTTTTTCAGTAAAAAAACTTGATTTTTTTCTTCGATATAATAAATTGTTTTGCGTAAAAAAGTAATGAAACCAGTTAGACAAACAAGATTCTACAATACAATAATAATTAATGATTTTGAAGGAAAAAACAAGTTAAATTCAAAATGTATCTAAAAATTAACATCAATTTGTATTAATAAGTCTAGATATATATTGGAAAATATACCATTATTATGTAAAATGTTTTTAACGGTTGTGAATTTAAACTCTCACTGAAAAATGAAGAGTAAAAAACTCACCTTATAGAGATTGAGTTAATAATATATAAAAATGACCTTGCTGAAGAAACACTCACTCTCTGAGAAATCAATGACGAGACTAAAGCCGGAATTGGTAATCACCGATTTAATGTTCTCAACTCCTTCCACTTGGAATTTTTACTTATTATTACTCAATGTAAAAATGACCAAATAGTGTAATGTTTAAGGGGATCAAACTTCATTTCTTTGAGACAAACATATGTACAAGCATACATATTTCTATTTTATTCCAGGTGCTTTACATTCACAATGATTTAAGTACATATAACATTTTTGAAAACTTTTTTCTTATTACATATAATGTTTACAACTTCTAGACTAGTAATTCCTGGAATCATAGAAAGATTAAAATGTTTCACAACGTCGTGCAAAATTCTTTATAGTTTTTAATTTTTAACATTATTTTTAAGTGCTTATTTTGTACAGGGGTAAACTAAAAAATAAAATCGTCAAGTAAAATTAATTAGTTTGTTATTAAGAATAAAAATATAGATTAAAAATACATAAAAATGATGTATTTAATGTTTTTCTTTACACAGGCACAGTATAATCTTTGTACTTTTCGCGAGCAAAAGTTTTGTAAATATATAGACACAGTTGAACCTGAATAAGTGGGCCCCGGACGGGTGCCCTATTAAAAATTTCTATGTAGGATACCATGTAGGATCCTATATGGGATCCTGCATGGTCTCCTATATGGATTCCCACATATCATCCCATATAGGATCCGATTTAAGTTCCTACATAGGATCCTATGTATTGCTCCATGTGGGAAATCCTATACAGTATCTCATATCGGATCCTATCTACGATCCCATATAGGATTTCATGTCTGGTTCCATATAGGGTGTTATATGGGATCCTATGTACCAAATCACATATCCCACATAGGATTCTATATAGGATCGCATATATAGGATCCTATGCACTATCTTACTTCCCTTTCCTACATAGGATCCGATATAGAATAATCTTATATATGCATATCTGATATAGGGGACTCTATGCTGCATCCCATATATGGAATCGTATGTGCTATCCCATTAAGGATTTTATGTCGGCTTTCATATAGAATCTTATGTAGTATCCTACGTAATATCCTACAACATATCATCCCATATAGGATAATACATGTGTGATCCTTTGCAGTATTCCATATGGGATCCTATTTGGGTCAATATAAAGGAAATTTTGTAGGTTTCTAAGTAGGAACCTGCATAGGATTTCTGAAAATTTTCGAATTTTGTCCATTTCCAACCCTCATTTTGTCACAAATTGAAAAAAAATAGATACGTATTTTTTTATTTTTTGTTGGATTAATATTTAGTGGTGTCTGTACGCTATTGAAATTTTGCATGTATTTTGCATGTAAAAAAACATTTTTTCGTAGAATGCTTGTAAAATCGTTGAAAACATATCTTTTTACCAGACTACTCTGTTTTTCTTTATAAATGTTCAAAGAATAACCTGCAATTATTTACATAATTACATTTTTTAAATTTACTATTTCTTACAAGATCCAAAAGTTAACAAAAAATAAACCAAAATAGGCTTCTGAGGTTGCTGATTACAAATCTAAAGTCATATTTCAAAAATTCAAAATGGCGGATCAAATATGACAGCCATGAAAATTAAAAAATTGATCAATTTCTAGGAAACTTCCCTGCTTAAAATGTCGGATAGAAAACGGACACAAAAACCGGGTAAATTTCGGACAGAACCGGATATTTATATCCGTTTTTTATCCGTTTTCTGTCCGATATCGCCCGATCTTAATCTGTCATGAATATTTGAAATTAGTTTTTTAATTAAGTTTAGAAGCGTTTTTTATCCGGTTTTATACGAATCGTGCCCCTTAAAGAAAGTCGAAATTCCAATAAAACGGTTTTCATCCGGTTTCATCCGAAGTCATACGTTTTCAATCCGAAAGTCATGCGTTTCCAATCCGAAAGTCATACGTTCTTAATCCGACTTTTATACGATTTTATCTGAAAAGTTACCCGGTTTTTGTGTCCGTTTTCTATCCGTCATTTTAAGCAGGGTTCGTATCAGGGGGTTTTTGGGGTCCTTAGTTTCAAAACTGAAGTCAGATTTGAAAAATTCAAACCCATGAAATTTTACCGACACACGGTAATATAGGAATTTAGTTGACCAGGTGCAAGAATTCGATTGTAATATTGTGTCAAAATTTTAAGTCGATCAGAGCAAAATTGTAGAAGTTACGAGTATTTGAGTTACCGTTTCTATGCGCCGCGCCGTGCTGAGCAAAAGCAAAAGTCGACAAAAGTTTAAATTTCCTTTCGTACGCGTTCGTTGTGTTTTTTAGTATTTTAAACTGTACTGTATCCGGACGAAAGCACTTTACTTTATAGACCTAGCATTGACGACACTGTGTGAGTATAAAAGAATTCTCGAATTTTATTTTCAATTTCTTTGTGTGTAAACCTTTGAAGCGCTCTACTGAAAAGTGCCATTTTTTAAGTCAGTACGCAACATAACTCAAAATCTACTGAACCAATCGTTTTGAAATTTTCCTCATTATTTCTTCGCATAATTCCCCAGGTAACATCGAGGACTTTTTGTTTCTTTTTAAATAATTGTTCATATTATAATTACAAATAAGTCAATTTTTTGAGCGAAAATCGGGTTTCTGACTTCCAAGTGCTACCAAAACTCCAAAACTTAAAAAAACAAAAAATCCCCTGGATGCTACCTGGAAAAACATCTCCTTTAACAAATGCATTTTGATTTTTTGTTTCAGACGATTCTGTTGCGAGTTACGATGCGCACAGCAAAACAACTTTTTTTTGAAGCGCGTCAGAAAATTCACGTTCACTTGTTCAATTTTAAATATTTTTCAATGAGAATTTACCCAAAAATTGTACAAATGTTGCCCTATTGTATGGAAATTGGTTAAATAAACTGACACACTCCGCATCAACAAAAAAAAATTCATAAAAGCATGCCTTTTTTCACCGAATTAACAATCCCCCCCTCCCCTTGACACAGTTTGTTTCATGTTAATTTTAGTTTTGAATAATGCAAGAGAACCGTAAAACAGGCTAATTTCGCTCAAAATTTCATGTTTTTTTGAAAAAAGTATAGGAAAAAGTTAATAATAAATTTTGATACTGCAAATATATAATCTCTGACTCTTCATTGGCGGATCCAGAGGGGGGGGCCACGGGTGCTTGACCCCCTCCAAAAGCCTCATATTTAACAACGAGAGTGAGAGATATAGCACTATAGTGATATCTCTTTCTCTCTCATGTAATACCCCCTCCAAAAACCTTGTCTAAATCCGCCATTGTGACTCTTCCTCTTTAATTTCCCAAAGTAAAAAAATTACTATATATTGAGTAAACCTATTGAATATACCTTTTTACTGTACTTTAATGACTTTAATTTTTAACAACAAAAATATGTTAGTTTACAAGCTATAATCACTTTTCAAAACCATTAGAAAGAAAATAGTATTACACTGTTAGAAAAGACTTGAAAATTCATGCATTTTTCAATTACATGAGTTATTGAATTCACATTAAACTCAGGCTTGAATTAAAATTCAATAACACGTAATTGAAAATTCGTATTGTTATTGAAAATTCAAGAACATGTAATTGAAAATTCAAGAACACGTAATTGAAAATTCATATTGTTATTGAAAATTCAAGGACGTGTAATTGAAAATCAAAGAACATGTAATTGAACATACATGTACTGTTACTTAAACATAACCTATTTTTTTCTTGTCAGTTGTAGTCAGAACAATTTAATAAAAAAAAGTTTATGGACATCAAAATTACATTTAAAAAATTATTATTGTCAATATGTATGTATTTTTTATAATAACGGATAGTTCGCAGTCATTTCAAAGATATAATTTGTCATTGTCCAATAAGTACCTAATCAAAGTAATAAATTTCAACAGTCTAAGATGGCCGAGGTACGAAAGGCGTAGATAATGATCCGGAAAACCCGGGTTTGATTCCCGACTCGGGAATTTTTATTTTCTTTTAAAAAAATGTTATATTTGAATTTTCAAAACCGTGTTATTGAAAATTCAATAGCACGTATTGTAAATAACTTCACTTACAAGTTATTGAAAATTCAAGTAGATATTTTTAACAGTGTATTTAAATAACATTTACAGTCATCAGAATAAATATTTAATCACGTTTTGTGTTTTATAATTTAATAACATTTTAGAATTTTGTCCTCCGAAATAACCTTAGATACTTGATAAACAATTGAATGATACATTGTATTCCTGAACAAAATTACCCAACAAATATGAAATATTTTTTTTAAATTGACTTCTTTCAAAATCTATTCAACTTTTCAGTAATTTTATTTTTGCTAAATCATGTCAGGGATATAGGAAATAAGATTATTACATGATTTTAACGTAAAATATTTTAAATACATAGGTTTCATAAGCGATTTTTACACACTACATGTTTAATGAGCAAAATAGACATCTTTAAATAAATATTTTTTTTATTAAAACTTGACTATATAATCCTGCTTTAAAATACCTTTGAGACACAGTTTGATACTATTCTTAACATTAGCAATTGCAAATTTTATATTTTTCTTCCTAGAAATAACAATAAATAAATTTTGAAAAAAAAAGTTTCCAGTGAGCGAAGTTACCCTACATGAGCGAAGTTAACCTGTTTTACGGAATATCATAAAATGTATTTAAGTAATTCTTTTATGACTGAAATAAATCTGAATTAGCTTTACTAATCAGTGAAAAGTAACTCATTATTTTCAAAAATTACTAATTTTTAGTTCAAAATATCTAAAAATTGGAAGAATTGAATTAGTTACCAGAAGTTTATAATACTCTTCCATAAGCTAAAAATGAAATTAATTAATTATTAATCAGTCTAACTTTTTGAATTTTTGAAATATTACTTCAGATTTGTACTCAGCGACCTTAAAAACAATAGAAACCATTATTAGCAGTTTAAATTTCTCGTTGTTTTGAGAATTAATATTTTTTGCAAATAATAACCTATTTTGGTTTATTTTTTGTTAACTTTTGGGTCTTTTAAAAAATAGTAAACTTAACAAGTTTCATATGTAAATAATTGCTGGTTATTCTTTAAACATTTATGAAGAGAAACAGAGTATATCGACGGTTTAGAGTAAAAACCTGATAAATCCACTTTTTGTCAAATTGGAGATTTTTTCGCAATAAATTATGACACATCGATTGGATAAGGGCCTAAATTTAAGTACTTCCGAAAGTTGTTAAAAATGTACTATTAGAAAAACTGCTAACTCCATATTTGTCAAATTCAACTGCTAACTCCAATGAAAACGTCACACTGGATGTTGCCTTTACTAATGCCGGCAGTTTATTCTTAAATTATGTATCAAATTTGTGTTTCTTTTGAGAAACGAGATAATAATAAACATAGATCTTTGAAGAAAAAACTATTATCGTGTTTTTGTTATAATTATTAAACCTAATCGAAAGATGTTTTAAAATACCTAGATAACCCATAAAATTTCAAGGACTTCAAATGTTTATTGATTTTTTGTAGCAATATAGTGTTACAAGTCATAAACACATGCGCAGTAGTGTTCTAAATGAACAAAAATATGCGCAGTGGAGTTCTGAGTACTAAATACAATAGTTTCGCAGTAGTGTTTAAATTAAAAAATACATGCGCAGTATAGTGTTCTAATGCACAAATCGCTGGGTTAGTGGAAAAAAAGTACACATCAGATTTGCGTTGAAAAAGAGTACACGTCGCATTTGGGTTGAAGAAAAGTACACATCGAAAAAATTTATTTTTTAAAAAAATTTTAGTTCATAACTCTGACCTGACGAAGTTGACATTTATATAAATATTTTTTCTTATATTTGTATTTTATCTATTTATATGTTTTAAATTTTAAGAGAAGAGACTTATGGAATTTATGAATAAGATAATAATTTATTAAATAATAGATTTAAATTTTCCAAAAAAATATAAATGTTACATGTCTATTAATTTTTTATTATTTTTTAATATCGATTCTTTCCCTTTATTGTTATGGTTCCCCCCACAGCACCGAAAATTTCCTGAAAATTTATTGAATATTTACTTGCAATATTCGAAATATGTGATTGCAAAATTTATTGAAAATTTTGTAAATATTTAAATGTCCCGATTAATTAAATGTTTAGCTTGAAACTTTCCTGAAACTTGCCTGAACATTTTCGCCTAATTATAATTATAATTATAATTAGGCGAAAATGTAATTTAAATGTTCAGGAAATGTTCACTCTAAAACATTTATTTAATCGGGACATTTAAGTTTTAACAAAATTTTCACTAAATTTTGCGATCACATATTTCGAATATTGCAAGTAAATATTTAATAAATTTTCAGGAAATTTCCGGTGCTGTGGGGGTCTAAATAATATAAATCAAATAGATTTCCAAATTTTTAGTTTTATATAAATTAAATTTTTTTAAAAATTAAAATAATTGTAAAATAGTTAAATATTAATTTTTAAAATTTGTCTTAGTGGAATGTGATAATTTCTTTTATTTTTCATGGTCGATTTTATATACGAATTTTTATTATTCTGAACAATTAATCGTATACATTTTTTATAATTTCAAATTTCAAAAAAAAGAAAATTCTAAAAAGGTCAAAAAGCGTTTTTTCAAATTTTTTTTCAAAGAAGAATATGGAATTAATTAAGATTGTAAATAATACCAGCAAAAATTGGACAATCTCAACAATATAAATTTTATAGGGTTGAAATTTCGCTGATTCCTTCCCTTACATAATAAATTATAATTTAATAAAATTAAATGAAAACTTTTATTACATATTTTATTATATTTGTAAATATGAAATGTTTACAAATAATTCAATTTGTTTTAATTCTACGTTTTGAGTGCAATATAATTAATATAAAATTACAAGCGTAATTTAAGTAAACAGATATTTGTAAAAATTGTGATAGCTTTTAGGAATTAAATATTTATCACAGAGGTCTTGATTATATTTTATTTTACTTTTATCGAGAGGTAACTTGCAATCATAGGTCAATTAAATTCTTCTTCATTAGTTTCGTGGTTAGAAGAAATAATATTAGTGCAATTTTGAAAAGCATTGACTTTCTTAGTTGAATCAATTGGTGTATTTTCAATTTGTTCAAGGGATACAGTATCGAATTTTGGAATAGCTAAAAATTAAAAATTGACTTCTAATAATTGAAATTTAATGTTAACATTTATAATATTTAATTAATAAGTAACAATTCTTTACAAAATAGAACAAGTTATTAGGTTATATTATTACCAGATGGCACACGATAATTTTCTAAACTGAATTTTTCTTCATTATTTTCGAGGTTAGAAGAAGAAATAAGATTCATGTCTGTTTATAAGTCCAGTTTCTAAATATTCGACATTTTCTATTCTCGTACCTATTGTTGGTGTCATTATTGGAGGCAAAATCTACATAATCACTTAAGAAGAATGGGAAAATTTTAAAAGTAATTACTTTAAATATTCAGAAATTGGTGTTAATAACCATTTTCGAAAACTTACGTTCCATATTTTAATTTTTTAATTTACAAATTTTTCATTGTATTAATCTTGAACAATTCGTATTGAATAAAGGAAACATTTTATAATGTCAAAACCAATATTTAGAATATAATACTACATTGTAAAACAATCGCTTAGCAAAAATCAATAATGTGAAGCTGTAAATTTAAATAATTTATAAGTGTTACCAAACGAAAATTTTTAAAAAAGTAAATATTTTCGACGTGTACTTTTTTTCAACCCAAAAGCGACGTGTACTCTAATGAACAAATGCATGCGCACTAGTGTTCTAATGAACAAATGCATGCGCACTAGTGTTCTAATGCACAAATACATGCGCATTACTGTTCTAATACACATATACATGCGCACTAGTGTTCTAATGCACAAATACATGAGCAGTAGTTTTCTAATCAACAAAAGTATGTGCAGTAATATTTAAAACAATAATTTCAGACACACTAATATTCTAATGAAAAAGAAAATACATATTGTTACTCTACTCAACAGATTACTTTCTAAATATGTTTGTGTATTTGGCTTAAAAATATAAATTCAGATTAAAATATTAATAATATTGAAATGTGTTCACTGTATTTGAATTTGTACCTTGGAATACTACCGAGCAAGTATTTAAAACTATAAGAACAGTACTGCGCATATCTGTGCATTAGATCACTAATGCACCTGTATTTGTACATTAGAAAATTACTGCGCACGTAATTATGCGCTAGCTGAACACTAGTGCGCATGTATTTGTGCGCTAGAACTCTAGTGTGCATATATTTGTATGCTAGAACACTAGTGCGCACGTATTATTCTCAGACAAATGTTAAGCGAAAACCTGCGAAGTCCACACGTAAAAAAAACTAGAGTTCAACTTACTTCAACTGGAGTAATGGGAATCACAAAAAATAGTAATATATAGAACAGCTACAGCATGGAGTAAAGGTTAACACAATGTCGATTGTCAGCTGAGTAGAGCGTTACCGCGCATGCTCCAGCAACTCATGTATCTCATAACTGAAGCTACATTCACTTTAGTTGAGGCTGCTGTCATCACAGCCTGGAGTATTTTGACTACTATTTTCCTGGAGTAGATGCAATTACAGCATTTTTTTACGTGCGTATCGAATACTTGGATGTCTTGCAGAAAACCTGCTAAGTTACAAAATGCTCGTAAAAAGTAACTACTTGCTTTTGTACCTATTTTTGTAGCTAGTGATAAACAATATTACGAAATATTCCATACAATATTTTAAATTTAGTTCTATATTAACAAATTTTTTTTTGTGAAGTTTTTTGTTCTTCTTGTAAATTTTTTTAATTGTGAGTTAGCAGGTTTTCACTCTAAACCATCGATATTCAATATCGTTCGAATAAATATGTAATGAATTTAATAGTACGTACTTTCATTTTTAATATTATTGTTTTAATATAAATTATTTTTAAATCAAATGAATACTTATTCTTTTAAAGAAATATTGTGTGGAAATAATAAAGACGATTTTTGACAGAAAAAATGAAGTGATTAAAACTATAGCATATACTATTGTTTATAGATCATGATGCTATAAAATGAATGTTGCTGCCTTTCAAGTTTTATTGGCTAGCCCGGTAAGAAGCTGAAGATTGAAAGGCATTGTTTGGCATTTAAAAAAACAGTCGTTTGAATGCATTTAAATGCCAATGAATCCCGTTTTTGTCCTGAATGCCATTTGATGCCCTCATTTGGTTATAACTAAACTTGATTTAATCCTTTTCAATCCCTAAAAATATTAAATAACATTTGAATGCCATTCAATGCCATAATAAAGATAAAGTGTTGAATTGAGTCAATGCCTTCCAATACCATACGTGGGAATGGAAAGTTGAATGCCATTCAATGCCACAACGGAGATAAAGTGTTGACTTAGTTAATGCCATTGAATGCTGTTCGAGCATCTATTAGGTTTAATGCCGTTCAATCCCTGCGTCAGATTAAAAAGCACGCCATATGTTGCATTTCATACTTTGCAACGCGTCGCCATGGCATCGTCTCATTCTGTGTCGTTCGTTCTATTCTAACTATTAACTAAATCGTGTTATTTAAAGTAATAAAATAAGTGATTTCGTCTCTAACGATAATACTTGGCCTGTGAATATTGAGAGCGTGAACGCAAACATAATGTTTTAAGTCATTTTGTCATTTTTCTTACATGTAGAACAAGGGAAGAAAATAACATTAAATCGTACATTTTGTTTTTACGTTTCATCCCTCTTATACTATGAAGTAAGTGAAGCTAAATTATTAACATATTTTAAAGGAAAACTTCAAAATATTGATAATGATAATAGTCATAGTGAAACATAACCGTAAAAATATTCAGCATTCAATTGCAATGCCTACTAATGCGTTTGTAGTTATTTAAAGGCATTCGACCAAAAACGAGATAATGCCAATGCCAATTAATGCGTTCGTAGGTATTTAAAGGCATTCACCCAAAAACGGGATTAAAAGGCATTGAAACGTTTCAATGCCGACCTTCTTACCGGGGCTGTTACATAAAAAATAAATAATTTAGTCCTTCCATAAAAAAAATTAATTTATTGAACCAAAAGCAAAAGATACTTGTAAAATAAAAAAAAATCGGTCTTCTTATTATTCAGCTTTATTTTACACCGGTTCCACCTCTCCCCCGTTTAAGGTCTGGAGGTCTGGAACTGTTGTACATTACCAAGTCTTAGGGCGCAATCACATGTCTGCGTCGAACGTTGCGTTCTTGCGTTGAATGGTGAGAGTGACAAAGATTTGACTATATTTCTGTCTTCTTCTCTCTCACCATTCAACGCAAGAACGCCGCGTTCGACGCAGACATGTAATTGCGCCCTTAGATGTCCTTAGATACCCTGGTCCACTTAGGACCAGGGCATTCCCCTACTTGGTATCGACGCCTCGTCCGACTCGGTAAAGGTTCCATCAGGTAATTTTATAGTGCCCATAATTGAATCAGGGTTTTTAGAAAGCAACTTATCCAATCTGGCTGCGTCTTTATTCCTTTGTTTATATTGGAGCAAAAGGAAGTCCAGCTAGCTTGCTTAGCCTTCCTGATTGCATCCCTATAGTTGTTCCTTGTCTTGGAATAGATGGCCCAACTTTCCTCCATGCGACTTGATCTAGCACGTCTAAACAAACTCCTAATTTCCTTGCGCAGGTTGTCCAATCTGTTATTCCACCTGCACATGCTAGTAGCCATATGAGTTTTAGTTGGAATACAACTACATTCAAAGGCCGTTTGAACGGCTTCCGTAAAAATCTCCGCCGTCCTATCGAGAGTCACATTATTCCTGATTTTCCTCGGAAATCCAGACAACGATTTCTTTAGCTCAGTCCCATAGCCAGCCCAATCCGTTCTCCTAGGATTAAGGAATCATTTAGATGTGCAGCCGATCGTGGTAATCAGCTCAAAGGTTATCTGTAAATGATCAGAATGTGAAGGTTCATCAGATACTCTACATTGTCTTAACTTATTGGATACAGAATCAGAGCCGAGTGTGATATCTAACACCTGTTCTCTTTTCTGAGTCCTGAAAAACGGTATTAAACCTGTATAAATTGGATAATCTAACAAGTCCAAACCTCTTTGATAAGTAACAGAGCTCCCCCATAGCGTGTAATGTGAGTTACCATCACACACAAACACTAGGGAAAGCCCTATTACCCGTCAGTACTCAACGATTTTTGCAACCTCCACTGGTGGATTGGTCCTGTTGTCGTATAGGAAGTAAGCCAATCAAATGACGGACTTACAATTACTAACCCCGGGCTCATTCTCTACTCGTCCGGTGACTTAGTAAGTCACTGTACACTGTAAAAAAGTTAGTTTGACTTTATTTTTAAATCTCTCCTTAGTTGCCGAATTTGCTCGCCGAATCAAGGTTCAAAAATTAGGAGTTAGCTAAGCTACAGAAAATTACACGATTTTCAAAATGCCAAAGTTTTGTTTATTCATTTCACATAATGAGTCTGATTACAAAATTAAATATTCAATTTATAACTAAGAAACGTCTTGTAACGCACGAGCTCAAGTTAACGCGAGGGCCTCGATTTCCGCCGCGAATACACGTTCGTTACAAAATTTAGCTATCTAAGCGAAAATGTATGTAAGTAAAAAAAAAAGAGAACTAAACGAATTTTTAATCGATTAACGAGTCTAACTCGCTAACGGCACGAGTTTTACTCGTCCAAATCTAACCGTAGGTTATTTAGACTCACTCAATAACTATTATAACCGTTTTATTTTAATTTTAAAGATTTATTTTTAAACAAAAATAATAAATGTTATTTGATAATGAGATTTATGAAGACCAAGTTTATTGCAAATTGAGCGGTTATAATATAGCAGTTGCAAAAGGAAATCAAAGGAGTTTTCTATTAAATTAATTATTTAGAATTTAAGTTAAAATAGTTGAACTTTATCCCATCCGGGATGCGCCAGGCAGTGATTTAGTGAATAAATCACGGCCGGCCTTCCATTTAGAACTAATCTCCTTCAACTTCAAAATCCGCCGGCCAGCTCTGTTAGGCGGAGAGGGGCGTGAGCCGACGAGCAACCAACGCTGGCCCAGTGCTGAAAAGTGAAAACGAGAGGAGCTTCCCCTGGAGTTTTCCCTCCACTTTAAATAAATAAAGTACTGATTAATAAAATAAATATAAATTTATTTAATGAACATTAACTATTCGGAAAAAGGGGACTTTTGTCCCAAGATTTTACAAAATGTAGCCTCTGAGGGAGGAAATTATATCGACCAGAAATCCACAAAATAAAAAGATGACTAAACTTGAAACTGAGATTGTGCAAGATACTCTTAAATATAAGGCCATTCTAAGGCCGGACAATTAGAATAATAATTACTAAAATCTCATGTGGACGGTCGAGCCGCCAGTGGCCATGAGCACGTGGCGGATAATTACAATTTTAATAACGTGAGTCGCTTACCCATTGTTTAAACAATACGACGACACAGGGCCAATATCGGCCAGCACAGAATTTAATTTTATAATTAAATTTATAATAAAAAGGAGTCGTTGCGACTCAAAAATAGAAAAGTCTCAAACTTTTATTCGTGGAACCAACTGTTACCCACGAGGGCTCAACCAGGAAGAAGGAGCGAGGTTCGTGGAAATTCGGACGCTCTTCCGAAAATTTCCTGTCTCTCTCCTTGATTGTCGGATCTCATTCATCGATAATGAAATCCATTTGTAGATTCGCTCGCTGCGCCGTGAGATGTCCCTTGATGTCCTATTTCGGCTTCTAGACAGACAGGTTCCACCATGAGAGGGCGGGAATCACATCCACCCCTTGTTCCCTCGATGTACAACCCTCGGTTGTGCCCATGGCAGAAACCTGGCATCCTTCTTTGGACCCTTAGATGAAGAGGCC
Source organism: Ganaspis brasiliensis (assembly GCA_037103525.1). Taxonomy (NCBI): domain Eukaryota; kingdom Metazoa; phylum Arthropoda; class Insecta; order Hymenoptera; family Figitidae; genus Ganaspis; species Ganaspis brasiliensis. The sequence continues at coordinate 306,269 of JAZKLR010000657.1, forward strand.
GAGCGAATCAGAACGTAATTAAAACATAAAAATAAAGAATGGTAAATAAGCGACTGTTATAAATATTTAATTTTTGACAGAGGCGTGAAATTTCTGGTCGACGATGAGTGAATGGACATAGTCCATCCTAGCGCTTCCTGTTTGAGTTTATTCAACGCGGAAGGCTCCTTCGAAAAAGGGAAAAGTTGCTTACAGAACGTGCAGATAAAATCTGCAACGTTACACTACCTAGCCTGGATGGTCTTACCAGCCAGGACTGCTAAAGCATAAAAAAAATATACAACGCAATTGAAAAATATGTACGTAACGAGAAGGAAAAGAGGAAAAGACAGGTGAAAATATTTTATTTTCTTTATTAAAATCTTCTTAATATTGAGCCTTCCTCAGCTCAAATCTGCTAGCACGTGTGTACGAGTGCCTTGTGGTTACAAAGCAAGGCTGGCTGGCGTCGGGAAAATCTCGCTCCGTGAGATTTTTTTATCGTCATTGCAGCGGTCGAGTTTTTAAGGCTACTCCGTGTAGCAGGACCAGCGAGAGTGGTTTCTTCCACTCGGTCCGTCGTCCCTTTCGAGATTTTCGTTGAGTTGTCTCACCACTCACCAGGGAGGTCCGAGCAGTCTGACTGCTCTCGTTCGAATGCCTCGAATCTTTCGCCGCTCACATTTTTATGCACATTGACGTTTTCGGCGTGACACGGGAGCCCAATCGGTGCGCTCTGATTGGTCGATAGCGCTTGTCCGGGGAAGCTACGTTGCGATTGGTCCTTGCGCGAAAACGGGGGAACTTTTCGCTGTCGCCTGGAGTCGTAGTCCAGGCTCGGTCAACTCCCATACAAAAATATGTCTAAACCAAAGTATAGGCGCGGGTGTGAGAGGGGTATTAGTTCCTCGCCTTTCCTACATCTGGTCTAGGTGGCGCTGATGCGTGTTTACACGTGTCACTAAAGGGTGCGGCTATTTGCATTTCACTTGTATTTTGTTTTTCGTGTAGATCAGTTCTAGTGAGAATAAAATTACTTATTATAATCTATCAGATGCCACTTCTTTTAGTTCGCTTCAAAAAAGGTGGATCTTTATTCTTTTAAATGGTATAATGTGATTGGTCCTTATAGGTTTTTCTATTTCCATTCTCTTATTTGGAAATATCCACCAATAAGAATGAAAGTTGAATTTGCTTAGAAAGTTTAAAATTTAGAAAACCTGGGCGTCATGGGGGCGTGTCACATCTTCAAGTAGTGGGGTTCATCAGCTAACATTTAATTGGTCGACAGGGTTTTATGAAACTACGTTTCAGTATGAGAGTTGGGAATTTTTTTTTATATATTCAGCTTTCAGTTCAGTTTCAGCATTCTGTTCTTTGGGTCTTCATGTCCATTGCCGCCGATGTTCTTATGCGGCCGACATGAAATTGTTGGATGCTTTTTTAGAGCTACCTTTAAAGATGTTTTTTTTACAAGGAACAGTGCTGTCGGACCACAAAAAGAGAATTCAAAAGAACTGCTTTTTGCATTCTACCTGCTAACAAATTGTCTTGACGTTCGCAGGTTGGGATCTTCTTCAGTTGGCTCACAAATGAAGCCTTCATCCCTCCTAAGCAGCCGAGAATTAAAACAATCAAATGGACTCTATATCCTGGATGCATTTTACTCAATTCGAATAAGAGCTCTTGATATTTGATCCGTTTCTCATCCTCCTTTTTAAAGATGTTTCTCTCGGCAGGAGCCGAAAACTCAACTACATAAATGATCTTACTTTTATGATCTTGGAGGACCATATCAGGCTTGGTGGCACTGATATGATGAGTGGTGGGGAAAGAAACATTCCAGTAGATCTTGCACTGGTTATTTTCTACAACGGATTCTTGATCCATTTGGGCATACGGCAGAATGGGCTTCTTATCTGTACCGTACTGGTGACGAAGGTGGTAATACAAAACCTTCAGTGCAGCATTGTGTCTTTCTATATATCTGTTACATGCATAAATCGGACAGGCACTTAATATATGACTAAGTGTCTCCGGGTATTGTTTGCATGCACGACAGTTGGAATCGTCAACAGGTATATGCATCACACGGCTGCGGTACACCAAAGTATTAATCACTCCATCCTGACAAGCGAACAAAAATCCCTCTGTCTCCGATTTTAATCCAGCCGATTTAAGGAATGCAAAAGACAAACCTACAGACAATCCCATTTCTCTGACGATATTATAAAATTGTCCGTGAACAGGCTTACTAACATGTTTTTCTAAAAGAAGTACATGTTCTGCATTCTTTACATGTTTTTTGAGCATCAAAGGTGGTAATGACGCTATTCCATGTTCGGTATTATTTGTATCAAATCGAAGATTAAGTTCCTTTGCCGCTCTATTTGCCGCTTGATATAAAAATGCCCCATTATTTGCAACTTCATGATGATGGACAAATTGCATTAAAGGATCCGTACTATTCATCACTGAGCATGCCGCAGCCAGTACAATACGGCGATGAAGACATTCTAAACTTAGTAACCCTCTTCCTCCCTGATCTCGTGGAAGGTATATTCGAGTTACGGAAGACCTTGGATGATGGCATCGATGTATTGTCATCATCTTGCGCGTTTGTCTATCCAGTATCTTCAGCTCATCCACATTCCATTTAACAGCCCCAAATGTGTAGAGTATTAAAGGAATGGCTAATACATTTGTGGCCTGTATCTTATTCTTCCCTGATAATTCGGATGACCAAATTTTTCTGAGAAGACCTCGATATTTAATTTGGAGTTGATCTTTAAGCCCACGCACGTCTTGAGTTTCCGATTGTGGAATTCCAAGATATGCGTAAGTTTCTCCTTCACCAAGATGATGAATGGTGTTGCCACCAATAAGCTGAAGATCGTCTAAATCGCCTGATGTTTCAGATGTTTCCAGTCTTCCTCTATTCATATGGACAACAGCACATTTATCAAGTCCAAAGCTCATTCCAATTGCACTGGAATACTTGGCCACTGCAAACACTAGAATTTTTAATGCTTCCTTACTGAAGCCATAGAGCTTAAGATCGTCCATGTAAAACAGGTGGTTAATCTTGTGAACTCTATGTCTTGGTTTGCCACACAAGTATCCAGAGTGCTTTTCACGAAGCACAACAGACAGAGGCAAGAGGGAGATACAAAACAATAGAGGACTAAGAGAGTCGCCTTGGAAAACTCCTCTTTTGTAGATGATGACGTCAGTCATCACCTGTTGCTTGTTTGATGTAAATACAAACCTTGTTCTCCATAAAAGCATAAGCTCTCTCAAGCATCTCACTATGTCTGGATGTACCGCAAGACATTCAAGAAGCTTAATAATAAGCTCATGACTGGTGGAATCAAACGCCTTACGGTAGTCAATCCAAGCCATGGACAAGTTTCGTCGATAAAATATCGAGTCTTGGGTGACACACCTATCAATCAGTAGGTTCTCCCTACAACCTGCCAGACCTCTCTTGCATCCTCGTTGTTCGCCTATTGTACTCCATACTGGTTGAATAGATGACAAAATTCTTTCCTTAAGGATACCAGTAAATAGCTTGTAGCAGGTGTTAAGACAAGCTATTGGTCTGTAATTCTTTGGACAAGTCAAATCTCCACATTTTGGCAATAGAACCGTACGTCCATCCACCAACCACTGTGGTACGGGATGTTCTCCGTTGAGAAAAGTTGAGAATATGCGGGCCAGGTGTTGGTGTGTTGAAGTAAACTTCTTTCACCACATGTTGTTAATTTTATCCGGCCCAGGCGCTGAAAAGTTTTTAGTTTTAGCAATTACATTTCTCACTTCCTCCTTAGTAATTGATGGGCATTCCTCCGCATGATGGTCAAGCCCTTGTCTAAGACAAAAGCTACGGAAAAGAGGCAAAGAAGCGTCTTCTTCATTCAACGAATATGAGGTTTCATAGATGTTTTTCCAGAAGTTTTCGATCTCTTCGCGACATGGTGGTCTGTCAACGACCGGCGATGTTATACCGAATAGGCGGGAAGGATTAGTTTCGAAAACATTATTTTGCCTTATCCACTTAACCCGACGTTCCAAACGTTCTCTTATGACTACAAGATAACGTATCTTCTCAGTCCAATGCTGCTTGATGGTCTGCAGCTTAGATTTATTCAAAGTATGATGCAATCTTTTCAGAGATCGGGATATTTCTAACACTCTAGGTGTAAATCTCCGATTTGTCTCCAGATAAGCAATCACACTCTGAAGGTGAGAAGCATTCCTTCTAGCCACCCCAATTTTGAACTGAACCTGCCTAATTCTTTTACAGGTCTTGGCAACGCGTTCTGAAACAGATTTTCTGTTACTGTCACGAACCAAGGAAACTGCTTTTTCATAGACTGCACAGTCCAGAGATCTACATCCTCTGGAAGTAATGCAAGTTCTCTATTCGCTTCAGCCATTTTGTCCATTTTAATGGAAACCTTAAGATGGATTTTGGTTTCCCTTGCTCTTATGTTTACATACTCAACTGTCTGCAAAGGTGTTGTTGTAAGAACTGATGGTATGTTTTCAGAGGGTTCTTCTTGAAGAACTTCATGGCCTTTCCTTCGCAAAAAGGATACCTGATCTCGTAAGTACTGAGGTTTCATTTGTGCGTATTGGGGATGCATATTGCTCCATCGCTCATGAAGCCTCAACATGTAACCTCTTCGGTCCGGAGAGCTCTGTCGCCAACAGTCTAAGATGTCCCTTCGAAGTTGGTCCGTCCATTTTAAACGTGTACGAGTTTGTCCCTGGTCGAAGCCTGGTCGTTGCCTGGGTTCTATCCTATTGCCACTCCCAACTGAACCCTGGTCTCCATCCGAGAGAGACCCATTGTGGGTGGCGCTGCGCGTTACTGTGGTCGTAACCGCAAAAAACTCTGTGTGAGTGGTTAGCCCAACACAAAGTCGACAATTATATCGGGTGCCCACCCCTATCTGACGTTGGTCCGCCCCGGGTATTTGAATTGCCCGGTTCCACCCATATCTGGGAGGATTTCCCCTATCCGCCACCTGGGGAGGCGCTCGATTGAGATGTCAGAAACCCCATCTTAGATGCCACTCAAACACTTGGTCAAGTGGACCAAATATTTCCTTGGTGTTCGGAAGAGGGCATCTTACCTGACCTAAGCGGTCAGGCAATTCTGTGATATTCGGTAACGGACGTTACCATTTACCACAGAGATATCGATAATAATAATATATTATTATTATTATTATTATTATTATTATTATTATTAAAAAACTTTCTTTTTTTTTAAGTCCAACACTGGAAAAAAAAAATTTCCCCAGGGTTAAGAGAAATATGTTATTTGTGTTGCCTACTTTGAAAAATGTAATATGTGAGTTGAATTTTTTTATTGCTCATTCATATTTCTTTTCGATAATTTTTTTTTTTTCTTTAACTATTGTATTTCTGTGAATTAGTAGTTCTTTTCCCACTGCAGAATAAGGTGCAAAAATAATTTCTGTTTTTTTTTGTTTTGTAACGATTACGTATCTGGTAGGGTATATTACGTATAATATATGTTAGGTTGAAAATTTAAAATATGTTTGAGTAAATGTGTCAGGTATTATCGTAATACACATTTTTTATTACATAGTTCTTTGTCGACATGGATTCTTTTCAAACAATAATGCAAACAATTAAAAAAAAAATTTGTTAATCCCATTTTCTTAGAATAACATGAATTTTTTCTATACCATTAAAAAATAGCTGGATGACTTTAGGATGATACGACCCAATTATTTTGTTTTGAGTGACCGTTCTTACACTGAGAAAAATTATTCGTCGTTAATATAATCAGAAAAAAGTGGTTGGCAATAAGTAGTTATTGAGCATACATAAAACTGTCTGTGTACCTAAGTTTATTGCCCTACTGAAAAATCCTATATAGGTAATGTCCTATAGAAATCCACGTGGATTCTCATAGGAATCTATGTGGATTCCTATAGGTCGCCTATAGGACAAGTCCTATATAGGATCCTATGTGGACTCTCCTATAGGAATACATGTAGGATATCATATAGGATCCTGCATAGGCGTCCCAAAAAATTTTTGTACACCCTCCTACATATGATCCTACGTAGGTTCCCATATAGGATCCTATATGGGAACCCATATAAGATCCTACATGGGTACCCCCAAAAAAATTTTTTGTACCCCTTCCTCATGCGCAGTCGTCTTTTACGTATTCTACAATACTTACGCCTGCGCAGTAAATATTTTTCGTCCTTATAATGGTGCCTAATGTATATTTGAATAAAGTTGTTAAAAAAACACAATTAATTCTGTGTACATAATTTTTTTTGGGCGCCCATTAAATATCCTATATAGGATCCTATATGGGAACCTACGTAGGATCCTATGTAGGGGGGTTTACAAAAATTTTTTTGGGACGCCTATGTAGGATCCTATATGAGATCCTACATGTATTCCTGTAGGAGAGTCCACATAGGATCCTATATAGGACGTGTCCTATAGGCGACCTATAGGAATCCACATAGATTCCTATGAGAATCCACATGGATTCCTATAGGACAATACCTATATAGGATCCTATATAGGATCCTACGTGGATTCTCATAGGAATCCATATGGATTCTATATAGGATCCTATGTAGGATCCTATATAGGATTTTTCAGTAGGGTGGTTACAATAACCTACAATGAAGTTGTAATAACTTTATTTTATTACGAAATCGATTTCTGGTTGTGAGAACGACGTTCGCAGGGACTGACACGAAAACCGAATTCCGTTTCTGTTTTGGATTGTTTTGACGAAACAAAAATGTACAATTAATATTGTTTTGTATTGAGCCTGAAACGAAAAAGCTCTGAATTACTTTTTCGTCTCATCCCGAAACGATAAGAAAGATTGTACTTTCGGTGCGTGTGTTAGAAAAATATATTTATATAAATATATAATATAAATATTGTTATAAAAATAATATTATATTTATTATTTATAACTGATTATTTATTAAATTTTTTTTTGTATTAATTTTATCAATGAATAAACTATATTCAATGTAAATAAGTCTCTATTCATAAATTTAAAAAATTTCTCTTTAATTTCAATGTTTAACCATTTTTATTTTACATTCTGCAAAATATGATCAAAAGTCTTATAAAATATATATCTTTTTCGTTTTTCAAAACAATTTTATATACATTTTTTATTGAGTAAAGTTACATTAATAAAATTTAATTTAGTGTTTATTTAGTCTCTATGAGATCTTTTGGTTTGTTTTAAAGTAATTTTTATATTTACACTGAAAGAAAATTATAGTAATGGGTAACAAAATGATGTTCACGGTAACCATATTTCATGTTACAATTACGGGCAGCTATCTAGATGGTAACAGTTAGTATGGGGGTACAATAACGTATAACGTGTAACGTATAACAGAACCTTTTTAACATACAAATCTTACTATCTGTTTCTCTCAGTGTATTATTAAGTTAACTTACATTTCAAGAAATTCAATTCAATCTTCATTTAACCTCTGTAGATTTTTAAAATTGTCGCACTGAAAATTTTTTTTTATGAAATATCCAACTACTTTCCCTTAGTAGACTGAAAATCAATTAATTGAACTACTTTTGTAATAAAATGAGACACTTTAACTTAGTAAAATAAACTACTTTTTCTTAGTTGTACAAATATCATTAAAACAATTGTAAAAAGTTGAAGAATTAACTACAATACAACAGTTATGTGTTGAACTTAGTAAAATCAATTACAAAGAATAGTTCCGTCAATGGTATTCTTAGTTGACTTAACTAAAGTTCCATATTTAATGTAATTGCAAAAAATATATTGGGGACTTATTGAACCATTTGCCTTAGTTAAAAAGTAGTCAAATCTACTAAGAATTTTTTTCAGTAAGTGAAATAAAAGTTACATAAATGTATATAATATTTTGAAATGGTTACTTTTTGATATCACTCACGTAGAATGACACGTTTTGCTTTTCTTTTTCTGAAATGGGAATTTTATAATTAAATTATTGAATAAGTATCTTCAACAATAGAGACATCGTTTTTTGCATTTTATTATCCTAATTCACCAATAAACATATAATTTTCTCTATTCTTTGCATTTCGAATAATAATTTATTGCTAATCACAATTTCATTATAGAATGTTGAAAAAATTTGAATTTATTTGATTGCTACTACCCCCATAGCACCTAAACTTGCCTCAACTTTGCAAACCTTTCCTCAAGTTTCTGAACTTGTAGCAAAGTTTCTGAAAGTTGACGACACTTGAGGAAAGGTTGGCAAAGTTGAGGCAAGTTTAGGTGCTGTGGGGGTACTTTTATTGCAATAGAAATCCAATTCTCCGTATTCAAAGGTTTTTGCAATTGTTAAGAACCAATCCGCTCATTTTTAAAAATGTTAAAATGGCATATCTAATAAGGCGAACATGAATTTTTAAATTTTTACAAATTTTTACAAAACTTGATATAATAAACTTTTTTGGGTCAATGAATACGAATCTATTATCATTTACAAAAAAATTTAAAATAGCGAATCCAATATGTCGGACATGATATTTTTTTTTTAAATTACAATGTGTACAAATTAATATTATATTAACTTTTTTTTTAATTAAATGTAATAAAACAAACTTACTTTAACATTAAACTTGGAAGTTACAGAATATTAGTGTTCTAATGACATTTTCTTTCATGCCAATCTGTAAACAGAAAGTCTTATTTTCAGACATGACACCTGTCTTATTCTAAAACGCAACATTTTTAAGACAACCTTTGCTGAATTTTTACATTTTTGTTTTACTTCCAACGGTACAAAAAAATATTACAAACTTCAAATTTGCATAAAAACGTTAAGTAATGATCAATTTAAAAATGTTAATTTATAATTATTGCAAATTCAACATTATACAATAGTATTTTCCACATAAACATTTATATAGCAGGGTTTAACAAATTTAAGACAAGTATTGATTTATAGTGAGAGAAACGGATAGTAACATTTTGATCTTAACAAGGTTATTTTATACGGTACTATAATTTTATTACTAGCTACCGTCAAAGATATTACAAAAATATTGATATTATAGCCGGTACTATCAAAATGTTACTCCGTATAATTATTATTATTCGGCCCTGACGCAACGAACGAGAAGAGCGAGAAGTGCCGCATCGACGACTGACACTCAGAAAAATATGCTTGGACATTTTTTTAAATTACTCGAGAACTACTCAATATTTTTTAAATGTCAAAGAATTTTTTTAAAGCTGAAACTATACTACTTAATTCTATGTAAGTTTCAAACTTTTCATTCAATTTTATCAGAATAGGCAGGGCCTCAAACAAAGTAATCAAAACCGGGGAAATTTTTTAATTATTTTCAAAAACATATCTAGTGATTTTATCTCTCTAGAAGATTTAAAAAATTTGAATTATATATCACTAAACGCAGAATTCTTCAGGCTTTCAAACAATCTAAGTCTTAACTCTCTATCTTTTTCCAAATTCAAATTATCAGCCTCTAAAATCAGTAGACATTTTTCTCTGTCCGCGCACCGATCGTACCGACAATTCCCGACGGTAGTGTACATTATCCAATTGGTTTTAAAATTCACAGATAAGAGATTTTCATATTTATCCGTCAACATTTTTTACAATAAACTTTTTATAATGACATAAAAAAAAAGTTCTCGCGCGCCTGGGCGCGCCCTAATTTTGCTAGTAGTTTATAAACTGTGTTTTCTGTGTTGATTTATAAAAATCAAAATAGAAATAAGTTCAGAAGTTTGTGTAATCACTGGTTGTGATTATAAGAAATTGAATAAAGGAATTACATATCCTTGTCATAAGATTCCTAAGAAGCTGCTCATACGTCAACGGAGGTTTGATGCGATCAACAGTGCAAAATTATTGGAATTGTCGAATGAGAAAATATCTAAAAAAGAATATTTTGTTTGCCCTCGTCATTTTTTACCGAGTGCCTACATGCCATTGAGAAGTAATGGCTCAATGGTGTTGAAGAATGATGCGGTTCCAACGGAGAGTTTGAGTGAGGTTATCCCGGCGATTTCCATAAATTCACCACTACGAAGTGAAGAAAATTTGGAAACACTTGATACTCTTTCGGAAGTTGTAAGTATTTGTCAAATTTAATTATAATAATTATTAATAATAATATGTATAGAATAATTTCGATGAATTCTTAGGTTTATGAATCATAATATTATAAAATAAATTTTATTTTTTTTAGTGATAATTGATATTTTTTTTTTTACAAGAAATTTAAATTATGCCTGTTAAAATTATGATATTATAAATATATCTTATTTTGTTTTAATAATAATTGAAAAAAAATTATTTTTCAAAAATTTCCAAATTTTTAAGCAATTTTAACTTTATTCTTAAGGGGGTCACCCCATGTGATAGGTTCGAAAAATCGAATTTTTTTTTTGTCATATATCGCACCTATAACATATGCAGAATATGTGGGTAAAGTGATTTAAACATATTCGTCGCTGTTAAAAATTTTTGACAGTGAGAAGGCAAGATGTTTGAGCGCGCGGTCAAGCTTTCAACGAAGTGTGTCACTGAACCTTTTGTGTCGCTTCTGTTTTTTATCCGCGAATTTTATTATTACATACACATATATATATAAGTAAAAAATAAATACATTTAGAAAAACTTTAGTTTCCTAAACTATATTTTTCACTTATTTTTGTTAATTTTTAATTATTTCACATAATATTGAATTAATTTTAATATTTTTTACTTATTTTTGTCAATTTTTATATTATTTCACATAATATTCAATTCATTTTAATATTTTTCACTTATTTTTGTCAATTTTTCTATTATTTCACATAAGATTCAATTCATTTTAATATTTTTCACTTATTTTTGTCAATTTGCTATTATTTCACATAATATGCAATTCATTTTGATATTTTTCACTTCTTTTTGTTAATTTTTAATTATTTCACATAATATTGAATTAATTTTAATATTTTTTACTTATTTTTGTCAATTTTTATAGTATTTCACATAATATTCAATTCATTTGAATATTTTTCACTTATTTTTGTCAATTTTCTATTACTTCACATAATATTCAATTCATTTTGATATTTTTCACTTATTTTTGTCAATTTTCTATTATTTCACATAATATTCAATTCATTTTGATATTTTTAACTTATTTTTGTCAATTTTCTATTATTTCACATAATATTCAATTTATTTTGATATTTTTCACTTATTTTTGTTAATTTTTAATTATTTCACATAATATTGAATTAATTTTAATATTTTTTACTTATTTTTGTCAATTTTTATAGTATTTCACATAATATTCAATTCATTTGAATATTTTTCACTTATTTTTGTCAATTTTCTATTATTTCACATAATATTAAATTAATTTTAATATTTTTTACTTATTTTTTCATTTTTCTATTACTTCACATAATATTCAATTCATTTTGATATTTTTCACTTATTTTTGTCAATTTTCTATTATTTCACATAATATTCAATTCATTTTGATATTTTTAACTTATCTTTGTTAATTTTTAATTATTTTACTTAAAATTGAATTAATTTTAATATTTTTCACTTATTTTTGTCAATTTTCTATTATTTCACATAATATTGAATTAATTTTAATATTTTTTACTTATTTTTGAAAATTTTCTATTATTTCAGATAATATGCAATTCATTTTTATATTTCACTTATTTTTGTTAATTTTTAATTATTTCACATAATATTGAATTAATTTTTATATTTTTCACTTATCTTTGTCAATTTTCTATTATTTCACATAATATGCAATTCATTTTGTTATTTTTCACTTATTTTTGTCAATTTTCTATTATTTCACATAATATTCAATTTATTTTGATATTTTTCACTTATTTTTGTTAATTTTTAATTATTTCACATAATATTGAATTAATTTTAATATTTTTCACTTATCTTTGTTAATTTTCTATTATTTCACATAATATGCAATTCATTTTGATATTTTTCACTTATTTTTGTCAATTTTCTATTATTTCAAATAATATTCAATTTATTTTGATATTTTTCACTTATTTTTGTCAATTTTTATATTATTTCACATAATATTCAATTCATTTTAATATCTTTCACTTATTTTTGTTAATTTTTAATTATTTCACATAATATTGAATTAATTTTAATATTTTTTACTTATTTTTGTCAATTTTTATAGTATTTCACATAATATTCAATTCATTTGAATATTTTTCACTTATTTTTGTTAATTTTTAATTATTTCACATTATATTGAATTAATTTTAATATTTTTTACTTATTTTTGTCAATTTTTATAGTATTTCACATAATATTCAATTCATTTGAATATTTTTCACTTATTTTTGTCAATTTTCTATTACTTCACATAATATTCAATTCATTTTGATATTTTTCACTTATTTTTGTCAATTTTCTATTATTTCACATAATATTCAATTCATTTTGATATTTTTAACTTATCTTTGTTAATTTTTAATTATTTTACATAAAATTGAATTAATTTTAATATTTTTCACTTATTTTTGTCAATTTTCTATTATTTCACATAATATTGAATTAATTTTTATATTTTTCATTTATTTTTGTCAATTTTCTATTACTTCACATAATATTCAATTCATTTTGATATTTTTTACTTATTTTTGTCAATTTTCTATTATTTCACATAATATTCAATTCATTTTGATATTTTTAACTTATCTTTGTTAATTTTTAATTATTTTACTTAAAATTGAATTAATTTTAATATTTTTCACTTATTTTTGTCAATTTTCTATTATTTCACATAATATTGAATTAATTTAAATATTTTTTACTTATTTTTGAAAATTTTCTATTATTTCAGATAATATGCTATTCATTTTTATATTTCACTTATTTTTGTTAATTTTTAATTATTTCACATAATATTGAATTAATTTTTATATTTTTCACTTATCTTTGTTAATTTTCTATTATTTCACATAATATGCAATTCATTTTGATATTTTTCACTTATTTTTGTCAATTTTCTATTATTTCACATAATATTCAATTTATTTTGATATTTTTCACTTATTTTTGTTAATTTTTAATTATTTCACATAATATTGAATTAATTTTAATATTTTTTACTTATCTTTGTAATTTTCTATTATTTCACATAATATGCAATTCATTTTGATATTTTTCACTTATTTTTGTCAATTTTCTATTACTTCACATAATATTCAATTAATTTTGATATTTTGCACTTATTTTTGTCAATTTTTATATTTTTTCACATAATATTCAATTCATTTTAATATTTTTCACTTATTTTTGTCAATTTTCTATAATTTCACATAATATTCAATTCATTTTGATATTTTTCACTTATTTTTGTTAATTTTTAATTATTTCACACAATATTCAATTAATTTTAATATTTTTTACTTATTTTTGTCAATTTTTATATTATTTCACATAATATTCAATTCATTTTAATATTTTTTACTTATTTTTGTCAATTTTCTATTATTTCACATAATATGCAATTCATTTTGATATTTTTCACTTATTTTTGTCAATTTTCTATTATTTCAAATAATATTCAATTTATTTTGATATTTTTCACTTATTTTTGTCAATTTTTATATTATTTCACATAATATTCAATTCATTTTAATATCTTTCACTTATTTTTGTTAATTTTTAATTATTTCACATAATATTGAATTAATTTTAATATTTTTTACTTATCTTTGTTAATTTTCTATTATTTCACATAATATGCAATTCATTTTGATATTTTTCACTTATTTTTGTCAATTTTCTATTATTTCAAATAATATTCAATTTATTTTGATATTTTTCACTTATTTTTGTCAATTTTTATATTATTTCACATAATATTCAATTCATTTGAATATTTTTCACTTATTTTTGTTAATTTTTAATTATTTCACATTATATTGAATTAATTTTAATATTTTTTACTTATTTTTGTCAATTTTTATAGTATTTCACATAATATTCAATTCATTTGAATATTTTTCACTTATTTTTGTCAATTTTCTATTACTTCACATAATATTCAATTCATTTTGATATTTTTCACTTATTTTTGTCAATTTTCTATTATTTCACATAATATTCAATTCATTTTGATATTTTTAACTTATCTTTGTTAATTTTTAATTATTTTACATAAAATTGAATTAATTTTAATATTTTTCACTTATTTTTGTCAATTTTCTATTATTTCACATAATATTGAATTAATTTTTATATTTTTCATTTATTTTTGTCAATTTTCTATTACTTCACATAATATTCAATTCATTTTGATATTTTTCACTTATTTTTGTCAATTTTCTATTATTTCACATAATATTCAATTCATTTTGATATTTTTAACTTATCTTTGTTAATTTTTAATTATTTTACTTAAAATTGAATTAATTTTAATATTTTTCACTTATTTTTGTCAATTTTCTATTATTTCACATAATATTGAATTAATTTTAATATTTTTTACTTATTTTTGAAAATTTTCTATTATTTCAGATAATATGCTATTCATTTTTATATTTCACTTATTTTTGTTAATTTTTAATTATTTCACATAATATTGAATTAATTTTTATATTTTTCACTTATTTTTGAAAATTTTCTATTATTTCAGATAATATGCAATTCATTTTTATATTTCACTTATTTTTGTTAATTTTTAATTATTTCACATAATATTGAATTAATTTTTATATTTTTCACTTATCTTTGTCAATTTTCTATTATTTCACATAATATGCAATTCATTTTGTTATTTTTCACTTATTTTTGTCAATTTTCTATTATTTCACATAATATTCAATTTATTTTGATATTTTTCACTTATTTTTGTTAATTTTTAATTATTTCACATAATATTGAATTAATTTTAATATTTTTCACTTATCTTTGTTAATTTTCTATTATTTCACATAATATGCAATTCATTTTGATATTTTTCACTTATTTTTGTCAATTTTCTATTATTTCAAATAATATTCAATTTATTTTGATATTTTTCACTTATTTTTGTCAATTTTTATATTATTTCACATAATATTCAATTCATTTTAATATCTTTCACTTATTTTTGTTAATTTTTAATTATTTCACATAATATTGAATTAATTTTAATATTTTTTACTTATTTTTGTCAATTTTTATAGTATTTCACATAATATTCAATTCATTTGAATATTTTTCACTTATTTTTGTTAATTTTTAATTATTTCACATTATATTGAATTAATTTTAATATTTTTTACTTATTTTTGTCAATTTTTATAGTATTTCACATAATATTCAATTCATTTGAATATTTTTCACTTATTTTTGTCAATTTTCTATTACTTCACATAATATTCAATTCATTTTGATATTTTTCACTTATTTTTGTCAATTTTCTATTATTTCACATAATATTCAATTCATTTTGATATTTTTAACTTATCTTTGTTAATTTTTAATTATTTTACATAAAATTGAATTAATTTTAATATTTTTCACTTATTTTTGTCAATTTTCTATTATTTCACATAATATTGAATTAATTTTTATATTTTTCATATATTTTTGTCAATTTTCTATTACTTCACATAATATTCAATTCATTTTGATATTTTTCACTTATTTTTGTCAATTTTCTATTATTTCACATAATATTCAATTCATTTTGATATTTTTAACTTATCTTTGTTAATTTTTAATTATTTTACTTAAAATTGAATTAATTTTAATATTTTTCACTTATTTTTGTCAATTTTCTATTATTTCACATAATATTGAATTAATTTTAATATTTTTTACTTATTTTTGAAAATTTTCTATTATTTCAGATAATATGCTATTCATTTTTATATTTTACTTATTTTTGTTAATTTTTAATTATTTCACATAATATTGAATTAATTTTTATATTTTTCACTTATCTTTGTTAATTTTCTATTATTTCACATAATATGCAATTCATTTTGATATTTTTCACTTATTTTTGTCAATTTTCTATTATTTCACATAATATTCAATTTATTTTGATATTTTTCACTTATTTTTGTTAATTTTTAATTATTTCACATAATATTGAATTAATTTTAATATTTTTCACTTATCTTTGTAATTTTCTATTATTTCACATAATATGCAATTCATTTTGATATTTTTCACTTATTTTTGTCAATTTTCTATTACTTCACATAATATTCAATTCATTTTGATATTTTTCACTTATTTTTGTCAATTTTTATATTATTTCACATAATATTCAATTCATTTTAATATTTTTCACTTATTTTTGTCAATTTTCTATAATTTCACATAATATTCAATTCATTTTGATATTTTTCACTTATTTTTGTTAATTTTTAATTATTTCACATAATATTCAATTAATTTTAATATTTTTTACTTATTTTTGTCAATTTTTATATTATTTCACATAATATTCAATTCATTTTAATATTTTTTACTTATTTTTGTCAATTTTTATATTATTTCACATAATATTCAATTCATTTTAATAATTTTCACTTATTTTTGTCAATTTTCTATTAGTTCACATAATATTCAATTCATCTTGATATTTTTCACTTATTTTTGTTAATTTTCTATTATTTCACATAATATTCAATTCATTTTGATATTTTTCACTTATTTTTGTTAATTTTTAATTATTTCACATAATATTGAATTAATTTTAATATTTTTTACTTATTTTTGTCAATTTTTATATTATTTCACATAATATTCAATTCATCTTGATATTTTTCACTTATTTTTGTTAATTTTCTATTATTTCACATAATATTCAATTCATTTTGATATTTTTCACTTATTTTTGTTAATTTTTAATTATTTCACATAATATTGAATTAATTTTAATATTTTTTACTTATTTTTGTCAATTTTTATATTATTTCACATAATATTCAATTCATTTTGATATTTTTCACTTATTTTTGTTAATTTTTAATTATTTCACATAATTTTTAATTAATTTTGATAATTTACGTTTTTTTTCATAAATAAAAGAATATGTACAGAGTAAATTGTATTGTCAGTGCGTTAATAGTTTCCAAAATTTTACATTTTTGTATATTATTTTTTTTTTTTTGTTAAAAATATACTGAACAATAATTTTTCCACAGATGTAAGAATCAGTTAAAGAGTCCTTAACAGTGTATGGCTACGAAGAAGGCGCTGCGACTTTTGAATAATTTAACTGGGCTTCAATTGTCATTTGTCAATATGATTATACAGAATGCTGATAAAAATCCTAATGGTAGAAGATTCTCACAAGAACAGATATTGTATCTTTCTATTTATAAAAAATCACCAAAAGCTTATCGCTACTTGCGAACTTTCCTTCTATTGCCTTGTCCAACAACCTTGAAAACACTTCTTAGCAAGGTATCAATGGATACAGGAGTTACAACTGAAACGCGATACAGGTTTAAATCGTATGGGCTAACAGCAACTTCTGAAAAGGAAAAAGCGGTGGTCTTGATGTGGGACGAATTGCTGTTAGGTCTTGGTCTGCATTACGATGCCGCTGCTGATAAAATTGTTGGTTTTGAAGACTGGGGCAATACTCGGACTGACAAATTCGCCGATCATGGATTAGTTTTTATGTTACGATTTATTGAAAGCGGCAATATCATCCCTATTTCATTCAACTTTTGTGGGTCACAAACAACAACAAATCAGCTTCTGTACAGTATTAAGGAAGTGGCTGCTGCGGTTAAGGATGCAGGCTTAAACGTGCTTGCAACTTTATGCGACGGAGGAAGCAGTAACGCCTCTGCGATAAAAACTCTACTACTAGATACGAAAAGAATAAAAGGATCAGAGTTTGTTAAACGATGTAAGTATTTCAAAAAATTCAAGTCTTCTTTCATGGTCTTGATTTTAATTTTTCAAATAACTTAAAAAATTTTTTTTTTAACATTATTGTCATTTATAGATGGAGTATATTTATTACATGGAATGGAGGTAATTCCGCTGTTTGATCCTCCTCATCTGATTAAGTGTATTCGGAACAATCTTTTGGACAAGGATCTTGAATTCGACGTGGGACTTACTGGCAAAGAGGATAGGAAATTTGCTTCGTGGAAGGACATTATAACACTTTATGAAATCGACGTTTTTGTCCTTCAGAATGATAGATATCTACCTAAATTAACAGATCGGCATGTATATCCCAATAAAATTAAAAAAAATGAAGGTTAAAAACGCCATACAAATTTTCAGCTTAGCCGTTTCCAGTCGACTAGATGCTTTAGCTGGAGGAATGCCAAGAAACACATCTTTGGGAATGAGGCAGATACCAGTGGAAGGACAAAATACAGCTGCCATGACTTCTTTCTTCAACAAATTAATGGATTCGTTCAAATGAAAAACGAAAAAGAATTCATCGAGTACCTTCAGGACTGTTATGACTGCAAACAGTTTTCACCATACATTTTTCAAAGAAGCTCAGGAGAAACTTAATCGCATGAGGTATGTTTGTCCTACAACGAAAAATCCCGTGAAAATGCAACCTCCATCACTTAAAAATTTAATTTTAACCGTTCGTGGTTTCGAATTACTGTGGGAAAAAATGAGTAAATTAGGTTTTAAGTGTTTAAAAACTAAATTTAATTATCAAGACCCTTTAGAAATTTTTTTTCCCGCATTAGAGACTTTAGTAAAAATAATAAACCAACTTGCTTTCAATTTGTAAGTTACTTTAAATCTTTAGTAATAAATAATTTTAGTAAAACTCATTCTGATGGAGCAAATTGCCTTGAAGACAAAAGTAACTTCATTCTTTCTTGGCAACATTACTTTGGCATGGCAGATTCTTCAATTGACACAACACAATACACATAATTAGCTTGCACTTTACAAACTACCACACCAAAAATCAAAGCTTGCAACACTGACCCAGTGCCTGAAAAAGGAACATTTTCTAAAAGCACAAAAGACATTACTAAAGTCATGAAGACGAAACTGCCATGCTTAAAGACGTGCAATGATTACCAAAAAAATGTTGAGAAGATTACTTTCTGTTCAAAGGTTCAATCAAATAATAATAAATCTGTTTTACAGGAAATTCACTCTGATGTTAAATGTATTCTTAAAAGAATTAGTCCACTCTATCATGTTAAAGGTTTCGTCGAAATAATTTTTCAGTATTTAAAAAAAGAAATTGATGACTCTGTTTTCACTTGCTCACAACATAAGGTACAAGTAAGTGATTTATTTTTAAGAATGTGTATCAAGCAATATGTAATGTCCACATCTGCCTTTTTAATTTTAATTTTGAAAAGAAAAATAGATTATAATTTAGATCTACATTGTAATGCCAATTTTCTAGTTGTAGCTGCATGTGCTAAAAGAGATGCTTCACTCCGTAATACTAACACTTTTTCAAATATTTCTTAAAGCATGTAATTCTAGTTTCTTTAATTTTTTTAATATTAAT
Organism: Ganaspis brasiliensis; assembly: GCA_037103525.1. Taxonomy (NCBI): domain Eukaryota; kingdom Metazoa; phylum Arthropoda; class Insecta; order Hymenoptera; family Figitidae; genus Ganaspis; species Ganaspis brasiliensis. The sequence continues at coordinate 325,799 of JAZKLR010000657.1, forward strand.
TTATAACTTGATAATGTAATTATAACTTTAAATATCTATGTAACAATTTATTATGTGACTATGAATTAAAATTTATAATATTCTATTACTTATATTTTTAACTTATTATTCTATTTGTTGTGTTTTAAATAATAATAATTTTTTAATTTTTATTTAATTTTATTATAGCAAAAGTTGATTTACGACTTGCTTTTTATGTACTGTTTTTCTGATGTAATTTAGTGTATTGGCACTATAACAACGCTTTTATTAAAAAGTAATTTCTTTTTTATTTTGGTTTAAAATTCAATTTTTTTTCACATAAGTATTATTGTTTCCATGCTCTTCCCTGGCAAATAAGCGTCACCGATTGCGGACTAAAAAGGTGCCGATAAAGTCCGCATTTGCTACCGAATCGGTCCTGACGTTAGAAATTAAAATTCATATGTTCCAATTACCTTGTACAGTATTTATTTAATGAAATTAGTCAATTCTATAATAATTTTTATAAGTATTATTTTTTATTAAGGAAAGAAAAAGTAAAAAATATAGAATTCAAATTTTACATTTTTTTTACTTTTTCTTTAAATAATAAATAATAATACTTATTAAAATGATTATAGAATTAAATAATTTCATTAAATAAATACTGTTCAAGTTAATTGCAACATATGAATTTTAATTTCTAACGTCAGGACCGATTCGGTACCAAATGCGGACTTTATCGGCACCTTTTTAGTCCGCAATCGGTGACGCTTATTTGCCAAGGTTAAAAGTCAATTAAAAGAAAAATTTGAAATACTTTTTCATTAAAATCCTTGTTATCCTGCCACGAGGAAGGTTTAGTGGGTATTACCCAGAGGGGGTTCATGCACAGGCATATTATATATGATTGTGCATATCTTCTCTGGGGTGAGTCCTGCACACGGGGATGCATCATTCTATTGAATCATGCATCCTTACGGTGCGTAAATGCATTTGCAAACCTCGTAAAAAAAAAATCTTTGATTACTAATAATATATGAATTTTAAAATTACAGGATTATATTTTAATTTATATACAATAGCTCGAATTATATTTTTATATTGATTATTATTATTATGCATGTGCTTCTGTGAATAAATAAAATATATACTTTTATCTAAATAAATAATTGAATTTTTTATTTCAGGAAAAATTATTGCATAATTAAAGAATAACAGATAATAATATCAACAATAATAAAATTATATTTGATGCAAATTCTCAAACTTCTTATAACTTGTAAGAGTCTATTTTTTTCCAAAAATCTACTTATTACTTTTTAACGAAAGTTACCAGAATTATTAATTTGTGCACTAAGAACAGATTTCCTTTAGTTTAAAGACGAATATTTATTTTATTATTAAATAATTTCGTTTTAAAATTTTGAATTTAACCACAAAACAAATATTTTTAAACTTGAATAACTTTTTCTGGATAAAGTTTAAAAATCATGACTTTCACAAATATAATTTTTTAAAAAATCTACAATATACTTAGTTTTAGGAAGGGTATTCTTCTTGATTTACCATCTACTTAGGTTTTAAAAATAAAGAAAAAAAACTTATAAGTTATTTTCCAACTAGACACTAAAGTTTACTAATCCATTATTTATGTATAATAAAATTTAACAATATTTTCATAATTAATTGTTAAGTTTTATTAAATTATTAATTAATAAAGAAGAAAAACATATAAACAAGAAATGACAAATAAAATAAAAATTAAATACATTTAATTTTTATAAATACAATTTTTTTTTATTTATTTAATTTTAATTATTTATTTTATTTGTCATTTTTTGTTTATATGTTTTTCTTCTTTATTAATTAATAATTTAATAAAACTTAACAATTAATTATGAAAATATTGTTAAATTTTATTATACATAAATAATGGATTAGTAAACTTTAGTGTCTAGTTGGAAAATAACTTATAAGTTTTTTTTCTTTATTTTTAAAACCTAAGTAGATGGTAAATCAAGAAGAATACCCTTCCCAAAACTAAGTATATTGTAGATTTTTTAAAAAATTACATTTGTGAAAGTCATGATTTTTAAACTTTATCCAGAAAAAGTTATTCAAGTTAAAAAATATTTGTTTTGTAGTTAAATTCAAAATTTTAAAACGAAATTATTTAATAATAAAATAAATATTCGTCTTAAAACTAGTGAAAATTTGGTATAAAATCACTATTACTTTAATCTTCATTTCTTTAATAAATGCAATAATTTTTCTACTTTCCTTAAAAATATATCTTTACTAACACAGCTAAGAATACCCCAATACACATATTTTAACTAATACTACTACACAATTTTAGTTCCTCGCCTTTCTACATCTACTCTAGGTGGTGCTCATTTTCGCCATATTAAAGCATAGGCATGACCGAGCCTGTCGTATTCTTCGCCATTCTAGCGGTTCAACTCTGGGCTTGAATTTTTACCTAAGTGACCATTAGTTCGCTAAAGCTTGGTAGGTAGCGCTACGTGTAATTCCATTTATAGAAGAGGGGGTTGAGAGAAGAGGGTCATGCTCTGCACATGGCAGTACTGTCACACTACTGTTGTTTTGACAGCTCTTGGTTAAGGTTGTGTTTTGAATAATTTTTCAATCATTTCTAATTGACATGGATAAAAAGAAGTGTGTGGTGATTAATTGTGATACGAGGCAAAAGTATGGTGAACCTGCTGTTGGTCATACTTTCCCTACAATTAAAAATCGTGGATCATTGTGGATTGAGTTTACGGGAAACGAAGAGTTAAAGACAATGAGTTTTGAGGAGATAGTGAAGTTAAAATTGTTTATTTGTGCTTAACATTTTGATTTAAAATCCATTTATTATACGCAAAAAGGAGTAAGGCGCTTAGCACATAATGCTCTGCCAACTTTGCACTTGCCAAATAATAATAAAGGTTTCTTTGAAGAATATAAACTCTTCCTCTTTAATTTCACAAAATAAAAAAATTACTATATATTGCGTAAACTTATTTAATATACCTTTTTATTGTGAGCGAAATTACACCTCAATGTGGGGTAATTTCGCTCAACTTTAATGACTTTAATTTTTAACAAGAAAAATATGTTAGTTTACAAGCTATAATCACTTTATAAAATCATTATAAATAAAATAATGTTATTTAGTTAATATTTACAGTCATCAGAATAAATATTTAACCACGTTTTGTGTTTTATAATTTCGTAAAATTTTTGAATTTTGTCATGAGAAATAACCTTAGATACTTGATAAACAATTGAATGATACATTGTATTCATGAACGAAATTACCCAACAAATATAAAATATTTTTTTTAAATTGACTTTTTTCAAAATCTATTCAACTTTTCAGTAATTTTATTTTTTCTAAATCATGTCAGGGATATAGGAAATAAGATTATTAGATGATTTTAACATAAAATATTTTAAATATAGGTTTCACAAGCGACTTTTACACACTACTTGTTCAATGAGCAAAATAGACATCTTGAAATAAATATTATTTTTATTAAAACTTGACTATAATTCTACTTAAAAATACCCTTGAGACACAGTTTGATACTTTTCTTAACATTAGCAATTGCAAATTTTATATTTTTCTTCCTAGAAATAACAATAAATAATTTTTGAAAAAAAAAGTTTTCACTGAGCGAAGTTACACTACATGAGCGAAGTTAGCCTGTTTTACGGTAAGCTTATTTTGATTTAAAATGTATACCTAACCTATACTTATTATATTTTTATTTTTTATACTTATTTATACTATATATATTAATTTATTAATTTTTATTTGCTTATAAATATTTTTTTGTTTTGAATAAGAAAAAATTATGATTTTTTTTAATGTTTTTTTTTTATTTATTTTAATTGATTGTCAATTACAGTTTAATTTTGTAAAAATTGTGTACATTATTTCTTGTATCATTAAAAATGTGTTATAATTTGATAGTAATCACATTTTTCATTTTCAACAAAATTCTTTGAAAATTGATATTAATTTTGTAAAGCTCACCCAGCGGGTGAGGCGGGATGCAGAAAAAATAAATGCATTTTTAATTTGTTTCTAATTCATTTAAATTCGTTTGTTCAAATACTGAGAAAAGAGTAATTAAATACTTAAAAATTAACAAAATTTATATTTTAAGTAAATGAGTGTATTTAGTAATGCATTAATGTTCCATTTATCCAGGCCCACCCGCGAAGCATGTCAGCGAGGTTATTAAATTTTAATAGTCAATTTGATAGTATTGTTCTGAAAAATTCCCAAATATGATAATTATTAAATATTAATGTGATTTTAATGATAAGGTGCTTAATGTTTATATTGTTTTACTAAAATATATTTTTTACACCCGGTTGTAAATCCGTGTACAAGATCATCTACTGAACTTGTACATGATTCTGGATAAAATCATGCACAGGTGCATTGACTTGTTTTGTGCATGAACTTGCGAATGGTCAACACACGAATTCGGAACAACGAACGTGCAAAGGAACATGCACATGTTCATGAACGCTTCTAAAGGCAAATAATTTTATGTGCATGAACATGCACACGAACATGCACATGAATCTGTACACGAAAATGGATAATTATTTATTAAACTTTAAACGTTGCGCATTAGTTATCTATGGGAGTGAAGGCTGCGCAGTAGATTTTAATGGCTATAAAAGGTAGAGGACCACTATAAAACAAGTAACATTTGTTAATAATATTTAAAGTATAGAAAATTATGTGCATGAACATTTGCACGTTCATGCACATGTTCTTGTATCAGATTTTATTGTGCGTGCATGCAAATGTACACGTTCGTTGTTCCAAATTCACGTGCTATCCATTCACAAGTTCATGCACAAGACAAGTCAATGCACCTGTGCATGATTTTATCCAGAATCATGTACAAGTTCAGTAGATGATCTTGTACACGGATTTACAACCGGGCAGGATGATGATTTAACTTACAAAATCAATGCAGTTGGACAAATTAGGGCGGACAATGTTAAAAGGGATGCAGTTCAGGAAATGATTGTTGACCATGTTCAAGACGAGGCAGTTCGAGAAGTGAATATAGAAAATGTTCAACAGGATTTTCATCGTGATCAACTTTCGGACCAGCAGAGTGATTCTAATGAGGAAGAGAATCAGAATCCTATTGGAATGAAAAGGAAACGTAATAATAGGATAAGGTTTCGTTCTAATAAGCGATCAGTCTACCGTTATGGGGAAATGGAATCCAATAGAGAAAAGGATATGTATCACGAAATTCATAGGCTAAGGGAGAAATTAATAAGGGCAAATAAGAAATTGAAGAGGTATTATGATTTGCAATAAATTATTTAAATTTTCCTACATTCCTTGAGATCTACAATTGTTTTAAAATTGTAATTCAGTAGGATTTGAGATATTTATTTTGCGATTACGTTACAAAATTTTTAGTATAATATGTATATATTACAATTTTATGTATTCAACGTAAAGAAGGAAATTATGTTTTTACATAAATATTACAATTAAAATGAATAAAAAGAAATATAAATGAAATAAAAATTTATCTTACTAGCCCCACTATAATAATTACTCATTAATTTAATTTCATACAAAAACAGTTAATTTAAAATATTCAAATAAGAATAAGAAAATAGGTTAACTGAAATGAAATAAATAAAAAAAAGGTATTAGTAGTATAATAAAAAATTAATAGTAAACATTAGATAAATAACAGTAAAAATAAGAAAATAAAAGAATTTTAGTAGAATAGAAAAATATTGTCAAAAAGTAGAAAGAAAGAAGTAAATAATAAAATTTCTTCAGTGAAATTAAAAAAATTAAATTATCAATTAAATCAGTAAATATAAAAATAGGAATAAGTTTTGAGAATATCAAAAAAATAGCACTATGGCTTGAAATATATTTAAAATAAAAGTAAAAAATAGATAAATAGCTGGAAAGTAAAGAAAATATTGATTTTAAGATTTTTGTATTAAATTAGTTTCACATTTTAAATTTTTGTCTTCCATTATGTAACGTTTAATTTAAAAAATATATGAGAATTAATAAAAAATTATTTGACAAAATTTTAGGTTTGTAATTGATTTAAATCACTTTGAATTTAAAAATGATTTAAATCTGGCATTTGAATTAAAACCATAAATTAAGTAACAAAAACTTAACAATTCTCCGGATATTCAGTTCTTTATGTAAAAAATCGGGAACCAAAAATAAAAGCAAATAAGTTTTTTTATAAATGTTGAAAATTTTATTAAAATATTAAAATTTTAATTTTAATATTTTATTATTTATAAAATTTAAAAAAGTTTGCTAATACAGATAAATATAAGTAATAAAGATTAAATAATTACTCATAATCCAATTTATTGAAAAAATTAAGTTTCAATTAATTATTTTTAATTTTCACAAAATTTTTCTTATTTTCTTACGTTTTTATGTTTTTTTTTAATTAATTATTTTTTCGTTGCTATTACATTTATTTTTTCATTGTACAATTGTATTAATTTTAAGATTTTTTTCTTTTATTCGGAAGAAAATGAATTTATTTGATTTCTTTTTTTAAAGTCATGATTTTTATTAACCGTGACAAATATTAAAAATGAAAAATATATCAAAATAATTAAAAGAAAAACGTTTTTTTTCAAATTAAAGATGGAAAAATATAATGTTTATTACATGCATTGAAGAACAAATTTACTGAACCATGTAATTATAGGTATCGGAATGGAAGAAGTCTTAAAAGTTTGGATGATTGTCAACGTAGCAAGAAGTTTCCGCGATTTGAGAAGCAGTTCAAGAAGATGTCGGGGTTGCAACAACAATTCATACAAATGCTAATAAATAATAGTGGTAGAGTCGCAAATGGACGACGTTTTTTAGCTGAAAAAAAAATTTTATGCTTATCAATTTACAAGCAGTCACCCAAATGCTACAAGTTCATGAGACAATTTCATGAGACCTTTGCCTGGTCCAACAAGTCTGCATAACTTGTTGCGGAAAATTCCTATGGACACAGGAGTGACTGAGGAAACTAAGCAACGATTATCAGAGGCATATAAATTATGTCATGTGGACAAGGAGAAGGCAGTAATTGTAATGTGGGATGAAGTCTTCTTGGGATTAGGCTTGCATTATGATAAGCATAATGATAAAGTAGTCGGCTTCGAGGATTGGGGATCCGTGAGAACGGAACTTTATGCAAACCACGCATTAGTTTTTATGATGAGATTCATTGAATCTGGTGATAAAATTCCTCTAAGTTTTACTTTTTCTAGCGGGAGTACCAAAACTGGACAATTGCTTTGCTGCATCAAGGAGGTGATTGGTGCTGTTAAGGAAGCTGGATTCATAGTGGCAGCAACAATTTGCGACGGAGGTTCGCAGAATGTCTCGGCCATCGACAACCTTCTTCAGGACACTAAAAAAATACTTGGAGAAGAACATATTTTGAAGTGTAAGTATTTAAATTTTTTTATGTTCATGATTTTGAGCATAGTAAACAATGTTATTTTACAGATGGAACTTTCCTACTTTATGAAATGGAAATTGTACCACTTTTGGACGCGCCTCACTTAATATAGTGCATGGCGGAACAATTTATTGGACAAAGATTTGGAATGTGACTGTGAAATGGGAAAAAAACAGAGCGACAAATAGGATAAACAAAATGAGTGTAAAATTAGCAATGAACGTGTTCAGCGAATCTTTGGCGAGACGAATAGAAGATTTTGCCAGCGGTCCACCTAGATCAACTGACAATGGATTACAATCTATTCCTTCTGAAGGTATAAATAGTGCTTATTTATTATCATTTTTTAATAAACTATCAGATTCTTTCAACGGTAAATGTAAAGTAGATAATAAGAGTAAATTTCGCACACTTCTTACAGACACTAGTTTTCATCTTGATTTTTTTGGTGAAGCTAGTTCGTTTGTAGAAAGAATGTGCTTCGTTGATAAAAATACAAAAGTTCCCTTAAATGTACAGCCCCCTTCTTTGCGTAATTTAAAAAGGACTATTGAAGGATTCAAGATTTTGTGGAAAAAATTAAAAGAACTTGGTTTTGATAGTATAAAAACAAAAATTTTTAATCAAGATTGTCTTGAAAAATTTTTTTCATTGGTTCGCGGTTTTAGTGCTGACAGAAAGCCAACATGCTTTCAATTCATTGGTATTTTCAAGGCAATCTGTTTTAATAGTTTTTCAAAACAATGTTAAAAGATACAAATTGCCATGATGATGAAGGAAACTATAAAATTCCATGGCAAAAGTATTTTAGTAAAAACTTTGTCGAAGAAAAAAATGTTCGTACTACCTTTGTTCATCGAACCTTACCGAATGGACAGAGCAAAAGAGATGCGATTCCTGAAAAAGGAATGATATCTGGCAATCTCTCTTATGCTCTGTCTACTGTTAGGAAAAAAATTCCACAATTGCAAACTTGCACAGATTGTATGAAAATACATAATTCTTTTTCTTCATCCAGCAATTTAAAATTATTGATGAATGATGTGAAAAGCATTTTGAGAAGAATCACTTTGGACCTCTTAGCAACTGCTGGGATTATGAAAAGAGCTTCTGTAGTACTTCATAATGAAATTTGTTTTGAAAATGTTACTTGTCGTAATCATAGAAATACATTTGCTAATCACATTTTAGATATAATTATTCAGCATTATCTTAGGGTAACTTGTAACTACTTACAGTCGCTTTTACGCGGAAAATTGTCATTCGATATTAATAAATTTCCAAAAATGAATACTTTTGTTGTGTCAGCTGTAGCAAAATATGAATCGACTCGTGTATTAAGAAATCAAACGTTTTCAGAAAGGGCAAGAAATTGTTAATTTTTATATGTTTATTCTCTTAAATAATGTACTTTATGTTCCATGTATTGTATATATTTTTTTTATTTTATTTTACAACAAAAATTTTTATCTAATTTTAAATGTCTATATCTCAGTTGTTATTTATATATTGTATTTATGCGTCATTTGTAAGATCTGTGTAATTTTATTGTACATTTTCTGATGGTAAAGTTGCCATTTTCAAGAACAAATCCAATTTCATTCATCTAATGTTTTTCATAAAACAAAAACTCAATGCTACAAGCGTGGGGATGTATTTAATCTTTTAGATGGCAAGTGCACTAAAAGACTTTTAATTAAATAAAATATGTTTCATATGTTTCAGGTTCTTAAGAAAATACGACCAAAATAAAGAAATGTGTTAACAGTTATCTACGTATATATAAGGAAGCAGCGAAAAATTATTTTTTTTTACAGATCGAAGAAGAAAGGAAGTGGAGTTTAGTGGGTCGGCTACGTAGATAAACATTGTATATACTGTACTATCTACGTGGGGGTAGGAAGGAAGCCAACCCCACATAACTCTAGAGTACGGGCTCTAGAGTATCTGTTTGCAGATTCTCCACTTCCCACGAAAAACAAAAAAAAACAAAAAAACAAAAAAAAAACCGGGAGTGCATGAATTGCTGCTATGTTTAAAGTGATAAGTTTCCTAAAAATGTAGGTATAAACATTTTTTAATTAAAAGTATGTGTATGCATAATTATAAGAGAAATAATTCTACATATTATGGAATGGAAAGGTTGAAACAAGGCATTTTTACCTTGCTTTAACCTTGCCAATATTGCTGTAACGCCCAGTGATGTTAATTATAATAAAAAAGCGTTAAATACAAATTGAATTATTAATTAAATTACGTAATAATTTAAGAGTTTAATTTAAAATTGAAAATAATACTTAACTTTCATAAGTAGGATGAATTAATCAATCACTCCGAGTAAATAAATTAATTTTATAAATTTATTATTATTAGTTTTATTTATTTTTATATATATTTTATATTATATTATTTTTATTCTTATTATTTATAACATATTATACATTTATTTATTAATCGTTTGTTAAATTAATTGACATTTATTGAGTGATTCATTATTTTATCATACTTATGACAAATTTCACTGAGTCATAAATTTAAATTATCAATAATTAACTTCATTACAGTCCTGTAAAGTTTTTAATAATATAAAATTCATAATTAAATAATTAATTTCATACTTCAGGGTATGGCTAACATCAGCTAACATAAATCCTGACAACACATAGACCTTTCATGTGTACATATACGCGTACGCACACAATCATGGTCCAAAGTGTAGTTACCGTAAAGGGTGGTAGGTGGCACTCTTTGCGGCCACAATTTATACATTGAGTTGAACGGTCCTGTAGCGGCTGCCCGCGTGTGAGACGTATCGCCCCGGACGCTCAAATTTTTGAATTTTTATGACGCGTTTTTAGAGTGATCGTTACAACACAGTAGTATGCCCGTTATTTTGCTAAGGTTGAAAATTCTTAGGTCGCCGGGCTGAATTTGCTTTGGAATGGGAAAAAATGATCTGTGCAAAAGGACAGCCCAATCGATCAATATTAACCTGTGTTACTACAGAGACTTTGCAGGGAGTTTTTACATAGGATTAATTCACTTTTTTACATTTTGTATGAAAACATTTTTTTATTACTCTTTTGCTTTCACGATATGTATTGTGGCGTAGTTCCTGACGAAACTACGTGGGTCAGTAAATGACCGGAAACCACGACACAAAAATGGCGACGTTGGCAGCTTCGAATTTCGGGTTGACGAGTTCCACACTTTGAACTCGCCAACGAGCCACGAGGACCGTTTATTTATTTTCGGGAACTTTTCCCAGGCGCCAGACAGAAATGCTGTCCGGACCCCGCGAGCACCGACGTCACCGCAAGCCTCTCACGGCTAGCTCGAATCACGTGTTGAGACTTGTACCGCACTCTCAGCGGTCGTAGGCACCATTCGAGAGAGAGAACGACACAGGGAAACACTAATTTAGGGAAACACAGCACTTCTTATTTAATCCTTATTTATTTAGGTTAACACACATTTGAAGCACGCGTGAGTGAGGATCCGCACCTCTGATGAGTGGTCAGTTGATTCGTCACACTGGGCACTGGTGCAGCCCTGCACATACAAAATAACCAGGCGGAGCCGCGGGGAAAACAATCACCAACCTCGGAGTTGTTGGAGGACTCGCTGGTACTCCATTTTTTTGTTCCTTTCCAGGTTTAGCCCTCAAAAATCAAACTATCACACAGTCAGCTGTGTGAGCACACCAAAATTGTAAACTGCGTGAATCGACCGTTTAGCGCGTTAGCCAAGTCGTACTGCTGGGACGCTGGTCCCAAGCGGCGCGCGGGGACATGCGCAGCCCGCCAATTTTGCTTCGGGCCCGCCCTCGGTAGTTGGCAGCACCAACTGGGTCTCCACTACAATCGTCGCTTCGCCCCATAAGAAACTGGCTCCTGATTGGCTGGGCTTTCTTTCCATTGGTTTGACTTCCAAATCCAGTGAAGTCAACTGACCAGTTTAATTAGCTTATTTAATTCTTACAATATTGTTTCTATAAGAAGTGCGGTTCACGGTGCTTCTTACAGAATAATTTAATGCTTCAATTTCCAGTACAACGTGATAATTCAGCGGAGATAAATATTTTTTAATTCACAAACAAAATAAGAAATAAAAATATTTTGAGTCCGGGCTTCACTAACCAATAAAAGCACATTTCCGCTCACGCGTCGCGGGAAACTAATTTAAATTTGGACTTTTTGGGAAAAACCCTAAAAATCCAATTTTGTAACGAGATTTCTGAAAAAACTCGTTACAGTATATTAATGGTTTTGGATGTGCTGAACACGAATCCGATGTCGAAATTAAGTTTTGACACCTGTTAGTTGTCAAAATCATTAAAAGATTGACAGCTTTATTGACATCTTTTTTTACAGCAGGCAGCTGTGAAAACTTATTTTTTACATCGCATTCGTGTTCAGCACCTCCAAAACCACAAATATACTTATCGTGAAAGTAAAAGATTAATAAAAAAAAGTGTTATTATACAAAATGTAAAAAAGTGCACTAATCCTATGTAAAACCCCATGCAAACTTTAACCCTTCGGTGGCACGGGTTAATACTGATCGATTGGACTGTCCTTGTGCACAGCTCATTTCTTTCACATTCCAAAGCAAATTCAGCCCGCGACCTAAGAAAATCCAACTTTCGCAAAATAACGGTCACACTGGTGCATAGGTGGTAGAATGGCCTGCAATCAAGAGCTGCTGCTTGACTCTCGGGGACCTACACAACTGGAAAGAAACTTATTCCCTTCAACTGCTACAGCCACCTGAGTGTCTTTTGTCCTGACTATTCTCCAGGACGACGTTTATAGTGAAGGGTTGTACTCCTCCAGTAATGTCTCTTTATCCTCTTGGTGGACTTACAATAGATCTATCTAGTTCAACCCTTTCACATCCAAGCAAAATTAAAAAATTAAAAAAAACAAAAGTAAAGTGGTTCTTATAGTTTTTGGGGTTGTTGATTACGAATCCGGTGTTAGTTTTAAAAAATTGAAAAAGGCGAATCCAATATGGCAGACGAATTTTTAAAACATTTTAGATTCGCCTAAAATGTGTTACTCGGAGGTTTTTGGGGTCGATGATTACGAATCCGTTGTTAGTTTTTGAAAATACAAAATGGCGGATCCAATATGAAAAAAGAATTTTTTATAAACTGCTTGGATTTGCTTGAAATCCCGGCTATGGTAACCAAATATTTTAGTTTCAAATAAACTGACTGGGTTTTAAAGATTTGATGGCTTCAGTCAGTTAAACATATGAATTTTTAAGATCTAACACCGGATTCGTAATCAGCGATTCTAAAAACCCCCCGACTAACAAATTTCAAGCGAATCTAAGCAGTTTTTGAAAAATTCTTTTTCTATATTGGATCCGCCATTTTGAATTTTGGAAAACTGATATTTGATTCGTAATCAGCGACCCCAAGAACCTCCGAGTAATCAATTTTAGGCGATTTTAAATACTTTTTTAAAATTTGTCCGCCATATTGGATCCACCACTTTTAATTTTTAAAAACTAATACTGGATTCGTACTCAGTGATCCCAAAAACCCCCGAGTAACTAATTTTAAGCGATATTAAACACTTTCAAAATTTGTCTGCCATTTTGGATCCGCCATTTTGATTTTTCAGAAACTAACACTGCATTCGTAATCAGCGGCCACAAAATCCCCCGAGTAATTAATTTTAGGCGAATCTAAAGGATTATTCAATTTTTTGTTAGCCATATTGGATCCGACATTTTGTATTTTTCAAACTAACACCGGATTCGGAATCAGCGACGCCAAACCCCCCCCCCCCCCGTTTTTGGATTCTTGAAACCTCAATTTTCTCCACAGCCTATTTACAGAGCCGGGGATATGTTTCCCATGGAGAGGCCTTCAAGCTATTCGATTCTCATAAAAGAAGGATTGAACTTAAGAATTATTCCTCGACGTCAAACCTTCCACGGAAGTTATCTCACGAGCCAAAAAAATCCGAGACGCAACGGGTTGCGAACCAAGCAAGCTTGACTAGTACTTAACCAACTGAGCTAACTCCATGGTCAAAATAAAATATTAGAAATACAAGAAATCTTGTCACGCTTAACCAAACCTAGCAATTAACGCAACGTGAATTAGTTACAATATATATAGAAGTGTTCAAACTAATTTAAAATGCTCTTGAAACCAAGAAAATGCTATCAAAACATAACATCAATTTCTGACAGTTATATAATGAATTATCTACTGTTAATTATCTATTTTGAACTTCACACTGGTTCATGAAAAGTACTTAAATAATTGTGAATAAAGAAAACTAACATTTCGTGGTGGCATATATTATTTTTTAAACCTTGAATTTTAATAATAACGCATTTTCGATCTATAAAAAATTTGTGTTCTTTATGAAAACTATACATATATTTCCCCTATTGAAAAAAGAGATGTCGAAAAGAACATCAAATTGGTATGGAAATCAACGTTAAAAACCATGTCAATAGAGACGTAGAAAGTGACACAGAAAGTGACGTCGCGAGTGATATCGAAAACGACATTTCCACCCACACGAATCCACTGCTCGTCTCCAAGATTGGATGATCCGAGCTTTTCGTTTAGAGCCTCGATGACGCTCTCTTGCGAAACTGTCTTACAATGTCACTGATTTCGAGCACTCGTTTGTTCACGAGAGCTGTAACTGTTGCCTTGCCTTTTATGACAGTTGTTAAAGTTCCTTCAATTCCCTTCAGGAATTCACACCAAGTTCCAGGGAGACGAAAAACTCCAACGACCAGTTTCAGGTAATACATGAGGCATTCTCTGAGCAAAAAGCCACCCCAAAAAAAAAGTTGCCTAATGTTTTGGTCAATGATATGTAGTCAAAAAACAAAAATTTTAAGTAGGTTCTTAGGTCTGTGTAATGCGTGGTTGCCATGTTATCAGGGGCCGAATTTTATTGCAGCGTAATTTTCAACTGCCAATAACTTTTAACCGGATAAATGGATTTAAAAATCTAATGGGTATTTTTTGTGCAGAATTTCCTAAACTTTCAAATAAAATTACTCATTATTTTTATAATTTTATTTTTGACAAGAAAAATGCAAAAAAATGTTTGTTTTTTAATTTTTGACCAACACTCCCCCCTAGGAACTTTTTCATAGCTACCTAGAAATGATCCTTATTTTATAAGCTTTTCAACCCCCTAAATGCCATTTTGGGAGAGCAAGATTCGTAGAAGCTATAGGTGAATGTGTGTTACAGTACACCTTACAAATTTGCATCCAGTTTTCTTTTATATAGTCTTAAATGATTTTAATGTTACCAACTTTCTATACTTGAACAAAAAAGTGAAAAAATAGTATATATTGTTTTTTCAACAACAAAAAGAACGATTTGTAAGGTGTACTGTAGCACACATTCACCTATAGCTTCTACGAATCTTGCTCTCCCAAAATGGCATTTAGAGGGTTGAAAAGCTTATAAAATAAAGATCATTTTTAGGTAGCTATGAAAAAGTTCCTAGGGGGGAGTGTTGGTCAAAAATTAAAAAACAAACATTTTTTTGCATTTTTCTTGTCAAAAATAGAATTATAAAAATAATGAGTAATTTTATTTGAAAGTTTAGGAAATTCTGCACAAAAAATACCCATAAGATTTTTAAATCCATTTATCCGGTTAAAAGTTATTGGCAGTTGAAAATTACGCTGCAATAAAATTGGGCCCCTGATAACATGGCAACCACGCATTACACAGATCTAAGATTCCACTTAAATTTTTAGTTTTTTGACTACATATCATTGACCAAAACATTAGGCAACTTTTTTTTAGGGTGGCTTTTTGCTCAGAGAATGCCTCACATGTATTAGGTGAAACCGCATTCGGTTAAAAGTTTGCTAGTTCGTCTGAAGCCAACAAATTCCGTTCTTTTAAACTTGAATAACAGGCATGTCGTCAAGACATGAACTAAGCTTTCTATACTACCGCACATACACATATCCCTAGGCGCGAGCTTCATCTTGAAGAGCCGACTCCTCAGTCCCCCATGACCCGAGATCAGCAAAACACTATTTCTGTCAACCTGTAAGTTTTTAGCTTTCAGGCGCTCTCTTATATTCTGAAAGAATTCGTATGCGGTTCGACATTTTACTTCATTATCCCATTTATCTTGACATTGGGCAAGTGAGGCTAACCTTAAGGATCTATATGTTATCTCCTTTTTAGCGTTGGCGCAATAGTGCGTCTCGTTGTAATCGAATTCCGTACCACATCAGGCCACATCCAAAGGGATGGCTCTACAGATGAACTGAAGGGCCACTAGAGAATCGAAGTATCGGATACTCTTATCGCCTATTTTTATCGTCGGTGGCCTAAGGTCGCCTTTGCCTGTAATTCTAATGAAGCCTCTTATCACCCCGGCTCTGTTCTTCTGCTTGCTTTGGCCAATATTGGTGACTGAATCCAGATAAATGATCTCAGTTTTATCTTTCGAGAGTTCAAGGTCTTGTTCAATGCACCACCTATGAATTATATTCACGAGTAATTGTGCCTTTTTCTCGACCTTGAGTCTACTATTATCAGAGACGATTATTATCAAGTCATCAGCATATGCCACGAATTCGGCACCGACCGTTCGCAGCTCCCTCAGAAGTCCATCAAAGCATATGTTCCAAAGATCTGGGCCAAGGACTGAACCCTGGGGGCATCCCTTGTGAAGATGACTGGTTATTGTTTCATAGTTGTTCTTAAGTGTAACCCTTATATTACACAGGTAATTAGCGACCAATCCACGTAGATGAGGATCTGTACTTCTGATGTCAAGTTCAGTAAGCATAGAGCACCACTTGACATTGTCAAATGCCCCGGAGATGTCAAAAAGTATTTTGAATGTCAATAATCCCTTGGATTCGTTAACAATCGACTTGACTCTGTCAATTGCGTCCTCAGTGACCCTCTTTGATTTTAACCCATATTGTCGATCTGATGCGAACGTTGGGTCGTTAACCCACGGACTTAGGGCAGAGCGCATTAACTTTTCCAGGATTTTTCCAAGGACAGACAACAGACATATGGGTTTGTAGGATTTGGCCTGTGTCTTGTCCTTGTCATTGTCTTTGAGCAGTACTCTTATAGGTCCACACTTCCAAATGGTTGGGAATACCCCGTATGCTAGGAAGTTGTTATAGAGTTTTGTGAGCGCAAGTCCATATTCACCAGAGATGGCTCTTTTAACCACCTCTACCTCTAGGTACTCATTACCAGGTGCTTTGCCATTCTTGATCGTTTATGTAACCTTGTGGATATCCCCAATTGACCATTAGATGGACGGCTTGTCACTAAGAGCTGCCACCGGTCTTTCTTGATCTGGCAAGCTTTGTTTAGCACCGAACAGTTGTCATGCCATTCGCCGTTTGGATGTTGCTAATGGACATCCAGCATTCATTTTTTCTCCTGCGATTTTATACGCAACCCCATATGGATTGTCCTTACAGATGTCTTCTACAAAATTCCTCCAACTGTCTAATCTAGCTTTTGTAAGGGAGTTAGTGTACTCCCTCCTTTTTGCCAAGAAATCTTGCTTTTTTATTACCCTTTGATCCGGGTTCCATTTCGGCTTGAATGTTTCTACGGAGTAGATTGATTTTCTTTTTACCCAGATTAAGTTCTTTAGACCACCATTGGATAGATCCTCTAAAGATCTTTTTCCTGGGGATTGATTCTTCTGTGGTCTCTACCAATATCCTGGTCAGCTTCTCAGCAAATTCCTCAACATCTTTTTTATTCTGAATGTTTGAGTTGTTCACGTCGTTGGTTGTAATCTTGTCCGACAGGATTTGCTCAAAGACTGTCCAGTCGGCAAATTTTACATTTAAACCTAGTTCTCAGGATTTTGCTTGGTTTGGATCTATTTCCGATTTGCAAGATCATTGATCTATGATCGCTGGATTCTGGATCATCGGTTACCCGCCAACTTAGAATGTCGTTCGCAAGGCCAGATCGGACTAGTGTGACATCAATGTCACGCTTATCGTACTTATACACGGAAAAGTTTTAGGGCGAGCTGCTCTACTCACAGGTAGAGCTGAGCAACCAAATCAGTGAAAGAGCAGATCCCTCTGTCTCTAGTGCCTCAGCTGAACCGCCGGGCGCTATTTTTATTTGTGAGTTGAGTATATTGTTCGTGACTTCGTGTCGTATATTATTAGAAGAATTATTATTAAATGTGAAATAAAATGGAAGCTTTTATAAAAAAATATATTTATGGGGATCTCCTGGAAGCATTCACTGGTAAGTGTATTGAATTTATATTTATATGTGAAATATACATAAAGGTTAGAAGCACGTGTTTTTAGCAATGCTGTTGAAAGTTTCATTGAAAACTCAATTTCGAACTTTCAAATAGTTAAATTTATGATTATTTATAGGAATACATTTCATAAATTGAAAGTTTAATTGAAACTTTCAATGAAAGTTTTGAAATATATATTTCGTTTTATACATAAATTTCTAAAACGGCACATTGCTATAACGTGTTTTGTGATCATGTTTTTAAAATATTAGATTTTTCGATGTAAATCAATAATATACTGGTGTAAATTAATTCATTTTGACATTATCATCAAACGACTGCTGCACGTTAATAACGACATCATGTACAACCTTTTTGAGTTGTGCGTTTTTCAAAACATGTTAATATTTTAAAAACAAGTTACTAGATCTTACTAAAACATAAACAACTTGCTTCTAAATTTAAAAATGACATGATTATTATAAAAGTAACTTACTTTATTCAGGATGGCAGCTTTAACCTCAAATGTACATAACACATTTTAATAAGGTATCAGACAACAGATGCGAAAAAAGTTTGTCCAACCTCATATTTTAGTATATTTTAAAAACAAAAGTTATCTATGTTTTAAAAGTGTTTTTGTAAACGGATAAAGAATTATATTTTAAAAATTTTGATTAAGGGAGGATGGTGACAGTAAAATAACTTCAAACTAAGGAATGCTTTTTAAAACAAACAAAAATATAGCAATATTCATTCCAAGCAACTTCAAAATCTACAATTCTACAATTTTTAGAAAAAAAATAAATTAAGACAAAATTTGTTGTCAAATAATAATTTTATTAAATATTTTTGACTTTTTCTTTTATCTCTGACAAAAATTGCCATTTTCATCCAAATTTTATTTTAGCTTATTTTACTCCTTGAAATATTTTTTATGAACGTTTTCATTTTAATGTTGTTGAAAGTTTGTTGTTTAATAATATTATTTAAAACGAAGTGTCTAGACGTCCGGCTAGCCGGATAAAATAGTTTTGTCCGTCTAGATTTTTGACAAAACCCTCCCCCCCCCCCCTTTAGTATATCAAAACATAGACGGACAAAAATATTTTATCCGGCTAGACGGACGTTTAGTCATATTTGCTTCCTGAACCTAAACGTCCGGATAGACGGACGTTTAGTCATATTTGCTTCCTGAACCTAAACGTCCGGATAGACGGACAAAATATTTTATCCGACTAGCCGGACGTATAGTCGAAGCCTATTTAAAAAATAACATTTGTACTATTAATATTTTTTTAAATCAAACTCTAAGCAATGTTAAAATGATTACTATTGTTGAGAGAAAAGGAGTAAGATAAGACTATTTATAAATTTTTTTTTCTGAAAATTGTAAAACTAAAAATTTCAAAATTATCTTCCATTAATTTTAATTACATTTTCGTTTGCTTAAAAAAAAGAGTTTTTAGTTTGAAGTTATTTTACTGTCACCATCCCTCTTCAATCAAAGATGTATTTAATTAAAAAATAATTGTTGCATTATTTCTTAAAGTAAAAAATATATACCTAATCAAAACTAAATTAAAACAATGTTTAAAGAATCTAGTTATACAATTTTCAGAAAAAATCGTATTAAATAAAAAATTATTGTCAAATAATAATTTTTATTCTTGTTTTTTATACATTCAACTCATCATGAAACATAAAACAATTTTTTATCAAATTTTATAAAAACAATAGTTTATTTAAATGTTTAAAACATTTTCTATAAAATTATAATAATCATTTTATTTATTGTTCAAAGTATATTAAAAAATTATTTAGTAAATAAATTTTTATTGAATTATTTTTTTAAGAATATTAAAATATTATGATTTTAAAAGTATTGAATGTTGTGCAAAGAAAAAGAGTTATTTTTCATAGAAATAATGAAAATTGTGACTATTGTCTAAGGTAAAACATAAAACTCAAAATATTTAATATTCAATATTAATTATTAATTTTTTGATAGCAAATGTTCGTTATGTTAAAGTTGTCATCCTCTTTAAAATGATAATCCAAGTATATATATATATTTACATTTTTTAATTTTTTTCGTTTAGCAAATGGTGTAAAGGAAGACAATTTTTATTCTTTAAGTAGAGCGGAAATTGTGAATTTGTTAAAAGACTATGATCAGGGAATACTTATTGACTTTATATCAGATTTTAGTTTTGAAAAGGGACTTATGGTAAAAAATTGTGAGTTAGATAAAACCCTATTGACATCGGATATGGAAGTAGACGAAAATTTTGATTCATCAAATGTTTTGCCATTAAAAAAGTTTAAGCTTGATAAAAACTCTGGAAATTTAATTGAGATACAAGATAGTGAAAAAATTTCACCTGATTTAAAATCCCGCGTACAGCAAAAAGATAATTTAATAACTTTATTAGTTTCAAATTCTCTTCCATCAAAAATTAATGCAACATCGAAAAGTAATATTGAATTACAAAATAATATAACGATTTCATCGGTTTCAAATCCTCTTTCACAGAAGCTTAATAAAAGCTTTGAAAGTAGTATTCAAGTAGAAGATAACATAAAGTATTCATCAGCTCAAAAAGTTCTTTCGCAATTACAAGTTGTCAATAAGTTTACTTTTGTGAAAAATGAATTGTATTACTTCTTAGATTCAAGTTTAAACGGTCAAATAATTTTAGGAGTTTACCAGAATACGAAATTATTGGATTATTGTAAATTGAAAGATTTAATTCTTATGGGAACTATTAAAGAAGACCCTTTATTTTACAAGTAAGTTTTGTTCGAAGTGAGAAAACAAATGTGTTCCGAAGACAAGAGAAATAATTAAATTCGACAGTCAGAGGAAAACTCGTATATGCCATGAAATATAAGCCGGTGTGTTTAACATAGTCACTGAGAGAAAAGAACCCAATTAAAATGATTCACGAAGGTTTGCTTTTTTCTTAAATTATAATTTGTATTATTAATAAACAAGTTAAGACTTTTTACATAACAAATTTTTTTTATATACATGTACAATGATTTGTTAATTAGAATTTGCATTTAATATAATTTCGTTAGATATAATTTTTTTACACGAATTTTATTTTTTTTAACTCTTATTCAATTGAAGTTAAAACAACCCGAATTTTTCTCAACAAAACCTTTAGGGCACCGAATTTTTATTTATAGGAATTACAAGTTACAAAATTTTTATTTCAATGAATCCTAAATTACTGAATTTTAAGGTAGTATAATCATTAACATCTTGATGCACGACTTTTTCTCTGACGGGCGAATTAAATTATTTATATTAGTTTGCCTATCTTCAAAATATTTAGATGCGTCATCATCGAAAACCTTCTCAAAATATCTTTTTAGCTCTTAACAGTGAGGTGGTGCTTAAAAGATTATCATGTTATTTTCAGTTTTTAAAATTTGCAACAGCAGTTGTTAAAGCAATTCGGAAATTGATTTAATTAAATATTTTTATATTGTTTACAGGATAGGCCCAGAAATATTGATAAAATTAAGCGAACAAATGGTTGAATTGTTTCCTACCGAAGATAAAGATATTTTTTATACTCCGTACTATAAATCACAGAGTGGCGAACGAATTGGTGCAAAACGTTTTTTGTATAACCACTACAAATTGATTAGAAAAAATCTTCGAAGGCTGGAATATTAGTAGATTCCTCTGCAGATAAAAATGAAGATAGCATTTTAGAAACTTTAGGTAAGTTAGAAATGCAAATATAGACATGTGGGCACTGAAAAATAGTTTGTTTTATACAAATTCAATTTGTAAATGTTTCGTTCAACGTTTTTTTCTCAGTTGCTGAAAAAGGTATTTTTTTGTAACTATATTTAAATATTATTTTTCTAGAGATTGACAGAAATCCCGAATGTTTAGTTGATTCCAACCGTCAATCATATACAGCAACGGAAGTAATAAGAGAGTGGGAAAATAGTTATGATGAAAGATTAAAATTTATTGAAAGAAAATAAGGAAAACAGAAGACTTTTTCAATTGAAATAGTATATTTCGTAACATGCGTGACAAGCAGTCGTTTCTGAAACGACTGCTTTGTTCACGCAGTTACGAACAATACTTTTCATAACAAAGCCATAAAAGGCATGATTCGGTTCTCTGTATAGATAACTAGAAAATTGCAGAAATAAGAACGATTCAACATGTCACTTCAGAGTGTACACAAATACAATCCAAATTGAATGTCTCACACTTTTTTACTTGTCAACACGCCGCGCTAGTGATACGGTCAGGTTTGATTTTGAAGCTGTACTACTCAAGCTAAAGACATCGACTCTGTTCTGTTGGTCAAACAGTGCGTGAAAGAAAAGTAGAAAAGTGGGAGACATGCAATTTGGACTGTATTTGTTTGCACTCTGACGTCACATAGTGAATCGTTCTTAAATCTGCAACTTTCTGGTTATCTACAGAGAACCGAATCACGCCGTTTTTAGGAAAAATATGAAAAATACTTTTCATAAAGCAGTCCTAAAAACGGCGTGAATCGGTTCTCTGTAGATAACCAGAAAGTTGCAGATTTAAGAACGATTCACTATGTGACGTCAGAGTGCAAACAAGTACAGTCCAAATTGCATGTCTCCCACTTTTCTACTTTTCTTGCACGCACTGTTTGACCAACAGAACAGAGTCGATGTCTTTAGCGTGAGTAGTACAGCTTCAAAATCTAACCTGACCGTATCACTAGCGCGGCGTGTTGACAAGTAAAAAATTGTGAGACATTCAATTTGGATTGTATTTGTGTACACTCTGACGTGACATAGTAAATTGTTCTTAATTCTGCAACTTCCTGATTATCTATACAGAGAACCGAATCACGCTTTTTATGACTTTGTTATGAAAAGTATCGTTCGTAAATGCGTGAACAAAGCAGTCGTTTTAAAACTCGCGCAATTTTTGCAACTCGTTTCACTCGTTGCAAAAACATTGCTCTCGTTTCAGAAACGACCTCTTGTCACGCATGTTACGAAATATACTATTAAAAGTTTTACCTGCTTAAGCGCAACTTTAGGAGTAATTCTGGTAAATCATTTGTGCATTTTTCTTGAATCTTCCAAAACTATTAGGGACTAAATCATAATGAATGTTTTATCAATAATATTAAGGTCATGTCAAATGTTTTCTATTTTCCAATAGAAGTCGCCATGCAAAAATTCAAGATGTTTGACATGGAGTTAAGAGCATGTGATAGAGAATTGCGTCAGTGGTTACTTTGCCCAAAGGCAAATGTTCTTAGCTGTTTTTATCTTGAACTACTTAATATTTTTAAGTAAAATTTTGTAGAATTACTTAAAACAGTATCTGCAAAGTATTTGCAAAGACCTTAGTTTGTTTGCATTTTATCAAGAAAATTAATTTTGTAAAATTGCTTAAACTAAAAAAAAATTCTAGAAATTAATTTATGAGAAATACGAAAACAAATCAGGGTGAGAGAAACCTTCCAGATAATATTTTAAGTAATTCTACAAAATCACATTTAAAGGTTTCCAGTACTTAAAGAGAAAAACCGCTGAAAATTTTTTCCTATTAATCTTTGATCGATAATGTTTTTGTCTATCACATGTTCTTAAAAGTAAGATACAGAAATATCTTCTGTATTTCTTTGCGATTAAAAGATTAACTGTTAGTCATTAAATGTTTATTCTGATTAGATCTAAAAACCTATTATTAACAAAAAAAAACATAATTTTTAACATATATATTTCTCATTACAGCTTGAATTAGATTTTCAAAAATATGTTTTAAATCTTTGCGAAAAAGATATTTCAAATGAAAATCTTGATATTGATTACAGTTCAGTATTTTCTTCTAATTGGCCTAACGAAGCTGCAAAACTAATTGAGATTTGCAAAAAATCTAAAATTAAAGAAGTAAAATGTTTTCTACAAAAGCAGAAGGAGTTAATTCATAAAGGTAAAATAAATTTTCGTTATAAATTAGAAATATATTCTGTCTTACGATTTCGTCATTCGCTTTATTCTGTTTATTTTATTTGAATGTAGAAATATTTGAACTTGAGAAATTTAATTTTTTTAGAAACCAGCAACAGTTTATTGGCTTTATTATTGTTACCGTTTTGTTTGACAGTCTCAAGAGTTATAAAGAAATCCAAAACGGAATCCATTGTGATAACAAAATCAGATGTAGGCAAATCATTCGTTTTGCACGTTGAGGTAAATACATTTTTGGTATAAATAAATATTAAATATAAAATTATGTATTGCTTAAAATTATTTTAGGAATCTAAAAAACTTGAAGAAGAAAAACAAACATTTGAGAATTGGTTGCGAGAGTTGGATCAGCCAATACTTCCATATGTCGTTATTGTAGGAACAATTCAATCGTACGTCGTTGTTAATAATGAAAATTATTCTTACACCGATCCTGTAAAAACAATAGAAGCTTGCTTTAAGTGTTTGACGGCTCTAGGAACCTTTCCCTTATTTTGTGACTTTGTGTGGACATTTATTCAAAAATTTATTCATGGCTTTAGTCCAAAAAAATCTTACGCTCCTGTGAATAAGCTAATAGTGCAAATACAGAAGACTGAATTATCGACAGATTTAGAAGAAGAAACATGTCAAACGTAAAGAAATCAATATTTAAAATACGTGTGATTTGAAAGATTTTGTACTCGTTTAGTACTAGTTTTTATATTATTTGTTGACATTTTTTTGTTCATCTTAAATTTAATTTGTGTTAAACATGGATTTCATGTTATTGATAAATCATTTAATTTCTTTTATTCCTGTACTCTACGGCAATCCTCCGCTTCCTAGGAATATTGTTGAAGTAGTGATTGGTTTTGTAACGAACTTCATTACATTGGCCTACTTGCCATCTTTAAAAAACGATATTTTAGAAGCATTAAAAGATGAAAATATTTCAGATTTCTCTTTTATTAAAATAAACAAATGTTTTGAAAGACACAGTAGAATATTTGATTTTTGTTCTACCGAACCAAAGCGGATCAATCTTTTAAGAAAAAAAGGATATATAGATCCTCAAGAATTTGGAATCGGAAAATGTTTTAAAGAAAAATTGGTAGGAAATGAAATTTTGATTGTACCTGATGTAATGAAAGGGATATGTATTCCCTTACGAAATACACTGAAATTATTTTTGGAAATTCCAGGATTATTCGTTCAAATTTTAAATTATTTAAAAGAATTATCAGAAGAGACATATCTCAAACAAATATTACACAAAGTAATTTATGGTTGAAGAATTATTCAAAAAAATGTGTGGATACAATATTATTGCCTTTATTTATTTTTTACGACGATCTGGAAGTAGGAAACCCGTTGGGAAGCCATGCAGGGGTAAATAAATTTGGCGCTGTATACGCTTTAATTGGATGTCTTCCACCAAATATTGCATCCAGACTTAGTAGCATAATTTTCAGCAGTCTTATACATGTTTCAGATAAAAAAAACAGCACCAATAAAATGGATTTTACAAAACTGATTGAAGAATTAAATTGTCTTCGAAGTACAGGAATTTTGATAACTGTAAATGATGTAAAATACGTTGTAAAATTTCAATTAACACTCGTTTTAGGAGACAATTGAGGCTCCCAATTCAAGAACCGGTCCCACGCTCGAGTTCGCTTTTTTTAAGTCAGTCAGAACATAAAAATTTCAGTAAAATTAAAATCCAAATTTTTATTTTTTAATACTATAAGGTAGTATGTTTTCAAAATTAAAAATGTTAATTTTAATTTTACTAAAATTTTGATGTTCTGACTGACTTTAAAAAAGGCGAACTCGAGCGCCGGACCGGTTCTTGATTTGGGTGCCTCAATTTAGGTCTCTATGGAATATTTGGTTATGTCGAATCATTTAAAGCTAATTATTCGTGTAGGATTTGTAAAGCAAAGTCGACACAAACAGAAACAATGACTGAAGAAGATGAATCTCTGTTAAGAACAAAAGAAAACTACTGCGAAGATGTGACAAGACAAGAAATGTCACAAACTGGAATTAAAGAGCCCTGTATATTTAACGAGGTAACAGATTTCCATAATACAGAAAACCTTAGTATCGATATGATGCACGATATTTTGGAAGGGGTATGTGTGTACGTAATGAGATCAACCATATTCACTTTTCTCTTCGAGAAAAAGTATTTTACTTTAGAACTTCTCAATAGTAGAATCCAAAACTTCGATTTTGGATTTGAAAACCCCAATAAACCTCCAGTTATTGAAAGGAATAGAATTAAAAAGAAATTAAATTTGTAAATATCTGCATCGGAAATGTTGTGCCTTGTGCGATACTTCGGCTTGATGGTTGGAGACTTAATTCTTGATCAAAATGACGAATCTTGGAAGTTATATAAATATTTGCGTCAAATTATTGACATCGTTACTTCTCCACGAATAATACGAGTAGATGCTAAAAATCTTAAAGACTTGGTTAAAAATTTAAATAGTTTATATTTAAAACTGTACGGTAACTTGAAACAAAAATTTCATAATATGGTGCATTACCCAAGAATTTTATTAGAAAACGGCCCTTGCATAAACTACTGGAGTATGCGCATCGAAGCTCGTTACCGACAGATAAAAGCTAATGCTCTATCGACTAGTAACAAAAAACATTTACTCCTTACTGTTGGAACAAAGCAAATTTTAAGTATGTGTCAGATGATTCACTGCTTAGAGTTTGAAAATCCAATTCATTTTGGCTGTCGTAAAACAAATTTGCAAAATACTAGCGGGCACGAATATTATACAGAGGTAGAATTATACGGCAGTAAATTAAAAGTAGGAAGGTTTTTGGTAACAAATATGAGTGATACTGAAAAAGAATCTGGAGAAATTAATAAAATAATAAAAATAAAGGAAAAGGTGTTTCTTGACGTAAATATTTTTCAAGAAATCTCATTCGACTTTCATTATCACGCATATATCGTGCAAAAAAATAGCGTTAAGACTAAAATGATTCAGCATGAACATTAAACCGCCCGTTCCTCCTGTTATTTCCATTAAGAAAGGAAACACACGTTTTATTGGTACACGATACGGCTTGTAAGATTTATTTGTATTAAGATTATTATTTGTAACGAAACGCAATTTTATTTTTGAAAAATAAAGAAAATAAACTATCAAACTAAACCACCAAGTTTTTCCCTTCCTTTTGTTTCAAAATCTTTTCGAATATACAAAAATTAATATTTAATTGATAAATTAAAACTTTAATAAAACTATAACCCGTTATATATCTTTAAACAATAATTGTTTTATCAGATTTTCAGATAATTAAATTTGCAAAAACTTTTTGTAACAACTGATTACAGGAAAAAAATTAGTTAGATTTTGTATAAATAATAAGTTGTTTGTTCCAGGTGTATTTTATTTATAAAATCCATATAAACAAATAAGTATAATTTTTTCAATAAAATTAAAAACTGTTTATTAAATTGATTTAAACAAGTAAGTATAATTTAATGAATAAAATTAAAAATTACTTGTTTAAAAATGTATTTATGCAAATCAATTCTATGAAAAACATGATACAAATAACTTATAAAATATTTTTTGTACCAGTTGCGTACTTTGTTCATAAAATTGTTCTACATAATTAAGATTTTTTCGTTTACAACGGTTTTAAAAAAAAGTAAAACGGATATAAATAATGCTGATAACAAAGTCTTCACAATTTTTCTCATAAAATCGATTGGCGTATGTGAATAGTAGCTTTAGAAAAATATTATTCTTAAATAATTTTTTAAAATAATTTTTTTAAACAATTATTTTATCAAACATTTGGAAATCGAAAACAAAAGTAGGGATAACTTTTTTTGTATGCCTAAGATATATGAAACCATTACATAGTTTGATCCTAGTGAGACGAATTCGTCTTACCCACACAGCACCAGAAATTCCCTGAATTTCCCCTGAATATTGGTCCACATTTCCCGAATATTCGAACCTAATATTCAGGGAAGTTTCGTGGAAGCATCAAAATGTCCGCCATAAAGAATATTGGACGCTAAATTTCCCTGAAAATGTATTTCTAATTTTCAGGGAATTTCCGCATCTAATATTCCTAGAATATTCAGGGAAAGTTAAAAAAATTTCCAAAATTTTTTTGATCTGGTAATTGATAAAAATTGTATGTCATATTTAGCACCCGTAGGATTCTAGAACATTAAAAACTACTGCGCAGCCGTAAGTGTCACAGAAACCAAGTTCGACCATTGCGCATCATGTACAGAAGATTTACGAATACTGTGAATATTGAAGGGATATTAGATGCGGAAATTCCCTGAAAATTAGAAATACATTTTCAGGGAAATTTAGCGTCCAATATTCTTTATGGCGGACATTTTGATGCTTCCACGAAACTTCCCTGAATATTAGGTTCGAATATTCGGGAAATGTGGGCCAATATTCAGGGGAAATTCAGGGAATTTCTGGTGCTGTGTGGGTAGTATTTAAAGGGTTGATATTTAAAAACCAACTTCAACTACAATAATTGACAATTTTAAGAAGATTAAGTAATTTAATAATTCCTCTTTATCTGTTTATAGTTATAAAAAATTTTCATCCTTCTTTTCTTACCATTTTTTGTTACATGATAATGATAAAATTTCGAAACCAAACTAAAGAAAGAAAGGTTTTTTTAAAATTTGACATTTTAACGTCATTACGTTACACTTTTGTTTTATTCTCCATATTATGAAGAGATAACTAATATTTATCTTTATCAATTTAATTTCTTTATAATTCTTAACTAATATGTTAGGGAACAATAACAATAAACTAATCTAAAAACATAATGTTTAAATCACTTGCCGATATTCAGAAATATACGTAAATTAGGAAGAGCTTTTAGTCTCTCTGCCTATGGGGCATCAGAGCTCCCACAATGAGAGAGATCAGATCACGTCCAGTTAAGAATTTCAGCTCGCTCACAAGTAGAGATGCCGCTATACTATAGTCAAAGTTGCGCGGCGTTACTATAGCAAGTACAGTAGCTTGCTCTAAAACCTTTCCATGTAGGTGCGCAGCTTCCCCTTTCGATTCGCTACGTGCATGTCCCACTCAGCAATAAGTCCTTCTACGGCCAGTGCTCTCATCTTGCACTTCCTGTCTCTGTATTCGCCACGCTAAGACCTCATAGGCGATACGGCGTTTGCGTCCAACCCGATAATTACTTTTCTGCTTTTTATTTTGTGCAAGGCTTTACTCACTTGCTCTAGTATTTCAACGGCCGGTAATGAGTACTGCAATTACATCGAAATCACATAAAATGATCCTGTTAACCCAGTGATATAGGCTCAAAGACAATGGGGAGAGCTGACGTCACCAAAGACCACCCCTGAGTAATCATTATCCAGAACTACGATCGTTGCCCAGGGAACTTCGCCGGGTTTATTCCCGGTGAGGATAGTATTAGTGTAGCGTCCCAATGCTGCCACTTTTTTTTTGTAGATATATGGCTCTTGGATCAACAACAAGGGCGGACAAACTCCCGGGCAAGCCGGGCGACCGCCCAGGGCGCCAGGATTGTCTTAATGCAAAATGGGCGCCGAAAATGGGCCCGGGGCGCTGAAAAGCGCCCGCCCCCTATGGTTTGCCCGGATAAAAAATTTAGCTTGGACCGCCCCTGATAAATAGAATTGGGATCTTCCTCTTTTGTGCATATACGAGGATCTCATCTGAAGCTGCTTTACACCTAGCCAGGTTCCACTGTAGGACCACTAGTTTTCCATCCTCAACTACGCTCGATCTCGGATTAGGCTCCGTAATCCGTTCTTTGGATAATTCGTCCAATGCGGCCTTGTAAAGAGGACACGTCTTATCGACTGCCTCGTGTGTTGACGGTCTGTTCCTTATTTGCAATTCGCACAGGTTGGCTGACTGTTTTCCGTGCCAACTGTTGCGCAGTCCTTAGACATATGTCCCAATTCGGTGCAGAAAGAGCACGTTGGCTTTTCTTCTTTACAGTGTTTGACCACATGGCCAAATACCTGGCATTTGTGATACCGGGTAACACCTCAATAATCCTGCACTCTATAAGAGTTTCATCCCGTAAAGAGTCGTTATCTATTTTTCGATATAAGGTTCGTTACTGATGGGCTTACTTCGACCACCCAGTTAACTCCACTTTTGTCTCTGTTACCCATCTTGAAGCGTGGGATAAAGTTTTTAGTAAATTCTTCCCTCCATAAGCCAGCGAGGGAGGAGTCATTTTGATTAAAAACCAGCGAGGCCAATTGCTTGGCTGATAATTCTTTCGAGGTGTCAAAGATCACCATTCTGGGATTGAGAGCTCCAGGCTTGACCAACTTCAGCCCCATTTCAATAAGTTTCGGATTTGTCATTATTTTTTTTATTTTCCTCAGGGGAGGCTCTCTCGATGGAGATCTTTCCATTCGCTCTTTTCCTTCATCCTCTGATTGTAATTTTTTCTTTACCAGGGTTAATTGTTCTCATAATAATATTCTTTAAAGTTTCATTTGGGCCAGGTTCATATGAGCCGTCAGGTGTAGATATAACCACCACCTGGGGCAAAGGAGCAGATTTTTTCTTATGTACAGGCACTTACTGTGGTTTTGGGCCAAGGGGATTATTTCTCCCGGTAACAGAGGAGTACAGTGGCCCCGAATTGCCAGTACTCTTTGTTATTGAGTCAAGTTTTCTTAACAGGATGTCTCTTTTCGCAAGTCTACCACTTATGTACCCTTGTAGGGAGAGATTTTTAGAAGCAATTACGCTAGCCGCGTTTGCATAGTTGTCAATGCTATCCGTTATTATTTTGAGGTGTTCTCTTGTCAATCGACCTCCCTGAACATCACTAATGCTCCTTCTGATTGGCTGCTCAAGGAGTCTTAGCTCGTTGAGATCGTCAGAACTGCAGTTCAGAGTGTATAGCAAATCGTTTCTCTCGTTTTCATCCATCGATATATCGAGCTCTTCTCGAGGGCGCTTAGTTTTTCTATTTTTATTTTCACCGGAGGTGCCAGGGGTACCTGCGGTGTTCACATCAACAGTTCAATTGTTATTTGAGCTTGGAGGCTCGGTTGTTGTTGGCGCTTTGTTACCGTTACTTAAATTCGTTTCTATTTTCATAAAAATTTAGAGAGTTATAACGAAGTTCCGATGGGTTCGGATCTAGGGTTACCATGAGGAGAGGCGAGACCAACCCAGAGTGAACTGAGGACCTTCAGACGGAGACGTAGCCTCATGTACAGTCCCCCGATTTGGTGCTGCAGCGCCCAATGCGTGCACCACACGTAACTACAACACCATCGAGATTTTCACCGCATGGTCAGGCAGCCAGGTCATTAAGCTGGTTAGACTCAACCCGAGCCTGTGTACTATACGGTGGCCTAGGACGCTTCACCTAGTTTATGTACTCAGGGTTGCTACGCTCTCAAAATTACAAAATTCCCTTACTTTTCCAGGTTTTCCAGACCATTTTTCTCAAAATTCCCTGAACAAATTCAAAATTGTCATAATACATTTTTTTAAACTAAAACAATATACAATTTTATTAAATTAGTAATCAAACGTGAATATTATTATCAATTAGTAAAATTATTTTGTAAATCTTTGACCCAATCAGTTATTTTATATGCTCAAAATTAGAGGTAAAAAAACAGAGAATGTTAAATATATTCAAAAATGTTATTTTGTTCAGAAATTTTATAATTAAGTGAATAATATTCTAAACTTTAAAGTAGAAAATTGTTTTGTCTTCTAACACGTATTTTTGACACTAAATTAATACCATTACAGATATAATTTCTTCTAAAATCTATTCAGTTCTTCTAGATTATATTTAGAATACTTCAATGGCGATAGTTTAACTATGATAACAACAAAAGACTCTATTTAAAGTAGAGTAAACTAGGTGAGAATTATGTCCATTTCATGGACATTTCGCTTCCAAGTAAGCGAAATAATTTGCTTCCTCATAGAGGAAGCAAGAAATTAATAATATATAAGTTAATTGGGGAAGTTGTTCAAAAAAAAATTTAATGCAAAAAAATGTAAAAATATGAATTATTTTACGAATTCTTGATCAATTATAAAAGTTATATAGGTCAATCGATTCGTTTTGAGATAAGGAATATGATTTTTGTATTTATTAAGTTGTATTTTTAGCATAAAAAAATTTTTTGGCAAAAAACGATTTTTTTCGTTGAAAAAAGGTGCTCAAAAAAATTTGGTTGGGTATTTTTAAAAATCCTTGTGTCCAAATTTAGATATTCATGAGCTTAATAAGTCATCCAAATTTTATTGGGATCCGTTTAAGCGTTCTCAAGATATCTTGTACACAAAAAACGCTATACACACACACACACACATACATACATACACACACACACACACATACATCTGGACATTTGCTTAGGAATGAAAATTTTCGCTTTTTAGATGAAAATGAGTCGATTTAGACTATTTTTGGAAAATCAAAAATTTTAACGATCACAAAGCTTCCTCTATGAGGAAGCAAAAATAAACATTTATTAGAATCTGATAAAACATTCTAGAGACATAAGAAACACCAATAAATAAAATTTGTTTTCAATTACATTTACAATAAAGAATCTTTTACTTTAGTTGCATACAAAGAGTTTCAATCTCATCGGTAATTGAATCTGTTTACCTTCTTATGTTCAAGTGACATCATTCTTTTTTTTCCTGAAGATTTTTTAACTGCTCACTTATTTTCTTCTTCTTCAAATTCTCTTCACTATTCTTAGAAGCGATCTTTTTCTCTTTGTCGAGTGCATCCATGTATTCACGCCGAGAATACTTAACTTTATCTATCATTTTCGGAGTTATTTTAACTTCTGTGATACCACCCTCTGCTACAATTCCGTCGTATACTTGACGTAGTGCAACTAAAGAACTCTTTTTTTGATTTTCAATGATCATTTCTTTATTTATACTAAAACCTCTTTCTACAAAAGCATTTCCATGGCTCATCAGAAGGACTAATTTAATAAATTTTTTTAGATCAACTAAAGAACTACTAGAATTTAGGATTGACATCCAAAATGTATCAAGACGTTCTGACCTTTTATAACTTTTACACTCATCCTGTACACTGCGTTCTAAACAACAGACATAAATTCTTTTTTCACCTTATCACATTCTGTTAAAATTAACCAGTTTCCTTTTAAAAAACAGGAAAGGGCTATATCTAAACGTCTAGATATAGTTAAGGAAGAGCAGTTGACAATCACAGAAGGATCACAGTACGATAGTCCTTTGCACAATTCGTACTTCAGAGGAGATTTTTCTAGTAATTTTAAGCAAGTACTTTTTAAGAACATCCTGCAATTATTCTTAAAAATTAATATTTCTTTGGCCGACACGTTTTTTGCCTTTTTGAGCTCTGCGTTTACAGAAAAACTGTCTTCGAAATTGAGATTTGCAGCTACTCTCAAGTTTTCTGAATCGTTGAGATCAATTTTTGAGATATTTGTTGATTTCGAAAGCACTTCTCTTTTAACAAATATTTTCATCAAGTCTATAGTTATCCCCTGGAGAGATGAAAAAAGTAAGGGAGCTATTGGCTCCGAAGTTTGAAATTCTTTTAAAAAAGGCTCCAAAATTCCAGCTACATAAGCAAAAAAAGCTAGCTTAGCACTAAGTAGTTCGTCCTCTAAATGAGTCTTTTACTAGTTTTTTCCTTTTTATTTTTAGACTCCATCTACATATTTTTTTAGGTTAGGAAGAATTTTAAGTGCTTTTTCAGCAGCCTCCCCATTACACAACCATCTTACGGAACAAAATTTCAAACCAAACTCTTCAGATCCCGAATACTCTATGTAATCATCTCTTCTTGCAGACGAGTCTTTAAACAAATTATATACTGATCCTAAAAAATTAGCTGATTCCCACTTTGTTGCTTTAGATCCTTCCTTGAAAGCATTGTTGCATGTATGAAACCCGCATGTTCCCATAAACTGAAAACTCGGAGATTCTGGACTTTTTTCAGAATTCAACTTAGTTTGTAGTTGTTTTATAAATTTCAGATTTAGGGGAGAGTCGCTAGTTGTGAGACGGGTTTTATTTTTGACCTATAAATTGGAAATAGGTAAACGAAATCGTAAATGAAATACACCATTCAAAAAGTAACTTAAATACGCAACTTTTATTCATAGATAGTGTAGTGTTCAGATGAACACGAAAAATTTTATGTTCAATTTTCCGAGCACATCTTTTTAGTCAAAAAAAAAAAAGGTGTCCAGTTGTGAGACACTTACAAAAAAGTGCTAAAATTTAAAAAATTTGGCATGAAACATTAGGTTTAGCATAAACAACTAAATACATTGATAATACATATTATTATATACTAAATAATAATATTTATTCTTTGAAATATGACTATCAGTTTTCTTCATCGAAATCGCTGTCGCAATGTAGGCAAATGAAATAACTTGTGCGCATGTTCGCACACTTTAAATAATTGTTGTGCTGTCAAATGTACGTAACGAACTAAACTGAACAGAGCGCTTTATGCTGCATAACGAAAAGTATAGGCTATCCCAGATGGGCGGCGCCACCGTCTCACAACTGGTGACTTGCTGTGTCTCACAACCGGAAATTAGCGCTATTTTGAAAAAGTAAAAAAAATATATTTCTAACCGTAGATTGGAACAATGCAATATTGCATCACAAAATATAGACACGAAAGTTGACTCGTACAAAAAGAAATGTTTTTATGTAAAATAATCAGCCTTTTTATATTTCGTGTAAAAAAAATCGACTGTCTCACAACTGGAGCCGTCTCACAACTGGCGACTCTCCCCTACATTAGGACCGTCCATGGAAATATTTAAAAGTTTAGATAACATAAAGGGCACAAGTGTAGACAAAAAAGTCGTCAAGAGATCTTCAGCTTTACAATGGCCAAGAAATTTTGAGGAATATTATCTAATACAAGCTTGGTTTGTGTCGTTAAACCATAGGCAATGACGTATGCCAATTTAGCTCGACCCAATTGCATTGCAGCAGCTTCCGGGCTGTTAGAAAACATCGTAGAAAAAAGTTCTGTACATTGTCCAACAGTTGACATTGGAATATGATACATGACAGTTGCCATCGCCCACATGATTTCTGCTTTAATAACATCTTCTTTTATCAAGAACTGTGACAAAAAATTAGGTTTTTCAACAGGCGCATTTTCCTTTTCGTTGATCCTTTCAACTTCATTATTATTCGAATTCTTGTCTGTTTCTCCTTTATCGTGAATATTGGCAGGATTCTATGGAACATGAAAGAAATAATACTTAAAATAAAAATGGAGAGAGATTAAAAGGAAATAGTCGAACATTGAAGGACATTATCTTATATCAGATTGGGGTACACTTTAAAAAATAATTTCTAATTTTATTTTTTCCAAAATCTTTTTTTAACATCAAGTTCATTATCTAAATAATTTTTTTCTAATAAAGTTCGATTTCTAAGCTCGATTTTCTAATGATAGTATTTTCTAACAATATATTTAAATTCCTAATAAAGTTCAATCTCTATCAAATATATGGTAAAGAAAATTAAAGTTAAACGCAAATTTACCACATTAAAGACCTTACAAATAATTCTGGCACTGTTCATTATAAAAAAAATTTTCATCCACAAAAAATCTTCTACTTGGACACATCTAGTTAGCTAATATTATTCGAATTTTTTATTTCGTACCAACAAAAATTGCAAAAACCATTAAGTTTCCTAATTTTTATAGACTTTAATTAAAAGCAAATCGTCGTTAGTTAAAAAAAATCTTATATAGGGGAGGGTGGTCCCAAACCGACCCCCTAAAAGGCAAAAGCCAAAAAGGTGCCAAAAACTTGTTTCATTGCTGAGGTAAAATTTTTTTTCAGTAAAGAAATCATTTTTCCATGTTTCCGCTGGTTGCTGAGGCTCTGGATATCATGAAGTGGGAGATACAGAGAGAAAATCGAAAATTAATGTTTTCGACAATCTCAAAAAGGGTGGTCTGATACCGACCCCCCTATTTTTATTGCAGAAAATAGCGAAAACAAACAAAATTTGGAACTTGTATTGTAATTTCAATTAAAAAACAACAAACTAGAATAAACTTAAATTACTTTTACTTTATTTAAATACATTATTTAAGGCCTTTTTCAGAATAAGAGTAAAAGAATTATCACTACAATAAAGAATGAGTGTTTTTAGTCTGATCTTAATTAGAAGCTATATTATCTTAGCTTAAATATTGTTATTTTATTAAAATACATTTGTAAGTATTATTTGGTAATTAAAAATTTAGTAATTTAGTTACAATAACAATGCAAGAAAAGGGGGGGGGGTCGGTTTCGGACCATCCCCACTATTTTCACTTAATGTCTTGCTGATCATTCATGTCAATGAAAGCGTTTAAATTTGAATATTGTGTATTAAAGTTGAGGCTATAAGCAACCAAAAAAACTTATACACTAATTTTTCTAAACTGAATTCAACACTTTTAACTTAAAGTCAAGATAGGTCAAAAACAAAAAGTATTATTGCAAAAAACTAATTATTACTAAGAGATTATTACCTATGGTCAAAATGTAAGAGTTATGAAAGTGTTCTTTTGATGATATTCACGATTTGTCTAGTAACACGATCTCTGAGAAACAGAGGGGGGTCGGTATGGTACGAGGGGTCGGTATGGTACCACCCTCCCCTACCTATAAATATAATAATTTTCGTCTAGTTTTTTTTCTTTAATAAAGGTGAAAAGGTGAATTTTTTCCCTGGGAAAGGTGACAAAAAGGTGACAAAAAGTATTGAAAAATCTAAGAAAATAATTTTAAAAAAATTGAAGAAATGAATTGAAATTTGAACGAATAATCAATAATTGAAGAAAAAATCACAAACTGACGAAAATAATTGACAATTGAGAAATCAAGAAAATTATAGGAATAATTGTTGGAAATAATTTTACATTTAACAACTAGATTTAAGATATAAATAAATAATTAACATTGAACAAAATAATTGAAAATTGTTAAAAATGATTGAAAATTGAAGAATAGAATTGAAATTTAAAGAATATCATTTAAATTTTAAGAAAAAAATAAATAATTCAATAATTAAAAATTGAAGAAAATAGTTAAAACTTGAAAAATATTTGAAAAACTTGAATCCCATTTAAAATTTAAGAAAAGTAATAAAAAATTTAGAAAATAAATTGATAAGTAATGAAAAAAATAAAAATTGAAGGTAATAAGGTAAAATTTTTTTAATTAATAGAAAAAATGTTCTCGGTTATTTGAAACAAAAGAAAACAATAGATAATCGAAAAATATTATTGGAATAACGAAAAAATACAATTAACATTGCAATAAAATTAAATCTTCAAAAAATTTTTAAACCAATAAATCAAAATTAAACAATTATGTTTTTAATAGTGAAAAATGAATTGATTTTTGAAATCACAAGTTGTTAGAGAAAATTCTGATAGAAAACCGATTTTATTAGAAAATCCTTTATTTAGAATAGAAGGATTAGAAAATATTTTTTTAGAAAAAATGATCCCCTACCCTTATATAATAACATTTTTATAAAAGCAAAAAAATGCAACTATTTGAAGCACATTATCTATTAAAAAAACTATTTATCATTGAAAAGTCATAGAAATTCGTAAAAATCACTTTAATATGTAAGCATTTTGAAAACATATCCTAAAAATTGCCGAAATTAAACATTGTTGTCATTTTAAAATAAACCATAAAATAGATTTTTGTTTTTATTTAACATACTAAGGCCTTTTTATGAAATAAAAACTTGAAAAATTCTGCAATATATTTTATAAAGTTATTATATTAATGGATTCAACCTCCAATCATTTTGAAATGACGTTTTCTTTGAGCTTGACATGATAGACTGTTGATAAAATAATAATTATTATATACTAAACGTAACATAGAATTATATTCAATTTATTTTGCTAAAGAGAGCAATGTATGGCAACTTTTACTTATGATTTTAAATAAATATCGTCGGGTTTTTATTAAAAACTTTAAAACTCGAAAATTTATCAGATTAATGGAAAAAGTTCAAAAATATAATTCACAAATCTCGAAAAGATCGCATGATTTACGATTAAAAAAATATAACCTGGTTGTGTTTGCTTTATGTTACATAACCTCAAATATCGCGCCAAAATGTTGCACACATCCACAAAGCAGAAAACTTTATTTTGAAAAAATATTAAATAAAGTTTAATTATTAACTAATTATACTTACCTGTGTTAAATCAACAATAGCAAAAACGACTGCAAAATTCTCAAAAACACTCTTATTTGTTTCGATTCACGTTTCGATCTAAGCAAATAAATTCCCGGCGAATGTGTTTGCACGTGTTGTTGTCAGTACTCAGTATACGTAAAGAAACGTACGATATGCAAGGTAAAAAGTTCGACCAATAAACGCTCCGATTTAAAAGCGCCATCTTGGCTTTAACTTCAGGCGCAAAATTTGAAAGTGATTACTATCGGAAGGAAAAATAGAATATCAACTTATTAATCCAAAAGTTAAGAGACTCAAAAAGAGTTAATTTTTTTTAAAAACATTTTATAAAATTTCCTAACTTTTCCAGGTTTTCCCTGACTCAAAAAAAATTCCCTGACAATTCCAGGTTTTTCCGGTTTTCCAGGTGCATAGCAACCCTGGTACAGTACGTTCGCCTCAGCATTGGGTCACAAACTCCACGCAAGCCGACGCCAGCCTTCAGGGCCCTATTTCCGAGCCATCAAAACTTCCGGGCTAACCGTTGTCCATTACAATTTAACTTACAAATAATTACAAATAACTTATTAACTTACAAAATAAATTTCAAGGGCCATTTTCGCTCCACCCACTGGCCTATGGCTCGCGAGCATAGGTCGCAGCATGGAAGCAAAAATTTTGAGCAAAACCAACAGCTCTCCGAAACAAGGCGCTGATCTGCTCATAAAGGAGCGAACCGACAGATCTCGTAAGCGAGCTTATCCATTTACTCGTGAGCGGTCGAACAAAACCGACTGATAGCCGAAGCGACCTTATCAGTATGTTCAGGCTGTTTGCCTCCATGCCGCGACAGCCAACTCTTCGTTAGCATTCAAAATGACAAGACTAGTTTTTGTTCTATTATCGCATTAATTTACTCAATGTCGATCCAGTTTATTTACTCGTTGATTTTTCTGTCCCCGATCCTCGAACAGTGGTTTCACAGTACAGAAAGTGTGTGACAGATACGTGACGTTTGTCCGTATCACAGTTCCTCGGGCACAAGCCCATACCTGCAAGAACACGTCGCAACCACTATTCTAGCGAGATTCATACCAAGTTCCTGGGAAAGGAAAAACTCCGACGATCAGTTTCAGGTAATACGTATATTACAGGAAACCGCAATCAATAAAGAAT
Source organism: Ganaspis brasiliensis (assembly GCA_037103525.1). Classification (NCBI taxonomy): domain Eukaryota; kingdom Metazoa; phylum Arthropoda; class Insecta; order Hymenoptera; family Figitidae; genus Ganaspis; species Ganaspis brasiliensis. Next base: position 364,973 of record JAZKLR010000657.1, read on the forward strand.
TTTGCTAGTTCGTCTGTAACCTCCGGGGGCTCCGTACCGGATCCTTTGGCCAGAACGAACACGGCTCAGTTTGCCGCCTAAGAGGCGTTTCCAGCGGGGACCTACGTGGAGGTCGAGCCGCACAGAAGACTACCCTGTTAGCTTAACTTATAAAGATTTCTTTCAGAGTTATTTTACTATGTTTATTTATTATTCTATATATATTCTTTTGTTACGTCTAAATAGAAATAACAAACCAAATTATTATTTATTTAAAAATCAGTCGGTGGCCAGAGTGGAGGGTAAGGTGTACGGAATAAGACAAATGTAAAATTCAGAATCAAACAAATAGTTTATTTTATTGTTCAAACATCCTTCGAAAGACAATCGAGAAAAGCGTATGGAATGTTGAGCAGAGAGTTTAAGAGAATCATCCACTAGAACATAAATTATTTTGATGAGTTCTCTGTAGTTATAAAGAGAATTGAAAGAAGTTAAGATTCTTACCTTTAAGTGTTTTGTTAGTATACTCAGGTCAGTCGGGGACAGCTCCTGATTCAAACAATTGTTCCGAGGAAAGGCTTTGATGATGGTGGGACTGACAGACAGCAAGGCAGACTGTAATTTGACTACCTCCGCTGTTGATTGTTTTAATGTTCTCTCTTTCTCACATAGATCCGGACTGATGTTGGTGTTTGAAATCAATAAACTTTTGAACTGATTTTGAAAAAATGAATTAAAGTAAAGATTGATATCGTACGCCGACCGACGTTAAAATTACGGTGCGGGTATTAAATTGATACTGAATATAAAAACGAATATGGTTAACACCTGAGGCTAACAGAGTTACAAAGTAAGATAAGGTTAGAATGGAAATTTGAATAGATAAAATGTTAAGTACAAAGCACAAGGGATTATACTTAATACATAAAATTGGTGATACTCAATACAATAATTATCGATGAATGGTTCTTCGGTTTCAACGTTAATCGGGGGTATTTCTCAACCATTTGAATTAGACTATAGATTTGACGATTACAATAATATAAGAGTGATCAGCGGTAATATTCAGATCTTCAATTTAGACTGACTTTTATGCCAAAAAATCTACCAATTTATAGTAAAAATTTACCATAATTAACATAGATGAATAAGTTTAATAGCGCATCGAATTTTGGCTGACGCAACTTTAAAGAAGAGTTTTAGCTTATTGTTTGCCTGTTAACAATGGTACAGGTGGTATTGTTTGCACGTGAATCGATTTCGGGTGATATTATATCTTAATTAAATTAAGAACTACTGTTAAATTTTAACTTATTTGATTATTGATTCACTTCAAGGTTTTTTAGATATTACATGTGTAACAAATTTACGCGTGTAGGATGAAATTTATTTTATTAAAGGTTACTGACGTAACACTTTCTTTTTTTTAGATCTTTTATTTCCAGGTATTTATTTTCAGGTTTTATTTTACAGTTTTAGCAGCCGAAGACGGAAGAGTCATCTCCTCAAGAATCCGCCAACACTGCCACAATCTTCAGACCCATTGGATCCTAGTTCAGTTATTTCGTTAAGTTATACCTCAATCATGCTTTTCAGGAATGCCCGTTCCCACGTTATTAGGAACACTATTCTTTCATGCTTTTCAGGTTTTACGTTAATTTACAGATTCGTCAGGTCGAACGCCGAAGATTTTTATTTACAGATTTATTACTACGGGCAGACTTATTTACTTCAAACAGATACATGAGGACAACACAACACTCATTGATACACACAGGTAAGAGCTCGGGGAGGCCCTGTTGGTCACTTTGTTTAAAATATATTAGCACTTATAGGCCATATAGGGCTTGAGTCAGTTTGATGAGCATGCAAACTTGTAAGATGCAGCTGGCGTTATTCCATATTATGCTTTGTACTCAGATATTAGAGCCGGGTCTTTTAATAAAATTTCGGATTATTACTTTAGGCTATATTAGTCTAGGGTAGTGATGCATTCAAGCAAGAAAACCAAGAAACAATCGAGTTCAATAACGTATCTCGAAAATCAAGAGTGAGAAGTTAACCGCTTCTTGACAATTAAATCAATAAAATCAATATTCAAGCGAGATCAAGCAATATTCTTGATTATTGATTTCTTTTTTTTTTTGACACATGAAGTGAAACATGTAATTTTTTATATTTAAAAGTAATATATTAAATATAATTTCTAAATATGGTTTGCTCTGTTTTTTTTAAGTTGTATTTATTAATTGGAAAGATTAATAAGGGGAGTTCTTCTTTGTTTTTGGCCTGATCGACTTTATTTGATGGTGTTTGTGTTCGTTTAAAAAAAAATGTAAAAACGACCACGGATATCAGTAGGTGGAGTTCGTTAAGCTAGAAGCAGGGAATTCTTTTTATTGAGCTACCTAATTTATATTAAATATAATCATATTAATATTAAATTAATTAAATATTAATTTACATAATTATTATTATTATAAATAATAATAATTTGCCTTATTAAATATTTAAAGAAACTATAAACTCTTTAAAGGTTTATTAAAGATCATTAAAAATTGAAAGTTCTTGAAATAATTTATTGTATAGTATTTTTGTAATTTACAAGAGGTGTGCGTGAGGGTTAAGAAACCAATTTTGTATAAGGATTTTTTCATTGGTTTATCAAAAATAAATAACTTTAAAGCTAGGAATTCGACCTTAATTTTTAATATTTTAGGAGACATTAATTTTTGACAATTACCAATTTGTATGACATTAATTTATTGCGAATATTGTTTTACAGATAAACAACATTAATTACTTCGATCTGAAAGATGTTGATAGATGTATAAAAAAATGAACAATTATATTCGAAAATATTGTTGTGAAAAAAATATATCTTACTGATTTTAAGTCATTCAACTTGTTGAGAAGAGGTGTTTTTATATTCTAAAATTAAAGCAATGAATACTGATACTAAAAAGACTTATTTAACTTATTATGTACAATTTTAATAAAAAGGTGTAGAAAGTCAAATTTTTACACGATAATAATAAAATAGTAAAGAAAAAAACTAAATAACGTTAAGAAAATATTGATAGTTAAAATACTAATATTTTGATTTATTTAACAAAGACTAAACATTTAAAAATATTGATAGTGAGGATACAAATATTCTCATTTATTCATCAAGAACTAAACATTTAAAATTGCATTTTTTGATTGAAAACCTTAAAATATTAGCACACAAAAACTAAAAATTTGTTATAATTAATTAAGATTTTGTTAAAGTTAAAGAAAAATAAATATTTTACAATTTTTAAAAGAGGTTATAAAAATTAAAGAATTTAAGATTTTGCTCAACATTTTTTTTAAAATACATATTTTGGTAAGTTGAAATTTTTAAGAGCATATTAACAAATTTTTTAAAATTAAAGTAACTTTTAAAATATCCAATTCGATCCAATTTTCCATTTATTTATAAATTCAAAAAAAAAAGTTTCAATTAAAATAGGAAAATTTTAGTATAAAGTGTAGTATTACCTACTCTTAGAAATAAACTGAACTTATATTAATTCAAATACAATGGTTTTAAAAATAAAAAAAAACTTTATTTTAGGTAACGGAACCTACAGTCGATCGGTGGTGATTTGATTGGATGAAGTTAATTATTATTTTAATAATAGTGATACCAAATACTACTTTGAATATTTCAAACTTTATTTTTATCAATGCAATAAAACTATTAATTGATTTTATCTAGTTGGGTTATGGCTGATCGACTGCAAGTTCGGATCGAATATTGGCTTCGTTATCTTAAATGCAGAATTTTTAAATTAGATCATTTAAAATTTTTGCATTAACCTTAGTTAATCTTAACCAACTTTAAAGCATATTGCCACATTCATTTTGTTAATGACCGACCAAGATTCAATATTATCGCTTGTATTGAGAAGATAAATGAGACAAGACTATTTATTGATAAACAAATGAAACTTCAATATTTTGATTACAATATAATTTCAATATCAATCGAGAACTGTCAATAATCAAAAAATTATTGTCTTGCCGTGCATCACTAGTCTAGAGTCAAACTTGTAGAACATGAAAAGTATGTCCAGAGGAATAACTCCACTTATGACCTAAAGGGCCACTAGAGAAGAACTATCTTATGATCTGGCCACTCTAATGAGGACAGTTCTTTGTGCAGAGCGTAAATATCACTCTGTTCTTGAGTCAGTTTCTCGGCCCGGATTCCTGCTCCATACAATACTATGGGTACAAAATCTCCATTATAGATTGTTTTAAAGCTCGCAAACCTTAGGCCCCACGTTCGCTTTGCAATGGCAAACATAGCAAAGAACAATGACTTGCCCCTACCACATGCTTTGCCTATATGCTCGTGTATTCGCATTCCTGTGGTGAAATTTATCCCTAGATATTTCACCATCTCGGAGTATTAAATGCTCTTGTTGCCGATTTTTACCGTTGGTGGCCTAAGGCCGTCTTTACCTGTATTCTTAATGGAGCCTCTTATCACTCCGGCTCTGTTCTTCTGCTTGCTTTGACCTGTGTTGGTGACTGACTTTAAATAGATCATCTCGGTTTCCTTTTTAGAGAGCTCAAGGTCTTGCTCGATACACCACCTCTGAATTATGTTCACAAGTAGTTGTGCCCTTCTCTCGACCTTGAGTCTGCTGTTATCAGAAACTATTATGATCAAATCGTCGGCATATGACACAAACTCAGCACCGGCCATTTTTAGTTCCCTCAGAAGACCGTCGAAACAGATATTCCAAAGATCTGGGCCTAGGACCGAGCCCTGAGGGCAGCCCTTGTACAGTTGCCTGGTTATTGACTCCTAGTTGTCCTCAAGTGTATCCCTTTTGTTGCTTAAATAATCAGCAACTAATCCACGCAAATGTGGGTCTGTGTTCCTGATATCAAGTTCGTCTAGTATGGAGCACCACTTGACATTGTCAAAGGCTCCTGAAATATCGAAGAGTATACCCAAAGTGAGTAACCCCTTGGATTCCCTGACAATCGACCTAACCCTGTCGATTGCATCTTCAGTGCCACGCTTTGTTTTAAAGACATATTGGCAGTCTGATGCGAACTGTGGGTCATTGACCCATGAACTTGAAGCAGAGCGCAGTAATTTTTCCAATATTTTTCCAAGGACAGACAGCAGGCATATATATAGTCTCGTGAGTGCATGTCCATAATCACTGGAGATGGCTCTTTTTACCACTTCGACCTCTAAGTAGTCGTTGCCAGGTGCCTTGCCACTTTTTATTGTTTTTGTTGCCTTATGAACGTCACCAATAGACCACTGGATAGACGGCTGACCTTTTAGATCTGGCGCCACTCTTACAAGATCTGGCATATTTTGTTTTGCGCCGAATAGGACATTCAGCAGCTCTTCAGCACTATCCTTCCAGCTATTTTTTGTCATGCCATCCGCCGTTTGAATATTGCTTATGGCCGTCCTAGCATTCATTTTCTCCCTGGCAATCTTATATGCTACCCCACAGGGGTTATTTTTGCAAGTTTCCTCAACGAAGTTCTTCCAGCTATCTAGTCTGGCTTTTGTGAGGGAATTAATACATTCCCTCCTTTTTGCCAAGAATTCGTTCCTTTTTATTTCATTTTAGTCAGGGTCCCTCTCGGCTTGAAATTTTTTTCGGTGTCGATGGACCTCCCTTTTACTTGCATTTAATTCTTTTGTCCACCATAGAACAGATCTATTGAAGATCTTCTTCCTGGGGACTGACTCCTCCATGGTCTCTACCAGAATCCTTGTTAGCATCTCAGCAAAAACATCAACTTCTTTTCGGTTTTGGATGTTTTTATTGTTGACGTTATTGGTTATAATTTTGTCCGAAAGGATTCGCTCGAAGGCTGTTCAGTCAGCAAATTTCACATTATATCTGGTTCTTAGGATTTTGCTTTGCTTGGGCCTGTTTCTAATTTGCAAAATCAAGGATCTGTGATCGCTGGATTCAGGTTCACTTGTAACCCGCCAGCTTAATATATCATTTATAAAGACAGATCCGACAAGAGTAACGTCTATGTCACGCTTACCATATTTATAGGTGCAAAGCTGCCCCCTACGATTCGCTACATGCAGATCATGCTCAGTGATGAGTCCCTCCACAGCTAAGGCTCTCAACTTGCATTTTTTGTCCCTATATTTGCCACGCCTGGACCACATAGGTGACACGGTGTTTGCGTCCACGCCGATGATGACCTTATTATTTTTTATCTTATTCAAGGCTTTACTAACTTGCGCTAGAATTCCATCAGCCGGTAGTGAGTACTGCAAGTACGCCGTAACCACATACAATGATCCCGTCGGCCCAGCGATATAGTCACAGACACAATGGGGTGAGCTGACATCACTAAGAACTACGCCTATGTAATCTTTGTTCAACATTACAATTATTGACCAAGGAATCTCACTAGGTTTATTTCCAGTGAGGATCATGTTAGTATAACGTCCCATTGCTGTCATTTTCTTTTTATAAGTATATGGCTCCTGGATCAGCAAAATTAGGATCTTCCTTTTTTGTGCGTACAAAAGAATCTTATCCGAGGCAGCTTTGCACCTAGCCAGGTTTGATTGTAGGACAACCAGTTTTCCTTTCTCAGGGACACTCAGTCTCGGATTAGGCTCCGTAATCCGTTCTTTTTATCATGCGATCCAATGCAGTCTTGTATAAAGGGCACGTCTTATCAACTGCCTCGTGTGTTGACGGTCTGCTTGCTTTCTTACATTTTGCACAGATAGGCTGACTATTTTTAATGCCAGCCTTTGTGCAGTCCTTGGACATGTGTCCCGACTCAGCGCAATAGGAGCATGTTGGCTGTTCCTCTGTACAGTATTTGGCCACTTAACCAAATACCTGGCACTTGTAGCACCGAGTACGGCCCTTGTAGTCTTGTACTCTGCAAGAGTTCCATCCCACGAAAAGTCGTGACCTATTTCTCCGTATGAGGGTCCTTACTCACGGGCTGACCTCGACTACCCAGTTGACACTATTTTTATACCTATTACCCGTCTTAAAACGTGGGATAAAGTTTTTAGTGACTTACTCTTTCGTTAAGCCAACGAAGGAGGAGTCATTTTGGTTGAAAACCAGCAAGACCAATTTTTCAGCTAACAACTCTTTTGGTGTATCAAAAATCACAATTCTTAGATTGAGTGGTCCAGGCTTGACCAGTTTCAATCCCATTTCTATTAATTCCGTATTTTCTCCTCGCCAGGATTAATCGTTTTTATGATTATATTTTTTAGAGTTTCATTAGGGCCAGGTTCGTAAGAGCCCTCAGGTGAGGATATTACCACCACTTTGGGCAAAGAAGCAGGTTTTTTCTTCTGTATAGGCACTTGCTGTGGCTTTGGAGCTGGGGGATTACTTCTCCCGGCAACAGAGGAATACGATGGTGCCTGGTTACCAGGATTCCTTGTTACTAAATCAAGTTGCCTTGATACGCTGTCTCTCTCCGCAAGTCTACCACTTATGTATCCTTGCCGCGTTGGCATAGCTGTCTATGCAGTCAGTTATTATTTTGAGGGGTTCTCTAGTCAAACGACCTCCTTGCACATCACTAATACTCTTCCTGATCTGTTGCTCAAGAAGCCTTAGCTCATTAAGATCATCAGATGTACAGCTAAGAGTATGTAGCAGTTCATTCCTCTCGCTTTCATCCGTCGAGAAATCGAGTTCTTCTCGAGGACGCTTACTTTTCCTATTTTTATTTCCACCAGAGGCACCAGAGGTGCCTGCGGTGTTCACATTGACAAGTTTATTGTTGTTTGAGCTTGGGGGCTCGGTGTTTGTTGGCGCTTTGTTTTTATTATTTTCATCTGTTTCCATGTCCATAGTTTTTATTTAGAAAGTTTAAGAGAAGTTTTGATAGATTCGGATCAAAGGTTACCATCGGGGAAGACGAGATTGACCCAGAGCAAGCTGAAGACCTTCAGACAGAGACGCGGCCTCACGCACACCTCCCTGATTTGGTGCTGCAAGGCCCAATACGTGCACCACACGTCACTACAACACCATCGAGATTTTCACCGCATGGTCAGGCAGCCAGGTCATTGAGCTGATTAGACTCAACCCGGGCCTATCCCCGAACCGTCAAAACCTCCGGGCGAACCATTCTCTATTACAATTTAATTTCTTCACATTGAAATAATTCTGCTTTTGGATTCGCCAAGACCCTATGGTCCCCGAGAGCTTTTTTTATTAACTTACAAAATAATTTGTAAGGTCCATTTCCGCTCCACCCACTGGCCTACGGCTCGCTATCCGCCACCTGCGACGCGTTTTAGTCTCCCTTGGGTCCGGGAGCCGAAACCAATGTACTGGTACTAATGAGATTTATAAGTGCTACATGCGCATTGCTTTGAAAACTCGACAGGAATTCAACACAAGTACGCCATGCGTAGTGCTTTAGAAATCAACCTAACGATGGGGCGATCGCAGAATAGAGGCAAAAATTTTGGGCAAGATTAACGACTTACCGAAGCAAGCCGTCGATCCGCTCATAAGCAAGCGAACCGAGAGATCACCTAAGCGACCTTACCCGTTCACTCGAGAGCGGTCAAGCAAAACCGACAGATTCCCGAAGCAACCTCATCAGTCTACTCAGTTTTGGTTGAACACACCGACAGACCACCTAGACGGCCTTATCAGTTTGCTCAGGGTGTTTGCCTCCATGCCGCGATCGCCAGCTCCACGCTAGCTTTTATAATGACAAGACTTGTTATTCAAATAAATTTTCGCATTAATTAAATTAATGTCGATTCAAGATTACTCGCAGATTTTTCTGTCCGTTGCTAAAATCCTATCTGCCTCGGTGTTTCGGGGCTTTCGTGTGGGCGCTTTCTCTTTTTTCGCCTTTCTCGCCTCCTCGAGACTCTTTCCTCTTATTTTGAAAAAACTCTAAATACCCGCTATAGTTTCTCTGAAATTATTTCTCAGATTTTCCACGTTCCTGGCAACCAAATAAGGTAAACTTCGTCGAAACCTCAGAGTTTTGTTCGTTAACGGGTGTTTTATAAAAAAAACCTCGTTACAACTCTCCTGGACCTAAACGAAGCTTACCCGCTTTTCTTAATCCGCGTGACTTTAATCCCGGTCTCCTCTCTCACTTAAATCGAAGGCTCGTCTTTGCACTGGTCTCCCTCTGGTGATCAGACGAGTATTATCACACAGTCCTCTAGACGCTTATCAACAAGGCTTTGGGCTCTCCAGCTTGGTTCTCTCTTGTTCTCATCTTAAATCCTTGACCCAGACTTTTCTGTCCACTTACCACTCGTTTTCATATTTGTGACGCGTTCTGAAGAAAGGGACCTTAGCAGCAAATTGGTTATTTTACAGGAGAGCGAAAACAAAAGTCGAGCGCCCATGGTTATCTGTACAAATCAAGAGTTTTAAATTGTTATAACTTAAAAAATATTTAATAAAACCCTTTTCTGACTTTAGATAATGAAAGAGGAACCGTTAATAAAATTAAAACATCCATAAACCGAAAAACGATTTTTTGCTTCTTAGGTCCCTTTCTTCAGAACGCGTCACATTTACAAAACGTTCTATTCACTTACATCTTACCAAATTTACTTGTTTACCTAGGAAGATTCTTGGAATTTGAATTTAAATTTGAACTGTCCCAGGTAACGTCTCGAGTTATTCTACCCCCCCCCCATCCCTATTGTCGGCTGATGGGTGGGTTCAATGACTCTGACACGAAATTTACTAAAAACAAAATAAATTCAGATTTACTTTGTGTCCTCCCTGCACTGTTGTGTCGGTGAGGGGGCTGATTCAAACTCTAAGCTAGTTTATAGGTCTTATTTAGGTGACTATTTCACGATCATTTAAAAAAATGCCTTTTTCCAAAGGATCACAATTAACCAACGTCATTTTTACTTCTGCTCGGTTCTATCGTTTCCTTGTCGGAGGTGACATTATTACGTCGTTCGTAATAAACTTTCTGCTTGTCGAACGCATTTTTGTGGTTCAAGGTCACGAGATCTTGTAATTCTCAAAGTTTCAACATTCTTTCTTGACACTCAGTTGGGTCTGCCGGAACGAGATCGACAGGCTCCTGGACCTCTCTGCGAAGACTATTATAAGAGCGTAACTCTCTAGCGAGATTCAGATAAGTCGGACTAACACCTGTCATACTATGTACCACTGTGTTGTAGGCAAACCTGAAATCTCTTAAACAGACGTCCAAACGACTATGCTCATTCTCTACGTACGTAGAGATCATTGTCATGAGATCTCTGTTTACTCGCTCCAGTGGGTCCTTGCTGTCTTCTACCATGGCTATCTGGTGATAGCCCTATTTCAAGTCAAGCGTTGTTATATACTTCGCGGCTCTCAATTTTTCGAGAATCATGTCTACTTTGGCGAGGGGATAAGCGTCCTTTTTGGCTACTTTGTCCAGCTTCCGGTAGTCCACGCAGATTCGATAAGTCCCGTCGGAATTCCTGACCATAACTACCAGGTTGGACCATCCACTTTTGGACGGCTCTATTATCCCTTCCGCCAACAGTCTTTCTGTCTCCTTTTGCATTGCAGCCAGGACCTTAGGCGACCCACGATAGTATCTTTACTTTATCGACGGGTCTCCTTGGACGTCAATGATGTAGACAATTTGATCCATGGCCGGAAGTGATGGTAAAGGTGGTTTAATTACCTGCGACACGAGTTCATCGAATTCAGCTCGTTCGTCCTCTGTAATTTGTTAAAGCCTGCAGAGGAAATTCGAGTTAAGCGGCTCGTCGCAGTTTTCACTAACCTCTGCCTCCACCCTTGTATCGGTATAGTAATGGACCACCTTTGGGTAATCCGACATATACCAAATCCTATTCCGGCCGTCGTGTACTATCCCGAACGTATGGATGAAGTCTATTCCGAAGAATACCGGCTTTCCCATTTCTGGGACGATGTAGACTCTCATCAAACGGGATACACGATCTATCTCGATGGGAAGTAAACAACTACCTTGCACTGAGCATATAGTACCATCGGCGCGACGCGACTGTTCGCCGAACTATCTTGCTCCGAAACAACCCTCATCCCGCGTCGTCTGTTTTGTTTATCTCCAAATCAACGATCGCGGTAACGATCGTCCGGATCGTCTATGTTGGCCTCTTCATCGTGGTTTGAGTGTCGCGTCTTGTAGTGTAATGTTTCTCGCGTGGTTCGCAGACTGTGCTGTGCTTCCGTTATTATACAAAATAATGATATAAAATAAAAAATCATGTTGTTTTCGTGTCAACGAAAATGACAATTTAACAAGATTACAAAATTCGTGATGAACAAAAGCAATAATGCAAAGAAAATATAAAATTATTATTATTATTATTATTTCTCCGATTTTCCGCGTTCCCGGCAACCACGTAAGGTTAGCTATGTCGAAATCCCGGAGTTTTGTTGATTAACGGATGTTTTATGGAAAACCTCGTTACATTATACACTGGCGGATCTACGTGCAAAGCATTAGGAGCAATCGCCCCCCTCCTCATCCAAGAATCTTCCATTTGTATAAGAGAGAAAGACATGACACTATGGTGCTATCTCTTTCTATCCCATATATCGCACCTTCCTAAAACTTTGCCTGGATCCGACCCTGTGCCTGTATAAAAAGGTACCTCTCTGACGTTGGTTGTCTAAAACAAGCACTGTGTTTTTTCGGTTAAATGAAATGGCAAAATGTTTTAATTAAAATCAAAACAGCATTTAAAATAGACTAACTTTAATATGCACTAATCTATACAATATTGTACTGAGATTTTGAATTTTTTATGTTTCTGAAACTTTAGAAATTAGTTTCCTGGAGAATATTACGCATTATTTCAAGAAATGTGTCCAGAACATTAAATTTTTAATAAAAGGAAAGAAAGGTACAACCCTGTATTGTATTACATATATGTCTTTTTATTTTTTAAATATAGTTTTGTTTTTTATAAAAATTAAATTATATATGTATTTTCATGTAAATATGATCGACGAAATATTATAATAAGCAAATTGAATAACAATTGTTTAAAGGCATACAAAAAATATGTAAAACATTGTTGGGAATAACTTTTTAAATGGACGAAGATATAACATATGATCAATGTGACGCATTTAGTATTAGAAACATTGACTGCAGTTTACAGTTTTAGGCAAATTTTTGGAAAACGGTTGAATTACATGGAGAAAGATATTACTAAACAACCGTTTTGTGTGATTAATCAAGCCTTCTGCTTAATTGTTCTTTCGATATTTGCACAATTAAACTGCTTGCTTAATCATCCCAAGTATTAAGTATAATCATCGTACATATTTTCAGGGTCCTAGAAAAAAAGACGACTTAATAGTTGTAGAAACTTACAAAAATGAATTTTACTGGTTTATCTAGGTAATTATGTAAATCATTTTCATAAATTATGGTCGCAGAGATAAAGTAACAATTACTTTAACTATTTTTACTTCCTATTCACAATCGTATCTTTTTTCTTTTGACAGTATTAAATAAATTTTAATTTTTTTTTATATTTGAGAATAACAACAAATTTCGCAAAATATAAAAAAAATTTACAAGAATGAATATTTGTAAATTACACAACAACACAATATATAGTTATATTTTTAAAATTATGTTGCTCTTCTCCTCACTCCTTGAAAATACTTTAGAGAAAACAAATTTATTAATTTTAATTTATTTTGCAAATTTACTCTACATGGTTATATAAAACAATTTGCTTTATACAGTAAGAACTATATCAAATTGTCAAAACAATTAAGTTTGCAAAAATTGTATTACAATTTTTTTATGCTTTTTAATAATAATTAATAAAATAATTGGAAATTGAAGTTCAAGGTGTACGATTTGAAATAGACCATACTGTATAAATACTGTATCTATAGATATATAGTCTTTATTTAGCTTTTCGTGCAGCTATCGCTGTAACTACTCCATACACCAAAATGATCACCAAGTGTCTTTAACAATATTTATAGAGAATAAGATTAAGATGTAAAGTGTCATGAAAATAGAATTTTGATCTGATGAAAAATTTCATAACAAATTTAAAGTACTTCAAAAACTCACAAATTTAAAAGTTGATTCGCATTAAAAGTTAAATGATGTAAAAATATAGATCATCATGGGCGTAACTACGTTGAGGCAGGAGGAAGCAGCTGCCCCCCACCCTAGGAGGTCAGTTTTTATGAGAGAAAGAGATAGCATTATAGTGCTTTCTCTCTCACTCCCATATAAAACCCCCACCAAAATCCTCCTCTGGGTACGCTCTTGTAGAGCATTCCAATAGTTGTTAATAACCTTTGTATTATTACATTAAAAACACGATTAAAAACATAAAAATAAATATAAATTTTATCTTAAAACATGAGCATATAATTTTCAATTAAAGATATTACACGCACGGAGAGAAAAATATTACTTTTAAGCATTTCTAAGGTAAGAGGTCTAGGAAATTTCTTTCTGTTATGGGATTCAGATCAAACTTAGCTTACTTATAGTGCTTGATGTAACTAAAAAAAATCAAAATCTTTTAAAAAATATTAATAAACGTAGGAGATAATCAACTTTAAACTTTTTTTTTTAATCTACATAACTTTTGATCGATAAAAGATATTGAGATAATTTTTTTAATCTCTTCGTAATGAGACAAACTTTTTACTAAATTAAGTTTATAACAATATTTAATCAAAGTTTTGTTGATAATAAAAGAAAATTTCTTGTTTTTAGGAAAAATTTCCAATTTTTATTTTGTTTATATTTTTTGTAGTTTTATAGCGTACTCGCCTCAAAATACTCTGCAAGTCTCAAAATGCTCATTTGTTATTTATTTTTATAGATTTAGCGAAGATTTGGTTTTATTTGTCATTCATTTTTATTCATTTCTTAGAGAGTTATGCTCATCCCATTTTAAAACTCGCAGAGTATTTTGAAGTGAGTTCACTATAAAATTACAAAAAATATGAACAACATAGAAATTAGAGATTTTACAAAAAACAAACATTTTTCTTTTAATATCAACAAAACTTTGATTAAACATTGTTTTAATTTTAGTTTAATAAAAAGTAAGTCTTTTTAAGAATAGTTTAAAAAAATTAGCCTTAACCCCTTGACTGGCATGGCAAAGATTTGATTTCCAAAATCTTTGCCATCGACAGTTAAGGGGTTAGTTATTATATGTAGGCTTCGATTTTCTAGTAGGCTTATGGGCATATCTCTGGAACCTTTAACTTTTATGTCCCTTGCATATATTTTGATAATTTTAATCAATTTTTACCTGGTTTTTGTTGGAAATATTAACATTTGATACGATGAACTATTTCCAAAAGATTACACATTGATTTATTAAATAGATAAATAATTATTCCAATTTGAACATCCGATTTTTAACAATGTTTACTTGTCCCTAACTATACTTTCGAATGGTTTATACGTTGAAACTTTGTAATTAATAAAAATTACTAGTTAGATGACACATGTTTTTAAAGTTAATTAAACGATGAACACATTTGTGCATGAAAATTAATATTTTGTTTATTGTGAAGAAAGTTATATGTTTTTAAAATTTGTCCCTCATTTTTAACCTTTTCGACCGTAATCGTCTTATTTATCATTTTTCTTGAATAAGACTATTGGCACACCAAAATAGTTTATGGAAAATAAAAGTTTAAATAATTAGAATTATTTTGAGACATACTAAATTGATGTGCTTCATGTCTTCAAAAAACTATTCTAATTTAAATAACAGAAAACACGTGTGTACAAAATTTGACAACGATCGTAATACGAGTGATACTTCACGAAAATGAAATAAAAGTATTCAAAAAGTACTTACATATATTTTTACGAGTACCATTTAACATTGTGTGAATGTGCTTTGAGAAAAAATACTTTATTGCAATGATAATGTGAAAATATTTATCAATTACGGTCGACCGTAATCGACCGAAATTTTTTAGAAAGAAATTTTTAAGTCTGAAGTTGCCGATTCTAATGTTTTCAACAGAAATTGTCATTAATTAAAACCTGAAGGTTAAGTTTTAATGTTTATTTCGAGATTGATTTTCACACAAAAATGGAACTTTATTCCTTTATTCCTAGTGTAGTATTATTAATATTTTACTATTCTTATAAATATTGAAAATATTAAACAAACTTATCGTTTTTTAAAAATGATAACCCCTCAAGCAATTCATTTCAACTGTTTTTCATCCTAAAAAGCAACCACCTGTTGAATATTTTTATGTTACAGGTTAAAAATTATTTGTAATTTTAAATAATTTATAATTTCTTGAAGACAATTAGATTTATTTGTCCATTTGTATAATTTGAAAGCTTAGCACTTGAAGTTTATGTAGACAAAGTTTCAATACTGTGCTATAAAAAAAAATAAAATATTTTTTCTTATTGAAAAGTTAAATGTTCCAGAGATATGCCCTTATGTATTTTCCAAATATTTTTAAATATCGAGAATATTCTAAATTAACCCCTTAACTGTCGTTGGCGAAGATTTTGATCAAATCGTCGCCATGGCAGTCAAGTCAATAATATCTTTTATCGATCAAAAGCTATGCGGTTAAAAAAAAACATTTCAAAGTTGAATCTCTCCTACATTTATTAATATTTGTTAAAAAGAAGCTTTACAATTTTTTTTAGTTACATCAAGGACAATAAATAAACTAAGTTTGATTTAAATCCCATAACAGAAGGAAATTTACATGAGCTCCACGCTTTTTGGTGGTGAAGCGCGTGCAACGAGATGGATGGATCTAAAAGTACGAGGCAGTTTCATGCTACAAAAGTAAAAGTTTTTCTCCGTTTACAAAAAATTAATTTATTTTTTCAGAACTTAAGGTTTTTGATTTATTTGTCGAATTTTTTAATTACTTTAGCATGTATTCAACAGCAAGAGGAAATTTTTAAATATTTAAATTTAAGTTTTAAATTTATCACGATAATATTTTAAGTCTACCCGAAATTTTTCATCAGTGACGAGTACACCTTTATCTGCAATGTCAAACAAGAAACTTTTATCAAAAGATCGCATTTTAATTCGCTATGACGATTAAAAAGGATCAATTTGACGGTCATTCCTAATGATCAGGTGGAAGCGTTAAGTTTCACTTAATGTATTACTAGGAAAGTATTTTGTTTTTATATTTCCAATGTAGACACATTAAGGAGAAATAGAAAAGGGTGGATGTGAAATAACAATTTGTGAATTATGTAGGAAAAGCAGATTAGCAGGTGCTTCTCAAAAGCGAAAACTGCGAAAATTGTAAGTTTTCTGTTTAAAAGTCCCACATTATATTCTATAATTATTTGTTTTAATTGTTCATTTGTATTACAATATTAACTGCTTTTACACATTCACTATTTATGACGCTTAACGGTGAAAAGTATTCTAGAAAGCACTAGAACTTTTTTAAATACTTAACACCCTGCATCACAATTAATTTTTCGTCACTTTGCACATTCAGTTATTGACATATATCACTGAAATGCAAGAATTTTAGAAGTTATATTCATCAAACAAGAATTCCTACCTCAATGATAATTTATTCAACCCTAAATTGAAACTAAGTATATTCAGTTCATTTAAATTATTATTTTATAAGTTTAAAATAAGAAGTGTGAATTCTTAGGAATACTACATGAACTTGTTGCAAATTTTACATTAAATCAACTTGCAGATGCAATGAATTTTTTATTTTCTGTAATTATTCGTGAAAATAGGATCTTATCAATTATTTTAAAACATTTTTTTACTTTTCAAACTTTAATACAAATTGAAAATGGAGATTATTGAATTATAATTTCAGACTGTAAAAAATATTCTAATATTATGGGCAACTACTTCATCTATAGAAAAAATCCACTATTTAAGTAACTTTTCTCTTACAAAAACCTATGCAAAATTGAAGAGTGTAATTTTCTGACAGATGCGTCAGATATTCCGAAAATCTTTCTTTGCAAGTAAATGTAGAAAATGATAAGTGAAGTAACAAAAATTTACAACAACTTCCAGCGGAGCTTGTAATTCACAGCATATTAAAGTCGAGATTCTCGAAGTTCTGATATTAAATCCCTCACAGTTACCCTTAGTCATGCCTTCAAAGAGAACAAGAAACAATACGAAGTATAAGTATTTATTAATGAGAAAAACTTTGATATTAAAAAATTCTTGTCATCTCTGAGTTCATTTAAATATAAAAACATAATGAAAGATATAAGAGCATCAAGATAGAAACTCTAGTTTGTGAATATAATACAATATTACAATTGGCTGTTCTACGCTCATAATGTTTTTCGCACATTAATTTTTAAAATAAATTTTTAGTTATTACTTACAAATTTACAATTTATGAGAATTCCTTTATAAAATATTATTTAAAATTAGCATTTTTAAATATCTATTAGAAAATAAGGTAATTTTTATAATTTTAGTCTAAAAAGATGCAATTCTAAAATTGTTTATACTGTACAGGTTATTAATTATCTTTTCAAATTTAGATGAATTCTTTACTAAAAAAAATATTCTACAAAGCTTTATTTGTGTAATATCATTTTTCGCAGTAGCAAAATGCGTTAAAATTTGTTTTAGCTACGTATACATACAAATAAAGTTGTTATTCAATAGTGTTAATCAACTTTATTGTACATATATATTTATCATTGCGTTACTTAAGTCTATTTTTAAAAATATTTCTTAAAAATACTTGTAACTAGATAAAAATAAATACAATTATAGTGTTTATAAAAGTAAGAATTACAATAATACAAGAAGAATTATATATTATTATAGGAATAATTGTACCAGACGCTCTTGCAGAATAGCGTAAAAGGAAATTTATCTTATAACATATATTTATAACTTCGAAACAAGGTTTAATTCGGATTATAATCTTTGAAGAGAAATTTGTATCACCCGTTACTATTCCTTTTCTTACTTAATATTGATTATTTACATATCGTTTTGCTTATGCTATAGAAAGTAGAAAAATATTTTTTATTCGCCATTTATAGAAAATAGAAAAATGCTAATTACTAACAAGATACACATATTTTCAGCCCACTGTTTCTTTCCTTCTACGTTTTTCTGCAGTGCGACACTTTTGAGCTGTGGTTTGTAGTAACGTTTTTTGAACGAAGTTTTACATTTGATTTAGTCTGCTTTATAATAAATGCTTTGAGGCGAATAAATTCAAAGAACATGTTTACAACGATATGCGCTGATTAGCATCGACAAAAATAATTTTTAGAAAGAATGTTAAGATTTTCCCTGCTTAATTTCTTTTTCACTTTTTGATTTCATAAGCAATGTACACGATATCTAATAGTTATTGAATAGTAATAACTTCTAATTTTATATTAATTTTCACACAAATTTGAATCATAAACTTTAAAATAGGGTAGATGCACCAGTCTTCAGACAGTTAGTGTTAGGACATCGAATATTAAAGAGATTTAAATTTAAGAAAAATAAAAACGGTAAATATCTTGATCCAGATATATCAGACTTGAAAAATATTGGATGTCTTTGAACTCCAGCCATTGGTTAAAAATAAAATTATTGAAATGTTTAAAGGTTATTTGTAGTAGTTATAATTTATCGAAAAGCACGCGTTGATTTGAAATATTTTTTTAAATAAAATATTTTAAAGTAAAAATTATTTGCTTAAAATACATTCACATGTACGCTATATTTGTATTAAATATATATTTTTCCAAGTTAATTTGTTTTAAAATAAAATTGTTTTAATCTAGTAAAACTTTTGAACTTTTGAATCTGGTAAACTGACAACGATATTATAAAATTGTTCCTGTTAACCGACATTGAATTATTTTTTAAAGTAATGATTCTAACTTCAATTTTCTTTATCTCATAGTTAATTCGAAGTATATTGAACCAGAATATCACAGCTTTTATGGTGAAATACAATAAATTGATAATTTAATATACTCTTTGGAAATGTTAATTTTTTAACATATTAGGGAGAAAAGAAGCTAGAATTCACAGATTTCGAAAACCTATACAATAATTTTTAGATTTCGTACACTGTAACGTTAACAATAATTTTGTTAATTATTGTTACTTTTTTCTAGTAGTATATCTTTTGGTGTCACATAAAAAATTTTTCAATTTCATTAAGAGAAAATATTACTGACAAATTATAAGTTGTATTATTCTAAAGTTAAAAAAAAAATATTATGTCCAACAAATAATAGGATCGTATCTGAAAAGTGGCATATCTACTCTCTTATCAAGATAAATGCACTTATTAACAGCCTTTAAGTTTTATTGTAGTATTAAATTATTCAATAAATATGAATCTTAATGTTTCGAAAAAGAAACAGATTCATAATGAAATTGATTTTTAAACAATTTCTTATTTACAGTATTATCATTTATAATGGACATGAAATCAAATAAAAAATGTTAAATTTATAAAATTAAAAAGGTTTTAAATCTGTTTACACATATATAATTATTAAGCATATTTAACAAATTATGAATAACTTGTGCATTTACCCTGATTATAATATTAACAAAGAGACCACAAACATTATGAGACTTTGAAATTTCTTGTTAAAGATTTCTTTTAAAAATTATTGAAGTCGAAAAGTCTAATTCTCTGCTATAGACATATAAAATATTGTTATTTTAACCCTCTGTCTACGCTGCCTTCTTTTTAGACTATGGCAGCAATTTCATTAGGCAAAAGGTTAACACATAAAAATTCGATAAATAGTGTTGGTTAGGTAATACACTAACCATAAAGAATATGTGAATAGCAGCAAAAATGTAATTTATAAACTTTCAACCTAAATTAACATAAAAATTCAACACCGAGTTTTTGGAAGCTAAAACAGCATCATTATCGTTTATTGTTATGAAAAGATGGTTTCTTATTTATTCGAAAATTTTAACTCTTCAATATAATCTGTAGTAACACCAGTTGAGAAGTTTTTCAACTTTTTATCGGCCACATCTTCAAGCTAAAACAAAATGAATAATAATATTGTAAAAATGTTTAAAAATAATTATTCTGCTGACAAAACTGACAAATAATAAAATTCTGAAATTAACCGAAGTTTGAAACACATTAAAATAATGTGACATAAGACAAGAATGGTACAGCGAGTATAGATCAAAATTCCAGACATCAAAACCGAAGTTTTTACTCAAATGATTTTATTGATATAAAATGCTATCGGAAAATGTGACTTTTATTTTCAATGTTATAATAAAGATTTTAAACAAACTTGGAGGGTACAGTCAGTCACTTATTATCTAGTGCATTTATCTAACTTATTTATCTAGTGCATAATCTTTTATAAAAGCAAAAGAAATGTATTAAATACCGAAACTTTTACCACTATAAAAAAATATAAAGTATATAACAAAAAGAGCTAAATTCAGTACCTTCAAGGAACTGAAAAATTTAGGGAAGGAACAAGAAAAAAATTAGAAAAATTTAAAAAGAAAGGACAAAATATTAGTATTACAACTGAGAGACAAAACCATCGTTACCAAGTATACAGTAAAAAACTGTGTTAAATTTAACATATTTCACATGTCTTCAACGGTCCACTCAAAACTTTGTGTTAATTCAACACAAAGAAATATGTTGAATAAAATACATAAATTTTAACCTCTTATTTTATACATTACAGTGATTCTAATACTAAATGTAGTTCAAGTTCTTAACGCTTAAATGAACGTAATTTCTGCAAAGTTGAAAATTTGGTTTAAAATTTAAGGGGTCGTCCACATATCACGTGATATCTTTAGGGGTGGGAGGGGGGTAGGCAAAATATCACGGTCCATGGAAATAAATTTTTTTAGCAATAGAAAAAGTATCACGAGGAGGGGGGAGGGGGTTTAAAATAGCTAAAATTTGTATCACGTGATATGTGAATGATCCCTAATGGAAATCACATTTTTTAAAAGGTCCACTTAAAAGTTGTGTTTATTTTTAGTATAAGAATTTGTGTTGTTTTGTTATATCGACTGCCCCGTACAAGTGATGTAAGATTCAATAAGAAATTTATGCTTTACAACAAAAAATAAAAATAAACGTAAATTATTGTGTTACTACTAAAAAATTTGAGGTTATGCTCAATAATCGAACGCTGATGCTAAAGCTACGCTAACGTGAACTGGTTCTTCAAAACTATACCTACGCGAAGTGGAAGTGAAGTACTCTTTAAAACGAATGCTTCACTTCATTTGACGTATATTCGTTGGAATGATAATTAAAAATATATATGTTCAATTATTTATTGAACAAGAAATATTTGAAAAATATTTAAGTCCTAAATCTATTACCAAACGTCAGACTACTGCAATCAAAATTATGTTATGAAAAGTAGCGCGAAATTCAAAAATAAGAATTTAAAGATAAATTTGTTTTAAACAAAAAAATAATTTCTAACTGACCGATTAAAAATTTTAAAGACGTTCATCTGAGAAAAATTGGTTTAAAAACTTGTTTTAAAATCCAAATAATTTTTTTTTTAATAATAAATATTTTTTTACTAGACATTAAAATTGGAGTAAGAAATCTATCTTTTTTAAATCCATTATTACTATTGAATATTAAGTAAACATTAATTTTTTAATCAGAATAACTTATAGAAATATTTAAAAAATATTTATTTAGAACCTTTCAGTCTTTGATTTTGAAAATTTTTTAAGTTTTGAACAACAAATGAATTTTAAATTTATTTTTTTAAAAATTATTAAAGTCTAACTTATATTTAAATCATATATGTGAGAGTAAAATTCAATCCTTGGAAGGTCGTAAAATACATAAAACACGTAAAATTGGTTTCTGTATTTATTTATTTGGTCATTGCTACGTTTCGATGAACTGTTGTGTCATCCTCATCAGGCTAATTTTGAAAAAATACAAAATACACCAAGATTTAAAAATCGCACTGTTACTTAATCACATAAAACACAAATTATGAATAATTAACATTTTTTTACCTCAATTAAAAATTCGGCGTTACATAATTATAAATCAAAATTTAAAATAAAATAAAATTCTTTTTAATCAAATATAAAATCGTCATAATAGTAAAAGCATCTTGTCTAGACTAAACTTAAAACTAATCGAAGTAATTAGACAATATTTTGGTAAACAGACGTCAATGAACTTTCATATAAACAGAGAGGCACAAACGACTAGAAAGAGAAATTCGATCATGAGTGATTCTCATCATGATTCTGTTTTCTTTGCTCATCAATCTAAATTCGATCATGAGTTTGATTGGAATAACGCGGTGATTCTTGATAGGGAAAGTGATTATAAAAAACGAGTGTTCTCAGAAATGTTGCATATAAAAAGTAATAATTTTACCATTAATAAAAAATCTGATATCTTATACCTTAATAAAATTTATTTCCCTCTCATTGACCGATTGAACTCATGATCGAATTTCTCTTTCTAGTCGTTTGTGCCTCTCTGTTTATATGAAAGTTCATTGACGTCTGTTTACCAAAATATTGTCTAATTACTTCGATTAGTTTTAAGTTTAGTCTAGACAAGATGCTTTTACTATTATGACGATTTTATATTTGATTAAAAAGAATTTTATTTTATTTTAAATTTTGATTTATAATTATGTAACGCCGAATTTTTAATTGAGGTAAAAAAATGTTAATTATTCATAATTTGTGTTTTATGTGATTAAGTAACAGTGCGATTTTTAAATCTTGGTGTATTTTGTATTTTTTCAAAATTAGCCTGATGAGGATGACACAACAGTTCATCGAAACGTAGCAATGACCAAATAAATAAATACAGAAACCAATTTTACGTGTTTTATGTATTTTACGACCTTCCAAGGATTGAATTTTACTCTCACATATATGTATTAACACGGAAGGGAATTTCTTTTCTACTAATTTATATTTAAATCATTCTAATATTAATTCATTTATTATTTATTTTTTAAAGTTAGATTTATGAAATTTATTCTATAATTATTTTAAAAAAAAAATAAATTGGGAAAAACTTTTGATATCACTGCCACTGAGTAAAAAGCTATTATCAAAGGTTAATTCTTGGAATATTGTAGTGTCAAATAATTTTAAAAAAATTTTATTTACTTATTTAAAATAATTAAACAATTTATTAAATTGTTTAGTATTTTTTTTTTTTTTTTGTTTAGTATCTTTTTTTCTTGGACATTTCGGTCTGGATTTCTTGGTTTAGACTTTTTGTCCTACAATCCATTTTTTTAGTTGTATAACTCGATAATTTTATAAGAATGAAATAAAAAAAAGTTTAAAAACAATTAAAAATTTTATTAGAAAATGATTTAAAATTGTTAACGATTTTAAATCGAAAATTTTACTAAAGATTTGAAAAAATACTGAAATTTTTGAAAAAAGTAATACTTTAAAAAATGAGGATTGCAGGACAAAAAGTCCAAACCAAGAAATCCAGACCGAAATGTCCAAGAAAAAAGATACTAAACAAAAGAAAACAAAAAAATACTAAACAATTTAATAAATTGTTCAATTATTTTAAATACTTTTACAATACAAAAGTCGAAAAGACATATTTTCTAAAAAAAAAGTCGGAAATAGTTTTAAAAGTTCGTTCAATCCGAACCTTGTTTTTAATAAAAACGTTAATTTAACGTTCGTTACTTTTAAAATTAAACAAAAATTAAAAATACATGTTCTAAGAAAATCTGTAATATTTTCAAAATTTGACAAAATATAAACAATACCCTATCTGTGTTAAATATAATTATTAGAAATAAATAAACTAGAGCTGTGCAAAATTGTAAAATTCGATCCTCTCCATGAGAATTTACATGGGCTCGGTTCGGTTCGAATTTCGATCCCATGCAAAATTCGAGTTTCTGCACAGCTCTAAAATAAACCGATCATTTATAAAGAATAGATAATTTTAAAGGATTTATAATTTATTAAACTCATTATAATTAATTAATATTGGATAAATTTATGATATATATCGAAATGTTAACTTAATTCCAATCAATCGAAGAAAAATACGATAGAAAAAGATAATAAATATTTGGTTTTCCGTATTTAACTGCTTTTATTTTACATTAACAATAAATTTGGCATAGTAAAATCAAGATGATTGTGATGACACTAGCGCCGCGAGTGTCGCTTTTCAAAACTAATTCCACTTCGCGTAGGTATACACGGAGAAAAAAATCAGGGCTTTGTGGCAAGGAAGTAGTTCGTGATTTTTTCGCCAGGCGCGTTTCTTCCGCGTTAAGTATGAATTCATACGTTTTCTGCGCGAGAGATATCTATACTACAATTCCAAGTTAGATGTGCTTTGGTTGCAAGAAATCGTACTGCATTCGCAGCGACGCCACGCGAATAACGCAGGCATTATCAAGGTGCTTCTTTTCCACGAGTTCCGCCCTATTCCGGTAAGAAGAGCCTCTTGCAAATACACTTCCGTGGGTATTTGCGTTTTTCATTTAAGAACGACTCGCGTGTTTTATTTGTGTTTCGGATTTATTCATATTTAATGGTAAGTAAAAAAAATTTAGTTAGTAATTTATTTATTATAAATTTCTAAAAATAATAATAATATAATAATAATACATTGTTTTACTTAAACAAATTTACTTTTGTTGATAGAATGCGCGTAATCTTGTTTTAATATTTATTGTATAATAACATCTATATATTATGAATATTATTTTGTTATTGTTCAGTTTATTTAATTTATTTTATATCATTTTATTTATTTTTTATTTCAAAATTTGTTTGTCTTTATTTCTGTGCATGCCTCTCTTCAACAACATTATAGGTTAGGTTTCTTGAACTGTTTCGTTGAATTTTATAAAATTAATGCAAACGAAAATAGTATTCATAGGATGGATTTTCTTCTTTTCGTTATATTATTTCTCTCTTTTTTGTTTGTTTCTTCTGTATTTGTCTTTTCTTTCTATAGGATTAGAACAAAGAACAATGAATTGTAGTACAGACGAGAGTAGAAGTGCGGAGTTTTTTCCAGTTGTGTCCCCTTCAGATTTACAACATTCATATGGTTTGCAAAAATACTACTATTTTTAAGGACAGTTAAAAAAGCTAGATCAAAATATTATATAAAATATATTTTATCTATAAGTTGCTCGACTGACCTTTTAAATATAGTGCTCGTAGTGAAAAATGTTTTTCATAATTAGATTTAAATATAATTAAATTTTTAAATTTATTTTTCTTTCCTATAGTAAATTAATATTTTTTTTTGTAGATTCTGTTAATGTCCAACAAAGACCTGAATTGCCTTCTCAAACTAGCAATCACTCTGTAAATTCAGCATGCTCAATTGACAAGGTATTAAATATTATAGATAATGAAACTGGATTCCTTTTTGGTCAACCGACAGAAAATATTCCTGATGAAGCTGTAAACAGGAATGGTATGAGAATTTATAAATAATTTAAAAAATTTTTTACTTAAAATCCTTAATAGCTCTAATTTTTTAATTTTTCCATTTAAGATGTGCTAATTCAAAGGCTTGACAATTATATTTATCAAGTTTTGTCTCAGTCAGGTGAAGGCACTTTTTTAATTCAAGCCTTTGACTTTGAATCAGTTGAAGAAAATAAACAACTGTTATTAAACACAAAAAAGCAGACCTATTTTTCGATTCATAAAGTGTCAAAAATTGTGATTTATCACGAAATTCATCGAACAAATTCATATTCGTAAGCATATGGAAATATTTTGTAAAATATAACACTAAAAACTATATAATTTCTATTGTAACTTAAATTTTGTGTATTAACATGCTGTATTTCCTTTTGCCAATAGAATAACTGCAGACAGACTGGAATTTCTAGCCGAAAGTGCCTCAAAACTTTTTCCGTCTTATTTAAAGGAAACCTTTTACTCCAAAAGTACTCCTAAAAATGATGCTCATGGAACTTTTCAAACCTGCTACGCAAAATTAAGAGAGAAAGCAATCGCAATAAATCTTATTCAAATATCAAAAAATCGAAAGAGAAAAATTGTGGATGATGGTAATTTATTTCTATTTTTTAAAAATTTTTAATTTTAATTTAATTAACTTTTAATTACTTCAATTGTTAACATTTTCTTAATATGATTATTTTTTTACTACGTTTAAAAATTGAAATTTCTTTATTTGTATTTATCTATTTTAGACGAAAGTCTTTGCCAAGCCTTCGAAGTTTTGCGAGAGTCAGTGACCATTATCGACGACGATTTTAAACAAAAGTGGACAAAAACCGCAGTTAAGGAAAAAAAATTATTTTTCTCAAAGTCTGATTATGCAAAAATTTTTGGGACACTTCCCGCATTATTAAATCCACTAGGTTATACTTTGGTGAGTTTTAATATACTTTTATTATTTAATTTATTACTAAACCCAATGTATATAAGTTACTTTTACTTAAATTAAATATAATTTATAGATACAGGAAGACTTCTTTACTGGTTTTGATAAGCTTCCAAACACATTTGAGGAAAACTGGCCAATTACTGCGAAAAAAATTATCAAATTAGCTAAGTCAAAAAGAGACCAAGACATTAAAAACATTTTGAAAGAATACAAGAATTCAAATCAGGGTTTGTTTTTTTTTATTGAATTGGAAATATTACAAAGATTTTAATTTCATAATGATAACTGACACTATTTTTTAGAAGTGGATAACAACGTCGCATTACTGTTACTGCCATTGTTATTTAAAAAAATAACAAAATTGACGAAGAAGTCAAGTTACGGGAAAGCGTGGAATCCAGAGAAAACGGAAGTTTCGAGTTGCTTTGTTTACCACGTAAAGGTAAAATTCAGAACAGGTGACATTTAAGACTACAAATGTAATTTGTCTGTTAATTTTTTCTTAAAATATTGCACACAAAAATAATTTTTTTTTGTGCCCATATTTAAAGAACAGAGATGTGCATTTGCAAAATGAAAATTTGTTTTATTAAGAACCAAATCTATGATTTATACGAGGATTTATATGACTTTTGATCAAGAATGATTACAAATTTTAATAGGGTAAAGGAACCAGTATTCGAGTCGAGCTGACTATTTTATTCTATAAATTGTAAATATCATTATAAACTTGAAATGTAAAAATATTAAAATGTTCCTGAAAAATGTGTACGCACATAAAAAAATATTTCATCACATATCTCAAATCCAAGTATCTGAAAAAAATAATTTTAAATACGAAATCAGAGAACAGACGCCATCTGCTATTTTCACTCGTGGTGTGACACATATTTTTTATTCGCTGTGGCTATTCGTCCCACTAGTGGGACGAATAAGTGACGGTTCTTATTCGTCCCGTTTTTAAAAATGAAGGAGTGGGGTGACGGGACAAATAATAACCGTCGCTTATTCGTCCCTTCACACAATAAATGTACTAATTCAATGTTCTCTAATTAAAAAATTATTAAATATTTTTAAATATAACTCAATAATTTAACCTCAAAATACAGGTATGCCGAGATATCCAAATACGTCAAATATTCAAGTCCAAACTTAACCTTAAATCCACTATCAAACGTCAGACAATCAAAATTATTTTATGAAAAATAGCGCTAAATTCAAAAATGAGAATTTAAAGATAAATTTGTAGATTATAATTATAGATTATTATTATTTTCTTTAGTAAACTTTTTTAATTTAAATTGGGAAAAACTTTTAATAAAAACAGCAAATAGTGAAAACAATTTTTACTAAAATTCGTTTTTTAAACATACAAATTTTGTCAGCATAATAATTCGAGTATTGAATTTCATTATTACAGTAGATTATAGTGATTATAATGATTTTTTGAAGAAATGAACTGTTTATAAACGAATTTTATTAAAAATTGTTTATTAAAAATTGTTGGTATTCATTCATTCATTCTTGTCTGTCCGCACCTGAAGTTTGTCACTTAGATATTTTTTTGTTTTAAATCAGTTACGTTTGAAAAACCTATGTTTAAATTAAAATTAAAGTCGACTTTCATATAAAAGTTAATTTAACTGCATTGACAGCAAATAAATTAATTAAAATATAGTTTATCCTAAAATATTGAACTGAAATTTCCATTCACTAAAATTTTTAGTAAATTAAAATTTAATTCTATCAATGTAAACTAACTGGAAATGTTCTTGTGATTAAATTAATTGATATTTATATCATTGGAAATTGATATCATTAAAATTTCGAAATAATTTTTTTTAATGAAAATCTAAATTAGTAATTAAGAATCAATAAATATTTATGTTTTAATTTATTGAAGTTTGAATTTATAAATTTCTATTAGTTATTAGGCTTTAAATTATCTAAATTTTAATCAATCCTTGCGTTTTTATTATTTTGATTATTAATAACTAAACATTTAAACTTTTCACAATTTTAATTTTTATTGTAAATATAAATTTCACTTAATTTGAAAATTCTATTAGGCCCAATTTTCATTGATTCAAATTAGAATCTAAATTAGTTAATGTTTAAAATAATTTAAATATGTATTTCAGATTTTGAAAATATGTAAAGTTTATAATAGTTCAAAGTATTAAAAAAAATTTTTATTAATTTAAATTTAAAAAATTAAAAGTTTAAAATAATTGAAGTTTGTTAATATTAAAATATGAGTAACTTTGTAATTCCTATACTAATTAAAGTTTAAATCAATTTAAAACCGTATAAATATTATTAAGTTTATATATGTTAGTTTGTAAATGAAGGAGATCAAAATAATTAGGTAGGTATATAAAAAAAATTAAATATAAATCTTAAGACTTTTATATATAAAAATTTGAATTAATCGAAATTAAAATAAATTTGAGTTAACATTTCATTGCAACTACTTTAAGCTTGGAACTATTTTAAATTTGAAAAAACTAAAACTTGAGTTGTTAGAATTTTTGAAGAATAGAAATAATCCTCAATAGATAATAGTAATTCTAGATAATAGTATCTAAAATATTAAGTTTATTTGAATAACAAATATTTCATTAAATTATTAATCTTATTTGTACTTGCAAAAATTTATAGTTGTAAATGTCCAGAAACAATTAATTCAATGTTTTTCAATTTTTATGTTGCTATAGTTTTCAACAGTTTTCAATATACAATTATTCTCTTTAAATGTTATAATTGTTCTTTAGTTTTTGTAGATATTTTGTTCTGTTGTTGATTATTCTCAACAGATTTAAAGTTTTTCTTTCTATTGTCAATTATTCTCCTCATTTCTTAATTATTTTCTTCAATATTTAAGTATTTTAGTCATTTTGTAAATTTTCATTCAATTATCAATTATTTTATTGAAATTTCAATACAATTCTTCAATTTTCATTTATTTTCTACAATTTTATGCATAATTTTCATCAGTTTTTAATTGACAATTTATTATTCTTCTTCAATTTTATGATTATTCATCAATTTAAAACAAAAATCCTAATTTAAATTAAAAAAGTTTACTAAAGAAAATAATAATAATCTATAATTATAATCTACAAATTTTTCTTTAAATTCTCACTTTTGAATTTAGCGCTATTTTTCATAAAATAATTTTGATTGTCTGACGTTTGATAGTGGATTTAAGGTTAAGTTTGGACTTGAATATTTGACATATTTGGATATCTCGTCATGCCTGTATTTTGAGGTTAAATTATTGAGTTATATTTAAAAATATTTAATACTTTTTTAATTAGAGAACATTGAATTAGTACATTTATTGTGTGACGGGACGAATAAGCGACGGTTGTTATTTGTCCCGTCACCCCACTCCTTCATTTTTAAAAACGGGACGAATAAGAACCGTCACTTATTCGTCCCACTAGTGGGACGAATAGCCACAGCGTTTTTTATTTTTGAAAAGCAGGAAATTTTTCCATTTTTAAAATAATTTCATCTATTCTATCTGATGCAAAAATGACAAGAATTTTAAAAAACCTATCAGCCACTTTTTGTGAGTTTTTGTAATTTAATTAAAATTAAAACTCGACCACTGGTGCTGAATTTTTATTGATCTCCAATAGTCGCGAGCTGTCAAATCGGATACTGGGTTCGGCGTGTTTTTTAGGTTAGGTTTCCCTTGGCAATGTTTTACAAACATCAGCGACTAAAAGCAGTAATTAATTTCTTTAATTTTTATAAAATATTAATTGTATTATTGCAATTTACATATTTATTGTATTTTTATATTTATGAATATGTTATGTGCGCTTTATAAATTGAAAACGCGAGTACTGGGTCCCGAAATTGAAAACTGGTGTCAGGGACTCGACTACTGGTGTTTTGCACACCATGCAGTTTTATATTAATTTTTTCATAAGCGATTTACTTTTTTTAAATAAATGATACCAAAATTGAAAGCTTATTGAATGCCCTTTTTTCAAAATTATATTTGCAAAGTATATTAATGGCATTATTTCTGAGTTATAAATTTTTCAATTTATAACCTCACTATTTTCTCGAATATTGGTTCCTTCACCCTACTTTTTTTCATTCAAAACGTTTATGAGATTGCAATTTTTAGTTTCTAACTCTTAAAAGTTATAAAGAGTTATTTAATATTAATCTGAAACTTTTAAAAATTGTATCATTTTTAAAATTTTATTATTATACAATATTTGTTGAAATACCTTATTAATCACTAATATAAACCGAATTTTTTTTTTAATTTTGAAAATTATTTTTTAACGAATATTAATTAATCAATTTTAAATTAATACAATTTTTTTGCAGGAGAAAGAAAACATTAGCAACATTTTGAAGGAAGTCCATCTGAAAATTGATCTTCTGCACACGGAACACAAATTAATTACACAACCGTATGTTGTCATTCACGGTGCAAGTATTAATACTATAACAGCTGCTTATGTCATCATTGGTAATCACACTTACCAAGTAGCAAGCCCTTCTAAAGCCATAGATTTATGCTTTCAATCTGTGAAAGTTTTTCAAAAAGAATTTTCACATATTTGTAGTCATGTGTGGCAATTTCTCGAGAGAGAAGTTTTTCAATTTGACGTTCCAAATATTCTCGGTACAGTTGCTCAATTGATAAACCAATTGCAACAAGCTTAATGAGCTAAATTCTGGTTTTCAACTATCTGAACTTATGTTTAATTTATTACGATAGCATAATTCATTTGACTTCGTGAATATTTGTTTTGTTATTGTGTCAAATCGAAAAACAATTCAAAGAATTGTTTCATTTTGTGATTTTATTCTTGTCATTACCAACGTAAAGGCTGTATAGTGTATAATGTACCTTCTTACGTGTAAAGTTTTTATTATATTCGTGTACCTGCGTTAAATCTTGTTAGCGTGATATCTTGCTTTGAAAAGGATAAACTTGTTAATTCCCAGCAATGAATTCTACTCATACTCCTGTTGTTAACAGGAAAGATTTAAGTAAAGAAATTTTAAAGTTGACTCTTTCTTTGTATAATTTGTCACATATTTCTAGGAAAGATGTAGACTCGATTATAAATATGTTTAGTGATTTTTTTTCTAAACAATTCATTCCATTTGTTCAAAACGAATTTGAAAATCTAGTTAAGCCGATATCAAATGCGGTATCTTATTCGAAAACCCAATTTGTTTTAGAAAATGTCAAGGATTTATTCTATCAAGTTTCAACAGAGCACTTAAGGTTCAAAATGTACGAAGAAAACAGCTTATACATTCCTCCCCAACTTTTTGAAATTGGAAAAGAAACTCAATTCATCACTAATGAAGATCAAACAGTTCGTACTGAAATGAAACCAATATATGGAGCATACGTTTCATTAAAAGATACATTGCAGAAAGCTCTGTCAATTCCTGGTGTACTCGAATCCATTTTTACTTACATGGATGAGTTGAGTAAAGAAAAAAAGTATCTGTCAAACGTTTTACAAGCTGATCTTTGGATGAAAAAATACGAAAAATTGGGTAAGAACGTCTTACCTCTTTATTTATATTTCGACGAATTCGAAACTCGAAATCCTTTAGGAAGCCACGCTGGGGAAGAAAAAATGGGAGGGGTATACATTTCGCTTGCTTGTTTGCCTCCTCACATGTCTGCCAAGCTAAGAAATGTTTTTGTGTCTACAATTTTCAAATCGAAATACATGAAACTATTTACAAATGCACAGCTATTTCGGAAATCGATGGAGGATCTTCATCTGGTTGCTACTGAAGGTGTGGAAGTAAATGTAGGCGGTAAAATTTATCATCTTTTTTTTCGGCTAATTCAAATATTAGGAGATAATATGGGACTAAACAGGATTTGCGGGTTTTCTTTAAGTTTTACAGCAAATTATTTTTGTCGAATGTGTTCCGCTTCTATGGAGGAGTGCAGAAAAATGATCGAAGAAAATGAATCGCTTTTACGAACGGCTAAATCTTACTTAGAGGATTTGAAGAAAAATAGCTTTGAAACAACGGGAATCAAAGAAGAGTGTATTTTCAATGAAATGGAGGACTTTGATATTAATGAAAATATAACCGGAGATGTAATGCACGACTGTCCAGAAGGAATTTTCGACTACACAATATCAAAAGTGGTGGATGGATTGATTAAAGACAATTTAATAACTGTGGATATACTAAACAATAGGATTGACACCTTTCCTTATAACGATTTAGAGAAACAAAACAAGCCAAGGCCTTTGTTTTTTTCTGTAGGGAAAAAAGGGGGAAGAAAAATAAAAATCAAACAGTCTGCGTCCGAAATTACGTGCTTAACAAGATATTTGGGATTAATGATTGGTGATTTGATTCCTGCTGATAATCGCTACTGGAAGCTCTATCTTTGCTTAAGAGACATTCTTGATATTTTAATGTCTCCGGTTTTAGATAGAGGACAGATTCAAAGTCTAAAAATTCTTATAAGGAAACACAACATGCAATATTTGAACCTTTTTGGAAAATTGAAACCAAAAATGCATTTATGGCTTCACTACCCGAGACTTATAACGTTAAATGGTCCTGTTGTCCACTATTCTTCAATGAAATTTGAGAGAAAAAATAAGGAACTAAAAGCATATGCTTTGGGAACTAATTCGAACGTTAACTTGCCACTAACAATTGCAATCATGCATCAATTGCAATTGTGCTACACTTCAGAATTTTGTCCGCCTATTCTCCGTGACATTGTTCTTGGGCCGATCGTTAATCCGAGTGCTTACAGCGATTTGAAAAATTTGGTACCAAATTTGTCAAATAATTTGAAAGTTATGACTTTGAAGAATGCAGAAATTCTCGGAAGTAACTTTTCAGAAGGAACTGTATTTGTAACTAGAATAACTGAAGATGGTCCCCGATTTGGAATGCTTAAAACTGTATTTTATGTTGAAGATAAAAGTGTTTATTTTGAAACGAAAGAATTCGAAACGATTTACTTCAATCATCAATACCACGCGTATAATGTTC
Source organism: Ganaspis brasiliensis (assembly GCA_037103525.1). Lineage (NCBI taxonomy): Eukaryota > Metazoa > Arthropoda > Insecta > Hymenoptera > Figitidae > Ganaspis > Ganaspis brasiliensis. The sequence continues at coordinate 398,395 of JAZKLR010000657.1, forward strand.
ATTGTGATCTCAGTAAATCAAATTTATTGATAAATGCGGAATTAATGCCCAGAATAGCACCTTGCCTATTATGTACAAAAAAGGGCGACCAATTTGTCGCAACAAGATACAAACTTTGAAAGTATAAAACTATAACGTTTAAGTTAAGTTTAAAATGTAAAAAAATTTAAGAAAACTTAATTAAAATTTACTCTAAAATGTACAATTTCAATAAATTATTTTTTAGAATTTCTGATTTTATTTTGTTTAGAGGGACTAGAGGTTAAGAAAGTCAGAATGGAGTCAGGGAATTTTTTTATTCACAGAAACGCCAGTCAGAATTAAGGAGAGAATTCCATATTTTAATAAAATTATTAAATTTTAGTTTCTCCGAAAGTTATTTAATTTTAATAAATTTATTTACATTTCAATCAATTGAAAATTGAATTATCTATTTAAAATCTTAATCAATTAAAAATTAAAATATTTAAAGCTTTATTCAATTAAAAATATAATTATTAGACAATATAATTAATAAAAAATTCAATTATTCCTAATTTGAATCAATTAAAAATTCATTTCTTTCAAAATTTAATCATTAAATATTTCTAAATAATTTTTAAAAATTTCTTTTTTGGTTAAACTTATATTTAAATTTTTTTAATTTAAATATTAAGAAATTTTTTAACTTTACAATTATTTTAAGAATTTGGCAATAGTTTTAGAAGCGGACAAATTCAATAAGTTTTTTTTTTTAAATAGAGATTTAAAGTGACGATTTTATTTTTAAAATTTAACTCAAAACCTCAGTTAAAGTAATAGCCTTATAATATGATTTAAAAAGGTGTTCAGACAAAACAAAAAAAAATATTTTAATGCAAAAAATAATTTATATTTTGCTAAAATCAATTATTAGAATATTAATGTTTATTTAATATATAATAGTAATAGCACAGGCACACAAAAAAAGTTTATTTTTGGCAGAGAAAATACGCTGGTGTCATTTTCTGTATTTTTTTGTGCTGAATCCGAATCTCAAGTCAGAATTGCTTGTTATAGGCTCAAATATCAAGAATAGTCTTAGAAATTCCTTTCCTATTTAGTTTCTTAAAATTATCTAAAAAATTCAAGCTAGTATAAAAATTATAATTTCAAATTCAGATTCAGTAGAAAAAATACATGGAAAAATAGTAGCATAATGTTTTGGTAAAAAACATTTTTTTGTCTGTAATTCAGAATTTATACCAGTTTTTTGAGAATATCTCAATATTTTGAGCAAATTGTGATTTCCGATTCGAATTTAGCGTAAAAAAACATAGACATACACTATCATAGTTTCATGTAAACATTTATTTATTTTCGCTTTTTCATGGAGGAAGTATTGCTTTCGTAAAATTTTTGGATTTCGATTTATTTAAAGCGAAAAAATAATTTTTTAGAATTGTAGGTGTTACTGGAGGACAAATAATATGAGGAAAACAATTTTGAAAAATAATTTTTAACCCATAACATAATATAATGTATTGACATCTATAGATATTGTTGTTTAATTTTGTAAAGCTTTTCAAGACTCATTTTTTGAGCTATTGGCAAGCATTTTACATTTATTATATCCAGAGTTATTGATATTTTAAAAATTATAAAAAACTTTCTTTTCCTAAAACTATAAGGAAATTTATTGACAAATATAAATAATTTTTTTCATTTTGCACAGTTTTTCAATTTTTGCATTTTTATTAAATTTATATATTTCATATTTTTTTATCACATCTTCTTAAGGAATTAATTTACTTCTTGTTTTATTTTATTTTGTCTCTTTCATCAGTTTTTTTGAGTTTATTTAAAAATATCAATTCCGATAATTCCAATTTTAAATTCGGATTCAGCGGGGAAAAATACGTGGCCAAAAATATTGTGTCTCAAACAAAAAAATAAATATTCTGTTTTTCTGGCATTTCACTACAAAAAAGGACAGACAAAATTTTTTTACTTAAAATCATCAAAATCCTAAAAAATTTAGGCATCATCAATTTACATCACAGTTTAAATATTAAAAAAAATTCAAGTTAAACACATTAAATGGCTATAAATTGAATTTTTAAATACGTGTTCTTAAACGTTCGCACGGAAGTGTGTTTGCAAGAGGCTCTTCTTACCGGAATAGGGCGGAACTCGTGGAAAAGAAGCACCTTGATAATGCCTGCGTTATTCGCGTGGCGTCGCTGCGAATGCAGTACGATTTCTTGCAACCAAAGCACATCTAACTTGGAATTGTAGTATAGATATCTCTCGCGCAGAAAACGTATGAATTCATACTTAACGCGGAAGAAACGCGCCTGGCGAAAAAATCACGAACTACTTCCTTGCCACAAAGCCCTGATTTTTTTCTCCGTGTGGAGACCTGGAGATCGCGTTGGTACCTAAGTACTTCGGAGAAGTCGATTATCACATTTTGAGGTTAACACCTCTAAGAAAGTTGATTTAAAATGACCTAGATATCATATAGGTACTTAAGTATTTCAGAGATGTAGATATTCACATTTTGAGGTTAACTTCCCTGAAGAAGTTCGATGGTAATGACCTGGACATCTGTTGGGTAGTTACGTACTTTAGAGAAGTCAATATTTTCACATTTTGAGGTTAACTTCCATGTATTATATGTCCACCATTAACTTAAATTTATGCACTCCTGTTCTTAAAAGCTTTTTTTAATCCTAATATTTCTGGTCGGGCTATAGCCGGATACTTTGATATTTGGCCCAGATTCTACCTGAATATTGCGGGGGGACACTTCTGGTCAGGAGCCAGCTAGAAAACCGAACAATGACCAGCTTACACCTGGGCTCCCCTACGGCTGTTTCTTTAATTGTTCATGAATTCGAATCACATTACCAAAAACCGGGCGTTAAAATCAAATCCAGAAGATTCATTTGACCAAAAAGAGTTTTTTTTAAACATAATAAACGACAAATTTCTGACAACACTTTTCTTGAAAGAAAAATATTTCTAACTTTTTGTTGCGTCTCCTGGCTGCCTTTACTTTATTTATACATAAATTGGAACCAAATTACACAAAACCGGGTCTTTAAATTAAATGTGGAAGATTAAATCGTCTAAAACCTGTATTCTTCACACATGAGAAACGACTTGTTTCTAACATTATAACTTTTTAAAGACGAAAAATATTTCTAAACTTTTTTGGCATCTCCTGGCTGTTTTTTCTTTAATTGTTTATGAATTCGAACCAAATTACACAAAACTGGGCCTTCAAATTAAATCTAGAAGGTTTAATCGACCAAAAAGTGTATTTTTCAAACATGAAAAACGACTATTTTCTGGCATAACTTTTGAAGACGAAATATATTTCTAAATTTTGTTGGCTTTACCTGACTGTTTTTTCTTTAATTGTTCATGAATTCGAATCACATTACCAAAAACCGGGCGTTTAAATCAAATCCAGAAGATTCATTTGACCAAAAAGAGTTTTTTTTAAACATGAAAAACGACTAGTTTCCATAACATAACTTTTGCTGGACGAAAAATATTTCTAAATTTTGTTCGCTATACCTGCCTGTTTTTTCTTCAATTGTTTATGAATTTGAACCAAATTACACAAAACCGGACCTTTAAATTAAATCTGGAAGATTTAATAGGCCGAAAAATTTATTTTTCAAACATGAAAAACGACTATTTTCTGGCATAACTTTTTAAGACGAAAAATATTTTAAAATTTTTTTGGCTCCACTCGACTGTTTTTTCTTAAATTGTTTATGAATTTGAACCAAATTACACAAAACCGGGCCTTTAAATTGAATCTAGAAGATTTAATCGGCCAAAAAGTGTATTTTTCAAACATGAAAAACGACTAGTTTCTAAAACATAACTTTTTAAAGACGAGAAATATTTGCAAATTTTTTTGGCTTAACCTGACGGCTTTTTCTTTAATTGTTTTATGAATTTGAATCAAAATTACCAAAAACCGGGCGTTTAAATCAAATCCAGAAGATTCATTTGACCAAAAAGAGTTTTTTTTAAACATGAAAAACGACAAATTTTTGACAACACTTTTCTTGAAAGAAAAATATTTCTAAATTTTTGTTGCGTCTCCTGGCTGCCTTTACTTTATTCATGTATAAATTGGAACCGAATTACAAAAAACCTTGCTTTTATATTAAATGTATAAGATATTATTAACCAAAATTTCTTTATTGTAGAATTAAAAATGTGTATGTATTTTCTAATTTCTTTTTTGCCCGAAAAACCAAATTCCTCTGTGTAAAAAGTTTTTAAATTTTCATAAATGGTTTTGCTTTTTTGAAATTCCTAAAATTTATTTATTAATTTTTTTTAAAATGAATGTTAGTATTCTTTATTTAACAAATTGTTTTATGTATATTTTTTGTATTTTCTTTTTGTTATTTTCGAAACATTTTTTGTCCTTTAACTTTATTTTATTTCTTTTTTTTTTAATGATTTTGTTTAATTTCATATTTTTAACTGGTATTTTTCGATTTTTGATTAGAAGTTTGATAGTTGAAGTAAAAAATGTTAAAAGTTTAATTAATTTTAAAATGAATTTTGAGAATAAAGATTTATTCAATAAACCTATCTCAAAAAGATTATTTTTTACTTGTTTAAAAAATTGATACTATGTAAAAAAAGTTTTAACTTTTTTTCTGCTTTCTCACATGTTGTAAAAAAATGATGATGTTGGTATATAAACCTTTGAGCTCTAGTCACTTTGATATGTATTGTATTTGAGTTGTGTTGAGTCGGTAAAAGAGGTTAGGTCGATATGCGTTAAGGGGGGGGGGTATGGTTTAAACAGCAAAAAAAACCCTTTTTAAACATTTTTTTTTTTTTTTTTTGACGAAACTACTGAATATTTTTTAATCCTTTTATTACTACATTATTTAGTAATGTTGGAGATTAGCGCCCTCTCCTATTCCTCATTCTTATTGGCGCACTATTTCTTACGCGCGTAGGCGCACTACTTTTGTATTAGCGTGCGCGGTTGCTTTGTTCGTTTTGTTTATTACGAGTGTTCGTTACTTTGAGTGCGCATCGTTGAGTGTAACGAGTCAATTAATAAATTAAATATAGAAGTGTTAAATACGTGGTTGTTTTATTGAGTTGCCTTAAACCAAAATACAAAAGGTTATCGGTCCACACCACGTTCCACTGCGCTGGAAAAACAAAAAAAAAGATTAAAAAGATGAGTGACGAGGGTGAAAAAGTTCAAACCATGGACCTGGAGAAAGACGAGAACCAGAATTTAAACTGTAAGTACAGTTTTCTTTAATAAGTAAAAGAAAGTGCGGGTCAAGAATAAAAGATAAAATAAAATTGAAATAGCGGATTTAAGGAAATTGAGAAATTAAATAAAGAAGTGAAATTAACCAAAGTGACGCGAAGTAAAATTCTCATATCAGAAATAGAAAATGGCGGCGTGGTCATTTTGAGAAGTTAAGACGTGAAAATTCTTATTTTTGTTCTGTTGAGGGTTTAAAACATTTCAATTAGTTTCGTTTCTCGAAGCCGCGTATAACACGCGCATAAAAGCCTGCCGGCAAAAGACGTGATGTGAAGGGAGAAACGTTTCGTGTAAAGAAAGACGGAGTGAAGAGGCGATCAGTTAGAAAGAGAAAGACGAGATGCAAGTTCAAAAGCGCTTTCGAATTTGTCATGTGATACGGGAATTAACGAATGAATTCAAATAATGAAACTTGATAGATGTGTCGATAATATGTACATATTAAATTATTTTCAAATCAAAATTAAGTTTTGTTACATAAATTAGGATGAGATAAATTTTTATTTGCAGACGAAGAGGAATATGCAAGCTTATGGAAGTTTATAACCGCGACATTTAAATTAGACGAATTGCATGGAGGAGAAGAATTAGAACTGTTTTTAGAAGGAGAATCCATAGTCTTAATTATGGAAAAAGGAAACGTTTATAAAACTGGTGAGCATAGACGAGATAAAAACAAATTAAAGAATTAATAAATAAAAGAAGTGCACTTAATAATTATAACAATAGATAAATATTTAAATCGCTCTGAAATTTAAATTCATCAAAGTAATGAAATATTACAGGGTATTAAAGTGTTTATTCTATTTACACGATTCCGAGAGGTTGATAGGGAAACTGATACTTGATGTTCGGTGAAGTGACCCTGTCAACATTAGTGTGCTTGTGGGTGATCTTGATGTTCAGACTCTCACACTCACACTAGTCTTGAAATCAGTGTTGCTTGAAGTTCGGTGGGCTGATTTCGAGACAAAAGTCATTGGCATAATATTATTTAATGATAACATAAAATTAATAGTTAAATTTTCTTTACAGAAAAACGAATGGTCACAGAAACTCAATGGGATGCCCTTCAAAAATGGCACGAGGAAAAATTGCTTTCTGATCATCCTACTATTAAACCTCAAATGACTGCCTCGGTACCCGATATAAATAAAGAAATAGGAAATGATGAGAATTTAGATGAGGTGATCATAGAAAACAATCTAGATGAGAATAGAAGCGGAATAAATGTGATAGAAACGATAGAAGAGGTAGAAGAGATGAGAAAGGATGAGTCTAACGAAGAGATTAAAAGAGATGAGGCTAGCAAAGAAATGACGAGTGAGCTCAATAATGTGTTGGCCAAAATGGGTACAGGTAAACCTAAAATCTTAAATATTACAACAATTAATAAAAACTCTTATTTGGGAAACCTTGCGAATAATAGTACTGAAAATAAAGAATTAAATTTGTTTACAGTAAATCAGCGCATAAACAATCAGGAAATTAAACTGAGTACCCTGATTGACACAGTAAAGAAATTCTGTGAAGCATCAACAGCTGCCTTCAACAACCTAAGTTCTCTTATGAACGAAATGACAAAGGAGGTGAAGGATAAAAAGGACGAGTTGACAAAAATAATTAAAGCAGCTGAAGAAAGGGAAAAGAAAGATAAAGATGAGGTGCAAGAATTACAAAAAATTATACGAGAAGACTATGCAAAACAATTACAATTGATAAACGAAACTGTTAATAAATTGCTTGAAGTTAACAATTCTTTAAAAGGAAAGGAAAGAAGTGTGACAAGAGAGACGAAAGATAAGGAAAAGAACGATAGAAAGGATATTAGAAGACGAGCAGACGAGGAAACAGCAAGTAAAAGACCGATGGGAGAAGTAAGTAATCCTTTCGTAAAAACTTATAAAGAAAGAAAATTAAATAAAAGCACTAACTTAAGAGATCAAATTACTAATATTGTACAAGAGCAGTTTAAAGTTAATGAGAATAGAGTTGATGCGTTTAATCAAAATTCAAATAAAATATTAAAATTAGAAATAATCAATAAAGGTGGTGGGGTAAAAAGAGACCATAAATTATCTAATAACATCAAATATGAACACTTTTACGATTATTTTTCCTCGGAGCTGAGGTCTTGCGGATTGTTGCATATTGTTGATAAAGACGTAGAGACGAGTGTAGTAGACGAGAAAATCATTTCAGAACAACAGTTTAAAGTCCGTGACATTTTAATCAACCATTTAGACCAAAACTATCATTCAAAAGTTATGCATTTAAAAGACCCGGTAGATATATTAAACAAACTTAAAGAAATTAAAAGATGCGAAATAAATGTCACTTCCCATAGTGTGAGGAAACAATTGTACAATATGCAATACGTGATTGGCAAGACCTCGGCTGACGAATTTTGTGAAAAGTTCGATAACACTATTAGGAGTTACGAAAATTCTCCTGGTGTCTGAAGCACAAAAAAGAGACGCGTTTTTATAACGCTGTCATGATATCTGTACCAGCGGTACAAACCATCGATTTTGTTTCAAAAAATACAAAAGGAAGAGAAATAACTTATAAAGAATTAAAACTTCTCGTAATACAGGATGAGGCCAACAGAAAGCAGACGAGCAGTGATGGCAAAGATGTGAGGGCAGCCCTTATGAGGAGGAGAGAGGGTACCAGGTGCTACGAATGCCACGACACTGGTCACATAGGAGCATCATGCCCTAATAAAGGACTAGGAATTTTGTGCTACAAATGCAATAAATTTGGGAATCACATTGCATCAAATTGCCCAAATACGCCCTTAACTTCGGGCACATCATCAGCAGAACGAGGATATAGACGAGGTATTTCTAGATCTGTAAAAATTACTAATTCCGATAACTCAAATAATCAACAAGGACGCGGATTGAAAAGAAAATTAAATAACAGTTTGGATAATGGGACAAAAAGAGGACGAGGTAGTTATGGAAGAGGTAAATATAGAGTCAATATTTCGAGAATGTTTTATCAGCATAAGAAGTTCGAAAACAAAAATAATCAGAAAACAAATAATTTTATTAATGGAGAAAAACAGATGAATGCGAAAAATAATAAAGGTTAAGAGGAAACTAATGAGGTAAGAAGTGCTTGTGTTTATCCAATGGAAATAAATGGGGAGGTTTTCCGCGCAAATTATAATAATACCCTTTTCAATCTGTCAAATAAAAATAAACTTATAACTGAGTTTTTAGCAGATTCCGGTGCTACAGAGCATTTAATTAATTGCAAAATCATTTTTAAAAATTTAGATGAGTCTGAAGTCGGTTTAATAAAATGTGCTAATAAAAATAGTTCAGCCGACTTAAGAACAGAAGAAGTGGGTAAAATAGAAATTAAATTAAAAAATGGAAGTGTGATAGAAATTGATACAGTGATTTTTGCTGAAGCATTAAAAGAAAATCTATTATCGTTGAGAAAGTTCGTGGAAATAGGACTTAGTGTTTATTTAGATAAAGAAAAAATCGATATTTTTGATCCTGTTTCGGATGAATTGTTTTTATCGGGAGTGTATAAAAGACCTTATTGGATAATTGAATTAGAAATCCATTAGGGAAATTTAAAAGACGAGAATGAAAAGAGGAGTATAAATCAAAGAATATTTGCTAATTTAGCTGAGAGCGAAACTGAAGTTAGAAAATATCTAATAAGAAGTGTAGCAGCAAAAGAAAAGCAGAAAGAAAATAATACGCTCAGTGATGGAAAACCGGAATTGGAAAGTTCCGATGAGATGATTATCGATGAGAATTTTAATAATGAGAAAACTGACGAGAATCTAAAAGAAAATGTGCTTGAAAAACAAACTCTAGACGAGAAAATAAACGAAACAAAAGTGCCATATGAACATTCTAATTTCGATACAATAATCTGGGATCGTAAATTTCACGATATTGATGAGGTACCACTAGTAGAATTATCTAATAATGAGTATTCTGATATCTCGCGTAATATCAGATTTAATAAAAATAATAAAGCACTACTGTGGCATGTTCGCTTAGGGCATGCATCAATTAATTATCTTAAAGTACTTCAGTTAAAATTTCCCGAAAACAAAGATTTAAACTCGGCAAAATTTGATGAGTCAATTTTAGATTGCGAAGTGTGCTTGGTTTCTAAATTCAATAAATTGCCCTATTCTAATACACGAAAACGTGCAACAGCCTCCTTACAAATAATCCACTCAGACGTGATGGGTCCAATTATACCGGTCTCTCATCCGAAAAATTATAGATATATTTTGGTTTTCATTGACGACTTTTCAAAACTAGCGATGGCATACCCAATGAAGGCTAAAAGTGATGTAGGTCATTGCTTACAGATGTTTGTTAGAAGTGCACGAAATCTGTTGGGACATGATGGGAAAATATGCTATTTACGAACTGATCAGGGCACTGAGTATACAGGTGGGTACACTGTTGAAGTGTTGTTGCAAATAGGTGCAGAATTGCAACTGGCGTGTCCTGATACTCCTCAGCATAATGGAGTGTCTGAGCGGTTCAATCAGACAATCCAAAAGAAAGTCAGGTGTTACATGTATGACGCGAAGTTACCTGAAAGTATGTGGGATCTAGCCTTATCTGCGGCAGTGTATGCTTATAATCGCACACCTCACAAGTCTAATAATATGATAACACCAATGAAAAAGTTTTCTCCCAATCACAGCTTCGATATTAATCAAATTAAAAGATTTGGATGGGTTGCTTATATTAAAGTTCATCGAAAGACTGGTCCTAAATTTAGAGCTGAGGGAAGAAGAGTTGTCTTGGTGGGATATACTCCTACTGGCTTTCAATTTTTGAGACCAGAAGATGGGAAGTTTTATGAAAGTAGAGAAGCGAAATTTAATGAAAAATTGGTGTATGGAGACAAGTTCACCAAAAACGATATCAAAGATTTTCCTGAAGTTACTGAGGAAATTAACAAAGAGAGGTGGTTTTTAGATTTCAAAAAGGACGAGAAAGAGAATGAAGAGAAATCAAAAACAGAGGGAGAGATTAAGAGGAAAAGAAGAAGACCAAGGAAAAATGAACCTAAAAAGACGATTCCTCAAACTGAAGATAATCTTAGTAGAAAACCAATTGAAGACGTAAGTTTTTCTGACTAGAAAATAGACAAGAGTTTAAAAGTAAGTGTATTTTTGTCTTCTGCTCCTGATGAAATTGAAACAACATCTGACGAAATAAATGATAAGATTTATTACGCATTATTAGCGAAAATAAACTGTGATCCATTAAGTTATAAACAAGCAATGCAGTCTAAAGACAAAGATCAATGGCAACTGGCAATCAAAGATGAGCTAAATTCAATGAGAAAAAACCAAGTGTGGAAAGAAGTGATCTGTCCTACCAAAATGAGTAATGGACAAAAATTGAATATAATTGATTTTAGATGGGTATTTAAACAAAAAATCGAGTCAGACGGAAATATAAAACACAAAGCCAGACTTGTCATCAGAGGATTTAAGGACAAAAATATATATGAGCTAAGAGAAACTTATGCACCAGTTTCAAGGTTGCCGCTAGTGAGAGCCGTAATTGCTATTATAGATAAATATGAGCTTGACATGTGTCAATTAGACGTTAAAACAGCTTTTCTAAATGGCGTTCTAGGTGAGAAAATTTACATGGAAATTCCGGAAGGAACGAACCATATAGATGAGAAAAAGAGAGGAAAGGTTTGTAAATTAGAAAGAGCACTTTATGGATTGAGAATTAGTCCTAAAAAATGGAATAACAAATTTACAGAAGTGGCCTTAAAGATGGGATTGAAGAACACCGATTCGAAGCCTTGTCTATTTATCTCGAGAAAAAAAGATAAATTTTTAATTTTGATATTATATGTTGACGACATAATAATGACTGGTAACGATGAGACTAAATTAAAGGAAGTGAGAGAAAAATTAAGCAAAGAATTTGAAATGTCAATAATAGACGAACTTAAAGAATTTTTGGGCATTACTATAAAAAGAGATAAATTAAAGAAAGAAATAGTATTGAATCAGGAAAAATTTATAGACAAAATTTTGATCAATTTTAGATTTGACAAGTCCTTTCCTCAGAGAACTCCCATGAATACTAATCAAGTCACTAATAGAGAAAGAAAGATGAGAGAAAGTGACTGGGATGATGAGATCTTAAAAGCAACAGAATCTAGAGAAAAAGTTCCGTATAGAGAAGCAGTAGGAAGCTTATTATATCTGGCAGGTGCAACGAGACCAGATATCTCCTATACAGTAAACGTACTCAGCAGACAGGTAAATCCAACAGATGAGGATTGGAACATGGTAAAGAGATTATTCAGATATTTGAAAGGCACAAAATCATTAGGTCTAAAATACACGAGCGAAGCGGACGGTATTCAGGCTTTTTCTGACGCGAGTTTTGGAGATTGTAAAAACTCCTTAACCACATGTGGGTTTCTTATCCAATTATTTGGAGACACGATAACGTGGAGAACCCACAAGCAATCTTATGTGGCTCTTTCTATATGTCACGCCGAGTATGTTGCGATGAGTGAGGCGAGTCAGGAGATGCTCTCTCTGTACAATTCTCTAAAATTAATCTTGCCCGATCTTTTACTCCCCATGACTCTATGGTGTGATAACAGAGCTGCTGCTGGAGGAGCTGAGACGAGTGGTGGTAACAAGCTGAGACACATAGTTAAGATCAAAGCTCATCACATAAAAGAGTGCGTTAAAAGAAATTTGATTGTTGTTAAGTGGATAAGATCGAAAGATCAACTCCCGGACATTTTTACAAAACCTCTATCATTCGATTTACGCAAGCATTTAACTTGTAAACTGATGAATACAAACTATTAACCCATTATTCTGTTCACAGGTAGCAATTAGATGAGAGGACTTTATTGACAGATTTCTACTCTACACAATAACTGATTAAAGAAGGAATAGAATCGTTCGAGAGGGAGTGTTGGAGATTAGCGCCCTCTCCTATTCCTCATTCTTATTGGCGCACTATTTCTTACGCGCGTAGGCGCACTACTTTTGTATTAGCTTTCGCGGTTGCTTTGTTCGTTTTGTTTATTACGAGTGTTCGTTACTTTGAGTGAGCATCGTTGAGTGTAACGAGTCAATTAATAAATTAAATTTAGAAGTGTTAAATACGTGGTTGTTTTATTGAGTTGCCTTAAACCAAAATAAAAAAGTAACTTTTAAAGTAACTTTTTGAATTTTTGAAGAAAAAAATGTCCAGAAACAACGGAGTTGCAGCCACTTCCAGTAGGCCATGTCGAATTTTACGGTGTCCCGGATTTAAAATCGTAGAATCATCTAAAACACATGAGATTAAGAAAAATTAGTTATTTGGAAGTATACCTCCCAGTCAACGTTGCCCTTTTATTTTTTTTTGCTTTTGATCGATTGTGCAGCTACAAAATGGCGCCTTTTTTAGGCTAAAAAACGTACTTTGACATTAAACGACCGTAAAAAAATAGATTTTTTTTTTTTTTTTTAATAAAAGGGCAACGTTGACTGGGAGGTATACTTCCAAATAACTAATTTTTTCGCACACTATACGGAAAGTAAGCAATTCTCGCACAGCGAGAACTGCTAACTTTCCGTATAGCGTGCGAAAAAATATCGTATGACACGCGTGCGGATAATTTGGCGATTCCTAAGACTGTGAGCTACCACACTCGCCTTTGGCTCGTGTTGTAAACCTCGCACTCTAGGAATCGCCAAATTACCGCACTTGTATCATAATGTACTATTTCTTAATCCCATGTGTTTCAGATGATTCTACGATTTTAAATCCGGGACACCGTAAAATGAAAAATTTTCGACATGGCCTACTGGAAGTGGCTGCAACTCCGTTGTTTCTGGACATTTTTTTCTTAAAAAATTCAAAAAGTTACTTTAACATTTACTAAATAATGTAGTAATAAAAGGATTAAAAAATATTTAGTAGTTTGGTCAAAAAAAATCGTTTAAAAAGGGTTTTTTTTGCTATTTAAACCATACCCCCCTTAATATATAAGTTCAGTTGTGTATGTTTCACAGAGTTTACATTGTATGTGTGTGTGTGCGTATATAATTAATGTATACATAATTTCTGCGAATTGTTTATCCAAAGAAAAAAGAGAGTTACTTTAATTGTGTAATTTGTAACTACATATTTTAATATTTTTTTACTTGACAAATAGAATTTTATTTGTGTTAAGACAACATTTTATTTTGAATATTAACTTGGCTTTAAAACAATACATAGTTTTATTTTAAATAAAATAATATATTGTTTTGAATTTTCCATTAATTCATAATATTTAGAATCATTGACAACTTTTTTGCTACTGTTAATTGACAACTAACCTAAAAATATGTAAAGGAGCATGTGACGCTGACCAACTCAAACGTACCCTTATACAATAGAATTGGGTAATGTATCCATTTTATTGTTTCGTGAACCTTTCTAAATAGGCTGCTACATCCAATTCTTATCCATCCAACAAAAATAGTTCTCCCATCCATCCATGCCTGTGCAACGGTCTATGGTAGCCCATGTATTAAATGTGTCATAAGATCTGAAAGTGGCCACTAGGTTGGCGCTAGCAGTAAGTTATGCCGAAATTCTATACTTTGACTACAGCAAATTCGTGCCAATTTACTTCTATCGCCAACCTAGTGGCCACTTTCAACACATGTGACACTTTCAACTCGTCGTTGCACAGGCCTGAATCCATCTAATTGGATGGCGCTCGAGAGTCCAATAAAAATATCTGTCCCATTCAATAGACAGATATGCGTGCAGGTGCACTGAGAAAAAAGGTTTAGTTTGACCAACAATATTTTTTACTTGACCATTGTTGGTTGTAACAACAATATTTTGATTGGTATAACAAAACGATTTGATTGGCGTAACACATCAAGTTGTTTGGGACAACCATATTATTTTGTTGCTCTTATTTGGTTGAACCAAACATCATTTAGTTGTGACAACCAAACATAATTTGGTTGTGACAACCAAACAGAAATTGGTTGTGATATCCAAACATAATTTGGTTGTGAGTACAAGAACCAAACTTCCTAACCTACAAATATTTGGCGCGAAATTTAAAAGCAATCTATATAATTTTGGAAATTTTGGTTTAAATACTTATTTTTAAGAATAATAGTTTTATTATAATAATAATAATATTATAGAATTTGGAAATGGAGCAAAATTTCTCAAGTGTACCAATCTTAAAAATGAAAAGGGCTAATATTTGCACAAAATGTAGTATTCTATGTCAGTACTGAAACCACCAATTATTATGAAATTCTAATGAAAATTGTAGAAGGGGGAGGGGGCTGAAGATTCTGGTCAAGTGTGAAGAGGGTATTTTTTGAAAAATCATAACTATTATGCAACAAGGTTGACAAAAAATTGACCTATATGTTTTCGAAAGGTTTTTTCTTCTCTTTTCAATGGTGCAAAAATTTTTTAAAAATTTAATCTATTTGTTTCAAAAAAATTTTTATTTTCTTTTTTTGAAAAAAGACATTTTTTTTCTTTTTTTTTTCATTTAAAATAAAGCATACTATGTGCACTTTCAATACACGCTACAGAGAAAATGTCTTTTTTATTTGTTTTTGAATTATTAATTAAGAAATTAATAAATATAAGTACAAAATTAGTAAAAAATTTATTTATTTATTTATTATTACATATACGGGCCACGCCCTTTGACTTAATCTAAAAATTACAAATCGTAATATAATTTATTCGGGCTAACATTCTAATGCTAGGTTAACAAACTATTAATGCAGTTTCATAGAGCGACGTAATCGTGTGATGAATCTGGCTAAATCACTATCAAAAAAATCAACTTGATCTGACATTTTATTAGCTTTCTTATTCAGTCTATTTATTAATGAGTGATTTCCATAATTAGTTCTGTGAAATTGAACATAGAATGGTGAATAGTGTCTAGTCATGATTTCCGGAATATATAATTTTATTAGTGATAAAAGATGCTGATAAAAAAGATATGATATAAAAGATATGATAAAAGATAAAAAATGAAATATTGAACAAACAAATAAACTTTTGATAATTTTGGGCATACTAACGTAAAGCTTATGAAATTCTGGATCTAACAAGCATAACTTGAAGTATTTTTGATAAATGAATGCTAACAAAATAATTAATAATAATTAATTAAATAAAAAAAGTGTATTTATTTAGTATCCATTTATCAAAAAGACTTCAAATTATGCTTGTTGAATCCGGAATTTAATAAGCTTAACGTTAATAACCACAAAATTACCAAAAGTTCAATGGTTTGTGAAATATTTTTAACGAATTTTTATTAATTAATTAATTAATAATTCAAAACCAAAGAAAAAAGACATTTTCTTTACAGCGTGTATTAAAAGTGCACATAGTAAGCTTTATTTTAAATGAAAAAAAAAAGAAAAAAAATATTTTTTCAAAAAAAGTAAAAAAAAAATTTTTTTTGAAAAAATAGGTTAAATTTTTTGCACCATTGAAAAGAGGAGAAAAAAACCTTTCGAAAACATATAGGTCAATTTTTTGTCCACCCTATTGCATAATAGTTATGATTTTTCAAAAAATATCCTCTTCACACTTGACCAGAATCTTCAGCTCCCTCCCCTTTCTACAATTTTCATTAGAATTTCATAATAATTGGTGGTTTGAGTACTGACATAGAATACTACATTTTGTGCAAATATTAGCCTTTATTAGCCATTTTCATTTTTTCGATTGGTACACTTGAGAAATTTTGCCCTAAATGTGTATTAAATTAACTTTATGCAATATTGTAACCATACAACAGAAACGCGCTCAATCCCGGGACTGTGCATGCGCTCTTTAAGAAGTTGTCTGATTGGTAGAAAGAATTTATGATCAGTGTTGCCAATTTCACAAGTCATAAAATAAAATATTTTACCCTGTACCACCACACAAACTGGCACACTAAGATACGTCATACGCAACAAAATTGTTTATTATAATATATTAATAATTTATTATAATATATTATAATATTTTTAAAAACTTTAAATCATCGGAATATTTTAGTGAAGACCCTAAACAAAGTAAATTACAACATACGTATGTTTAAAAGTACCTATTCTTTTTTTATAAAAATCGATCTTGTATGTCAAGCAAATTTTTTCTCGTCTTGTCAAAAACAGTTTTTTTCTATTTTCTTTGTAATTAATGAATCAATCTGGCACAAACTTTTGGACGTCATGTTTTTTCGCATACATCGATTATATCTACAATGTAAGGAATCATAAGGCCGGTGACCCGTAAAATTATAAATACTGATATGAGGGAAAAATCGCGTGAGTTCGTCTAAATTCTGAATTGTCCCGATTAGGAAAGTGTCCCGCTCACTACTCAAGATTTGTTAGAATCGCAAGAGTCGCGGTGCGACGCGTAAGTTTTCGACCCGTTCGCGGGTGTCAATATTATTTGGAAAAAACATGTTCCATTAAATCAATGTGATCTGGAAGTTCATTAAGCAACCAATTAATCAGTCAGGTCGATTGAATGAGAGATTTGATGATGTGGCGCTAGAATTTCTCAGTTTATCATCAATTGGAAGGAATATAGGCCTGATGTGGAAATTCTGCGCCTTTAATTTGGTTATAAAATAAGGAGATATCATAATATATCCTGACCTTGACTCAATCTGCTAATGATAGACCAGAAAAAATTGATCTCCACTATTCGGAAGAGAAATAACGAGATAAGCACTGCACCTTGTGATTCCATTTTTTTAATATATTTTTGTCTTATTTATCATCAAACAAATTAGACGTTATAAAATTTTATACATCTATTCTTGACATGTTGACTCTATAATTTTTTATTGTATGCGAGTGGTAGGTTAACGTATGACTGTGAAAAGAAGTGAATGATTAAATTCTTTTATTACTGTTCAGGATTTGTCGACCAAGAGTAGAGTTAAAATAAAAACCCAAGATTAATATATAATTGCAGTTTTGAATTATTAAAAACGAAATTGTCCTGATAAATAATTTTAAAGTTTAAATTTATATAAACAATTGTAATAACAATTTGAAACCTTTTTTATTCAGTATTTTGTTAGAAAATTACAGTAAACCACCACCCGAACTGGCCCGCTACCCCTGACTCTACCCTACACATAATTTAGTATGAACATATCAGCTTACCTAATTTTATTTATATCTTTTGTTTTTAACCCTGAATTTGCATTTATTAATAAATTAGCGATTTTAAAATTAAAAAATAAAAGACTGGATTCTTTTTCTAAATGCAGTTAATTAGTAAAACACATTATAAACTAATTATCTACAATTGACAGTGTTACTTTGGGAGTAGTCTGTAGTAAAAATGTCTTTAAGTGTCTTATGAACACCTATAGCGTAGGTAGTTCGTTTGAGTTACGGACTGTTAGTATCCCAAATAGCACGATAATGTGCTGTATGGCTACTGTAAGGGTTATCCGTAAACGTTGTAAGGTTACAAAGCAGGCCGGTAGTAAGCATATAGTAAGCTTAAAATTTCCGCCTAACAATAAGCTTACAAAGTTAGGTCCTGGTAAGCGTACATCGTAAGCTTGTGGTAAGCTTACACCGTAAGCTTGTGGTAAGCTTACACCGTAAGCTTGTGGTAAGCTAACAAAATGCTTAAAATGTAAGGTTGTGGTAAGCTTACAGTAAGCTTACGGTGTATGGCTGCAGTAAGCTTACGTCGTAATGTTGCAGTAAGCTTACAGTAAGCATACACTGTAAGGTTATGAAATGTAACCTTACAGTGTAAGCTTGTTGTAAGCTAACACTGCTTACACTGCTTACACTAAGCTTACAACAAGCTTACGATGTAAAGTTGTCATTTTTTAATAAAGAAAAATTATTTAACGCCTTTTTGCGGGACGCCGTTGACGATATGTTCACTAAACATATTTTCGAAGACAATTAATATAATATTAAAAATCTTGACGCCAACAAGTTTCGAACCTAGCTAACCTAACTTCCGAACCTAATCTCAAACGCATTAGTACCCCTCGGCTATCGAGAACTTGGAATTCATTTCAGAAAATGTAAATGATATTTTACCTTGGAAGTTTCTCTGGTAACATATGATTTACATTTTCTGAAATAAATTCCAAGTCCTCGATAGCCGAGGGGTACTTATGCGTTCAAAATTAGGTTCGTTAGTTAGGTTAGCTAGGTTCGAAACTCGTTGGCGTCAAGATTTTTAATATTATATTAATTGTCTTCGAAAATATATTAAGTGAACGTATCCCCAGTAAAAAGGGGGTATTTTGAGCTTAAAACTGGAGAAAAGCAACTTAACTTTTAAGAAAACATTAAGAAATGTTAAATTATGGATCAATGCAAAAAACTGGATAATAAAAATACCTATATTAAGAATAAATAACATTTTAGAAAAGTCGTGATTTGTTGACACACAGGGAGCAGAACACCTGACTAGCAAAATATACTGCTAGTCAGGTGTTCTACTCCCTGTGTGTCAATAAATCACGACTTTTCTGAAATGTTATTTATTCTTAAAATAAATGTTTTTATTATCCAGTTTTTTGCATTGATCCATAATTTAACATTTCTTAATGTTTTCTTAAAAGTTAAGTTGATTTCTCCAGTTTTAAGCTCGAAATACCTTTAGGATGGAGACGCATGAATATGTTCTAATTCCGATTAGTTCGAAATTTCATTTGGCCGAATTCCATTATTCAGAAATTTCTTGTAGCCGAATTCACATTTCACCGAAATAATGTTTGACAGAATTCAAATATAACCGACCTTTCATATATTAGAATTCATATAGGGGAGAGTGGCTATCAATGTACCGGGATTTTTTCAAGGTCATAGTACTTATTGAATTTCACCAATTTCAAGCACTTCTTTGCATCAATATAAAACTACAACACTTATCTAGGTAATGCACACATATTTTACACGATTTATTTTGATTAAATAATAAAATTTAGGATTTTTCTAAAGTAACAAGCTATTTTCATTTTCAACAAACTGGGTACACAATGAACCACCTCTATAAAAATACTAAAAATGTTCAACAATAATAATATTGCAATTTTCACTTTGTAAAAAAACTTGTTTTCTATCAAATACTATAAAAAATTGTTACTTAACACTTTTTAATTGATAATGTATAACATAAATATACCTCAAATTTAAGTTAACTAGCTAAAATGGCATTTTAGTTTTGCTATGTTGAGAAAAGTACTGATAACAATCGCTGTAACATGCTGTATGCATGCCTAGTTTTATAATCAAGCATACCACTCTGGAAATCGAAAATACACTGAAATTCCAGGTGGTTCATTGTTCCCCGGTACATTGAATCAACATGACATTTGCAACAAAAATGGTTTTTTATAACTTAATCCAATATTTCAAAATCTTTATCTCATTAGAATATTGTAGTTAAGGCCCAAAACAAAATAAATCGTAAGTACATTTATTTTTAAATGGCCTTATGTCAATTAAAAAACGTGTTCGTATTTTAGGTAAATTTTTTCTTCAGTACATCAAAAACAGTTTTTTCCAGTTTTCTGTGTAAAGAATAAATCCACACGTCTCAAATTTATGGACGTAGTGTGTTTACGCAAACTTCATTTATATTTAAAATTAGGAGAATTTTTATTTAATTGTTTCTGAGAAAATTGAAATGGTTCATTGAAAAAACTGGTACATTGATGGCCACTCTCCCCTATACCCGAAGTTTCATTTGAGAGAATTCATATTTGGTCGAATTTTCATTTAACAGAATTCACAGTTGATCGAAATTTTATATTATAGAATGTCTGTTTAAAAGAAGTTTGAAATGAGTGAATATATCTTTAACAGAAATTCTACATGTTCGAACCTTTATCAAGCCGAAATAGTATTTGATAGAACTTATTTTTCATCGAATATTTATATTATAGAATGTACAGATGAGTGAAGTTTCATTTAATAGAATTCATATTTGGTCGAATTTTCATTTAACAGAATTCACAGTTGATCGAAATTTTATTTTATAGAATGTCTGTTTAAAAGAAGTTTGAAATGAGTGAATATATCTTTAACAGAAATTCTACATGTTCGAACCTTTATCAAGCCGAAATAGTATTTGATAGAACTCATTTTTCATCGAATATTTATATTATAGAATGTACAGATGAGTGAAGTTTCATTTAATAGAATTCATATTTGGTCGAATTTTAATTTAACACAAGTCTCAAGTGAACGAATTTCTATTTTATAGAATCGTCACTTAAACCAATTTTTATTTGTCCGAATCAGCAAATGTCCGAATAAACATCCGTCAGAAAGATTTTGGCCCGAATTTGAAAATTAACTAATCACAATTTTGTTGATAATTTTTGATTGGCTAATTTTCAAATTCGGGCCAAAATCTTTCTGACGAATGTTTATTCGGACATTTGCTGATTCGAAGAAATGAAAATTGGTTTAAGTGACGGTTCTATAAAATAGAAATTAGTTCACTTGAGACTTCTGTTAAATGAAAATTCGACCAAATATGAATTCTATTAAATGAAACTTCACTCATCTCTACATTCTATAATATAAATATTCGATGAAAAATGAGTTTTATTAAATACTATTGCGGCTTGATAAAGATTCGAACATGTAGAATTTCTGTTAAAGATACATTCATTCATTTCAAACTTCTTTTAAACAGACATTCTATAAAATAAAATTTCGATCAACTGTGAATTCTGTTAAATGAAAATTCGATAAAATATGAATTCTATTAAATGAAACTTCACTCATCTGTACATTCTACTAAATAAATATTCGATGAAAAATGAGTTTTATTAAATACTATTTCGGCTGGATAAAGATTCGAACATGTAGAATTTCTGTTAAAGATACATTCACTCATTTAAAAGTTCTTTTAAACAGACATTCTATAAAATACAATTTCTATCAACTGTGAATTTTGTTAAATGAAAATTTGATGAAATATGAATTCTCTCAAATGAAACTTCGGATATATATGAATTCTAATATATGAAATGTTGGTTATATTTGACTTCTGTCAAGCGTAATTTCGATGAAATGTAAATTCGGCTACGAGAAATTTCTGAATAATGGAATTCGGCCAAATGAAATTTCGAACTAATCGGAATTAGATAGTGATGCCGTCGATCGAGATTTTCCAAGCCCAATACAATACCAAGCCAATATTTCTACTTTTGCTTGGTTTCATCTCGATCGGCTTTTTCTTGGCTTGGTTGAAATCTTGGTAAAAGGATTCTTGAGGGAATCTTGAGTTGATCTTGGTTTTCAAGCTCAAGATTTTTACCAGATGTGCTTTTCCTTTGAAAATAATAGCAAAACGAGTTTATTCTGGATGGTGGGGCTGGTACAGGTAGTTTCGGACAATAGCGCTATCATAAAAAGTTTACTGCTTCTATTGTGGTGTGGAAATATTGAAATTGCAAGCCAAGATCAATCCAAGACTCGATTCTTCAATCCTTAAGGGGCTATCCATAAACCACGTGGACATTTTTTTGCTGATTTTTGACCCCCCCCCCCCCGCACCCTCTCGTGGACAATCGTGGACATTTTACCAACCCCCCCCCCCCCCTCTTACAAAATTGTCCACGTGGACATTGCAAAAAAATTCTTTGTATATTATAAACCAATAAGTTAATACAATTGTAAAGCTTAATTCTGAATATTTTTCAAAAAAAATTGCTGGAATAAAGAAGTTTATGAAAAAATAGTTTGGAACAATAAGAAAATCACTATCCTCTTTTTAAAGACAATTTTCACTACTAGCAAATACATTTTTAAACAATCTTTATAGATCTTAAAAAATAACTTTGGCCATTGAGGTGGTCCAAAAACGCATTGTAAACAAATTTTTTAATTTTTTTTACCTCTATTTTTTTAAAGTTAAATAATATTTAGACTCTAAATTTTAGACGTAGCTAAAAGCCGATGAAGTTTTATACATGAATTTTGCATCAGGAAAAAAATACTTATTCGTAGATTTAGTATAGAATTCACGAAAATCAATATTTTTTAATCGGACAACTCTGCATCTTCTTAGAAACGTTCAAAAAATAACATCCAAAATTTTATTAAAAATTGCAAAATTATGGAAAAAACATTAAAAAATAACTTTTACTATTTTATTGGAAGTTTTTTGCAATATTTTACAAAAATAACTTATAAGCTTTACTATTTAATTTACGTAATTGTTAATTTGTTTAAACTTATTGTTGTTATTTACTAACTTTTGATAAAATAAAGCTTAAGACTTGCAATTTTTTTAATTTTTGCAACTTTTATGTGTGATATGTAATTAAAAGTAATGAATAATTAAAAATTTTATTTATAACAATTGTTTAAACAAATTATTGTTGTTATTTATCAACTTTCGATAAAATAAAGCTATAGAGACTTACAATTTTTTCTGAAATTTGTAGTTTTTTTTGTTTGAAGTAACTAACAATTAACAATAATTTCAAAATTTATTCTTAACAATTGTTTAAAGAAATTATTGTTGTTATTTATGAACTTTTGATAAAATAAATATAACGACTTGCAATTTTTTCTCAACATTGCAACTTTTTATGTTTCAAGTATCTGAAAGTAAACAGTAATACCAGATTTTATTTTTAACAATTGTTTAAACAATTTATTGTTGTTCGGAAAAGACAGAAAATTCCCTTCCAAATTGTATATAGTAAGGAAACAAATTCGATCCAGGAAGGTAAAAAATTACAAAAAACAGAATTTCTTCCATTTTTGCATTTTATTGAGTCACGCAAAGTTTCAATGACTGGTGTGCCAATATTGTGTTGGATGATTTGGAAAGTGATTGTCTCAATATTCTAAAAACTAAACACAATTGCATCCCCCTTTTTTATTATAGATACGTTGATGACACAATTTTTTGCATACACAAAGATAATATCGAACTAGTTTTAAAAACTTTCAACTCATATCATAAAAATTTACAATTCACTCACGAACTAGGTATCAATAATCAAATCAATTTTTGGATGTCACACTCATGATAAACAATAATAAAATCATCAACAATTGGTTTCAAAAACCAATGGTATCTGGTAGACTAATAAATTACTTTTCGAACCATCCAACACAACAAAAAATTAATACAATTTATAATCTTGTTGATAGAGCCATTTTACTTTCACATAATTGTTTTCACAAAAATAATTTGGAAAAAATAACAAAAATTCTGGAAAACAACGACTATCCACCGATGATTATTAAGAAATATACCAATGTTCGTCTAAATTCTTTAAAATACCGTATAACCAACAATCAAAATGTTTGTAATCCACGCGCTTTGTTATATAAACAAATGCCAAAAGTCTGTATTCCTTACAATTATTTAGATTTTACAAAACTTTCAAAAATGTTAAAATCATTTAATATCCACACAATTCCTATTGTTAACAAAAATTAAAACGAGAACTGGCGAACATAGAAGAAATAGTAAAAAAGAAAGTTCTATTTTTTTCGAATATCAATCTAAATTCAATCATGAGTTCGATTGGAACAATGCGACTATTCTTGATCGTGAGTCTGATTACAAAAAACGCGTTTTTTCTGAAATGTTACACATAAAAAGTAACGAATTTACAATTAATAAAAAATCTGAAATTTTATATCTTAATAGAATTTATTTTCCACTTATTGACCGACTGAACTTATGATTGTTTTTTCTCTGTCTAATCATTACTGTCTCTGTTTTAAATTTAGCGATTGCCACCTCTGTTTATATTAGGGTGCATTGACCCCTGTTTACCAAATATCGTACCTACAATTAATTTCTTTCTTCATAATCAGTTTGGACATGATGCTCCTACCGTATTGACGACAATTTTTCAATTTGAATATTTTTATTTAATTAATTGACTAAATCATGTAGTTTTATTGTACTTTAGGTAACTTTTAATTAATTAATTTATTTATTGTGATTAGTTTGTTAGTGCTGTGTTTAATTTGTGTATATTTTTATTTTAAAAAAAATTTAACCTGATGAGGATGACACACCAGTCATTGAAACGTTGCGTGACTCAATAAAATGCAAAAAAGAAAGAAATTCTGTTTTTTGTAATTTTTTACCTTCCTGGATCGAATTTGTTTCCTTACTAATTTATTGTTGTTATTTATCGTCTTATGATACAATGAAGCTAGAGACTTCCCATTTTTTCTCAATATTACAACTTTTATATGCTTGGGACGGTATTGCAACTATTACAGAAACAGAATAAATTATTTATTATGAATATGAAGGATAAAATAATAGCTCTAGGCATTTAAAGTGTCCAGTAAGTTATCTATTAAATTTTATTAATAATGTTTTTAAATTTTGCATTAAAATTAATGAAAGGACACTGTTATTGTGAGATCTAGAAGTATTACAAATTAAAGATAATCTTCTTTTAAAATTTATTTTCTAGTAAAACTACAATTCTAATGCTTTATTATAGCTAAAGTTGATAAATTTAGAAAAAAAACTAAACCGCTCTATTAGCTTCAGTCTGAAAATATTATCAAGTTAAAATTATTTAATAACTTAAACAATGACTAAAATTATAACTTTATCTTACAAATTCATAGGACATAAGAAAAAATTGCAATTTACTATCTTTATTTTATCAAAAGATGATAATTAACAATGCTTTAATAATTTTCTTCAACAATTGTTGTAAATAAATTTTAAAGTTGCTATATATTTTGAGTTATGTAAAATATAAAAAGTTAAAAACTTCATAAAAAAAATGTTTTTCTAATTTTATCATGAGCTGATAAATAACAAAAATAAATTGTTTAAACATTTTTATAAATAAATTTTAATGTTACTGTTTATTTTTAATTATTTCGAACATAAAAGGTTGTAAACCTTATAAAGTTAAAGCTGTATTAAAAGTTTATAGCTTTATTTTATCAAAAATACGTGGGAAACTTCATTAGTTTTGAGTATTACCTCTCCGATCATTACTATATAATTTTAACAAAATATCATAGGGGTATTTTTTTCGATAAAAAATCCTAGGGAGTAAGAGCATAAAAAAATCTAAAAAAATTTTTGGACCACTCTATTGAACATCTTATAATTTATTAAATACTGATTACGGAAAATAACATGAATTTCTAAATTTTTAACATTATAAATTACCCTGGTCGACAAAAATGACTTTTTTTTATTTAAGCATCGGACTAAGTTTTTCTTGTAGATTTTTTATTACTAAACACGAATCTGACCATGACCAAAACTGGTCCATGACGTCAAGATTCTGATAAACAAGGCTCCGAAACTCAGAAAACCCTGGTTTTGATCATTTTTGATCAAACATAAGTTAAGAATTTGACATGCTAGAAATCTTTATGTACATGCTTAAATGCATGTCCACGTGGACATTTGCTCCAACTCCCCCTCCCCCCTCGTGGACAATCGTGGACTTTTGATGGACCCCCCCGCCCCCCCAAAACTGTCCACGTGGTTTATGGATGGCCCCTAACCAAACCAATACAAATCCAAGATTTTGCTCTTGAAAACCAAGATCAACCCAAGAAAGTTACTGGGCATTGATCTATAATTTAACATTTCTTAATGTTTTCTCAAAAGTTTAGTTGCTTTTCTCCAGTTTTAAGCTCGAAATACCTTTAGGATGATTGGGCATAATGCATTGGATGATCGAGCAACCACCCCAATTGTCTAAATGTCCTGGTGGACAATTGAGCAGGCGGCTTCCTCAACTAGCCAAAACGCTTGCTCAATAACCCCCTTTTTACTGGGTCCTCAACGGCGTCCCGCAAAAAGGCGTTAAGGTAGTATTATACTTTGCATCGATCAAAAAATCGAATTTTTTTTTATTTCATTTTTGTGGTCTACATTGCCTCAAGAATATAATTCCCAAATTGCAGATTAAAATTTAAAAAAATAAAAAAGTTATACTCATGTAAAAGTTATACATATGCACATCGGCTCATTACACACAAAACTTTAAACGCGTTTTTCTCAAAACCATGTTTTTTAAACTGGCGGACAGCATAACTTGAGTTCTTTTTAATCGATTTTAAAAAACTTTAGATCAATTTCTTCGTTATGAAATACTTTAGACATCCCCCCTAAATCCGATTGTCTACTTGGTTTTTTTATTTTTTAATATTTTTTATCGGGGTTAGGGGTGATGCTTAACCACATAAATCAGCTTTAAAACTACATTTGAATTTTTCAGATCGGATGTTTCTGTGAGGCTGTAGCTTGTCCGCCGATTTATAGTTTATTTTTTTTATCTTGACTTTGGTGCCCTCTAGTGATGAAACAGGCACAGTAAAAAAAAATTATTTTTTCATTTTTGACAAACAAAAATGTCAAAATATAATGCAAAAACTTTCATTGCTTTAAATAAAATTATCACCGAGAAAAAAATTGTTTTTCAAAGTCATCTTTGACAGCTTACAAAGTATAATACTACCTTAAAGAATTTTTTTTATTAAAAAATGACAACTTTATATGTTGTCATATATGTCATATTGTCATATTATCATTTATGACAATATGTTGTAAGCTTACAACAAGCTTACACTGTAAGGTTACATTTCACAATCTTACAGTGTAAGCTTACTGCAACCTTACGACGCGACGTAAGCTTATTGTAGTCCATCGTAAGCTTACTACAAACTTACGGTGCAAGCTTACCACAAGCTTACGATGTAAGCTTACCACGACCTTACTTTGTAAGCTTATTGTTAGGCGGAAATTTTAAGCTCACTGTATGCTTACTACCGGTTTACTTTGTAACCTTACAACCTTTACGGATAACCCTTACAGTAGCCTTACAGCAAACGATACGATACGATACGATACGAGACTTCATGTGGTATCGTCTCAGTCTCGGCAAATATTAAAAATTCAGGTATCGGTATCGGCAAGGATGCTCTCGGTCTCGGTCTCGGAGTATCGAAAAATTTCAATTAATCTTTTTTCAGTTCTACTTGACAAAATAACATGTAATTTGGAGTAAAGTTAATTTAAGTCTTTTATTAAAAAATAAAAGTTAAATTGTTTACTTATTTATTTAAATTTTTTAAGCACACATTTTCTGAAAGAAAATAAAATATTTTATCTGGTGCTTGACTTCTTGATCTAAGGAAATAAAAAACATAAAAATTAGAAAATGCCAAAGTAGTAGAGCAAAGAGGATACGGGCTCAGTTACCGACCGTCGGTAATGTAGATTTCTACTTTACCGACCGTGAAAAGTTGTGTTTCTGGAGGGGGTGTTCTGTTTTACCGACCTAGTTCCGATGGCTGCCGCTAGATGGCGCCACTTTTTAATCGTCCAAGAAAAAGGCGGTTTCTACTGGGTATTTTGAAATTTCTACAGTGTTTTAGCCTCTTGTATGGGGTACTTTTTAATTTTCCCTCGTGTTTTGGCCGCTTATAATGGGGAATTTCAATTTCCCAACCCTGTTTTAGTCGTTTCTAGTGGGTATTTTAAAATTTCCTAGTGTTTTGGCCGCTTATAATGGGGTATTTGTGAGTTACCGACAGTGAAGTAGCCCAATTGTGTGAGCTCAATTTCCTACCTTACCGACCGATGGATGACGTCATTTCCGGTTTGGACATTTTAAATTTCCCAAACCTGTTTTGGTTATTGGAGATTTTTTAATTTCCCAACCATGGTTTAGTCGTTTGTTATAGGGGATTTTCCCTAATTTTGTGAATTTCAAATTTTCCGCGTTACCGACAGTGTTTTTTGACCCTTGGAGTATTTATTTTGAATTTTACATTAATACCATTGAGTGTAGGTAAGTATTAATTTTAAATTTCCGCATTACCGACAGTGTTTTAAATATTTAAATTAAGTGAATTTCGGAACCCTGGTAAAATCTCATAAGAGTGGTATTACTAATACCACTCTTAAGGTTAAGGTACGGTCACAGCTCTCAGCAGCCTGCGGTAACCACGTAATACGCAGACAGACAGGAGCTGTGACCGATCCATTAGTGATATCTTTCTGTCTCTCTTGCTCACTCTCATACATTACCATGGTAAAACCCCAAGCACAATGAATATGGTTACGGGAGTAGGCCATGAGATAATAAAGGACAGAGACTGTTTCGGTCCTTTTCTGTCTCATACTCTGGTGCCGTAACCATATTTCTATCTGCTTAGGCCTTAACACGCAGGCATCCAGGAACTGTGATCGCTCTATTAGTAATATTTTTCTGTCTCTTTTGCTTTATGCAAAGCAGAAAACGTTTTTACGTTTAAACACTTCTATGTGATTTTACTCTTATGCCTTGCAATAATTGTAACCAATGAAATTGCCGTGTGAAGAGAAATTGTTACCAACTTCTTGGAAAATACTTAAGTTGGTAGAAGTGATGGCGTCTCTCTCGGGTAGCCATTTTCGTTTTCTAGCGATAGCAAGAAGCACGTTTTTTTTTTCTTTTTCGATTAATGCACAATTAAAATGGTAATTATACCTTTTGTATAAGAATAATGTGACGTATATACTTTTACACCTCTTTTTGTCATGAATAACCTGAAAAATAACCTGAAAAATAACCTGAAAAAACAATTTTTTATGTTTTAGAATTTTCATCAACCATGTGGTAATAACGGCATCTTTTGTGGCAGATGCTGTTTTTGTCAAGTTTTGCCTCTCATTTCCCCTATTGTAAGTATATTTGATAATTTAAATTCTCTAAGAAAATAATACATTCATTTTATTCTTAGTGCACTGAAACATAACCTCAAATAACCTTTTAAGTTTAAAAGATTTTTAAGCATTTATATTTCTATTTATATATTTAAAATCTTATGTATGTGAATAATTAATGAATTGCTCAATTAATTTTTAAGATACGAGCTGCCTTTGATCTATGGTATAGTATGGAAAATAATCAAAGTTGGAGACCACACTATGAACCTCAGATGAGAAGAGATCAAGGACCTGCACAATATGCTCCTAGACAACATCATGAAGGAAATCAACCAATGCAATTTATGCATTCATTTAATCCGACAGTTCGACATGTGAGACCAGGTTTGTCACATATGCCATCGATGTCATCAGTCCAACATGGGAGACCAAGTCAACCGATGTCATCGGTCCAACATCTGAGACCAGTTCAATCAAATGTGCAGCCGATTTCATCTATTAACCATGTGCGACATGGTCAATCACATATTTATCCAACGCACGCAGGGCAACCCCTGCAGTCTGTTCAAAATATTCAATCATTTAAACAATATAATCAACCGATACAATCAGTCCAACAAAATTCAATTTCTCAACAAGAAAACCAACAGAGGCAAATAGAACAACAAAAAAATCAACAGTTGCTGATTGAACAACAACAACAAAAAAATCAACAGAGGCAAATAGATCAACAAAAAAATCAACAGTTGCTGATTGAACAACAACAACAAAAAAATCAACAGAGGCAAATAGAAGAACAAAAAAATCAACAGAGGCAAATAGAAGAACAAAAAAATCAACAGAGGCAAATAGAAGAACAAAAAAATCAACAGAGGCAAATAGAAGAACAAAAAAATCAACAGAGGCAAACAGAAGAACAAAAAAATCAACAGAGGCAAATAGAAGAACAAAAAAATCAACAGATTGAAAAACAAACCAAAAAATCAAAAGTTGTAGTTGCAATTAAAAAAGAAAAGAAAAAACATCAAAAGACGCAGATGAATGAGCAAAATGTGAAACAGCAGGTAATTGTTACAAAATTTTTATAAAGGAAAATTATAAATTAATTTAATTATTTAATTTAATAGGAAATCAAATCCAATCAGGCAGGACCCTCAAGCTTTGAACCCACAGAAAAATATTCACCTTCGTTTATTGGAGAAAAAGAGCCTGATGAATTAGTTTATAATCCATCAAAAAATTTAAAAGAAGGTAAGAAATCACCAGCTCAGTCGCCTGCAAGATCTTGTTCATCAGAGTCTTCCAATAGTTCATCATCCTCGGAATCATCCTCTTCTTCGGGATCATCCACATCTTCTAGATCATCTTCAAATTCAAAAAAATCAACATCAGATCCAATGGCTAAGAATTCCACTTTAGAGAATAAACAAGTGAATTTTTCTCTACCAATGTTAACGAATTCAGAAGTGACCAATTCGGGATCAACAAAGAAATCAACATCCTTAGAGATTTCTAAAGAATCAAAAACAATATTTATCTCTGACAACGATCCATGCATAAAAAAGAATATTTGTAAAAGGTCAAAAGTGCCTACTGGTACGAAACGATCTAAGTCTAAAAACGATAATGACAACAAAGAAGAAGAAGCAAAGAAAAAGAAGAAATAGTTTTTTTTTCAAATTCTTTGAGTTGATCAGACATAAATGTCTATTTTTATTCTTTTTTAGTACTCATACAAAATAATTTTACATTACAATGTTAAAGTTATTGACATTTTCAAAGTTTAAATTTACAAAAAAATTATTTTCTTATCTTTTCATGATTTAATTCCTTTATTTTTTTATTTTTGTTTTCCAGAATTAATTAGTCATTTAATATTCTTTCGTTTAATTTAGTTATTCATACTTGATAAAAAGAAAATGTGATTCTCAATTTATTTTGATTGTTTATTAAGATTGTTTAGTTATTTGTAAAATGTCAAAATCCCTACTGGTATGAAATGATCTAAGTCTAAAGACGACAACAAAAACAAATAATTTTTCCAATTGTGTATGCGTTGATCAGAGATAAATATTGTTTTTGATTCTTAGTGCCTGTTCAAAATAATTTTTATTATAATGTTAAAGTTATTAACATTTTCAAAGTTAAAATTTACAAAAATTATTTTCTCATCTTTTCATGATTTAATTCCTTTATTTTTTATTTTTATTTTCCAGAATTAATTAGTCATTTAATATTCTTTCGTTTAATTTAGTTATTCATATTTGATAAAAAAGAAAATGTGATTCTCAATTTATTTTGATTGTTTATTAAGATTGTTTAGTTATTTGTAAAATGTCAAAATGCCTACTGGTATGAAATGATCTAAGTCTAAAGACGACAACAAAAACAAATAATTTTTCCAATTGTGTATGCGTTGATCAAAGATAAATGTCTATTTTTTATTCTTTAGTGCCTGTTCAAGATAAGTTTTCATTATAATGTTAAAGTTATTAACATTTTCAAAGTTAAGATGTACAAAAATATTTTTTTTATCCTTTCATGATTTAATTCCTTTTTTTTTGTTTTTAATTTTTTCCAGAAACAATTAGACATTTAATCTTCTTTAGGTTAGTTATATGTATCTGATAGAAAAAAAATGTGATTCTTAATGTATTTTTATCATTTATTAAGATTGTTTAGTTATTCGTATTTGATAGAAAATGTGATTCTTAATATATTTTTATCGTTTATTAAGTATTCAGTTTTTATTTTGTAAAGTTATGTAAGAATTGTTACATGTTAAACTTTGTAAAATAAAGTATTTTTATAATTAAAAAAAAAAAATATATATATATATAATCAATTCAATTTATTTATTAAATAGAAGATGTTTAAAATTTTGATAAATCCATTAGCTCATCACCTTTTAGGAATAATATACTTATTAAATTCGTCATTATTATCTTTAAATGTTAATTTTCTACTAATTTAACAGATTCAGCATTTATATTTTTATTGATTTTTAATGTTTTATTATAATTTTCTTCAAAATTTCTTTAATTGTAAATCCCACTTGAAATTAAAAGAAAAAAAAACTTTAGGCTTTCAGGTTAGGATATTTTTTTAAATTATTTTATATCTAATATCATAATAAATAATAAATAATATAAATAATAATAATAATATTTTATTTTTAATTTCAATATTAAAATTTCAATGAATCTGAAAAAAAAGTTATGAGGTAAGATTTTTTTAAATTTCCCGTATATTACTCCTAGCTATCGTGACAAAAGTACGGAGGAGCTAAGATCGCTTAAAAGAGCATGGTGAGTGTCGCAGAGACTACCGCAAGGAGGTGTTAAGATCGGTTCACAGAATATGGTGGGGGTTGCTGGTTATATAATACGGTGCACAAGCTATCAGATCCATTCGCTTTTACAGATTTAAGTCGTTTAGTTATAAGTAAATATCTTCTACTAATATAACTTCCTTTTAAGTATTTTCTCTTCTTTTTTTAAAAATTTTAATAAATTAATAAATATATAATTTTAATATTTTTCTTTTTAGTTTATTTACTAATTTAGAATTACATTTGCTTTTTCTTATTCTATTTCAGAAGAAGAAATGAATAGTTTTAAAACATCTTTTCCACTCTCTATCTCTGCAGGAGATGTAATAATAAAAATGAGTCTTGATAGTACCAATAGTTCTATGATGGAAATTAGTATCTCACATAATAATAATATACCAACAACATCTAATTCACCTATTAAACATTCGAATAATGATGAAAAAAAAGATATTGTTGACACGAACGCTAATGTTAGCAATGACATTAAAGTCAGTAATAATGATCTTGACGTTCAAGATAATAATGCAAGTGATTTGGACGTTCAAGATAATAATAATGATGATGTTGATAGTCAAGCAGACACAATTATTATTAATGACAAAGATTCTGATGATGATGACTCAGATATTTTAATTATTGATTTAGATCCTAGTGAGGTAAACAAAGTTTCTATTTTTCATAACCCTAAAAGTATTTTAATCTAAGATTTTTAATGAAAAAAATTTTCTTTTATAGATTGAAGAGATTACGAAAGATTTACCGCCTATCAACGAGGATGATATGTTAGATTTATTACACAAGATACTTTTAAGAGGAGGTGCAACTTCAACCACATCTCTTGAGAGAAATCAAAGATCAAGATCCAGGTCTCCACTACGAAAGAGGACATAATATTTTATTACAATAAAATAAAAAAAGCATAATGTATTACCTTTATATATTTTGTAAAATAAAAAAATTAAAAAGAATAATAAATAAACAGTCTTTTAAATGATGAATGCCTTTAATATTTAAATTTTTTATTTTGAGAGAAAAGTGTGAATTTAAGGAGAGATGAATGGATGAGAAATAGAATATAAACAGTAATTAAATACTACATTCTGATTAATCGATTAATTGTATTCGATTAATTGTACTTAATTTTTAAATCTGTATAGAAATTTAAATTAAAATCGATTAAAATCGAATACATTTGATTTTCTTAGGCTAAAAGCTTGATCGATTAATCGATATTCGAATTTACGTCTTCGATTCCAATCCCTTAGTAAGGTGATTCTACATTTACAATTTAAAATCTGGTGGAGTGAGTGTGTAATTATTTTCTGCGTGCGCATTATGAAATGTGGTGGGAAGTTTACGCCTATGCATACAAATTATATGATATTATGATGGTGGTGGTGGTGGTGGTGGTGGTGGTAAGAACTGCGCGCGCAATGTAAAATCTGGTGGGGTTAAGAAAAATGGAGTTATAGGTATATAAGGAAGCTCTTCGATCACCAGAGCCATTCTTTAACATATTTTCCGATTTGACAGTAAGCTTAAACTTTAAAATATTATGAAATTCTCTATAGATTTAAAACTTTTTCAGCTATATAGTTAAGATTTATATTTAGCTTTACATCTAAGTTTCTTTTAATGTTTATTTTATAAGATTTTTTTATCTTTTAGCTTTATTTACTCATTTTTTTTTATTTATTTACATTAAGATTTAGTTTTCTAAGTTTTCTAACTTTTTCTTTTTTTTTTCGCTTTAAAACCTAGTTTTCTAAGTTTCTTAAGTTTTTCACTCTATGATTTAGTGTTCTAAGTTTTTTGTTTATATTTAAGCTTTAGTTTTATAAATTAAATAAGAATAGAAATTTTGTTTGGATTTGTTAAATTTAGTTTTATAAGTTTCTTCTTTGTTTAATTTTGCTTTTGGTTAAATACTTAATTAAGTTTTATCATTAGAGTTTTAACTAGAGTCTTAATTATTTTTCAGATTCTCTTTTCAATATGGATCTTGAAAAAGTTAATGCAGTGGGACGTTTTGAAGCTTATCTGCCAGTAAAATCTCTTAACGAACTGAATAAAAATAGTCTTTATCATGTCACTAAAATGAAGAAGGTACAGACGAAATATGGTGTGAGGATTATTGTTGAACTGGATGCTGATTTCGTTACATACCTACCATCCAGATTCACCAAACATTTTGAAGAGGAACCAAGCTCTCTGGAAACGATGCAGGAGGCTGCGTTATCTAAACAGCTTCAAATGAAATATCTTGGAGGAAATTATAACTTTATTGAATTTAAACTTTTAAAATAAAATATTGTAAATTATATGTATATTTGAAAAATGTCTACAATAAACAAAAATATTTTACCTCTAAATTTGTCTTAATTTATTTTATTCCTAGTCTAAATTAGATTTAAGTGCGTTTTTAAAAATTAAGTTGTAAATATAATTAAGTTTTTAAATATAAATCTAAAATATGATAGGTTTTTAGAAATCAAGAAACATTTTAAATTTAGGTTACTAATTTTTATTTTGCAAACTCTTAAATATTTACAAGGTAGATTCACAATTTTCATAAAAAGATTTTAAAGTAGTATCAACTTCATCAATTCCTTGAGAAACAACACTTATAAATTGGTTTGAAGGTTTTAGAAACCAATCACGAAGGATTACAACATTATTTACAGCACAATTTGCGTTTTCAAAAGAATGATGTGTACAAGCAGCGGTCGATGATTCAAATTTTAACTTTTTAATCGATGGACATTCTAAATCTTCTAAGTCTACTACATTTAAGAAATATTTTTCGAGCCACTGTTTCTTCTCTAGTCCTTTAACGTAGATTGTTTTTGCATTATGTAAATTTTCTTTTAAAATTGGCTGCAGTTCATCGTAGGGTATTTCTCCATCAGACCATTCAATTCCAAGGTAATTTCGAGTCAGCCAGCGATTCTCATTCTTGTACCGTACAGGTAATCTACTCCAAAGGTAAGGTGGTTCAAAAAGGAAGACAAGTGGTTGAGTTTCAATTTGAAGAGGAATTATTGCCAACTCCTTGAAAACAAATTCATTGTAAGGTCTTTTAAAACCCTGGACATCTACGATGAACTCCATCCTGAAACATATAATGCTGAAACAGAAATGAATTTCTGCCCGAGAGCAGCTGCATTTATAGTCTGAATCCCCACCATTTCTTTACCCCCTCTACAACAACTTCTTGACAACACCGCTGATTGGCTTATATTGTACAATGCGGTCATGGATTATGATGCAATAGGCTGTAGTTTCTGCTGGCATATTATTGGTTGATTCAAATTCCAGACGTACGTCAACAGACGCTTGTTTGAGAAATTCATTTTGTTTTGAACAATCAATTACAATTAGAGGAGCCAAATTTTTAAAAGTCGTTTTTGTTAAAACCGGCACGGATTCTTTTCCATAATAAGAAGTTTGGAAATTAGCATACATTTCATAAAGTAGTGAATATTGATTTTGTTCAAAATTTATATTTAAATTGCCATAAGGATAATACTGAGAATTCAAAAAGAGTTTAAAATTTGTAATATTGCAATGATCAAAATGACAAGCATATCTTTTACGCTTATCTTTTCTTCCTGTTTGAAATCCAAGTATTACATAACGTGGCTTCTCTAATTGTGTTGAGGTTTTAATTTGCCACATGACTTTTGAACTTGTTGGAACCAAAGGATACTCATACATTTCCCATGATCGAAAACTCATTGAGATCAATGGGTCTTTTTCAATAAATTTTAATAATTTAATTTTATTATTGTCTGCTGGTAAAACGTATGGAACCATCCATTCAATCTTGATGATTGTAATTTTGAATTCTTCATCAGGTGCTGCTGCTTGTCCTGTTTGAATTATAGCATTCAAGTCATTTCGTGATCTTGTCAAGATAAGTTCATGTTTAGCGTTTATAACAATTTTTTTATAATCTTCGGCAAAGCCAAAAATCATTCCAAGTGGTATTGTTACATCGAGATTGCCATTTTCCACTATAATTCTTGAATCATCTGATATTTTTGAAAAACCAACATTTTCCATAAAGTTGAGCTGAGGGGGGTTAAGACAAACATAATTTTTCATCATTGTAGTGTGTCCAACATATTTACATCTGTCAATCTCAATACCATTCAATTCATAGCGAATTTCATCAAATAAATAACACACAGCGTTGCTGCTAAAATGTACATTTTCAGTAAGAGTAACTCCATCATTTCGAGTCAACTTTCCAAATATGTGTAATGAACTTTTGTTTGGTAGAATACATAAATCTTGATTTTGTACAGCAATTCGAATTTCATCACTATTGTTATAGGATGAAGAAGCATATGGTTGATGAGCATGAATCTCATAATGAGC
Organism: Ganaspis brasiliensis; assembly: GCA_037103525.1. Lineage (NCBI taxonomy): Eukaryota > Metazoa > Arthropoda > Insecta > Hymenoptera > Figitidae > Ganaspis > Ganaspis brasiliensis. The sequence goes on from JAZKLR010000657.1 coordinate 435,110, forward strand.
TATGGACTCATCAAAGTTTACTGGAGTGGCAATGTTGAGAAGATCTTCCATTTTTATTACAACAACACCCAAAAAATATATAGATTAGTTGTTTTGTCGTTTTCCTTGAGGTATAACTTTTAGACCTATTTGCTTCAGAAATCTGCGATTCTGAGGTGTTAACACCCTGCGAGATAAATTTAGACTGGTTTGTCTCTTGCATGTTGACAAGCTTTTATAGTTTCCTCCAACTTTTTGATTAAAAACGATTCCCATTATATTGATTTTATATGTAAGCGAATAGTGATAGTTTCTCCTCGAAAATTTATCAAATCACCGTCTTGATCAACAATGCGGAGTTGAATATTATGTATTGTCTTGACAGCTATTGGAAGATAAATGACATGTGTAGGCACTTCCACAATCTTATATCCTGGTGGAACACTAGGAAAAAATTCGTGAATTGTATGCACTTTCTGATTATTTATATATGCTCCAGATGTAATATTGCATTCAACACGTAGAGCATTAACTTTTAAAATAGAAACAGGTAAATCTGATGTATGTGTCTCGTTACCAACCAATTCTCGAGGAGTAAATCCCAAGAGTGTACCGATAGAATTCGGATATGTAAAATTAATTTGATGATTTGAGAAAATCATACTGCGTAATGTATTGTTATTAGGTTTAATATTTATTGTACAATCATCTGACACAGCACTTTGTATATATGCTTCAATATCTTTTATTTCATAACTACCTGTTGGTATAGTAATTATCTTATAACCTATATGAAATTTGTTGTTGCTTTCATCAATGTTGGGAATTGAATTAAAAGTCAATAGCTCAACAAGTCCAAGTACATAGTTTTTATTTGGATTAAGTTCTATTGGAGGGAAATATTCAGCTTCAAGAACTGAAGTTGTTCCCGTTAACGTTAAAGTAAATGAATCACTCATGATGCTGTCAGTTTTAACACTGAAGCTTACAAAATTTACATGTTCTTATATAGCCTAAAATTACTCTTAATATTAAGTTGATTACATAAAAATTTTAAACACAAGTGTCCACATATAAATGTATCATAATTTTGATATCTTTCATGATTATATTTTACGAAGCTACCATCACCTAGGTATGTAATGAGATCAGTTGGAGGAGGAAGATTGCCAAAACTATCAAAGTACATTGCTTCATTTTTTAATTTCTTATATGCAACCCAATGTGTACCGGCACCTTCCTTATCATCCAAATTAATAATTGCTGACTCATATTTAAAAGGTCCTTTAACTGGCAATTCATTACGCATAAAAACACCACGGAAATGTGGTATTTTTAGAGTCTTGGCATATTTCCACAAATCAAAGTCAGTTAGTGCACGATGAGGTAGCTTCAATACTAGTTTTTTTTCTTTCTTGATGTTCGTTTTTTCTTTGAAGTTCGTCTCTTCCTTGATCTAAGTTTTTTCAATCCTTTTCCCAGATTAAAAGGATTAATATGGAGACCAAGTCCTTGTCTGTAGGGTTTTAGATGTAACCCTTTTCCAAGTGATATTTCCTCCATTGTTCTGTTATGTCGGTGAGCTTCAGCAAGTTCTTCTTTAGCTGTTTTAGCATCGTTCACAGCTTTTGCAATACCAGATGCTCCACCAGCAAGAGCACCAATTGCGCTGAGTCCAGCAAAGATTGGAATTAGTGGTAAAAATCCACCAACTTTTGTAGGTACCGGAAGAATTCGAGGTGATAAAATTTTAGATTTACCACCAGCACTTTTAATAGCTTTGCGTGCACCAATCATTGCAGCTCGAATAGATTCTTCAGCATTATTGCTGGGAATCATACTCTTTTTAGCAGCATCAACAACTTTGCGTAGCGCTAGTTTCTTCTTGGATTTCCTCTTTTTTGACTTTCTCCGCACCCCCATACCTAATGTTGATTTAGCTTTCATTGTTCCAGATATAGCTAAAGCAGCTGCTCTTTCACCAATTGTAGAATCTTTAGCTAAAACCCGTTGCCACGCTTTTTTAGCTAGTACTTTATCTGCAGCGTTTCTTGCGATTATATTTTCACGATTTTGCGAATAGGCAATGTCGTGTTCTTTGCAAGCGGCGTCTAATGGATTAACACCTTGATCACCACGAGCTAATCGTTTTGCTAGTTTAGTACCAGGTCCACAAAACTGATAACCGGGTAAATGTAACTCGAACGGTAAATTATTGATAACACTGTTGACTAATCCTTTACCTTTTATCACTTTATGCGTAATCATGTCAAACGCACATCTTGAAAGTTTGTTTGAGACTGACTGAAAGGCTATAAAAGCGCGCTATTTATAGTTTTTCAGCCAGTCGATATCAAGATGTTGTTTACAACGCAACCTGTTAAACTACCAATCACAAGTGTTGACGTTGAGACTAATGAAAAAAAGATAAAACGTCACGGCAGTCTGTTCTCAGATAGCATTCGAGCTGTTTTTTGCGGCCCCTCCAATTGCGGTAAAACAAACGCCCTCCTTTCTCTAATCATACATCCAAATGGTCTAAGTTTTGAAAATATTTATCTATATTCAAAGTCTTTAGAACAACCTAAATATAAATTTTTGGAAAATGTATTAGAAAATGTAGATGGTGTAGCATACTTTCCTTTCAAAGAGCATGAGGAAGTAGTCTCACCTAAGGAAGCTAAACCAAATTCAATATTCATTTTTGATGATATAGCATGTGAAAAGCAAGACAATGTAAGAGCATTCTTTTGTATGGGTAGACATGTAAACGTAGATAGTTTCTACTTGTGTCAAACTTATGCTCGTATTCCAAAACACTTGGTTCGAGATAATGCCAATTTATTGGTTCTTTTTAGACAAGATGAACAAAATCTAAAACATGTGTATGAAGATCATGTTAACACAGACATGCCCTACACTCAATTTCGTGATTTATGCTCAGAATGCTGGAAATCTGATAAATATGGATTTGTTGTTATTGATAAGGATAGGAATTTGAATGATGGAAGATATCGGAAAGGGTTTGATTGTTTCATTACACTATAAATACAGAGAGTTTAATTAATTTTAAATTAGTATAGTTTATATTGTGAAGATAGAAACATGTATCGAAAAGAGCAAGAAACGCTTCGTCAAATAGCAAAAGCAAGTGATGCTATTAGACGTAAACATCGTTTACTGAAAATGGGCAAAGAAGCTGCAGAAACAATGTTAAGAGAAACTTTTCAACCAATAGTTGCACCTCTTGAAAAATTAGTAAATGTAAAAGAAGATCCATTGAAAGACATCAAACTTGAAAAAATAAAGAAGGAGGATAACGATTTCTCTTTTTCAACTGCTTTTGATGATGATTCAACTTTATTGGATACAAGTTTACTCGATGCGACTATAGTTGACACTACTCCTCATCATGAAAATGATGATAATTATGAAAAATTGACAAATAAATTTATTTTATTGTTGAATAAAAATAGAAAAAGTTACTTGGACTTGGTTTATGGAGTGCGTAAACTTCCTAATGGTTCATTTTTAATTGGTGATACACCCATTAGCTTTGAAGGTGCAAATATTAAAATTGTTGGAAAGAAAAATTATTTGAAAACTGCTGGATTGCTTGAACTTTTATTCAAACAAAAACCTGATGAATCTTTTATAACTTCAAATGATTTAACAAATTATAAAGAAATTCTTGTTTCTACAAATGCTCATCGAAAAAATTATAGTCCAAATGAATCAATCCAAACTTCAAAAAATTCTAAATATACTAGTATTATTGCAAAATTATTTAAAAGTACTCCGAAAAAAGGTGGAGGTTCTTTGAAGAAAAAATTACCTAAATTCATGATAGCAAAGAAAAATTTTAAACCAGACTATATCTATTGGGATGATCCAAATGAACTTGTTGATCGTTTACGTCTGCTTACAGCATCACAGCAAGCTGGAAATCCAAGTCATAACAATGAAATTATGTCAATTATTGAGGAGCTACGTGAAGCTCGAATTATATATTAAGAGAGTTCAATTATATAAATCATCAGTATCACAATGAGCATTGACGTGTTTGGACATTCCTTGTCAAGATCTGTTGTTACAAGTCGCGGACTTCCTGGTACTGGATTTAAGCTTACTTCAAACGGACATTACGACATTGATAAGAAAAAACTTTGTAACGTTCAAGACGCTGAAGAAGCGCATGACGCTGTAAATTTAAACCTTGCACGAAAAATCATTCAAAACGAGATCAAAACAGTCACTCAAGTTATATCTTCAATAAGATCAGAAGTTGATAACAATAAAATATTATTAAAAACCCTTGAGGATTCAATAGATCGAAAATTAAAAATTTTAGAGAGTCAAATAAATCAAAAATTGGCTTTACGAAACGCAGAAATTATTGAACAATTAAACGCTCGATTAACTCTTCTCGAAAATGGACGACAAAAAGTTGACAGTAGTCTCAGAACTTCATAAACAAGCTAGAAGAAATTATCCTCGACGAAAAGTTCAAATGCGTGGTATAGATGAAACCTGGCAAGCAGATTTGGTTGAAATGATACCTTACTCTAAATCTAATAAAGGTTTTAAATATTTGCTTACTGTCATTGACATATTTTCAAAATATGCATGGGCTTTTCCTGTGAAAAGTAAAAGTGGAAAAGATATTTCTACAGCCATGAAATCTATTCTGATACAAGGACGTATTCCTAAAAACTTACATACTGATAGAGGCAAAGAATTTTACAACTCTCAATTTGCAAGTTTAATGCAAACATATAACATTAAACTCTATTCAACTTATAGTAATCTAAAAGCATCAATTATTGAAAGGTTTAATCGGACTCTTAAGAATATGATGTGGCCTCAATTTAGTATACAAGGCAATTACAAATGGATTACCAACTTATCAACTCTTATGTCAAAATACAATAATCAAAAACATCGTACTATTGGTATGAAACCCAAAGATGTCACCGCAGAAGATGAGAGAAAATTGTTGAAACGTATCAGCAAACTGAGAAGAATTCCACTGAAGAGATCAAGATTCAAAGTCGGTGATAGAGTTCGAGTCAGCAAATACAAAAACATCTTTGAAAAAGGATATACACCCAACTGGACAACGGAGATATTCACTGTGGATCGAGTTAAAGCAACAAAACCTGTAACTTACATACTTACCGATTATCAAAATCAACCCATCGAAGGAGGTTTCTATGAAGAAGAACTCTTGAAAGTCAAATATCCTGATGTTTATCTTGTAGAGAAAGTTCTCAAAACACGTGGAAATGAAGTTTACGTCAAATGGCTTGGATTCGATAACTCGCACAATAGTTGGATTAAAAAATCTGATATGTAGTTGAGCTAATGTTAAACTAATGTTCAATAAAGTTAAACTAATGTTAAACTAATGTTAATTAAAGTTAAAGTAACGTTAAAGTAAAGTTAAAGTAACGTTAAAGTATAGTTAAAGTAACGTTAAAGTATAGTTAAAGTATAGTTAAAATAAAGTTAAAGTATTACCTACTTAAAATGTAACTAGATTAAGGTTTTATTAAATAAAGTGACAAGAAATAATGTAAATATGATTTTTTATTTATTCAACATCCACAAACCCATAGATCCAAAATTTCATCCCTTTTACAATGTCCCCAAGCAATTGTATCTGTTTTATTGGGTATCAAAAGTCTTTTATCATCAAAAGGACTTAATGCAATTTTCTTTTGCTTCAAAGTTCGAACATTGTGATTTTTCGATCTAATGGTATATTGAGTTCGATACTGCATTTCAACATTTTTCAAACAATACATATAATCGTCGAATGTGATGCTATTATTTACAACGCTGGTTTTCACACCCTTAGCTTTTTTAACAAAATCTTTATCTTCTACACGCAAGCTATACATTTTGCTCCGCAAGCCAACAAATTCAGTTACAATTCTACCACTACATTCATCTTTCATTAATCCCAAAACTTTTTTGTTGGCTTGCGGAATACCGTAGACATTATTAGCGGGATAATCGGAGGTATCAAATTTATGAATATCGACTTTCATGTCTGCAAAGACATCTGCACATTTAACTTCATAAATAAGACTGTCCGTATCCGTATATAGCAATTTACATTTATTTTCATATTTGCGCAACATATAATCATAGTGGAAGTCATAAATTAGGGTTTTCGAAATGTCTAATACGCTGAGACCCACGTAAAGCGGTTTGTTCATGAAAACCTCTGTTTTCTTAAGTTCCACAGCAACCAAGTTTTCGTTAAAAATGGCTCTGCTGTGGAAATTAGGTTTTGCGATCAAAGCTTCAGCTCCATACCTACCCTCCCACTTTGTCACGAGTTTTATATCAACATGATTTCGCACGTTCTCCATTGTTTTACCGTATACAGCGTTGTTCATTAATTTAAATAAGTTTTTCTCAAACTCATTATTGGCATTTGTTCTCTGAGTCGTATTGAAATCAATATAATCTTTAAGCCATGCAGATTGTTTAAATTTTAAAACTTTATGAATTTTTACAAGAACAAGACCATTTGCCAAAGCTTGTTTTAAAGCACGGTAATGGAGAACGTGCTTTCGTTTCGGTAGGAGAGTAGTTAGGAGCTTCTCCTCCTTGGACCCTGGTGGCTTCGAGTGTTCAGGGCAAAACGGAAAGTCACTATGTTTTTCATGCAATTCATCCGGGTAATCTAAATCTACTTCTAAGATGTAGCCGATTGGCGCATCATCTTCTACATTAAAGTTAAAATTATCGTCAACATTTTCTACCCACTCGAAACCGCCATAAGGAAGCGTTTGCACCATAGCCCATCCATACAAATTATTGGCATCCAAGTATACGATGTATGATGTCTCCTCACTTTCATTGAACTTCTCCATGTATGGGTTATTAGCCTTAGCGTACCGATTTGTGCACTGACTTACTCCACCTCTTATTCCGCGTTCAACAAACATAACCATGTCAATGTCAGTGAGGAGTTCCAATCTTACATTCGTATACTTGAGCATAGCATCCCAAGTTAGTCCGGGTGTAGTGTAATAATGCGCTGGATCAAGGCCATATGCAACCAAACACTGATTTCGAAAATTCTCAAACACATCAGCAAGCAACAGCACGTCAGTTTTCATATACAAATAAACATAATCGCCTAGATTTTGACAATTAAATTCATTCCACACTTTTTGAGCATGCAAATAATCTTCATCAGATATACTAGAATCATTCAAAATACTATAAAATTTATCTTTTGGCGGTAATTGAGTCTCATCTAGTTTCTCTTTCGAGTCAAAATATTCATAAGGAAAAACTCCTTTTCGTGTTAATAACTGAATTTTATCATCACTAAAGCTCGAAAAAACAGATTTTACAATCTTGTACTCATCAAGATAAGATGATAGTTTGTCTAGTGATGATGACATAAATTTAAAAGAATCGATAAAACGCAACTTAATAAAACTATAGTCTATTTTTTTAGTAAAACTGATGTATTTTTCTTTATTTATTGGAAGCAAATCAACTCTTCCGTTAATTTCTGTTGCAATAGCTTCAATAATGAAATGAGCATCATAACCACTCAGGTTATGAAAAACAACAGGTATGGTTGGCGATTCGTGGTAATTAATATTACAGTCTTGATGCGCCGCGCCTCTGTACACCCCTGTTAAATGATTGTGGTCTCTTACTTTTACATCCCCATGCGCAAAATTCTTTTTACAAATATGACAAACAATTGCATTTCTAAAATCTACTAACTGCTGTGGACTTAACGCTTCCATCGGTTTAAAATTTTTAAAGATAGGCTCTACCGTTTCAACTATATGCTTCAACTCTATTGAAAACCATTTTGCCGGATCATTTACATCTTTTGGAGATGCCTTATATCTAGATAGTGAGTCATCAAACCCGCACTTTAAATAATATCCTATGCTAAGTAATTTATGATCTTGTATGACACTAGTATTACTTTCTTCTTGTGATTCAGCAGGAATCAAAAGACTTTCACAATCTGCGTATATAATAAAAGGTACACGCTCCTTATTTTCGAAATTTTTAAATTCAACGGTGTGACGACCAGGTTGTGGAAGTCTAATTTTTGTATCATTCATAGTTTTGCATGTTTCTTCATGTTCAATAAGTTTTAATTCATTAGTAAAATAATGCAGACAACGATCGCAAATATACTTTTTGTTTTTATTCTTTGTTAACTGTGAATATACAAGCTTTGATAAATCTTTTATATAAACATAGTGATAGTTAAATGACACGACTTGAAATTCATCTTCATCATCAAAATCTTCATCTATGTAGTGATCTTCAATTCGCAGAAGATTTACATGAGTGAACTGTTTTTGTGATGTAAGATGTAGCGGAAATACATTGAAATTATTATTTTGCCGCGAAAGACCATAAACATTAACTGAAATATCATTTAGAGACTCAAATTTTATAACATCTTTAAGTGCAACAGGAAATTCAATTCCAGTAAAATTAAGTTTATCTTTATATGGCAAATACTTTGTAACTCGGTCGGCATTTTTGTTAAATGGATGTAAAGCAGATAAAACTGCCCACTTAAAACATTGGTTATCATTCTTATTCTGAACATTAATGCATGCTTGTTTATTTTTAATTTGCAATGGTAAATCAATATAAGAACTTGCGCGCATGGGGTTGTACTTGTTAATATTAATCTCTAATCTTTGAATGGAATCAAGTTTCCAATTGGAATCTTTTTCCTCAAACTCTTCAATCTTTTGTAAAATAATTTGCTTAACATTATTATTATACCAGTCTTTTAACAAGGTTGTAACAAAAATTTCATCAGTTTTTGCGGTAAACGTTTTTAAATCATACTCTACAGTTCCATCACTCAAATCTTTTATAAATTTCGCAAACAATACTGCATACACTTTTATCGAACCATACCTGTTTAAAGCTATTTCTATATGATGTTTAAATAAAGAAAATGCATCATCAAAAAATTCATTAATATCTAAATGACTAAGATTCATAATAGCGCTAGTTTGTAACCGATTATTAAACGCTTTATCAAACTCAACCCATTTAATTCTCTCATTCGACATTTGCGCACCAGCACCGCGTTTCATAAAAGCCTCGAAATGGCAACGCAAATATTCAACTTTTTGACTCAAATTTAAACATTTTGATTTTTGAGAAGATGACAAATCACATCTATGCAAAAACTTTTTAATTATATTTATACACCTTTGACACTTATTTTGCCATGTAAACGCATTGATAAATCTATCATCGCCAGTCATTGCTACAGTGAGCGTAAACTCATGCTCTGCGATTTTTAAGAAGTTGTCAGACTCTTGACAAACTTCATTATACTCATCGAGATCTATCCGTTCTCTTGATTTTTTTGCCATCTTAATTTTTGGCATCTTTAAACTTAAGAAAGATATATCAAAATAAAAAGTTGAAAATATCAAAGTAAGAAAACGAAAAATCTTAATCTACGAAATGTAAGACTAATAAGTCTGAAGAGCAAAAAAAAACTTAAAACTAAGAAACCAGAAAATAATTATCTTAAGGTGATAATAAATATAGAATAATCAAAAATATTAAATCTTAAAATGATAATAAATATCGAAAAATAATTGAAAAGCTGATAAATGTTAAGATTATAATCTTAGTTAATGCTATGAGACATGCAAGTAAAGGAATGATGCTCCTGGCTCGCGCTCCGCACCTTATACCCTCCGCTCTCTAGCCCCCTCCAGCGTATGTACTTGGCACGCCTACTGGCGAATCCCCTGGTTGCTGCGCGCGCAACGTGCTGCGCCGGGAGGTCGGTGCGCTGAAATTCAAATGACTCGGGGAATCCCAGTGGCAAGCGGGAGATTTAAATATAGTTAAATATAATACTTACCTAAAATCAATTACACTGGCTCGAAAATTCCAAGTTACCCACTCCAAGCATCAAAAACACTGTCGGTAACGCGGGAAATTCAAAATTCACACAATTGAGGTAAAATCCCCAATAAAAAACGACTAAACCATGGTTGGGAAATTAAAAAATCTCCAATAACCAAAACAGGTTTGGGAAATTTAAAATCTCCAAACCGGAAGTGACGTCATCCATCGGTCGGTAAGGTAGGAAATTGAGCTCACACAATTGGGCTACTTCACTGTCGGTAACTCACAAATACCCCATTACAAGCGACCAAAACACTAGGAAATTTTAAAATACCCAGTAGAAACGACTAAAACAGGGTTGGGAAATTGAAATTCCCCATTATAAGCGGCCAAAACACGAGGGAAAATTAAAAAGTACCCCATACAAGAGGCTAAAACACTGTAGAAATTTCAAAATACCCAGTAGAAACCGCCTTTTTCTTGGACGATTAAAAAGTGGCGCCATCTAGCGGCAGCCATCGGAACTAGGTCGGTAAAACAGAACACCCCCTCCAGAAACACAACTTTTCACGGTCGGTAAAGTAGAAATCTACATTACCGACGGTCGGTAACTGAGCCCGTATCCTCTTTGCTCTACTACTTGCCAACGTTTTGAATGACATGAATTTTTATCTGGTAATTTAACAATGCTATTTTTCTTCAAAAATTCATTTTGAAATCTTAAATTTATTAAAAATTATTATTAATTGCTTCTGGTGAGATTTGAATTTGTGAAAAATATTAGTTAAAGAAATATAATAAAAATGTTTAGTTTTTACATAACTGTAAATAAGTTAACATTTCTTACAACGCAACACTCAATAATTAGAAAAAGTTTAATTTATGCATCCCTTTTTAAATTTAAATTAATGAATAATTTATCACTAATTACAATTGAGGGCCCGGATGCAATAACTACGTTTTCGCTCGAAGGCCTAGACTGTCTCCTTTTTCACAAGATAATTTGACGGGAAAATTAGCTGGAAAAAAAGTTGAACGAAATTGAAATTTAAAAATTGATATCAAAAGAGGAGATAAAGACGCACATTTTTTCTTAATAAAGTTTTTTTGTCAGACTATTATTTAGTTGAATAAAAATTAAAAACTAATTTTTTTTAGACATTGAAAATAATTATATTTTTACAATCAACTCGTGATATCTCAGAGTCATATGGATAAAAAAAGTTGCAACTTCACCTGCATAATTAAAAAACATTGCAGATCCTAATAAAATGGTTGTAATTATGAAAAGATTGTAATTTGTTATTGATTTTTAATAATAATGTAGTCGCTATCATTACTGTGCTTTACTAACTTTGAGCAAAAAATCTCTGTTACAAAGTTTCGAATTTTGAAGGTTTGAATTACACAAGTTGTTCAGTAAGGTATTAAAAAGTTTTACCAAAAAGAATTTTTTCGATTTATTAAATATTTCAGCTTTTATAAACAATTTTGTTTGAAGCTACTGCGCGTCACGCGTTAACATTTGGTCAGCTGACTGGCTGAGCTCTAAGCCGTGAGCGGAACAAGGAAGGCTGCACTCCGGAGTGGCTATGGCGAGAGAGAGAAAGCGCCAATAAAGTGTTTTTACTGTAGAAATCAACCTTTTTATTTATTTACATAACTGTTAATAAATTAACACACTTTTAAAGAATAAATAACATAATAAAACCATAAATTATGGGAAATTAAATATTTTAAAAAATAACTTGTAAAAAACAGACCTATATTTTATGTTATTAAAATAAGTTTATTTTTTTTAAACATTTACAATCTTGTACTCTTAATATTTTCAGTCCAGTTTATTTGTTTTCAAAAGTGTTTAAATAATGAAATTTGTACTGCAAAATTGGTTTTACAAAAATTGAAAACAAAATGTTTTGTTCTTAAAAGTCCTTGCCGCTCTCGAAGAAAGATTTTGATTTAGTTGTTATAGTTTTATTATGTTATTTATTCTTTAAAAGTGTGTTAATTTATTAACAGTTATGTAAATAGAAAATAAAAAGGTTGATTTCTACAGTAAAAACACTTTATTGTCGCTTTCTCTCTCTCGCCATAGCCACTCCGGAGTGCATCCTTCCTTGTTCCGCTCACGGCTTAGAGCTCAGCCAGTCAGCTGACCAAATGTTAACGCGTGACGCGCAGTAGCTTCAAACAAAATTGTTTATAAAAGCTGAAATATTTAATGAATCGAAAAAATTTTTTTTAATACCTTACTGAACAGCTTGTGTAATTCAAACCTTCAAAATTCGAAACTTTGTAACAGAGATTTTTTGCTCAAAGTTAGTAAAGCACAGTAATGATAGCGACTACATTATTATTAAAAATCAATAACAAATTACAATCTTTTCATAATTACAACCATTTTATTAGGATCTGCAATGTTTTTTAATTATGCAGGTGAAGTTGCAACTTTTTTTATCCATATGACTCTGAGATATCACGAGTTGATTGTAAAAATATAATTATTTTCAATGTCTAAAAAAAATTAGTTTTTAATTTTTATTCAACTAAATAATAGTCTGACAAAAAAACTTTATTACACTGAGAAAAAGAAACTGTTGAATCAATAGTGCCGATGCTATTGAATTCAATTCTTTTTAATCAATAATATCTGTAATCAATTATACTAATACATATTAAAATATAACAATTCATACTTTTAAATTAAAATCATGATGTTTTTAATAGAATTATTTAAGGTAGTCATAAGATAGAGAGAAATAGTTAATTTTAAGTAATTTTATATGGTTTCAAATAAATATAACTTGTTATATCAATAAATATTATTTACAGTTTGTACAAATATATATTTCAGATGATGCAGTATGCTTTTGAATCAATAGCACCTGCTTTTGTTATTATAAACGGCATATTCACATACGTTCAAATGCAGATGCTATAAAATTGAAAGTACATTTAATAGATCGGTAAAACTATTTATTGAATTGTATTATATAAAAGTATAGAAATAATAAAATGCATTTTTGCATTTTTTAATTTAAAACCTAGGAACTTTATAAATAAATAAATAAAAAATAAATAAAATAAAATAAAACAAAGTACATTATGTAACCGCGTCTGAGAAAATGGTACTTATGACCAAAAAAATCGATTTTTGGTTGTTGACGGTTTCGTGTACTTCAAGGTCTTAAAAATGTAATGCGATCAGTCCTGATCAAAAACAAACTTTTTTTTTAATTTTTTAAGCAAATTTAAAAAAAAATGTTTACTCCGACAAAATTTTTAACTTTTACTACTTAACTCTGACAAAAATTTTTTATGAAATATAGATCTTTTTAAAAGAAAAATGATTCTTGGTATTTTTGATTAAAATCAATAATTAAAAGGTTATGAATTTTTTAAAATTGTAAAATTGTTATTTTTTTTGGAAATTTTTGATACAATTATTCCTGCTTTAAACAAATAATTATTGCATTGAACCTTAAATATGAATATCAAAACTATCTGAGAAAAATTAAATCTTAACTCTCGGAGACGAGTTACGATGTATACCCGTCATTAGCGACCTAGTTAAATAGATCAATAATAAATTGTGAATTATGGTATTGTTGTTAGTTCTGAATGTGCATATAAATTTTCAGATCTCTAGATCAATTAGAAATTGTTTAAATTCGATTTGAAATTTTAAGCATTTGATTTTTGCAACATAATTTGTTTATAACAATAACAGCGATGTTTAAACAATTGTTTTATTACGAAAATCGTATTTGGCGGAAAAAATTACATAAGAAACATCTATCTGGGTAATTATTAATATGCAACATTCCCAGTAATCGAGTATATTTTAATGAAAAACTTTAAACTCATTTTACTCGAAAGACGCGGTCACATATATTCAAAAATACAATTTTTAAAAGGGTCTTTAGAGAAAACGATAACTTGACGAATGAAGGGGCATTTTCATAAACTATTATAATTATTAAGAAAATCTTAAGGACATGGCAAAATAATATTCTGAAACCGTTAGCTTATATTAAAGATAAAAAAGAATTATTTCAATCCTCAATACCAGGTTGCGGAGCGGTTCTGGCCTCGCGATCACGAAAGTTAAGCAAAGTCAAGCGTGGTTACTGGTTAGAGATTATATGGGTGACCGTCTCCGTGATATTGCTACAGCTAGATATTTTTCACTAAAATTAAAAATATTCTGAAAAAAAAAAAAATATGTACGGCGAAATAAGGTAGTGTACAACAGTTCAAGACTGAGGGAGGGGTTGAGCCGGTGAAAAATAAAGCTGAATAAGAAAAAGACCGATATTTTTTTTTATTTTACAGTTATCTTTTGCTTTTGGTTCAATAAATTAATTTTCTTAAATGAAATAAATAACTATTTCTTTTTAATGTAACAGTCAATAAAACTTAAAATGCAGCAACATTCATTTTATAGCATCATGCATATAAGCAATAGTATATGCTATAGTTTTAATAATATTAAAAATGAAAGTACGCACTATTAAAATCATTACATATTTGTTCGAACGATATTGAATATGCCATTTGTTAGATCAAACCAATATGTAATTGATTTAATAGCATTTTTTTCTCAGTGTAAGAAAAAATGTGCGTCTTTATCTCCCCTATTGATATCAATTTTTAAATTTCAATTTCCTTCAACTTTTTTTCCAGATAATTTTTCCGTCAAATTATCTTGTGAAAAAGGAGACAGTCTAGGCCTTCGAGCGAAAACGTAGTTATTGCATCCGGGCCCTCAATTAGTAAAAATCTCTCTTTTTTATGTATTAAAGTATATCTCTTGATAATATTTACTCTCAAAAATTTATGAAGCAGTCCATATAAAGTTTACCTTCACAGCATATGACATATATCCTAAAAAAGTTTTCAACTGACTATCGCTTGGAGACAATGTATTACATTCACGCTCAGGAATCATGCTAGTATTCCATGTAGGTGTGTTCACTATTCTCACTTTAAAACACTATTTATGCTACTGCGCATGCAGTTTGAATCAAAAATATAAATTCTGTTTATTTATTTTTTTTAAACGGGCCCGCTACATTCATGTTTTCAAATGTAACGTTTTGCCTAATCATAAATAACATATTAGTTTTTCTTTAAATCCTAAAGAAGAATTTTTAAGTTGTACCTCAAAAGGTTAGATGCGCAAGGCTTATTATAGATTTTACGTGTAAAATGTGAAGTTTCAAATTTTAATATCTCTATTATCGTCCCGCTAGTCAACTTGGAATTTTGCAGGTACATAAATCATATATTTTTTAACTAATTTCCAAAGTTTAAAGGAAATCTAAAGAAAATTACTTTTCAAGAGATATACCTTAAATTAAAAAATTTAATTATTAATAAAAGCTTGTTGCTTATTTGCTATAGTAAGTTGTTTTAGTAAACTTTTAGTAAAAACAACTATAAATTAATAGAAATGAATTAATTAATTAACGCCATCAAACTACAAAAGGTATTAAGGCTTAGAGATCAAAAACTAAAATAAAGCTAAGATAGATAGTTTTGGTATAGTTTAGTTTCGGTCTCGTGTCTCAGTAGTATCGGTATCGTCTCGGTTTGTTGAAGACTGGTCTCGGTTTGGTATCGTATCAAAAAACCGAGACGGTACGATACGAGACCTATCCCAGGAGCATCACTTAACTACCTTGCAAAGTACAAAGATACGTAGTGCAATCTTGGTCAAACGGATTAAATCAAGAAAAACTTTTTCTACCTAGAACTTTAGTATGATATATAAATTTTATTAATCCACGTAATTTTCTGCACTGGGAAACTTTTAACTACAGTATTTGCTTTTTTTAATATCTATATATTTGTAATAAAGCGTTAAAATTTTGTGATAATCAAGGTACGGTCATAATAGTTTTAAAAAAAGAGATGTGTTACTTTCCTAGTAAGAAATAAATGCTCGAATCCATATTGCATCGATGATAGCATGGTGCTATCAAATTGAAAGTATATGATTTTGAAGCAATAACACCTTACTTTCAGGAGATGAAAATAATAAATCAAAATAAATATTAATTCTCATTTACTAGCAACATCCTATCAGTTGTACGGAATCTTTATATTTATTTATTATATTTGATATTTATTATTTATACTATTTTATAACATTTTTACATTATTTTTATACATATAACATATACATCTTAATTCTAACGCAAAACTTATAAATTAAAATATTTGATGCTAAGAGGTCTCGAACGCGCGACCCCTGGGCCTAAAGCTTGACGCTCTAACCACTATGCCATACGCTCGCTGGTAGACGTTTCACGAACTGCCTATATAAGCCACAATTCAAGAGGTGGGGGAAGAACATTGCCAAGACCTACGCGCTAATGGGCCAAATACATTGCCTAAGGATTCAATAGCATCTGCTATTGGCAGTCCGCAAATACGCCATTTATTCGAAACGAAAGCATATGCTATCAAATCTAAAGCAGGGTGTTTACAATTCTACAGTTTCTTATATGATTCAAATACTCAAGTATTTCTTTCAAAAATTCCATGACAACATTTCAAGAGAACTATGTTAAATAAATATTTTAATATGCTATTGATTTAAATATATTAACAATTGAGTAGATAACAGCGATTTGATAGCACCATGCTATTATTTCAAAAACTTCAGATTTTTGCTTTAAAGGTTTATGCTTATAAACCAATAAATCTGTCAATGAAGTAATTTAAGTCTCTGAAACCACAAAATAAATCTTCTAGCTCTTCGAGTCTAGAAAATTTAAAAGAATGAGTGCCATCTGTATCAAAGCAGAATTACTATTATTGTTAAAATCAGTGTCAACTGATTTACAAAAGTTGCTACTATTTCCATCATCACATTTTTTAATTCTGCTGATTACTTTTATGATGAAGTTGAACTTTATAATTATAATAATTATAATTATTATTTATGTTCAAGGAACTCTAGAACTATCTCACTTTCTAATGACTCTGAAGACGGATTTTTCAGTAGTCCTCACGTGGATCAACAGTCATCCTTCGCGATGAAAGAACTATGTGCAGAACAAGGGTTCCTCTTTCTAAGACCTAGTACCTCAAGGTCATTGGAAATTTATCAAGGAAAAGGATAATCCTGCCGACTGCGCTTTAAGAGGCCTTACTACTCATCAACTCTCTCAACATCAACTATGATGGCATGGGCCATCTTGTTTGAAGGAATCAGCGGAAAGATAACTACTTCAATCTCACTGACAGATTCTTCAGCCCAAGTAAAAGAAAGACCCGGATGTGTTTTCATTGTCTCTACATCTCATCAACCATGGTATCTCATTGAAAGGTACTCCTCTCACTAAATTATTGAGGATAACCTCAATTCGGTTAAGATTTTTTAACTTTCTCAAGGGAGACTCTCAGGCTTCTCTCACCAATCCTTTCAATCCTAAGGACTTAGAACTTTCAAGGAATTTTTGAATGCAAGTTACTCAAGGAACATACTTCTCAAGTGAACTCATGGACCTCAAGAGAGGTATTCCATTTGCCAGCTCTCACCCATTCTCTAGACTCACTGCTTTGATCGATCATCAAGGAATACTTAGAGTCGGAGGTCGACTCAAAATCTCTGATCTGGATCATGAGGGTAAACATTCTGAGATTCTACCTAAGAATTCAGCTCTCACTTTCTCATGTCAGAGGAGGTTTCTGGATCATGGGAGGACACCGACTAGTAAGATCTTATATTCTCAAGTGTGTGCCGTGCGCTCGTCAACGTCGAATCCAAGCTCAACAGCTGATGAGTCAGCTGCCTATAACAGGGATTACTCCATCAAGGCCGTTTCTGAATTCCGGAGTTGATTATGCCGGACCTATCTTTCTCAAGACATGGAAGGGGCGAAGAGCAAAGAGCATGAAAGGATGGCTCTGTATTTTTGTCTGCTTCCCGACCTCTGACATTCATTTGAAAGTAGTTACGAATTACTCAAAGGAAGGATTTCTTGCAGCCTAACCTTGATTTGTTTTACGGAGAGGTATTTGTCACTCTCTCTTCATAGTGACTGTAGAACGAATTTTTCCGAAGCGGACAAGGCCCTCCATGAACTATGCAAGGCCGGAACTCATGAGTGAAGGACAGTATCTCAACTTCTGGTTAATGACGGCACTTCATGGAACTTTAACCCCCACTCTGCGCCTTACATGGGTGTTAAATGAGAAGCCGCCGTCAAATTAGTTGAGTTTTATCTAAAAAGAACGGTTGGTGAAACAATGTTGACCTACGAAGAATTTACGACTCTTCTAGCTTAGATTGTGTCAGTTCTCAATTCACAGACGTTAAAGCCTTAGTCGAAAGACCCTGACGACTTTTCAGCACTCACACCAGGGCATTTTTTCATCGTTGAACCTCTTATCTCAATACAGGAGCCTTCTCTTATGGATGTGCCAATCTCAAAGTTGTCAAGGTGGCAACTTATACAACAAAGGGTTTAGTCTTTCTGGTCAAGATGGTCCACCAGTTATCTGCAACAACAACTCTCTATCTCAAAATAGCATCATTCCTTCAAATTAAATCAAAGTCGGATCTATGGTTCTTCTCACTGATGAGCACTTTCCACCTGCAAAATGACCCTTGGCTAGGTTTATGGAACTGCATCCCGGAGCACGTATGAGAAAAGGGTTGTTAATTGACAACGTTTTGGACTCACAAGCAATGGATAAAGGACAATGTGTTTAGTGTGCACTTGTGTTTTCTAAATGTTTTTATCATCTTGACCAAGAAACGACTCTCAATATAGGAATATCTCTGAATCAAGGTTTTTACCTTTTTTTGGTTCTTTTCTCGGTAAGCTTCTTTTTCTACATTTTTCTCTCCCCTCAAGATTTTGGTTAAAACAAATATCCTATCTATTTTATTCAAGAATATTCAGTCTTAGTCAATCTCTTACTACCCTAACTCTATATATTTTTATTTTTTTTAGTAAATATACTTAATAACTATTTCCTTTTAATTACCTTTCTTTAATATTACCCTATGCTTTCATAATTGCTCTTTATCGCATCCTATCTCCTAGTGAATAAAATGAAAATCCTAACCTTTTCAATCGCCTTATCTTTATCCTAACCAATTCTCTTAATCCTAACATATTACAGTACCGTCGGGAATTGTCAGTCCACCTATTTTTTAAGGTTTGAAAAACGTCTTTAAACGTACAAAGTATAATTATTAAAATTTTTCTGTGTTTATTTCCTTAAAGTAGATAAAATTTTGAAGAAATAAGGCCTGAGTGATGTGATTTAGTCAATTTTTCATTGAAATATTTTTAAAAATGTGGAATTTTTAATGTTTTACAAAAATTAAAATTACTCTTGAAATAATAAAGGTTTTTTAAAGTTTCTATGCTTGTTTTAAAGGGAATTTACTGGAGAATAACATTGTTGTTTAAGCATTAATGTGCAATTTTTTTCCTAGCATATGCAAGGCTCGGAATTTGGGCCAAAAAATTTATTAAACTTTGAAGAGATTATTTTGACATAAAAATAATTTTTAAAATTCCAATATATATATTATATTACTTCCTTCCGACAGTTATTGACAATTATGACCTTGGTATATTTTATATAGCTGTATTTGATATCAAGATATAAACAACAATTTTTTTTATATTTTTGGTCCAACTTTCGAGCCTTGCATATGCTAGGAAAAAAATTGCACATTAATGCCTAAGCAATAATCTTATTCTCCAGAAAATTTCCTTTAAAACAAGCAGAGAAACTTTGCAAAACCTATATTATTTCGAGAGTAATTTCAATTTTTCGAAAACATTAAAAATTCCACATTTTTTAACATATTTCAATGAAAAATTGTCTAAATCACTTCACTCAGGCCTTATTTTCCTCAAAATTTTATCTACTTTAAGAAAATAAACACAGAAAAATTTTAATATTTGTACTTTGTACGTTTAAAGATGTTTTTCAAACCTTAAAAAATGGGTGGACTGACAATTTCAGACGGTACTGTACTTCTTCTGCCCTTAGTCAATTACATCAATATCCAATCTCTTTCAGTTTCTCTTTCTCTATTCCAGTCTATTCCCTAACATTGTAACTCCAGCTATTTCTCATAAGGGGTTTGGGCAAACGCACTAGGGTAGCTAATCTACAATTTGATGATAGGATAAGGGATAGAAAGTGATAAAATATTTTAAATTTAAGTAATAGACGTACGGATAGAACAGAATAGTTATGAGAAATAGAAAAAGATAGACATACTTAAAATCAGGATATAAAGTCAGGGATAGGATGAGCTAAAAACAAAAGATAGTTATGAAGAATAGAAGAAAATAGATATACTTTAAATTAGGTTATAGATTAAGGGATATAATGAGATAAAAATAAAGGATTGTTATGAGGAATAGAAAAAGATTTATTTCTAATGGAAGGAAACGGATTCAAATTTAATCTCTTTGAATCCATCTTTTATCCATTGATATCTGTTTAAATACTTTTTCTATACTTCTCCATACACTTGAATTAGCTGTCTATCCTTCTTTCTTTTAAATCTTCTTTATATCCGTTCAGCTTATACGTATTAATCAGCGCAAACAATTTTCCAACCATTACATTCCTTTGATCAAAAATGTGTTTGACTATCCGTTTAATTCTGCAGGGGTCCTATTACGCAATTCTGCAAACGAAACCAAAAACGCAAACGCAAGTTCGATTTTTAAATTTTTTTGTGAAATGTCAGTTTGCCTTTGTGATCATTATGATCATTGTTTCTATTTTGAAATAGGGCTTCCGTTTCCGGTACCGATGAGTAGCTGACGCGTTTGTGAAAGGGAAATAGTTTCATTTAAAATTTATAATTAATAACTGAAGAGTGGGCAGTGGAGTGATTGGTAGATGTAGAGTGAAGTGCGAAGGTGTGAATGAAAAGAAAGTATGAAGAGGTAGTTAAATGTATGAATGGTAAAAA
This sequence comes from Ganaspis brasiliensis, assembly GCA_037103525.1. NCBI lineage: Eukaryota > Metazoa > Arthropoda > Insecta > Hymenoptera > Figitidae > Ganaspis > Ganaspis brasiliensis. Next base: position 455,952 of record JAZKLR010000657.1, read on the forward strand.
GAAGTGAAAAATAATGAAAAATAGTGAGGTTATGGTGAGAGCGTGCTGAGTGAGAGTGACAGGTAGAAAGAATGACGAAGATAAAGATAGCGAGAAAGTGTAGATAAGGTAGGGCGTAAGAATGACGGAGAGCAATGAGTCGAGTAGTGAAAGAAGGAATGATGACAGGGCGCGTAAATTTGAAAAGGAGAATATCATGAAAGGTATTAAATGTAAAGATTGTCAAGTTTTACTTAGAGAAATTAAAAGTTCAATAAAGGAGTTAAAAGGAAAATTTAATGAAGCTTGGGAGGAAATGGATGATTTTAAGGAATTAGAAGAAAAAAGGGCTAGGCAGATTGAAATTTTACGAAAGGCAGTGAAAGGGATTTTAAAGCGGTTTGAAGAGTGGGAGGCAAGTTTGAAAGAGGAGAAAGAGAGTATGTGGAAAAGAATAGAGAATGTACAGACAGGAATAAGTATAGGTGAGAATGAAAAGAATTTGCAGAGAGAGAAGGTAGAAATAGAGACAGTAGCATTAAATGAAGGAAGAAGGGGTAGTAAGGGGAGTAGAGGAATAGGAAATGAGTATCTGAAATTCAAAATGGAAGAATTATCGAGGCGAGTAGAACTTATGGAAAGAGAGAAAAGGAGGAGGAATATTGCGATCAGAGGCACGAAGGTAGGGTGGACAGAAGGTAAATAAAAAGTAGAAGCACTGTTGTCAAGGATTTGGGCTAAGGTTAGGATCAGAAATGTTAAGGGGGTGAGAGGAGACGATACTGAAATACCAAAATTGTGGATTGTGGAATTAGAAGATGAGGAAGATAAAAATAAAGTTATTAGATTAATCAGTAAGTTGAAAGGAAGTGTTGAGAGGATAGATGTGGATAGAACGTGGAGAGAGAGTAGGAGAAGATGGATGCTGGAATAAGCAGCGTGGACGGAGAGAAGAAATGGAAGTGAGGTAAAAATGGATAGAGAAAGTGTTTAGGTGGATAGTGTAAGATGGCAGGTGACAGAGAATACGGAAGGGGTCATCAAAGTGGGTCCAGAAATAGGATTAGATATAGAAAGGAGAAGTTAAATAGATTATGGAGAGGAAGGTGCCTAAAATGCGAGAATTTTGCTCTGACAATTGTTGTTGGTTTGTTTGTTTTGTTTTTGACTCATAGTTCGAGAATCTCAACCTTCTGATTTTTCCTTTAGAATTCTTTTTTTATACCTGCACTGGTCAGGAAATCTCATTATGGAGATTTGTCCTATAATTGCGGTTAGTTTTGCAGTCATAAACTTTCAAGTGTTTGAGTATTTTTCTCTCACCAATGAGGTAGTTGGCCAAATACCGTTCCCTTTTTTTTCAACACGGTTTTTGACCTAAACTTGTCGACACTTTAACCTGAGGAAGATGGGAGTGAGGTTGGCTTTTCAACATTGAAGGATTCTTTCTGAGTAGTAGTGTTTGAAGTGCGTCTGGAGCTGGTTGCAGATTAGACTTAGATTTTCTCTAGCCTGTGAATTGAAAGACTCTGAATCTCTCTAATTGTTGGCTGGACTCCGGATCTTCCGAGTGTTTGCATGGAAAGACTCAGAATTAGACCATTATTGACAGAATCTCGCAGTGAGTTTTTTCATACAAAAGTGCTTGCCTACAATCTCGCATATTTAATCAATTGAAATGTATATATTTAAGTATGTGACTAAATCGTTCGTTATCTGCTAGAGAGACCTGTCCTGTACTCCCACTCATTTGGAAGTCTCGGAGCAGGACGTAGAGTAATACGTCTCACAGCAGCTTGTTCTTGTTTTTGTGTTTCTCTCATCACGGGTACTTATTGTAACATTTGATTCGCTTAACTAGTTTACTCATTTGGTTTTATTATAGTAAGGCAGAATTTAACGAAGTGTCTTCTCTGTTTTGATTTACATTTGATGTATTTTCCTTATTAGTGCTACCTCTTAGGCTAAGATAGTATGATCTATCAATTTATGTAAGATGATAGTTGAAGCCTGCAATAAATGTTTCTTGTGTGTACGCTGAGTTCTTTTTCTTTCTCACGGTCCCACCAATGAGTCTCATACCGCTCCAAACAGAAGGAAAACGTATAAATGGAAGAACGATGAGGTGAGGATGATGTGAGGATCGCATGAGAGACATGGAGAGAAAGTTAGTGAATGAAAGTTAGTGAATGAAAGTTAGTGAATGAAAGGGTTAATGCTAAGAAGATGAAAGAAGAAAGTAGAGTTCGATTTTATAAAAAAGGGTGGGCGATGAACGGGATGAACCCATTATAGGAAAAAGGAACAGGAAACGAAAGCCCAGGCACTTGTCAGTTAGGTGGTTTAAGAGTTGAAAATAACGGCGGTTAGGTTAAATTCATTATGTATTTAGAGTAAGGTTAATTAAGGTTATTTGTAAGCGTTACTTGTATCTAGATGTAAATGGAACGGAGGCCCTCGAACCCGTAATGGATGAGTAAATAAATGTTATATTTTGAAATAGTTGCGATAGTGTTTGGGGTTAATAGAATTTTCAAAGTTTATGAAATTTATAAAATAAAAATAAATTAATAAATAAAAGTGGAAAAAAAAAATAGTACAGTGTAGTGAAAGAAGAAAAAAGAAAACTAGAAAAGTGAAATTAGTAAATGAAAAATATAATTAATTGTTTTGTCAACATCGTAAAACGATTAATAATATTTTTGATTGATATAAATATTGTTAATTTAACTGGATTATTGAAAATAAGAAATGTTTAAATTTTCCATTTGATTATCCTAGTCAGATTCTATTTTTTTATACTAATTCTTATTAATGTAATATTTTATAATTCAGAAAGATTAAATTAATTTATAATAATAATATTTTTAGTACTTATCTTATTAAATCTTGTTCAGAATGGAGTTGAATAAATACATATTTAAGAAAGTTAAGTTTTAGAGTAGTTTTAGTATCAATACTAAAAGTAGTACCTAAATTTTTAATATTTGTTAAATTTGTAACCTAATAATAATAATTGAATAGATTAAAATTTTAATAAATAAAAGTTTACATGGATGTAAATAAAACGTAAATTTAAAATATACTAGAATTGACCGATTTGGATGATCCAAGTGTCATTCTTGTTGTCTTGAATCAAAGTTTATTTAAAAATTTTTGTTACGTAAACATTTTGCTTTTTACTGTTTTAAAAATTTGGTTATTTATAAAAAGTTAATAAAAAATCATGTTCATCATCGAATTTCTAAATAAAAAAAATACCAAATTACTCTTTGAAGATTTCGGAATAATATTTCGTTGAGAAAAAAAATGGCACGCATTTGATAATTGGTTTATTTAAAGGTATTTGATATTCGCATGACACGATTCACGCGTACCGACACGCGCGAAGTTTCTTAAAGCAATTGAAATTGTCCCGTTCTGATAGAATTTCTCAGAGAGCATTAATTATATTGAAGAAAATTAAATTTGGTCAATGGAAGCAATGTTGAAAATCATAAACAAAGTTATGTTTTTTGGCGTATTCTAAGCAATGTTTCAATAAAAAAAGTTCGATAACATCTTTAGGTCATATTTATTGAAAAATAAAAGTAATATGTAAATTAATAAATCACTTTTAGCAATACTTAAAAAAATTAAAATAAAACATCAAAATATTAATTAAAATTATTTAGTATTTTAAAAAAAATTAATTATTTTCCGTTACATGGTAACACCGTCAACGTTTTATAAATCGTTCGCCGGAAAAACGGCTTAAGTCAAAAATAGACATTTTGAGAAATCTTAAATTTAAGATTCATTTGTAAGTTATAAGTAATTAAAATGCATTATTATCAGCAGCTTTATTTCTACTATAAAGGTATACTATCGGTCAACAAATTTTCACAATAAAAGGAACGATTTTTGTATTATTATTAATTTAATAAATAAACAAACGAAGACGGACTTAAGCCGTTTTTCGAAAGACCGAGTAAAATATTCAAAAAACAAACGTTTTTAATCAGAAATAGTTAAATATAATATGTAACAAATAGTTTTCTTCAACTTTTTTATAGTCTTTGTTAAAAATATATAAATCTGAACAGTTTTATATGCGAAATAATTGATAATTATTTATTGATTTTCCGCACGACCTTTTTTACTTGTCTCGTTACAATCGCTAGAAATTATTAATTTGTCAGAATTATTATCTTTGTTTTCTTCTTTAACAGCACTTTCTATGTGGTTTTTTTAGAAAAATTTTAATCGGTTTTACTACTTAAACGTACATCTTCCATAACTGCTATTTCCTTTTTTTTTTATGAATTTTTTTCGTTTTAATTTCATCCTTTCGCTTTATTGTTTCTGATATTTTGATCTACTTTTTCTTTTTTTCTCATAAGAATTGCTAAAAAATATCTTCTTACTAGTACTATTGTTTCTAATATTGTACAATTATTACCTTCTTTTACTACTTTAATAGAATTTGACGCATTTTCCACATCTTTTTCTTACAAACATTTATATTCTGTCACTATTTACACTTTCCATATTTTTTATTTGACTCTCTTCCCCATCTCTCCTTTTAACTTAGGTATTTTACAATACATTTTTTCATATTTAGTACTTCTTTTTTTAGTTTCTTAGTCAGGAATATTAGCAACTTTTCTCTGTCCTATTTTTGTATGTAATGAAGGACTACTGCTATCTCCTTTCATTTCTGTAAAACCGTCATTAGTTTGATAATCTAATTTTCTCTTCTGTGTCGTATCTTTTACATTATTCTCCCATGTAAATTATTGCTTTTTATTTCTTCGATATTGACAATTGCAAGTTTATACAATTTTGTAAAATAATCGCAAAAGGAGATAACACATTTTTTTCAAACATCATATACAAATGAGTTCTCATTAATGCATAATTATATACAACATTTTCAGGTTTAATATTAAAATATAAAGAAATAACAAACGTAATCGCGTACCTTTGATCTTAAATTAAAGAGGCTATCACAGATTCAAAGAATCCATTACTTCTAAGAGTGCAATATCATTAACTTATGGATACAACCATAGGCATAGGGAAAGAGGTGAAATGCACAACAGCTTAGGATAATTTCACAGAAAGCATGTAAGGTAACAATAAGCTTACTATAAGCTTAAATGATCATTAATAAAATAATTGATCGATTATTCTTGCGAATTACTTTTGTATGGTACCTACAAATGCGCGGTAGGGGGTACTTTTGCACAAATGAAATTTGTGTAAAGTCTTTTTTCGCTACCGACAGCTCATTTCAAGTTGTTTTTTCAATGCAGCATTTGTTTAAATTATGTAAAGGTCCAGCGTTATTGAAAACTTAGAAGGGTCGGTAGGTTTAGTGCTGTGTTATATCTTATGGGGTCCAGGACGGGTTCTTTAAGAATTTAAGGTGAAGCGGAATAAAAGTGTTGGAAACACAGATAAATTCCTTATATTCCTATCAAATATAGCTCCTATATTTATTTATTTATTGTCTAAGATATTTTAAATTTTATATCCTATGAAAAGAAACCTTGCAAGTCTTAAAACCCAGTAAAACGTCTAACTTCGAACACGATTTTATTGAAATAATGTTTTTTTTGTGTACCATACCTGTCATAATTTTACCAGATCAATCGATTTTAAAGAATGAGTGCTTCAATAAAAGGTACTTAAATTTTGGAGGCCTTGTCTTTTTTATTTTTTTAAAAACAAAATGTTAAAACAGTTTTTTCGGTTAACAATTTTTTTTCTAATGCTGCTTTTAATTCATCATCTTTGTCTTTTTTCGTATAAGAACAGTTCGCTGCGTTTGTAAATGAACTAGCAAACATATTCTGGAAATTGTTTCGAAATTGTTTAAAACATTCTTTTTTCATTTTGACATTTCCTGTGCTGTTTTTCGAAATTTAGGAACAATAGCCATATCATCTTGATAATTCTGTAGCATATTGCATGGTAAATAAGTAAATATAGGTAAAGAAATAATAATTCTACTTTCTTGTATTCTAGAATCGTCGTGATGTTTAGATAAATTACTAATTAGAAAAACTTTTCTTTCGATTCACTCGACAAAAGTATGTTCTGTCTTTTTGAATTATTATATGACTATCAACAATTATTCATTGCTAAAATAGTCAACGACCATTAAAAGACTCATTATTAACTGTACTTTCTATAGCTTTTAATTTTTTTATCTACACGTTAAATTTTTTTGTTATTGTCACACTGTTCATTGTGATTCCAACTTCTTATACCGCATACTTAAGATAGCAGCCATATTTAAGGCTTAACTTTCGGATCCATGTATGTCACATATTGCAATTTTCTATAACTTTTATTCTAAAAAGTTATATTTGATTCTGGAATCTCGCTGTCAGATGTTGTTATAAAAATTGTCGCAACTTTATTAATTTTTTGTACTTTATAAAGGCTACTGTCTATTTCAAGATTCAGTGTCAAGAGTATTTTCATGTTGAGAATATTTTACGATCATTGTTTAGATAAACTTATTATACTTGTCTACACATAATGAAGGAGTTAATCGATATCACTTGTTCTATCTAAAATAAGAATAAGTGAAAATGTATGAATATTAGAAATTTTGTATAAAATTTAAGGTTAACTGATCTATTTGTTTTGTGATGTGGATATATGTCATTTACTTGTATCTTGAAGTCAGTGGTATGTTACAGTCTGATTCGAAGGAGATGTTTGGATCTTGAAGATTGCATTGATGTTATTGTCAACTCATTCATAGGTTGAAAATAATGTTCAAAATTTCTGTTTAACATATTTCTCTATGACTTTATACATATACACGTGCAAAAAACGTAAAAAAATTCAATAATTACATTGAAGCCTAAATAAATTGCAGTAAATAGTGGACTAACTATATTCAGTAGTGCTGTACTGGGCTAAGACCTGTTATACTGAAGTGAATCCTATTAGTGGATCAATTGATTTTCAACACAGCGTTCCCCATATCATACATGTGCAGTTTAGAAATGAATACCAAACTTCTAACCTTTGAGCGCAAGTGGTATATCTACACTTGGTTAACCCATTAACGCCCAGACGGACGAAAAATTTCTGTTGACTTTGAGGACCTCCCTTTTAAAAAAAATGCCTACAAAAAAATTAGCACTTATCATTTTTAACGTAAAATTTACTCCTCTTTTAGATTCTGAAGTTAAAATTTGTTTATAACAAATCGTTAAAAAGTTATAAACAATTTTTTGCAAAAAAACACGATTTTTTGAGAAAAAATTTTCATTTTAGACATATTTTCACCGGAAAAAAGCAAGTAGATGCTCTCAAAAGCTCAAAATATCGCGTCCATGGACCCCCAGCTATAAGACCCTGAAGCAAAAAAATTTTTTTTTCAAAATGGCGGACGCCAATATGGCGGCTAAAACTAAAAAAATGGCTCAGATATGAAACAGGGTGCTCCAACTTTTTCATGTGACTAAAATCGCCTAAAACTCTTTATATGGGGGTTTTTGGGGTCGCTGATTACGAATATGATGTCAGTTTTTGAAAATTCAAAATGGCTGATCCAATATGGCGGACGAATTTTTAAAAAAATTTTGGATTCACTTGAAACTCTCCACTCAGGGGTTTTTGGGGTCGCTGATTACGAATATGATGTCAGTTTTTAAAAATTCAAAATGGCGGATCCAATATGGCGGACGAATTTTTAAAAAAAATTTGGATTCACTTGAAACTCTCCACTCAGGGGTTTTTGGGGTCGCTGATTACGAATATGATGTCAGTTTTTAAAAATTCAAAATGGCGGATCCAATATGGCGGACGAATTTTTAAAAAAATTTTGGATTCACTTGAAACTCTCCACTCAGGGGTTTTTGGGGTCGCTGATTACGAATATGATGTCAGTTTTTAAAAATTCAAAATGGCGGATCCAATATGGCGGACGAATTTTTAAAAAAATTTTGGATTCACTTGAAACTCTCCACTCAGGGGTTTTTGGGGTCGCTGATTACGAATATGATGTCAGTTTTTAAAAATTCAAAATGGCGGATCCAATATGGCGGACGAGTTTTTAAAAAAATTTTGGATTCACTTGAAACTCTCCACTCAGGGGTTTTTGGGGTCGCTGATTACGAATATGATGTCAGTTTTTAAAAATTCAAAATGGAGTTGGCAAATTTTTTAAGTCTTATTATTTTTTTTGGTTATTTTTGTTTATTTGACGCTGATTTATTTGCTGTGGTGCTGTATAACTTTTAACTATGCTCACAACTAAGACGGTTTTGCGCTTGTTGTTTCCGCTAAGATCTGGCATTTCGAAGTCGGCGCATTACTAGTTTTGCAGAAAATGCAATGGCATGCAGTTATTACTGCTGTACTGCTTGTTGGCATTGTGCCAAAATTTGCTTGCAGCTCTGGCTATTGTTACTGAGCCAGCATTTGCTTCCACCACTGGTTGTCCTTACTGTGCCAGCGTTGCTTGCAGCTCTGATTATTGTTACTGCGCCAGCATTTGCTTCTACCACTGGTTGTCCCCTTACAAAAAAGGAGTATTAGAATGAGTATTGAATAATGAGTACTGCAGTGAGTATTGCAATGAGTATTGCAATGAGTACTGCATGAGTACTGCAATGAGTACTGCAATGAGTATTGGAAATTCCAGTACTTTTTTCGCCACATGTATTTTTTAAGTATTTTTTCTTGGAATAATTATTTTGTCTATTTTCAACGAAAGGAAATCTCAACGAGATTATTGGTCTCAGAATCATCTTCTAGGTTGTGAAGCTGTAGCTGGAGCTATGAGTCGCAACAAGTTTGAAGATATCAAGTCCAAGCTAAAGCTATCCAAACCTGAAGATGAAAATGCTGATGATAGAGCTTGGCGAGTGAGAGGACCTTTGGAGATTTTTAAGAAAAATGCGAGGCAGTTTGGGTATTTTTCATCAGCTTTGTCAGTTGACGAAATGATGGTAAAGTTTCGGGGAAGAACTATTTTGAAGCAGTTTATAAGAAACAAGCCTGTCCGTTTCGGTATCAAAATGTGGGCTCTTTGTAGTTCCGAAGGATTTTTATTCGATTGTGACATTTATTGTGGCAAGAATTCAAAAAGTTTTTTTTTTGGCAATGAAGAAAAGCTAAATAAATGTGCTTTAGGTAGCTGCATTGTCGTTGGTCTTCTCCAAAACCTTCTTTCTTCAGTTGTACCCAGAAATGTAGTGAAATATCACGTATATTTTGACAACTTTTTTACAAGTCCAGATTTACTGGTTCATCTGAAGAAAGTTGGTTTGCGGGCAACAGGGACAGTCAGAGCTAATCGAATTCAAGTAAAAAATCCGATTACGGAAAAGGATCCAAGAGGGACATTTATTGCCAAGCATGACAAATGCAGTGGTGTCAATTATGTCACAGTAAAAGATTCGAAAGTAGTGTCTATACTGTCAACACTGATAGGTGTTACACCAATTAGTTCAGTCAAAAGATATTCTTCGGAGACAAAGAGCAAAGTTGATATAGCATTTCCTAATGCTTTTACAACCTACAACAAGTTTATGGGCGGAGTAGACTTGCACGACGCACATTGCAGCAATTTGATGCCATGCATAAGGTCGAAGAAATGGACTTGGGTTATACTTATGAGACTCGTTCAAGCATCAATTGCAAATGCAACTGTTCTAAGAAACTTAGTTGTCCAAGAAAAAAAAATAGGTACTAAAGACATGGCTCTACAGATTGCAGAAGCATATCTAAAAAAATCTGAATCCATCAAAAACCACAAAGTTCAAAGAGTTGAACAAAAGAAAAACTGCTCTAATTTCTCCAAGTGCACCTGTAGAACGCAACGAAAGTGCGTGGAGTGTGATGCATATTTATGCGTTTCCTGCTTTCAGGATTTTCACACCTAAAATGTAAAAATGTAAAAAATATTAAAACAAAAAAAAAACAAAAAAAAAAAATAAAAAACGAAAAAAAATAAAATAAAATAAAAAACGAAAAAAAAAAAGACTCTTTATTGTCCACCTCCTCGCGGTAAGAGTCGGGCAACGGCGAATTATTCGACGGCAAACGGACCAAAAAATTCTTATTCATTGTATAATACTTATTGAAATTCAAACAATTTGACTCTGCTATTTTGTATTTTCAAGAATTCCCATCAGATTTGCAATTAGCGACCCCAAAAACCCCTGAGTGGAGAGTTTCAAGTGAATCCAAAATTTTTTTAAAAACTCGTCCGCCATATTGGATCCGCCATTTTGAATTTTTAAAAACTGACATCATATTCGTAATCAGCGATCCCAAAAAGCCCTGAGTGGAGAGTTTCAAGTGAATCCAAAATTTTTTTAAAAATTCGTCCGCCATATTAAATCCGCCATTTTGAATTTTTAAAAACTGACATCATATTCGTAATCAGCGACCCCAAAAACCCCTGAGTGGAGAGTTTCAAGTGAATCCAAAATTTTTTTAAAAATTCGTCCGCCATATTGGATCCGCCATTTTGAATTTTTAAAAACTGACATCATATTCGTAATCAGCGACCCCAAAAACCCCTGAGTGGAGAGTTTCAAGTGAATCCAAAATTTTTTTAAAAATTCGTCCGCCATATTGGATCAGCCATTTTGAATTTTCAAAAACTGACATCATATTCGTAATTAGCGACCCCAAAAACCCCCGTATAAAGAGTTTTAGGCGATTTCAGTCACATGAAAAAGTTGGAGCACCCTGTTTCATATCTGAGCCATTTTTTTAGTTTTAGCCGCCATATTGGCGTCCGCCATTTTGAAAAAAAAATTTTTTTGCTTCAGGGTCTTATAGCTGGGGGTCCATGGACGCGATATTTTGAGCTTTTGAGAGCATCTACTTGCTTTTTTCCGGTGAAAATATGTCTAAAATGAAAATTTTTTCTCAAAAAATCGTGTTTTTTTGCAAAAAATTGTTTATAACTTTTTAACGATTTGTTATAAACAAATTTTAACTTCAGAATCTAAAAGAGGAGTAAATTTTACGTTAAAAATGATAAGTGCTAATTTTTTTGTAGGCATTTTTTTTAAAAGGGAGGTCCTCAAAGTCAACAGAAATTTTTCGTCCGTCTGGGCGTTAATGGTACCGCGTATCTACAAACTCCTTAAGGGTGTTGGAAGGACAAAATATGCAGGCGTTCTCAAAACCACTTCCCCCGCCCCCACACCCCTTTCCTGTAAATATCCACTTTAACCTTTTTTTTCAAACAAACTGTACACTTTTCCGACAAAAGAATATAATAGAAAGGATTCACGGGAAATGAAGAATCAGAAAATCACTTTGAGTTTTTATTTCATTCTTTCCTGAATCGATAAAAAGTCGAGAACGGTGAGAAAATCCTGACGTGAGTTGACAAACACTTCCCTAATAGCACTAAACGTTATTTAACTTCCAGATAACGTTACTTTTTAACGTCCCGGACGTTAAGAAGTAACGTTGCTGAAGGTCGATTTAACGTTTAAATGTCCACGGCCATTTAACGTTCACCTGGAACGTTATAGAACGTTACTTTGGGACCTTCAATGGACATTCGAAAAATCGCAGTGCGGGTTGCGGAAAAATGGTGCGGAAAATCTGAAAAGTTTTTTCAGATCTTATAATCAATGTTATAATGTCATTGCTTCTTAAGAACAGTAGTCACTAAAATCAACTGCGCAGCTCTAAATGCGATAGAAAACTACTGCGCAGAGTATTAACGTTATTTAATATTTAAACATTTTTGAATGTCCATTGAAGGCCCCAAAGTAACGTTCTATAACGTTCCAGGCGAACGTTAAATGGCCGTGGACATTTTAACGTTAAATCGACCTTCAGCAACGTTACTATTTAACGTCCCGGACGTTAAAAAGTAACGTTATCTGGAAGTTAAATAACGTTTAGTGCTATTAGGGTTGTCTCTATTCATATGAAAACTGCACTTTGACAATTTTTTGAAAAAAACTGTACATTTTTCCGACAAAAGAATATAATAGAAGGGATTTGTGGGAAAGAAGGAATCTGAAAATAACTTCGATTTGTTATTTAATTCTTTCCTGACTCGATAAAAAGTCGAGAGCGGTGAAGAATTTTGACGTTTTCAGTATCAAAATGTCTGACACCAGCCCTGTAACATGGCGCCGCCCTAGTGGCGAATAATCTTATTATCTTATGTTATACGGCTGGTGGCTGGTGTCAGACATTTTGATACTGAAAACGTCAAAATTCTTCACCGCTCTCGACTTTTCATCGCGTCAGGAAATAATAAAACAAAAAAGGAAAGTTATTTTTAGGTTCCCTGTTTCCCGTAGACCCCTTCTATCATTTTCTTTCGACGGTAAAGTGTATAGCTTTCTCAAAAAAAATTGTCAAAATACAGTGTTCAGGTAAATAGAGACAAGTGTTTGACATCTCACGTCAGGATTTTCTCACCGTTCTCGACTTTTTATCGAGTTAGGAAAGAATTAAATAACAAATCGAAGTTATTTTCAGATTCCTTCTTTCCCACAAATCCCTTCTATTATATTCTTTTGTCGGAAAAATGTACAGTTTTTTTTAAAAAAATTGTCAAATTGCAGTTTTCAGATGAATAGAGACAAGTGTTTGTCAACTCACGTCAGGATTTTCTCACCGTTCTCGACTTTTTATCGATTGAGGAAAGAATGAAATAAAAACTCAAAGTGATTTTCTGATTCCTCATTTCCCGCGAATCCCTTCTATTATATTCTTTTGTCGGAAAAGTGTACAGTTTGTTTGAAAAAAAAGGTTAAAGTGGATATTTACGGGAAAGGGGTGGGGGGCGGAGGAAGTGTTTTTGAGAACGCCTGAATATTTTGTCCTTTCAACACCCTTAAGGCCAGGTGCCTCCAAAACGTGTTTTTTTCAAACTTATTTTATTGATATTACAAAAAATTTTTTTGAATCAAACTTTTTTCATATACAAAGACACATAAAAATACTAATTGAAAAAAATTATTCATTTTTTTTTTCAAAATGGCTGCACCGAAAATGTCTGTTAAAAAAAATCCCTTTTGTTGGTGGGTGTCACGATATCTCTGGATCCATTTAATTGAAAGCAAAGATCAAAATGGTTTCTTATTCTGTATGACATTGGCTATGGTGTGAGCTAAAATGAAACATTTTCACAAAAAAAAAAAAAAATGGCGGACTTTTCAATTTTTAACCCATTTTTCACTTTTGTTTATAACTTTTCTAAATGATGATGAATATTTTTGGTTCTAGTTCACACCATAGAGAGACATTTGAAGAGTAAAATGACGTTTGGTTCATGTTGTTAAGTGCAATAGTTCCAAAATAAGAGTGACACCCAGTTCAAAAGACGTTGTTTCGAGAAAAACGTGATTTCGAGAAAAAGGCGATTAAAGTTTTTGTTCGTGAAAAATCGTAAAAAAAAGTGGATTTTACACATGTATCCAATCCGGCTGCATACACAACTTCTTCCTGGTCATCATAGGTGTCATTTTCAAGAATTTTTGCATTTCTTGCTGCAGTCCCGGTATCGAAGTAACTCTGACGATATAATTCAGGGATTTTAAACTGTAATGAGTTTAAAATATTCAGCACTGGTTTCTTAAAGTTCTTCATGAAAATAAATTGCTTTAATCATAGGACTCAGTACCGTTTTTTGAATCCTGATTTTTCTGCGTTCAGTTTAATATTTCTATCCTATGCTTAAATATATATTACCATAGAGACACATAAGGTATAGAAAAAGTGGTACATTGATTGATACAATGTATTATCTTGATGTTAGAATATTAATAAAATAGTTTCAGACAGCACAACATCTTATAGTAATCTCACTGTTAGCTTATAACACATATTAATGAATTACTCTAAAAGCTGAAAATAAGCTTTTTATTTATAACTTCTGAGCACGTATACATAATTTATAAATTAGATTTTTAATTACACGGTAAGCTTCCGTGAGCTTACCCTAACCTTACCCTAAGCTTAAGGTAAAAATACCTTAAGCTTTTCGTCAGCTCATTGCAAGCTTTCGATAACTTTAACGAATAAGCATAAAAAATGCTGTATCAGACGAATATGTTGGGTACGCTTACAGTGAGTTGATTGCAAGAATTGCCTGTCGTATTATGAGAATTGCATTAAATGGCATTAATTTAAAAATGTAAGACGTATTAAGAAAAAAGAGTTTAATTCTGCTCGATGGATTTAAAAAATGAGCGCATTCTTTGGGATTGAAACAATATAATTCTCTTACTGTAGAACGCATTAAATTGAATAATCGTTCCCAACGTCTATTTCTTTAAATTTTCATCAAATTGCAATTTTTCACAGCTCATTTTGTAAAAACTGCAAGTGTCAACACTTCCCCTGAAAAAAATAAATTAACTTATGTGTCTTCTATATCAAAAATCAAAATTATTCATTTGGACTGACTTTTGTTCTGATTGTTTGTCCGGTTCCTCTTTAATCTATCATTAATCATCATTACAAACTTCACGCGCGCATGTGCGCGCGCAATATCTTGCTAGTATAACAATATAATTCTCTTACTGTAAAACGCATTAGCTGGAATGTAAGATAAAAACGGAATTGTTTAGTATTAAGAATCATTGAAATGTACAGCTTTTTTTAATGCCATTCTATGCTTCCCAGTTAAAAATTTCGTGTGTGTTTCTGCGTATGTTCCAACATGGATTCCCATATGGGATCCTGGGTACCAGGATACTTTGGCACGAACCCTCGAGGGAACACTATACATAGGATCCCATGTGGAATCCCACATAGGATTTCAAATTTAATTTTTAAAAACTTCTAACATAATGCGCAGTAGTTTCCTATAGCACTTACGGCTGCGCAGTAGATTTTTTTGTTCTTGTAAATATGGTATGTAACAGTTACTGGCAAATGAATTATTTTTTTAACAATATTCTTTTTGTAGATTCATTTAAAATGTTTAATAGATTAAGAATCTCGTAAGGGAACACATGCACATGGGATCCTATGTACAGTTTTCCCTCGAGGGTTCGTGCCATTGCTCCCTAGCACACAGGATCCCATATGGGATTTTTTATTTATTTTACAGAAACTTAAAAGGTTAATGAATTATAAACCTTAAACATACAATAAGCAAAAAAAGGAACTAATAATTATTATAGGCCGTGACTATTCGTACAGATTTTCTGTACGAATAGCCAGACCAAGGTGGAACGGCTATTCGTACAGAAAATTGAAACACTGTCTTTGGGAGCGTAATACCTTTTGTTTTGGTTGTGAAAAATCATAATAAAATGTTGGAAATGCTAAGGGGGGGTTCTTGTGTTACAAACAGTGGTCTTTTAACCAAAAGATATCCGTATAACATTAATTTTTACAAAAAGAAAGATTTTGACAATTTTCTGTATGAATAGCTGCTCCATTGAGGTTTGGCTATTCGTACAGATTTTCTGTACGAATAGCCAGATCACATAGAACGAGCTATTCGTACTTATTGAAGCAATTTTCTGATTGGTCGAGATTTTCTGTACGAATAGACACTCCGATTATTATAACTTACCAGTTTCACCATTTACACGTGACCGAAAAGAAATTAGATGACAATCACTACGTGCAGTATAATAAAAAGAAATATCAAAACCTTAAATGACATAAATAATTATGATACTTTAAGAAAAAAAATAACATTTAAATAATCGAACTAAAAACAAGTTAAATAAGTTACAAATAAAATAAAAATAAATAAAAAATTATTACTATTATTATCATTACTAACCTGTCAGAAGCCCGATAAAACGTGTTACACCTCTGAAGTTGGTTAAAAGGGTTCTCGCATAGGGAAGTCAAGGTCAAAGCTAATTTCTATGTATTAATTATTTTAATAAGATTTTTTGTTATTTTAGATTGCTAACATTATAAGAAATTTTGTAAAATACACTTGAAGTTACTATATTTAATTAAAAGATTTTAATTCGTCTGCAAAACAAAAAATCGAAACTTAAAACTATCGATAGTGAGGTTTGATATGTGTATTGACCAATGGGAGACTCGGAAATGGAGTTAACGTCTGAAGTTAACCACAACGTCTGTTCTTTTTAGAATAGAAAAGGTTATATTAGGCATTATACCTTGTGACGTCAGAGGTTGATGACGTCGTTCGCTGGAGGGACAACAAACAACATCATTGGTCAGGTGGCTGTCAAACATAAGTTTTTGAGGTTAGCTTGAAATCGTTCTCGTCGTTTATTGGTTGAAGTGGTTTGTTGTCCCTCCAGAGAACCAGCTGATCAGTCCGACATCTTTGAAAGTATAATACCTAATACAAAATTAAATTATGCAATTTAAAAATTACGTAAAAAAAAGTTTGTATCGAGTTAAAATTAAAATTATTTAATTTCAAGTGTAGCTTAAGATCAGTACTGAATATATTATTAATATAGACTGCATAAATCTTTCTTAGTTATAAAATATTTAATTTATAAGAATTAGCTCCAAAAAAAAGAGAACCTGAAAAATAAATTTAAAATTATAGTTTATTTAACAAATTTGAAGTAATATAAATTTATACTTTATATATATATATGGGTGATTCTCCACGAAACCGACAATTCCATGTCCCTTGTGCTTTTTAAGAAACATATTGCACATATGGTAATGAATCCAACGTGAAAAAGTAGCTCTAGTGATCACAAATAAAAGCCTGTAGCCACTTTAATTTATAAGATTAAATATTTTTTGTTAAATTCAAATTTAAGAGCCAAATCGTCATGGTGAAGCCTGTCCCCAGGGTCAGTTTTGAAACAAAAATAAATATTTTTAGTAAACTTTAATAATAAAACTAATTAATTGTAACATTTTTTTATTGTCTAAGTGTGTAGAATTTAGAAAAAAAATTGGTTGTAAAAAAATTTTATTTTTTTTTTATTTCTTTTTAGATGTTATATCTTGTCCCCAGTTTTGTGCGTCATCGTGAAGCCTTTTTAAAAAATTGAAATATTTCATAAAAATCAAATCAGAATGTAGTTATACTTTAGTATAAACAACAATTGACTTCCCTGAAGAGATTCACTACAACAGAAACAAATTTTGTAATTGATTTTTTGTTTTTTTTACGTTTGAAGCGCCAAACTTGTGTAGGGAATCACTGAATCGTCATGGTGAAGCCTTTACATATTTCGCAATAAATCAAAAAGAAAAATTTTTTTTTCATTAAATGATTTATGGTTGTATTATTTCAGAGAATTTAAATGGCAGGAATGCAAAACTGATTAAAAATTGCTAAAAATTTGTTTAAAAAAATAGTATTCATTAAGCGTCATGGTGAAGCCTTTTGCATCATGGTGAAGCCTTTTGGCTGTCTTTCGTTGAATTTGTGATTTAACCAAGTGTACAATTAAAACAATTTTAGTGATTGTGTCCAAATAAAATTAAACAAATAAAATTTACTTAGCCTGTCATAATTTTAATAAGTTTATCAATAATTACTTTATAGATTTTCATAAATTACCGTATAAATTTGTATAAATTGTTGGTAACTGATTTGCAAATTTTAAATTATGTGTTAATAAATTACAATAAATTTTTTTAAAATAATTTATAAAAATACAACATATATTCCCATAAATGTCCATAAATTACCACATAAATTTCCATAAATTACCATATAAATTTCCATAAATTTCCAAAATTATTTTTTTTTATTTTCTTTTATTTACTATAAATTACCTCAAAAAAATTATAAATTACCATAAATTTCCATAAATTACGAATTAAATTTCCTGCATTAGTGTTTTGAATCTTGAATTTTGATTTGTATTATTATTATAAATTACCTCAACTTTTTTATAAATTACCGCATAAGTTACCATAAATTTCCATAAATTACTACATAAATTTCATGATACAGTTTTTCAAATCCTGAATTTCGTTTGTATTATTATTATAAATTACCTTAATATTTTCATAAATTACCGCATAAATTATCACCCTGGATTACTTTATTTGCTTATAGCGATTCTATTAAAAACTTAGGCCTTAAAATAAAATACGATCAGAACAAAATCATTCTAATTTTTCTTGTAGAATCGATTTGCATCCATACTTTTAATTAAATGTGACTTTTTTTATAATTTGTTTAAACATATATTGTTTAACAAATATAAAATCTGAAAGTTAAAGTGATAATGATTTTTATTTCACTTTCCTGTAAATTCAACTATCGATTTTGTTGTACTGCAACCGATTATGGTACATGGATGCGGTAACAGCTAATTTGTTTAAAAAATACAATAATTATAAACAATTTGTCCGGCCCATCACAGATATTTCATTCTTGACTATCATACTCGAAAAATACATTACGATTTTTATTTTAATTAGAAAATAAAATTTCTAAAATAACAGTAACCAAATTGTCGGTTTCGTGGAGAATCACCCATATATATATCTTTATTTTCTTGATTCAAAATACATAATATTTATAAATTTAAACTAACTATAGGTAGAAAAATTTTATGTAAACGTTTCTTATTTTGAATAATCTAGTTAATTTAACAATATTTATATCAAGAAAAAATATTATTAATCGTTTTACAATGTTCATACAACAACAACAAGTGTTCCCACTTAAATTTATTAATTTATTTACTTTGTAAATTTAATAAACTTTTAACATTCTATTAGCTCCAAACTCTATTGCGACGATTTCAAAGTACAAGCAATGAGCATGATGATCACAAAGGCAAACTGACATTTCACAAAAGAATTTGAAAATCAAACTTGCGTTTTCGTGTTTGGTTTTGATTTCAAAATTACATGATAGAACCCCAGGTATCTATCCGCATCATAGTCTGTCTATCCGCCCACCCGGTGCACCGGAACCTCCCTGAACATTCTGAATCTTCAGAGAAGTTCTAGAACTTCCAGCAAATTTAGTGGAAGTTTTGAAACTTCCCTGAATGTTGAAAATGTTCAGGAAAGTTCTGGTGCTGTGTGGGAGTGAGCAACTCATCAATTGCTACGGATAAAAGATGAATCTGCATTAATTATTTTCTAACCTGGCTATCTGTATGAATCCGCAGTTTTCTATCCGCCTCATAATTCTTGTCTGTTCTCAAGCAACTTCACATTTTATTATCACCTGCTGCAAATAAAAGATGTATCCGCATAAATCATTTTTTATTTGTTGCAATCCTTTGATAAAAATGTGTCTTGATATTCGTCTGAATCAGTAATTTTCTATTCGTCTCCCAATACTTGTTTATCCGTGAACTACTTCATGGATAAAAGATTTATTTGTGTAAATAGTTTTTAATCCGCTTCAATCTTCCGCAGCCTCTATCCATGAAAAGCTACACAATGGTCACTGCATATTGATATTGTTTTAACATGTTACGAGGTGAATCTATAAATATTGAAGGTAGTATCAACATCTTGCCAACATGTACATTATTTTCAATTTCTTGATTATCTAAATGATCAATCCTTTGAAAATTTCACTTCTTAATTTTGTTTGATTATTTTTACAAAAATGTAACCTAACTTTTTTAACTTTGACATAATTATCAACTAACCATTGCTGAAACATTCTTCCACTATATAAAAATTTATTGAAGGTATGATCTCTTACTCCTATTTTCCTTACTAAGAAAGAAGTTATATGCAAATGAGTTACCAAGAACCGTTAGATGAGTTAGGAAGGGCCGTTAGAAAGTAACGCTTCTCTTTGGAGAGAGTGTTTGAAGTTGGAAATTTTCGCCTCTTTTTCTAAAGCTTTTCCTAAATTAACCCTCATTATGCAAGGGTTCGTTCCGTCGATAATTGGCCTAGCAGGCGGTCTATTGTTTGTATTTAGGAATAATTTCAACTCCTCTTTATAAAATTTGGAAGGAAATTTACTTCTTTTGAAATATTAGTATAATGAGGTAAAATTTTAAATTTAAATGTGTGTGTGTGTGCCCTGCTTAGAATGTCAGATAGAAACCGACACAAAAACCGGATTACTTTTCGGACAGAACCGGATATACATATCAGGTTTCTATCCGTTTTCTGTTCGTTACCATCCGACCTTAATCTGTCAAACATAATTGAAATTGTTTTTTTAAATTAGTTTAGAAACGTTTTTTATACGATTGTGTACGAATCGTATGCGTTGGAGAAAATCGAAATTCCAATTAAACGCTCTTCATTCGGTTTCAACCGTCATCATACGTTTTTATCCGAAAGTTATACGTTTTTAATCCGAAAGTTATAAGTTATTAATCCGACTTCTGTACGATCTTATCCGAAATGTAATCTGGTTTTTGTGTCCGATTTCTATCCGTCATTTTAATCAGGGTGTGAGAGAGAGAGAGAGAGAGAGAGAGAGAGAGAGAGAGAGAGAGAAATAGAGAAACGGTGAAACTCAGTTACTTTTTAACCGAGGGTCTTTACCAGGACATATGTAAAAGAAAAGAGCGCGCATAGTGCGCCATTGTTAGTGTTAGTATATTTTATATAAGCAGATCTGGACACAGTTTGATTTCTGGTTGGTTTGTAACTATCAGTACGAATCGAATCGAGACTATAACCCCTTGCTTTCTAAAGGATAAAGTATAGGATATATCCAAGGTTCAACATTTGGATCTAAATGACTAATTAATTGCAATTATTGAATCGATGTATTATAAATCGTTACATAAGACTCTGGTATTAAACCTTCAGCATTCATATTAAAAATAGCAGCAACTTCATTACACCTTTAAAAATTGTAAATTAAATTATTTTTTTTTTGCTAATGCTGTTTCTATTTCAATGATCTCAGACATCATTAAAAAATACTTTGTATATGCGTTACAATCTCTCAATAGTTTGACAATACTTAATAATATATCCACATCTAAGTTGTCATGTGTGTTTAATCTATAGAAAATTGCTTCTTCTGGATCTAACAGGAATAATTGACCAAAAGATGGATCATTATCAATTTCAGAAAATAGGAAATTTTTGATTTAATAATAAATTCGACCTTGAATTATTTATCAAAAGGGTCCTCGCCTTTTATTATTGAAATTAACTACATTGGCATTTTAAGATGCAAAAGGAAATGAATTATTGTAAAGTCTTATATTATTCCTAAAATGGCCAGATATCTTATGAGATCCATCTAACAATTTTTTTAATTTATGAGGGTATTTTTCGTAAGGCAACGATACACCACCATGACTGCAACAACAATTATAAGTTAATTTCTTTTAAACTTTTTCTTTCTTAAAATGTTTAGCCTTGCATCTTTTGCAAAAAAACGACATTTTACCAAGATAATGTTCGTTATAACTTGGAACATGTATGCTATTAATATTTTTTTCTGCATAAGTAAAATCATGAACATCAATGTTTTCATTCGCATAAATGACTCCATTTTTTTACCTGTACACTGAGAAAAATTTTTGTTTGAATCAAACATAATATGTTTGATTTAAACTTAATTTCACTTTGTTATACAGTCAAACATAATTAAGTTTGATTTGAACAAATTTAGTGGTTGATCATTTATGTTTGATTTAAACATATTTTTTGATTGATAAAAGAAATTTTTATCCTTATCATATTATTCTTTTTATTTTAACACAAAATTTGTTTATTTTAAACACAAAATATGTTCCGCGATAGTTTAATTTTTGTTTCTTGCTTTTATATAAAGCATCCTTTATGTTTGAGATTACTTTAAGTGTTTACATATAAACTAAAAAAACCGAAGAAAATTACACTTTTCATTATAACTGCAAACAATACCTCAATTTTTCGTTAAAATAATAACACTTACACATTTAAGAAATCACTTTAATAAAAACAAAACCACGATTGTAAACATTTTTTTCCAATAAAGTGACAAACACACGTAACTACTAGACGTACATGTCTTACAGAAAAAGTAAACTAACGTCAAAACAATAACGACGCCATATTGAATGCGCAGAGACCTCTGCGCATTCAATATGTTTGAATCAAATATAAAATATATTTCTTTTAAGTATGAAGACTTCAAACACAAATTTGGTTTAATTTGAATAAAATTTAGTTTTTAATCAAACAAACAGAAAATTATCTTCAAACATAAAATATATTTCAATCAAAACTTCAGATATTTCTAATATATTGAAATTAAACTTGAAAACATTATTCATTCAACCAAAATCATTCAAACAAATACTTATATTTAAATCAAGAAAATATTTTTCTCAGTGTATGTTCCGAAACATCTATTTTCCTTATATCTTTCTCCTGCATATCTTTTGAATATAGTATTTCATTATTTTCATCCTTATCATGGCACATCTTCTCGTTTCAATTTTAATCTTTGACGATAGCTTTTTTTTATATTCTGCTCTACTTTTTTTTAACATTCTGATTAGAGGTGTTAACAATTTTTGTCTGGCTCACTATTCTTCGTAATTTCTTATTCTTATCATCTCCTCCTACTTCTTTAAGATACTTTAACTGACTTTCAATATTTTTTGATATTCTGCACTACTTTTTTTACTTGTCTCATTACAATCGCTAGAAATTATTAATTTGTCAGAATTATTATCTCTCTTTATTTCTTTAACAGCACTATCTATGTGTTTTTTTTAGAAAAATTTAAATCTGTTTCACTACTTAAACATATACATCTTCCATAACTGATATTTCTGTTTCTTTGTTATCAATTCTTTTTCGTTTTAATTTTATCATTTCACTATATTCTTTCTGGTATTCTGCTCTAGTTTTTCTACTTTTCTCATTAGCATTGCTAAAAAATATCTTCTTACTACTATTGTTTCTAATATTTTATAATTATTACGTTCTTTTATTACTTCAATAGAATTTGACGCATTTTCCACATCTTTTTCCTTACAAACATTTATTTTCTGTCACTATTTACACTTTCCATATTTGTTATTTGTCTCTCTTCCCCATCTCTCCTTTTAACTTAGGTCTTTTACACGGGGAAAACGTTTGAGGTAATCTTTCCCATATTATATGCAGGACCTCGGATCAAAGTTACAATTGAGATATTGTGTTCAAAATTCTGATAGTTATTTTCAAAAAATAAGAAAAATTTTCCCATATACGTGGTACTTGAGAGTCAAAAGTAGACTGAAAAAGACTACTCGCTTAAAGCTGTAAAATGTGCATTAAAGTTGAAAAGAGTTTGCCGAGAAATGTGCAGAAGTTTACCATGCTACGGGTAATCGGAGTTCGGGCTCAGCGTCAAGTCCAATGACTCTCCAGCATGGTAAACTCTCCTCAAAACTCGGAATTTATTCCTATCGCATGATAAATCAAACTTTCTCCCTCTTTTTCCATTTTTAATTTGCAGATGCGATCACATATTATTTGTCTGTTAATTCCACAAGAACTCTTTCTATTAAAAGGAAAAAGAATGATCTTTAAATTATTAATTTTAATACTTATATTAGAGGCTAGCCTAGCTTACGTTGAATTATATAACATGCAACTATGACAAACAAATTTAAAACGAAAACTTGTTAGATATTTCATATTTTACTGACTACTCTTTCAATTAGTTTATTTTTTAAATTCTTATAATATTTTGATTCTTTAATTGTGTATTTCTGTAAATAGTTTAATTCTTAATATTTATTTACATTTAATACTAAAATAATAAATTTTATAATACATTAAACAATATTTGTATTTTACATTAATTAAAAAGAAAATTACCTAAAATATTTCAGATATGATGCTTTTCTTGGTTTTTTTATCATTGTAAAATTAAACTATCAAACATATATTTTACAACTTCTAAACTTCTATGTTTGTAAATTTTTTTAAATAAAAATTTCTTGTAATTTAAAGGCAGATTTTTTATATTTTAAAGTTTCTTAATTAATTTAATTTAATTTCTTAATTCATTACTTTCAATTTTTAATTGTAATAACTTTTATTTATTCAAATTCTTATTCAAAATAATATTTATTTTCGTAAATAACGTTTAACAAATTCTCTAAATCTGAGTTAGTTCAAAATAACTAGCTTGAAATCAAAAAGTTAGCTATTAATTCAAATAGCTATATTTCTACTAATCATTTAGTAAAAAATAAATAATTATTAGTTTAGTTTATTTTTAAGTTATATCAAAATAGATAATATTTTAGTAAAATTCTGATTATTATTAATAATTAATTATTTTCAACCAATTCAGATTAAAAGAACAGATAGGATTTTCTAGGTTATTAAACTTTTAATGCAGAAAATACAAATTTGTTTCTATAAAAATTATTATATTAAATAACATTTATATTAATATTTTTATATATAATACATATAATATATTTTTAATAAATGAATATTTGGTTTTTTAAACATTGTAAGAATTAAAATTTTAATAAATAAGAATTTTCTGTCTAATTATTAAATTACTTTATTTAAAAATTATATAATACAGGAGTCTCGGAAATCGAAATTAACACAAGTGAAATTGATCTAAAGTGAATAAAAGATAAAGTTAAAGATTTTGTTAATTACACCTATTTTTAATATTTAGATAATTGTTAAATTTGTACACATTATAAAAAATATTTTTTAAAATATCTACAAGTTATTTTTATAACAAGACCTTTAAGTTTTATTTAATTAATGAACTGCATAATTATAACTTTATACATTAAATAAAACTTTTTTTTAAATTAAAAAACTATTTGACATTAATATAATATTTTGGTCGTACTTTTTAGAATTTAAAATACAAAATAAGTTCTAAATTAACATTTTGAATTTGATTCACAGATTATTGCAAGACAAAAAAGAAAGATTTAATAGAAATTACCAAAATTTTGAAACTTGATTTATATAAAAAATTGATCAAGGAAGGAAGCAATAATTAACACATAATTGTTTTAAATTAAAATTATTCAGTCTAAAGATATAAGAATTAAAACCGTTTCTCATAAAGGGATACAATTCTACTCAGTTAGTATATAAGGAAAGTTTGAATCTCTAATTCCAAATGTATTCGAGCGTGTTCGGTGTGCGTGAATGTGTATTTAGATATTTGTATATTGCGGCGTAAGTTTAGTTTAGGTAAATCGCGTCTTGTATATAGTTCAAAAGAATATTAAATTAATCTTAAGGTTAAAACTATGATCGTGATTGTATCGTTAAATGTAATTATAATTAGCGAAATAAGTAATCTCTATAGGAAATAAATCTGTAATTAATATGAAGGAAATCTTTTTAATTTTTGGTTGAATAGAAAAGATCATCTAGTTGGCAAAACTTTACCATGCTGGTGAGCAGGAGCCTTGACAAGAACATTGTCGAGGCGCGTTGAGCTCAAGAATTCGAGCTCAGCGCCTTGTCATCCAGCATGGTAAAGTTTTCCCACGTGCTGTGTATAATACTACTCAACTTTCTGGCAATCGAGGAATCGCCCTCCGACCATCAAATTACCATGCTGGAGAGTGATGTGTATCCATATTTTTGTATAAAACATTTCTAAATCTTGAATAATTTCTATTATAAATTGAATGGTAAAGTTTTCTAAAAATCACTTTGATCCGAGGTGTATCATGCTACCATGGTAAACTTTATCTGAAACATTTTCTCCGTGTACAATACATTTTTTCATATTTGGTACTGCTTTTTTTAGTTTCTTAGTCAAGAATATTAACAACTTTTTTCTGTCCTTTTCCTATTTTTGTATGTAATAAAGGATTACTACTATCTCCTTTCATTTCTGTAAAGTCGTCATTAGTTTAATAATCCAATTTTCTCTTCTGTGTCGCATCTTTTACATTCCTCACATGTAAATTATTGTTATTTATTTATTCGATATTGCCAATTCCAATTTGAAACAATTCTGTAAAATTATCCGAAAATGAGATGACACATTTTTTCAAACATCATATACAAATGAGTTCTCATTAAAGCATGATTATATACAACATTTTCAGAGTTAATATTAAAATATAAAGAAGCAGCAAACGCAATGGCGTATACTCCACAATCAACAAAATTTGGTTGTTGTTGTACTCTTAAAAAACTACATTAGGTTTAAATGGATATAACCTGCATAAATATTCTCTTTGATCATCATTTAAACAATCTTCATTAAGACTATTATAAACAAAAAGTTCATTTCCATCATAGTAAGTGCAAATACAGTGACCCAAAAGTCGATTTCCACTAAACAATATTTGAATATGTGACTTATTCCTATTAATTGCTTTTATTTATTTCATCTAACATTCATCTAAATTTTTTTCATAAACATCTTTCAAAAAAAAAATTAACAAAAAATGAATTTTTTATGACTCAGGATCTAACTTCATAATGACCTCTTTATCTTACATGTCATCAAAGTATCTTTATATTTCAAGTCTTAATGTTTTTTTGTTTCTGTATCTCATATGTTTATCTCATATCTATTTATCTCATCTCATTATCTCATCTTTTTACCTCACATTTAATTTTTACTGTATATTTACTATTAGAGTCACTTTATTATTTATTATTTATCACTTATAGTTCATTTCTTTAATAAACACTTTTTGTTCACCGTATTAAGAACTAATCAACACAAACTCTTACTAAACAATAAACATATTAATACTATACACTTTTACATTAACCCTTTAACGCCTAAATGTACAATTTTTTGTCATAAAGTTTGACGCAAAAATTTATCGATTGAACCTTATGAAAAAAATTTTGCTACAGCCGTATCTTATGGTTCAAAAATCGCTCTTTCGAATGGCGTATTGAGAAATCTTGTAAATTTAAAAAAAACAAATTATAGATGTTTTTTAAACAAAAACATGAAATTTTTAGGTTTTTTTGTCAAACTATTACATTTTTTTATAAGCAATGGCATTGCAGTATCTATAAAAGTCATACATATCGCGTCAAAAATAAGTAGGCTTTAAGATAGGAGTATTAAGAGAAAAAAATTTAAAATGTCGATTGAAGTGCATTTTTTAGGTAATGTACATAGCCTTCCAGACAGCACCATAATTATCAGCAAGTTAACGGGAAGTTAACGGCGCTAGTTAACAAATTTATCGAGTTTAACTTTAGGCTAACTTCCTGCTAATATATAAATGTCCGCCACATCTTTAGTTATCCAAGATAACTTCCCGTTAACTACAAATGTAAATTCAACGCAGATTATGAAATAAAATTTTCATAAATGTTTAAGTGATAATTAAATTAAAATTTGCTTTTCATATTTCCTTAGAATTAGCCATGAAAATTAGCCTAAAGGAAGACAATGAAATTTCTCGGAAAATAAAGTGTCAAGTTTCAGTGAAAATAATTAGGCTATGTTTACTTAATTTATAGAAACAATTTTGCTGAAAATGAATGAGGAAAATTTTCTTAAATATCGAAATTATAGTTTTAAAGAAATTTACTGAATATTTTTCACTAAAATTAGACAGGTAAACTAACTTAAAAATAAATAGAGTGATATCCTGGAAAGTAGAATGGCAAGTTATTGACAAATAAAGTTTACGTAATTTAAATAAACTGTTTAGTTTAAAAAATTACAAACTATATAATAAAAAATGCAGGCAAAATTAAATTTTTTTTTATAATTTCACTCTTAGTTGTATAAGAAATAGTATATTAAGCAGTAAAAAATTAAACAGGGTGGCTACAAGATTCAGTTTATCAATTTCCCTGTCATTTCCCTGACATTTTACTGACTTTACAACGAAATTCCCTGGCAAAAATTTTTTATTCAGAGCAAAAACAAAAATCTGTCAACAACTCAAAAATGAGTGTAATAATTAAAAAAAAATTTAATTTTGCCTGCATTTTTTATTATGTAGTTTATAGTTTTTTAAAGTAAACAGTTTTTTTAAATTACGTAAACTTTATTTGACAATAACTTGACAGTCTGCTTTCCAGGATATCTTTCTATTTATTTTTAAGTTAGTTTACCTGTCTAATTTTAGTGAAAAATATTCAGTAAATTTCTTTAAAACTATAATTTCGATATTTAAGAAAATTTTACTTATTCATTTTCAGCAAAATTATTTCTATAAATTAAGTAAACATAGCCTAATTATTTTCACTGAAACTTGACACTTTATTTTTTGAGAAATTTCATTGTCTTCCTTTAGGCTAATTTTCATGGCTAATTCTAAGGAAATATGAAAAGCAAATTTTAATTTAATTATCACTTAAACATTTCTGAAAATTTTATTTCATAATCTGCGTTGAATTTACATTTGTAATTAACGGGAAGTTATCTTGGATAACTAAAGATGTTGCGGACATTTATATATTAGCAGGAAGTTAGCCTAAAGTTAAACTCGATAAATTTGTTAACTAGCGCCGTTAACTTCCCGTTAACTTGCCGATAATTATGGTGCTGTCTGGGCTTGTGCACAAAATCGAAAACAGTAAGGAACGTTTATAAAACTTGTTATACAAGGATTTTTATGGTTGCTGATTACTAATCTGAAATCATTTTTTAAAAATTCAAAGTGGCGGATCCAATATGGCGGAAGATATTTTTAAATTGATTGACATCGTCTGAACCTTGTTACTTGGGGGTTTTTGGGGTTGCTGATTACAAATCTGAAGTCACTTTTTATAAATTCAAAATGGCGGATCCAATATGGCGGACAAAATTTTTAAAAATTAGTTGGCTTTGATTAAAACTTGTTACTTGGGGGTTTTTGGGGTCGCTGATTACCAATCTGAAGTCACTTTTTATAAATTCAAAATGGCGAATCCAATATGGCGGAAGAAATTTTTTCAAACTAATTGGATTTGCTTGAATCTTGTTACATGGGGGTTTTTATGGTCGCTGATAACGAATAATTTTGTCATAAGCCTTGTTATCTTAGACGCGGTCACATATGGTCAAAAGATTTGACGTTATGTGAATCTATTCTGAAAATAATACTGTGTATCAATTATGTGTATTTGTAATGGTTAAACACTCCTAAGAGTGTCTTACGTTAACCCATACTTAGTGTCTTAAAACACTGTATCTCCTATGGTAAATCATTTTTAAAGTATGAGCTTTTGCAGTATAAGTAATCAGAATTAATTACCACTACTATTTAAGAAAAAAAGTATTCTTGGAAGTATTCTCGAAATATTCTTCAATTCAACTCTAAAAAAACACTCATATAACAAGTATAGTGCAAAAAAAAAATACAATACACTGGAACCTCCGAACTTTAGACTGCTCGGGCGTGGTGTCGAAAGTTCAGAGTGGACACCTTGACCATTTTTCTCCATTGTCCGTCGATAGAGCGAAAAAAGTAGGAAAATCTTATTTTTCTGAATTGACTTGACAAAAATTTTAATCACGGATTGAAATGAATGAAAGAGTAATTAAAATTAATAGCAGTTCCTAATCTTCTAAATTTACCTTACTCTATTCTGAAGTGCAATGGAAAAAAAATATTCATGAATAAGTACGGAATTTATTCATAAGTTTGGGGCAATAGAGAAAATTTGACGATTCTTAATGAGTTTCTATTAACGATTAACGAAAATTCAGAAGAAATCCCAAAACAGTAATGTAGAAACTAAAATATGGTTCAGCACTTTATATTTCAGTAAATACTACTGAACCAGCTCCTGACTTTTATACATTAGGAGGCGTGGCCTCACGCCCACTGTCTTGTAGAGCACAGCAAGCCGTTGCTCATATATAACGTATATGTGAAGACTTGTAACTGCGTCAGTGGCTTAGTGGATACAGCGGGCGGCTTTAGATTGAGGGGTCACGAGTTCGAATCTTCCAGCTTCGGATTTTTCTGTTTCAAATTTTAAAATATTTAATTTAAATCACCAATCTATAGGTAAATGGTATGATTTAAAATCAGACCGAAAGA
The DNA here is from genome assembly GCA_037103525.1 of Ganaspis brasiliensis. NCBI lineage: Eukaryota > Metazoa > Arthropoda > Insecta > Hymenoptera > Figitidae > Ganaspis > Ganaspis brasiliensis. The sequence continues at coordinate 485,741 of JAZKLR010000657.1, forward strand.
AGTCAAAATATAAATTTTATTTTCCATACAATTTTTAAGAATTTTCCAGGAACAAGTTCATTATTTACCTAAAATATTTAGGTTTGAATTAGTACTAAATTTCCTTCCTTGCCTCAAACTCAAGTACAAAGTTCATTAATATTTACGAAATTATTTTATTCCGTGTGCTTATTGAAATGATTATGAGAAGAGTAAAAGAAAGTAGTAGCCATTTCTATATGGGTGATTCTCCAGGAAACCGACAATTCCATGTCCCTTGTGTTTTTTAAGAAACATATTGCCTCGCATATTGCACATATGGTAATGAATGCAAAGTGAAAAAAGTAGCTCTAGTGATCACAAATAAAAGCCTGTAGCCACTTTAATTTATAAGATTAAATATTTTTTGTTAAATTCAAATTTAAGAGCCAAATCGTCATGATGAAGCCTGTCCCCAGGCTCAGTTTCGAAACAAAAATAAATATTTTTAATATCCTTTAATAAGTAGACTAATTAATTGTACCATTTTTTTATTCTCTAAGTGTGTAGAATTCAGAAAAAAGTAGTTGTAAAAAATTTTATTTTGTTTGGTTTCTTTTTAGCTATTATATCTTGTCCCCAGTTTTGTGCGTCATGATGAAGCCTTTTTAAAAAATTGAAATATTTCATAAAAATCAAATCAGAATGTAGTTATACTTTAGTATAAACAACAATTGACTTCCCTCAAGGGATTCACTACGACAGAAACAAATTTTATAATTGATTTTTGATTTTATGTTTGAAGCGTTAAATTTGGGTAGGGGATCACTGAATCGTCATGGTAAAGCCTTTACATATTTCACAATGAATAAAAAAAAAATTTTTTTTCATTAAATGATTTATGCTTGTATTATTTCATTGAATTTAAATTGCAGGAATGCAAAACCGGTTAAAAATTGCTAATAATTTGTTTAAAAAAACAGTATTCATTAAGCGTAATGGTGAAGACTCAGCGTCATGGTGAAGCCTTTTGCATCATGGTGAAGCCTTTTGGCCGTCTTTTATTGAAATTTGTAATTCAACCAAATGTACAATTAAAACAATTTTAGTGATGGTTTCCAAATAAAATTACACAGATAAAATTTACTTAGCCTGTCATAATTTTCATAAGTTTATCAATAATTACTTTATAAATTTTCATAAATTATCGTATAAATTTGTATAAATTGTTGGCAACTAATTTGAAAAATTTAAATTATGTGTTAATAAATTACAATAAATGTTTTTAAAATAATTTATAAAATTGCAACATATATTTCCATTAATGTCCATAAATTACCACATAAATTTCCATAAATTACCCTATAAATTTCCATAAATTTCCAAAATTAATTTTTTTATTTTCTTTTATTTACTATAAATTACCTCAAAAAAATTATAAATTACCATAAATTTCCATAAATTACGAAATAAATTCCCTGCATTAGTTTTTTGAATCTTGAATTTTATGTTGTATTATTATTACAAATTACCTCAAACTTTTTACAAATTACCGCATAAGTTACCATAAATTTCCATAAATTACTACATAAATTTCATGACACAGTTTTTCAAATCCTGAATTTCGTTTGCATTATTATTATTAATTACCTTAATATTTTCATAAATTACCGCATAAATTATCACCATGGATTTCTTTATTTGTTTATAGCAATTTTATTAACAAATCATGTCTTAAAATAAAATATGATCAGGATAAAATCGTTCTAATTTTTCTTGTAGAATCGATTGGCATCCATAGTTTTAATTAAATGTGACTTTTTTATAATTTGTTTAAACAAATATTGTTTAACAAATATAAAATCTGAAAGTTAAAGTGATAATGATTTTTATTTCACTTTCCTGTAAATCCAACTATCGATTTTGTTATACTGCAACCGATTATGGTACATGGGTGCGGTAACAGCTAATTTGTTTAAAAAATACAATAATTATAAACAATTTGTCCGGCCCATCACAGATATTTCATTCTTGACTATCATACTTGAAAGTTACATTACGATTTTTATTTTAATTAAAAACTAAAATTTCTAAAATAACAGTAGCCAAATTGTTGGTTTCGTGGAGAATCAACCATATTTATGAATTGATCAGACATTTACATATTTTTCTGCGATAAATAGAAATCTTTAATTTTCTCTCTAAAGTTCCTTATCCTCTGGATGCGCTCCTGAATAGCTAACTCAGTTAATTGAAGTAAATACACGGAAAAAATGTCCGTGAATTGTTCCTTGACTTAGTGCTCGACTTTTGAATAGGGCCAAATTCTATAAATCAGGCCCGGCGAATAAGGTGGGTATGGTGGGTACTAGGTACTACCCACCCGGAATCAAACATCATTTTTTAATAACATATCATGTTTTCTATATCTCTAGAATTTCTTTACTCATATAAACTATTTTAAATCCCCACTTCTCCCACCACCAAGTCAACTAACCACCCGGGTTGAATATGATCCGCCGGGCCTGCTATAAATGAGTAAATATTCATGCTCTAAAATTTAAAAGAAAGTCAATTGTTGGATATTTGCCTATACAAAATTATTAATAAATCTTTGCTTTGCCGACCAAGACTGGAAATATCAATCGTTTTTTATTCCTCGACGATTACAGAAGATTGAAATTCAGTGGCACACAACAGTCGCTGAGCAAGGGGAGCGAAACGAAAAATTTTGTGACCCACCCCTCACTTTTTGTTTAGCAAAAAAAAAAAGCATTTCATAAATTTATATTGTTACAATATTGTGAATGACGTCATAATGGTCACGGGATCCAAAAGCAACATTTCTCACACGGAAAAAATTAGTTGTAGAATAATTCTTGAATTAGTACAGGAACTTAGGATACGAGAATTTTTCGGGAGTTCTTATTATCAATTCTTTGACATATACCTAAGAGTTTTTCTAGAAGACTTATAATGAATTTTAAGAAGACTTCTGAAATTTAGAATAAGAATTACGGAACTCGTTTAAGAAGAGAAAATTTTTTTAATTTGAAAAAAAATTTCACCCGAGTACACGAACTCAGTTCCTTGAGACTACAGAAAATCTCTTCGCATTGTCCAACTGAGCTAACACGCGATTGTAATATTGTACGCATAAATCATACTTAAGTGAACTAAGCGCTATATGAGGGCCTGGTCAGTGTACTGCGCCTTCTATTTCAGTTCTAGAACTTTTAGATCACCGCGAAAGCAATCTTCCAATCGCGTAGCTATTAAGAATTCTTAAAGATCTTTTTAGAAATACTTGAAAAATTTCAGAAAGATTATTGAAATTTTTAGACATATCGCCGAATTATTTTCGTATCCTGAGTTTTTTAACTAATTCAAGAATTATTCTAGAACTAATTTTTTCCGTGCAGCGGGTTTCCTCTTAAACTTCTAAATATTTTTAAATGAAACTTTGTAAAATTATCTAAAATATCAATTGAAAGGTCTAACTAGCCTTAATTTATTTTGATTTTGACCCAAAATCAATTTTTTAAATTTTTCTAATTTTGAGAAATTTTACATAATTTATTTTTTAAGTCAAATCAAAAACAAACTAGGGACAGAGAGCCCTTCTAGATGATATTTTAAGTAATTCTAGAGATTCATTTAAAAATGTTCAGTAGGTTAAGAGAAAAATGGCTAAGAAACTTTCCTATGGGTCATATGCTCACAGACGTCATTTTCAATCAAACTTCAGTGCAGAATATGAGGGTGAAATTTAAATTATATAAATGTGAAGCATAATTAAAATTTTGAATTAATAAGTGAAACAAACCTATGTCACCAGTAATAAAAATATACGTTTACCAGTGAAAGAATTTGAACCCCCCAATGAAAGAACAAATATTATTTATTTTAAATTATTGCATAAAAATACAAATTGTGGTAGAAAAAAATATCACAAATTTTAAATTAAGTTGAGAGCTTACTATTATGAACATATTTTTCTTAATTAAGTACTCAAAAATTACTTTTTAAATGGTTAATTACTTTCTAACCAGTTTGTTTATTTATGTTTTGATTAATTGCAATGTCAAATATTATATCATTTGTTAGCTACTTCGGACTGTTTTTTATGCAAATAAAATAAATTCTTTTATTGTGAAGTGATCAAATGCAAACTCAGTAAAGGAATTTGCATTTTTTAATAATATTTGATAAATAATTGAGTTTTGTTAATAAAGAAAATAATTAAGAGATATACTTAAGTTAATTGAGAAAATAATCACCAATTAAAGCAGTTTTGCCAGAAGAAATATAAAAATTATAACGACGTGTTCAGACCTTTGTTTTTTTAGTAAGAGGTATACATAACCTTCTAAACTTTTAAATAATTATTTTTAAAAGCAATTTGCATTTTAAATCTGATTTTGTGTCATATACAAGATTAAGAGTTAATTAAGTTCGTAAAAACATATTAATTATCAGAATGAAAACTATAATTTTTAAATTATTATGGAAAATGTTCAATTTTTACTTTCACTGTTGCCACTACCCTAAAACCCGGTTTCATAAAGCCTATTTGGAATAAACACTATTTATCCTAAAACTCGTTCAACATAAAACTCATTTGGCATAAAACCAGTGGCGCACAACAATGTATCAAAGTGGAGCGCTCGCTCCATCTATCAAGGGGGTGGGTGGGTCCCTATGAGTTGATTGGTGGGTGGGGGAGGTGATGGGAATAAAAAGTCCAAAGAAGTCAGAGGGTGTACGGAAAAAAAGAAATAATAAAAGTTACATATTTTCGATTAAAGATTACTACTTTTGAGCAGTAGTTTTGAAACTGTTCAAAACTTGAATACTTTTTACTTAATTCAATAAATGAATTATACTTTGATTGAAATAAAATTTACTCCATGGAATGGAAAATTTAAATGAAAATTATAGGTATTAATATGAATCTGAGGAAATATTGTATCATCCAGAATAAAAATTGTTTTCAACGGAGTGGCGTTTACATCGCCGCAAACGAAAAAGTAATCCGTTCCACTACTACTGCACGCCTCTCACCGATGTAGGCAGTATAAGCATGTGCGACGGGAGAAGAAGAATGAAATGTAGAAAATAATATTTTCTTGTTTTTAATTCTTTATAAAATAAATCAATGCAAATAAAAATAAAAAAGTTTCTACATTATTAACTTTCTAAATATACTTCAATTTATTAGTTTTTCATAACGCAGTCTTAAAAATGGCGTGATTCGGTTCTCTGTAGATAACCAGAAAGTTACAGATTTAAGAACGATTCACCATGTGACGTCAGAGTGCAAACAAGTACAGTCCAAATTGCATGTCTCCCACTTTTCTACTTTTCTTGCACGCACTGTTTGACCAACAGAACAGAGTCGATGTCTTTAGCGTGAGTAGTACAGCTTCAAAATCTAACCTGACAGTATCACTAGCGCGGCGTGTTGACAAGTAAAAAAGTGTGAGACATTCAATTTGGATTGTATTTGTGTACACTCTGACGTGATATAGTGAATCGTTCTTCATTCTGCAACTTTCTGGTTATCTATAGAGAGAACCAAATCACGCCATTTATGACTTTGTTATGAAAAGTATCGTTCGTAAATGCGTGAACAAAGCAGTCGTTTTGAAACTCGCGCAATTTTTGCAACTCGTTTCACTCGTTGCAAAAACATTGCTCTCGTTTCAGAAACGACTGCTTGTCACGCATGTTACGAAATATACTATACAAGTTTCATTCTTCTAATATACATGTACTTAGAATTAACAAGTGAACATTTCGCAAAAATCTTAGAATATTACGGGATCGAAATACCTAACTCATATATAAATACGCAATGTCGCAACCCTAAAAACGCACGCTTTCGCATTAAGCCTCTCGGCTATCGACGCAACTGACGTCATATTTTTTTTAACTTATGTGAATTACCGCAATAGAATATATCATGAACCCCATATATTTTACTACTTTATTGAATTTAAATGTAAATATTATTCAAAATGGTAGTAAATAGAATAATATTAAATAAAAAAATTGTAAATGTGTAAAAATAAATGGAATATAATCTAAAAAAATTTATAATAAAATATTATTAAAAATATTTATACAATATATTATTAATAAATAACAATAGTTATTAAATAGGTTAAAGCAAACTAATTTATAAAATAAAATATCGAGAATAAAGGTAAAAATTAATTTTAAAAATGTTTCAATATTAATATTGAATAATTTATCTAAATATAAAATAAAAATTAATTAATTATTATAACAATTGTTGTTTTTTAAGAAAATAATACAAAATAATATAATAAAACATTAATGACAAATGAAAAATTGCTTTTTTATAAGATAAAGATTCAATGATAACACCTGAATACAAGAAAAAAATGGTTAAACTAGAAAATTATTAACTTAATATTTACCAAACAAATTCAAGTTTTATAAAAAAATTTGCAATGATAATTGAACACATATTATTTAAAATATTTTTGTATCATTAATTAATTTGAAGTATGAAACAATTAAATTCTCTAATTTAATACACATTTTAATATAAATATGCTTATTATAATTTTTTTAGAACAAAATATGTCAAAATAAAAGTATAAGATCCATATTAAGAATGAGATTTGTTTAAAACATATTAAAAATGTTTATGTAACAAGAAAAAGAAACATTTATTAAATGTACATATATTTCGATTGTATATGACTCGCGTATCGGTGAGAGGCGTGTAGTAGTATAAGTATAGTAGTGGCACGGATTACTATTTCCTGAACAAAAGTTGCAAGCAAATATTAAAAACTGATCCTATACTGAAGTAATTGTTATATTAGGCAGTTATACTTTTGAAAATTGCTTGATCAATATTTAAAAAGAGATGAATTTAATAATTAATACTCGAACTTGATAAAATTTATTATGACAATATAAATATTAAAAGTATTAACAAGATTTTTAAAAATGACTAGAGTAATAATTACAATTAGTAAATTTTACTACACAAAAAGTAATTTTTCTTTATATAAAGCACATTTTACTCTGAATAGTAATTTTTACTGCAAATAGTAATTTTTCCTAAATAATTACATTATTTACTATTAATCGAGATACTCTTTTCTCAGTGTGGTAAAACAATGTTGTGAATTAAGTTGATCACAGGAAAAACGTTCTTATTCTAACAAGTTAATTAAATTAGAGGGGGTTAATGCTTTTAACTTCTACATTCACAAAAAAATTGAGAACTCTGAGAATTGACCTTAAAACGGTATCATTATGCAAAGTTGTTTTGATGCTTTCAGGTATTGTGTGTTGAAATAAGACAAGATTTCCCAGTAATTTCCTTTTTTTTTTAGTTTAAAAAGTCAATTTACGACTTTTTGGAATAAAACCTAACATGAAAAGCGTCTCACAATAAGACAAAACAGGCTCATTTTGAGTTTAGGTTTTTCTGTGAGGACAAAATTGAAAATAATTGCGAAATTGTAGCTCTTTAATGTCATAGTAAGAATTATTAATTATTTTTAAGTTCTGTTTCTTGCCTATTCTTGTGTTTTTTTTGTTAATCTGTTTCATGGAAAAATCCCGAAAAGTTGCATATAAAAAGAGTGACGTGTAATATGAAGTAATTCTCTCAAACAAATGGATTACAACCAACACAATAATAACATGTTAACTTCACTAAGAAAAACAGTATCTTACACCAAGAATAAAAATATGGTTGGACTAAAATTAAGGATAAAAATTAATTGTTTTTGAAGCAAGAATATTATTTTTAGTCTAGGATCAAAAATAATTACACTTACTTAAAAAATTATTACCCTCCATCCAAGTACACTTCTTCCCTTGCTCGAAGCAAAAAGTTTAAAATGAATAGAATTATGGAATAGAAATTTACTATCCTTCCCATCTTTGCTTATCCATGAATATCTCTTTTTATCGTCGTGGATAGAAAAGGATAACCAGTTTTTATCCTTCCCAAATGTACAAACTTTGAATCTTTTTTCTTTTTTTGTTTTATCCATGCCTATATACAATGTCTATTTCTATTAACCAAAATTTTGATAATAATTATTGCAAACTTTCTATCCATTTTAATCGTAATAAAACTTATAAATCTTTATCTTTTTCTATCCACTTGAATTTATATCTAATTAATTTGTTTATTTTACACCCACGCTTAATTGTTCAATAATGTTCTGAAAATGTAAATACGCTTTTCTAATTCTAATACAACGCTAGAAATATTTGACAAATCTGAAAGTAGGAAAATCCCTATCCCTTCTAACCACATCTTCCTAATAATATCTCTTCATATATCTACGCACCTACATATTTATTCATTTTTTTACTTATTTAAATCTTTCTAAAAAATCTTCTTATCTCTTTCTATCGACGAGGTATATAAATTTCTGTCCATTTGAGTCTATTAAGAATAGACATTTTTTTTTATTTCTATTTCCGATAGGTGAGGTGCATGAATATTCCCTAAGTCTCATTTGGCATAAAACCCTATCAGTATGAACCTCATTCAGCATAAAACTTATTCAGCTTCAAATCCATTTAAAATAAAATCTAATTGGCATAACTCTCTATTGACCTAAAACCCATTTGGTATAAAACTGATCAGGCATAAAACTCATGAAAACAATTTGGCATAGAACTCACTTAGCATAAAACCTATTTTGAATAAAATCCGTTTGGCATAAATCTCATTTGGCAAAAAATTCGTTTGTCATAAAACCTGTTTGACATAAAACTTATTTGGCATAATACCATTTGACATAAATTTTACATTATAAATTATCTCAAATGAGATTTATGTCAAATGGTTTGGTGACCAATGGGTTTTAATTTTAAATGGGCTAGATAAGTTTTATGATATAATGGTTTTATGCCAAATGAGTTTTATGACAAATGAGTTTTATGCCAAATGAGTTTTATGCAGTGACGCACAACAGTCAATGAGCAGGGGGAGCAAAATGAAAAATTTTGTATCCCATCCCTCACTTTTTGTTTAGCAAAAAAAAAAGCATTTCATAAATTTATATTGTTACAATATTGTGAATGACGTCATAATGGTCACGTGATCCAAAGGCAACATTTCTCAGCGGGTTTCCTCTCAAACTACTAAATATTTTTAAATGAAACTTTGTAAAATTATCTAAAATATCATTTAAAAGGTTTCAGTTTCAGTAGTTTAAGAGAAAAATGGTTAAGAAACTTTCCTATGGGTCATATGATCACTCACGTCATTTCCCATCAAACGTTCTAAACTACAGGATATGAGGGTCAAATTTAAATTAAATATAAATGTGAAGCATAATTAAAATTTTGAATTTATAAGTGAAACAAACCTATGTCACCAGTGAAAGAATTTGGAACTCCCCAATGAAAGAACAAATATTATTTATTTTAAATTAATGCATAAAAATTAGAACACTGCGCTGTCGCGCCACGCCGACGCCGCTGCTCATTTGCTACGTACACCAGCGCGCCGCCGATTGACTATCGGCGTGTCGGCGTTCATCGGCGTAGTTTCGTAAAAGCTAAATTTAAGAATTTAATTATTTTCATACGTCAAGAATAGTCCATCACGTCAGGATTTTAAGTAATTCTAGGGTAAATGTCCCAAAAATGTCTATTTAAGAAATTTTTGTGAATTTTTTCTGGAAGACCGAAATTATTATTTCTTTAATTTTCTATATTGGATTCATATAGTACGCACTGCGAGATTTAAAACTCTTTAATAAAAACTAATTCACAATGATTTTAAAAGAAGTTATGAATGTTTGAATTTATGACATTTATAACCACATTAACGTCTGAAATTAAAAAATTCGTAGCCTTACTATGGAATACTACTACAAGTAGAAACATTTTTTTTTAAATATAGGATTAGGGTTTCTTTACGTTTTTCGGATCACTCTATAAGCTTGCGGGCTCAGATTTCATTTTTATCCATATGTAAAACCAATATGGCGGCTTTTTTGAAAAAATGTACAGAGAGACCGACAACTTTTTGTTTTATAATCATTATTATTTCTGACCGAAAACATATTTTTAATGTGCATCATCAATTCAATATGGCGGCGACAAAATGGCGGATATTGTAAAAAAAGTAAAAAATATTATATCTTTTGGACCTTTATATTAAAATTAATGAAACTTGGTACATAGGGTTTTTTGGGTCCCAGATAACTAAGCTGTAAATAATTTTTTAAAATTTAAATTGATGGATCCAATATGGCGGACGATATTGCGAAATTTTTGCCTAAATTTATGAAACTTAGTAGATAGGTGTTTATAACGACTCCGTTAATATCGAGTATCGAGCGAATCCAATTACCTTTTCAAAAATCTTTCGCCATATTGGGTCCGCCATTTTGAATTTTAAAAAAGTATTAATCGGCGCGCCGGAGCGCCGCTGTACGCCGCTTGTTTTTTAGCTGAACGCCGCCGCCGTTAAAATTTTCCTCGGCGCAGGGTTCTAATAAAAATACAAATTGTGGTAGAAAAAAGTATCGAAAATGTAAAATTAAGTTCAGAGCTTACTATTATGAACATATTTTTCTGAATTAAGTACTCAAAAATAACTTTTTAAATGGTTAATTACTTCTAACCAGTTTGTTTATTTATGTTTTGATTAATTGCAATGTCAAATATTATATCATTTGTTAGCTACTTCGGACTGTTTTTTATGCAAATAAAATAAATTCTTTTATTGTGAAGTGATCAAATGCAAACTCAGTAAAGGAATTTGCATTTTTTAATAATATTTGATAAATAATTGAGTTTTGTTAATAAAGAAAATAATTAAGAGATATACTTAAGTTAATTGAGAAAATAATCACCAATTAAAGCAGTTTTGCCAGAAGAAATATAAAAATTATAACGACGTGTTCAGACCTTTGTTTTTTTAGTAAGAGGTATACATAACCTTCTAAACTTTTAAATAATTATTTTTAAAAGCAATTTGCATTTTAAATCTGATTTTGTGTCATATACAAGATTCAGAATTAATTGAGTTCCTAAGCACATATTAATCACCAGCAGGGGAGTAGGTAGGCTGAGTGTCACCCGGGACGGAAATAAGAATGTCACTCCAAAAACTCAAATCCTTCCCTACTATTAACCTTTTTTTTTTTTTTAGTTAGAAGAGTTAAATTTTGTCCTATTGCACTAGCTTTCCTCTAGGGTGTCACCCGGGGCGGACCGCCTCCTCCGCCCCCCTTGCTACGCCACTGATTATCAGAATGAAAACTATAATTTTTAAATTATTGTGGAAAATGTTCAATTTTTACTTTCACTGCTGCCACTACCCTAAAACCCGTTTTTCATAAAGCCTATTTGGAATGAGAAGCATGAAAATGTTCTAAAGCAAATTTGTTAGAATAATGATTTGATAGATTTTTTTATTGGTAGAATCTTAATTTTACAGAACATCAACATAAACGAATATTGATTTTGCAGAAAACCAAATATACAGAATATTAATATTACAGAATCGTTATTTGGCCAAATATTAATTTTACAGAAAGTCATTTTGATCGAAACTTAATTTGTGCGAATCAGATTTTGATGGAATACCAATTTTGCAGAATAATAATTTTGCAAATTCAAAATTTCATTGAATATAAATTTAACAGAATAATAATATGGCCGAATATTATTTTGCAGAAAATGAAATGTGCAGAATATTAATATTACAGAATAGTTGTTTGGTCGAAAATCAATTTTACCGAAAGCCATTTTGTTCGAAACTCAATTTGTCCGAATCGGAATTTTGATAGAATACTAATCTTGCAGAAAACTGCACGAAAAATATTTTTGTTACGATGTTCCCATCGCTGCATTTATTGATACCTAAGAAGAATCTCCTGCAACTACTTTACCGTTGGTATTAGTAAATACAGCGATGGGAACATCACAACAAAAATATTTTTTGGACAGTTTTCTGCAAGATTTATATTCTATCAAAATTCGATTCGGACAAACTGAGTTTCGTTCAAAATGGCTTTCGGTAAAATTGATTTTCGAACAAACAACGATTCTGCAATATTAATATTCTCTAAATTTGATTTTCTGCAGAATTAATATTCGAGAAAATTAACATTCTGCAGAATTGATATGCTGTAAAATTAGCAATCTGCAAAATTTAGTTTTTTTTTAATTTAACATTCTAAAAAATTGATATTCTATCAAAATGCTATTCGAGCAAATTGAGTTTCGATCAAAATGACTTTCGGTTAAATTGATTTTCGACCAAACAACTATTCTGTAATATTAATATTCTGCACATTTCATTTTCTGCAAAATTAATATTTGGCCATATTATTATTCTGTAAAATTTATTCTCTATGAAATTTTGAATTTACAAAATTATTATTCTGCAAAATCGGTATTCCATCAAAATCCGATTCGGCCAATTTGAGTTTCGAACAAAATGACCTTCGGTAAAATCGATTTTCGACCAAATGACGATTCTGCAAGATTAATATTCTATTCATTTGATATTCTGCAAAATTAATATTTGTCAAAATTAACATTCTGTAAAATTGATATCCTGTAAAATTGATATTCTATAAAATTAGTATTCTTCAGAATTTAGATTCTGCAAAATTAATATTCTGCAAAATTTGTATTCTATCAAAATCCGATTCGCACAAATTAAGTTTCGATCAAAATGACTTTCGGTAAAATTAACATTCGGCCAAATAACGATTCTGCAATATTAATATTCTGCATATTTGGTTTTCTGCAAAACCAATAAAGAACCAATAGAACACTGAGAGAAATAGATGGTAAGAACTTTACTATCTTTGATGGTAGAGAGGTTATGTTACACTCTACCATCAGAGATACTACACCGTACCATCTAGATGCTATATCGTACCATCCAGATGCTATCAGATGCTAACCCGTACCATACAGATGCTATCTCGTACCATCTAGATTCTTGTCCGTATATTTAAGATCAGATATGGTATCTGGTACCATCTAGATGGTATCCCGTAGTATCTATTTCTCTCAGTGAAGTGTACTTGGATGGAGGATCATAATTCTTTAAGTAAGTGTAATTATTTTTGATCCAAGACTAAAATAATTAATAATTCTTACTATGACATTAAAGAGCTACAATTTCGCAATTATTTTCAATTTTGTCCTCACAGAAAAACCTAAACTCAAAATGAGCCTGTTTTGTCTTATTGTGAGACGCTTTTCATGTTAAGTTTTATTCCAAAAAGTCGTAAATTGACTTTTTAAACTAAAAAAAAAGGAAATTATTGGAAAATCTTGTCTTTTTTTTCATTAATGGTGATATTACGACAACACACAATACCTGAAAGCATCAAAACAACTTTACATAATGATACCGTTTTAAGGTCAATTCTCAGAGTTCTCAAATTTTTTGTGAATGTAGAAGTTAAAAGCATTAACCCCCTCTAATTTAATTAACTTGTTTAGAATAAGAACGTTTTTACCGTGATCCACTTAATTCAAAACATTGTTTTACCACCTGCTGACTTATTTTGTCTTTTTATTTCCATCACCTCCCCTACCCACCCACCAACTCATAGGAACCCACGCACCCCCTTGACATGTGGAGCGAGCGCTCCACCTTGATACATTGTTGTGCTCTACTGTTTTATCCCTTATAATCAGATGTTACCCCGTACAATCTAGATTGCTGTCCGTATAAGTAACACTAAATATTGTTCCTGGTACTATCAAGATGTTACCCCGTAGCATATTTTTCTCTCTGTGTAGTCAATAGATTTTACTTAAAGATTGAAATCAATTTATCAAATTTAAGACAATGAGTAGTTGTACGTTGTTAAAATTTCAAAATTGATTTTTATTTTTTTGTTATTTCGTTTGAACCGTAATTCAAACCGAAACAAAATAATTACGTTTCGAATTACGGTTTAAGCGAAATAACAAAAAATTGAACATCAATTTTGAAATTTTAACAACGTACAACTATTTATTGCCTTAAATTTAATTAATTGATTTTAATCTTTAGGTAAGATGTATTGACTATTACTAGATATTTTGAAAAAACTCCAAAAACCAAATTAATTTCGTGACGGTCCCTGTGCGCAAAAATTTCTTATGGGGGGGGGGGGGGTAAGAAAAATTCGTAAAAACTTGGTATTTTATTAAAAATAATTTTTGAATCAGAAAGATTGAAAATTTTTTAAACAAATTCAGACCTCTCTGGGGAGGTTGACCCCTCCCCCTTCATGCGCAGGGGTCTGGTGAGTTTAAACCAAAGCAATTGTCCATAAACTAACCAACACACGGGAAAAAATAATTCAATAATATTTACTGAAGAAACTCAAGAGCGGTGGATATGAGAAAAAGTCGTGAGATTTTATTAGCTTTTTTTATTTTATTATTTTAACCTTGAAAAATTACCGAACACTTATTCTAGAAGAATAAGAATTAAATTCAAGAAAGCTTCTCTAACTGTTACGAGATTTTACCGAAGTACTCCAGAAGTTAAAATTTTTTTTAATTTTTGAAAAAAATTTTCCTCTATGAGTACTCGAACTCAGTTCCTCGAGACTACAAAATCTCCGCTTTGTCCAACTGAGCTAAGTACGCTATTGAATTAGTGTACAGTGAAAACATACTTGAGTGAGCCAAGCGCTTGTTCACTGTACTGCGTTTTCCCGAAGTCTTCGGTAACTGTCCAGATTCGATCTTTCGGTTGCGCGTCATGAAAATTTATTTTGGAGACGTTGTAGAAATACTTGAAAAATTGGAGGATGCTTATTGACTCTTTTGTAGATATTGCCGAGTTTTTCTCATATCCACCGCTCTTGAATAAATTCGGTAAATTTCCGTGAATAAATTTTTTCCGTGCAGGATTAGTTTAAGACAGTTAAGCTTTTGTAACAGACAGCAGTTCTTTTCTAAACTTAAATATCACCCATTTTATTTTTTTAAGAAAAATTGTATACCTTTAAAGCAAAAGATCTTATTATTACAAATAACATATTTTTGAATTAGCAACTGTGTAATAATAACATTTTAATTGTTATGCATTTTCCATGTTTTTAGCCTTATTTTATCATAGCTCTAATCTTCTAAAGGACAGGAATAATTTGGAAATATTGTAACTTTCGTTGTTTGAGTCAATTCCGGTAAAAAAAAACAATAAGAAGAAAGTTTATTTCCTTATACTAGAAGTAGAAAGTAATTTTTTTTATATGAGAGATATTCTTTCGTGGACAAAGTATAGTGTCAAGCACATTAATTTTTTAATTTATGCAATATTGTACCGTTTATAACATTATGCTTGAATTTCTGAATGCTCTATTATTCTTCTACTTTTAAATAATTTGATGTTTCTTTTATAACTTTATATCAATTAAATATACATTATATTTTTTCAGAAATCTTCCCAAAAGGAACATTATATCCATGGCTAATAAGAAGAATAGTATAAATCAGTACTTGAATGGCATCAGTTTTTTATATTTATGGAACATTTTCGAGAGTTAAAAGCTATTTCGTATGACGAGTATACAGTGCTTGTGGACAAAAAAAGGACTTTAACTTACAGCGTGCTGAAAAAAACCAGAAATACTTTTAATATAAAATTATTATTTATAATCTTTGTTATAATATATTGTTATGAATATTTTGGTTACTAATTTATAAATTTATTGCAAAAATTTTTAATGCCTACAGTATGTGTAAAGTAAATATTACGTAAAACGGAGTGTTTATTATCTTGTAATTAATTATTGTAATTATTATTTGCAAACCTTTGTACAAGCTCATTTTCTTTAAACGTACATCGACATTTAAGGATGTATATTTCAATTTACTAAATGTTTCATATTGTAATTTTAAAATGCAAGTTTTATACGAGCGTATTTGCTCAAAATGTATAACGTCATTCAATAAGTTATTGTTAATATTTTAACCATTGTAAACATTTATTATTTTAAAAATAAAAACTAAAATTTTGTAATATTTTTGAACCATAATTCTGGCACACAGTAGTACTTCTACACCGAAAAAAATTAGGGGAAAACAGCACAAAACTATGTACAGTTTTTTCACACACATAGAGTCGTATTTTATATGTATAGGTAGACGCACTGTAGTAGTATACGCATCCAAACACACGCGTGCTATTTGAGTTCAGAATCATGCGAATAGAGTGCTTGGACGTACCAAGAACTCACGACAAATTGCGTGCAGAACAAGTGTAGGTGTGTCTATGCTGCATTCCCCTGATTTTTTTCTGTCTAATACAGTCGAACCTGGATCAGTGTTTCCTGGATAAGTGAGAATCCTCTTTAAGTGGAACTGATTTTTTGAAATAAAACCTCTAAAACTGGAACTTTTTCTTAAATTTACCTCTATAAGTGGAACGCTCCCTCTATAAGTGGAAATTTTCATGCATGTACCTTATATAAGTGGAATATGTAAAAAAGTGTAAAATGAATAAGCCTCTTTACGTGGAATTTGGCCTCAAACAACCTGGATAAGTGGAAAACTGGGTAATTGAAATACCTCTATAAGTAAAACAAAAGTTTCTGTCCTTTCAGATTTCACTTATCTAGGTTCGACTGTAATAATTTAGATACATTATGTTATAACTCCAATCATTGATATAATTTAAATATTTTCCTTTAAATAATTTTGTTAATTGTTTTTGTTTTTATAATTATAACGTCAACACTGTATAATACAAAATAATACAAAAAATAAATAAACAAGGAGTTGTTTTGAAATAAAACTGGTAGGTAATTGATTGACTTTAATGTATGTTCATAGATAGTGCACAAACTGAGAAAAATGAAAAAAATTAGTATTTGAAATAGTACAGTACATACTCTATCACAAAATACTGTGCTACAAATACTCTTTGCTTAATTAGAAGCGTAATTGCTAAAAAGTTTGGAACTCAGTATGATAAGATTATTCATTTGCTAATTAAAGAATGTTTACAAATCCTGTTGTTATTATTATTATATTATTTATTATATTTATTATATTATTTTGGTTTTAAGAATTTTTTATTAATTAGTAATATTAATATTATTAATATTAAAATAAATTGTTTAATAATTTTGTTTAAAACAAATAACATACTAAAATTGTTTTTAATAAGGGAGTGTTATAATAATACGATGATTTATACAAAATTTTAAATAATATAGTTTTATATTAATATCAATATTAAATCAGTGTCAAATTCATCCTTCCAAAGTATAATTTTATAAATTCCGAAAACATATACTTATCATTTAAAGATATGGATAAATCTTTTGGTATTGCAACTGTGAAACAATGTGCTTCGTAAAACCATGCTTCAAATATCAAAGCACGGTTATAAATTAAAAAAATATTTGTAAAAATTAACATTACGTGCAGGTTACGTTCTATACTTAATAGAACTTATCCGCACCTTTGATAAATTCGTCAGTTTTTACTTCGATATTTTAATTATAATTTTTTAAATGTTTTCATTAATAAATACTTTTAATAATTATCCTATTTAATTTTTAAAGGTTGATTATTATTTACTGTGATATGGTTAGTACATTTAAAAACTATCAATAAATTATATTTTTTTTACTCTAAAAAAATGATATATTTTGTATTATTAAAGAAAATGAAACCAATCTTTTTTTTAATTAAAGCATAATTTTTTGTTTTGAAACTTAAATCATTAAAAAAAAAGTTATAAAATATTAGTTTTAGTTTTATTTTTCATGTATATGTTGTTTTGCATTTTAACGAAAACCTTAATTTCATAATGCATTCTCAAATGTTAATTAGTATTTTGCATTATTAATTTTAAATAACTAATAAATAATGTTATTAAATATTATTAATATTAAAATTTCTATTATATTGAATAATAATATGAGTGTATTCTGCAATTGAACCCACCGCGATCAAAAGGGCTTACGCGTGACTTTCGTTGGCCTCTCGTACAGCGAGTCTACGGCTGCGCCAGGGGACCTGCGCACTCGTTCATATGCCCTTTTGATCGCGGTGGGTTCAATTCTTCCAAGAAGTAAAAAAATTCTATTATACTTTAAAGTGTCTTTACAAATAATATAATTATAACGAAGTATTGAGGGATTTTCTAAGAATTAAAAGATTTTGTATATTACTAGCACTAACAATGGCGCGCTATGCGCGCTCTTTTCTTTTACATATTGCCTGGTAAAGACCCTCGGTTAAAAAGAAACTGAGTTTCACCGTTTCTCTATTTCTCTCTCTCTCTCCATGGGCGTACCCACGTTGGGGTAGGGGGGGGGGCACTGCCCCTTGATAGCCAGTTTATATGAGAGAGAATGAGATAGCAATATATTGTTGTCTCTCTCACTCCCACATAAAACCCCCCACCAATAAACTTTCCTGGGTACGCCCTCTCCCTCTCTCTCTCTCTCTCTCTCTCTCTCTCTCTCTCTCTCTCTCACTAACACACACACACACACACACACATTTAAATTTGAAATTTTACCTAAAATTTTACCTCATGATACTAATATTCTTCAAATTTAAATCTTATTTCTAAATACAAACAATAGACCTCCTGCTAGGCCAATTATCGACGGAACGAACCCTTGCATAATGAGGGTTAATAGCTTTAGGAAAAGAGGCGAAAATTTTGAACTTTAATGGAAAAGAGAGAAAATTTGCCTTTCTCTTTCTCATTACCTGCAAAAATATGTGCTTCTCAGTCTCTCCAAAGAGAAGCGTTACTTTCTAACGGCCCTTCCTAACTCATCTAACGGTCCTTGGTAACTCATTTGCATGTAACTTCTTTCTTAGTAAGGAACCTATTTGTAAAGACTTTCAACTGCGTAAATGGCCTAGTGGATACAGTGGGCGGCTTTAGGGAGAGAAGTTGCAAGTTCAAGTCTTCTAGCGTAGGATTTTTCTGTTTCATATTTTAAAGTTATTCATTTAAATCACCAATCTACAGGTAAATGACATGTTTCAAATAAGATGGAAAGAAGTTAAAATATAAATTTTACTTTTCATTTAATCTTTAAAAATTTCACAGGAACTAGTTAATTATTTACATAAAATCTTTAGGATTGAATTACTACTGCTTCTTTGCCTCAAATTCAAGAATAAAGTTTATAAATAATTCAGAAGATGTTTTTTTTCGTGTAGTTGCGCATGCGCAGTAGGTTTTTGTAAGATTTATAGATGCGCAATAGGTTTCAAAATAATTTAAACATGCGCAGTTAATAAAATCTCAAAACAGAATGGATTTCTAACAATTTAAACGTAAACAAAAACCAAAAAAAAAAAAAGTCATATACTTTTTGTAGAACATATAATTTTGAAAAGTAAAATATACATAAGACATTTTGCACAAGTAAATAAATAAAATTTTAATTTTCGTTGGACTTAAAAAAAAGTACTAACTACTAAACTCAGTTAGATCCTACACTGCTTTACTGCGCATGTGTTATTGTCATAGAGCATTACTGCGCATGTGTAATTGCCATAGAGCATTACTGCGCGCCATAAACATCTAGTGCGCATGCGTCATGAACATAATGATCAAGTGCGCATAAGAATTAATGATATAGATTTCTTGCGCATACAAATGGACCATTTTGATCAACTGCGCATGCGTCACTATCATGACACACTACTACACTTAACTGTATAAGTGCCTAAGTTATACTGATGTTAATAGTTCAAAAATATTATAAGTGAATTGATTTTAAAAGTGGCTTATAAAGAAAAGTAGTGAACCAAGTGGAAGGGGAAGAACGACTGAACGACGAATTTCTGTTGACGACAAAGGTTTCGTTTTAATATAATAAAAGATTACTACGTGGAAATTCTCGAAAGTTTTAAAACCCTTTTTTCTAATTAAATAAGTGAATGTTTTAAAAAAAAACTTTTTACACTACAATTAACATGAAATTTTCTAATAATACGTTGATTAATTTTTAACCCACCCCCCCCCCCCGCGTACTTCAAGAAAAAGGATTTTAAAAGTATGAAAAGACCGGTGGGTTATCATTGATTTTATGTCAAGTATATAAAGAAAATACGCCTTTAAATGTAAACATTTTTTACTTTTTAATTGACATGATAATATTCTGATAGTATGTTAATAAATTTTAACACCTTCCCCCTTTAACTATAAAAAAAAGTAAAGAATCAGCATTCCAAAACATTTGTGTTCAATTTTATTAGATTTTATAGGTGTTAGACGAAAAAAAAAATTTGTGTTTTACAAATTTTAAAATGTTTTTAAATTTAATTAAAATAATATAAAATTTCAGCAAAGTTTACAAAATTTACAAAATAAGTGAGGTGGGGGGGGGGGTTGAGATAATTATCTCACATAATTAAAAAAAAAAGTACCAACTACTAAACTTAGTTAGATGCCACACTGCAATACTGCGCATGTGTTATTGTCATAGAGCATTACTGCGCATGTGTAATTGCCATAAACATCTAGTGCGCATGCGTCATGAACATAATGATCAAGTGCGCATAAGTATTAATGATATTGATTTACTGCGCATACAAATGAACCATTTTAATCAACTGCGCATGCGTCACTATCATGACACACTACTACACTTAATTGTATAAGTGCCTAAGTTATACTGATGTTAATAGTTCAAAAAGGTTATAAGTGAATTGATTTTAAAAGTGGCTTATAAAGAAAAGTAGTGAACCAATTGGAAGGGGAAGAACGACTGAACGACGAATTTCTGTTGACGACAAAGGTTTCGTTTTAATATATACTAGAACAAAAACTGCGCGCTACGCGCGCCTTGTCATGGTGTCATTTTAACATATGAATAAATAAAGGCCAGCTTATAGAGTATGATGTAACGGGAATAAGGTTGTAATGATTATAACACTATTTTCCTAAAATTCTAATTTATATTTTGTCATGAAAATCGTTAGAAGTACCTGAAACAAAAATAGAAAGGTCTGTTAAACGTGATGTTCCTTAAATATTGACTAAATATGAATTTTTGAGTTTCCTTTTTTTCGAAAATTGTCAAAAATAAATTGTAAGCAAATATGGGAAGAAAGAAAATTTTATTAAAAAAAAGTAAATATGAAAAGAAATGTATTGACGATAGATCGATGTAATATATAAGAAGTGCAAGTTTGGTCATTTCAATGTTGGAAAATTTCAAAATTAGTCCAAATGCAAATTCGGAGATTTCAAAATAAAGATAAACGTTAGTTCTGTGATTTCAAATGTCGGAAAAATGCAAATTTGGTTGTTCTAAAATTGTGACTAATGTAGATTTATTGTACAAAAACTTTTTGTTATCATCTTTTTTATGTTTCAGGTTTTTAGTATCTGAATTAGTTATTTTAGTACTAACTTTTTCATCTTTGAAGTGTTTAGCATCACAATGAGTGCAATAAAGTAACATTTTACATAAATAATTCTCTGCATAAGTACGTGAAGGCAATTTATTTACTTTTAGTTCTTTTAAAGAATTATCTGATGTATTCACCAAATCTTGATTTAAACAAGAAATAGAAGAATTTTTAACTGTATCATAATAATTATTTGTGTCTCTCTCTCTTAACTTATGATTCTCTAATTCTGCCTCTATATAATTTTTCTTTTTTTTTTGTACGACAACGTTTCACTCTTTCCCTGTTCAACATTTGTCCATGAAGAAGTTGTTTATCTTTTTTATTATTTTCAGACAATTTATTAATTTCTACTTCTTCTATTCCATGTAATGAAGGAAAAGATTTCTTCACTTGAATTACAGTATCTTCTGAATCAATCATTTTTCTTTTACTTGCTTTTTTTTTACTACGTCACTTTTTACTTCAATAAACTGCAAAATAGATGGAGAAACAGCTTCTATAATGGAATTTTCATTATTTATTTCTACATTTCGGAAATGTGAAATTGTCTGAAAGGATGTTGATGGTATTGCGTTCACAACAAGAGTTTGAGAATCTGCATTGCAAGTTCCTTTCTCCACCTCTTCTGATACATTCATTTGTAATTCCTTTTTTTCTTTCAATCTAGCACGATAGCACTTCATTGATTCTCTATGCAATTTTCGTTTTTCCATTTTTTTCTCTACAGTTAAACTCCTACGATATCGTCTCACTCTTTCTGTACTGACAATTTTTGTACCAACTTCTTGTAATTGTTCTACTTCTTCTTTGGTAAATCTTTGCTTTTCTTCAAATCTTTTCCCTTCTATTAAACACGTACTAAACTTCTTCATTCTTGACTTTGCCAAACTTTCAATATCTTTTTCCTTTTCTTGTAATATTTTTGTCCTTTCTACTTCGCCTATTGAATCCAACATACGCAAAGATCTCTTTTCTGTAATTGTAGGTTTTGGTAAATCAGTAATTTTTCTTTTACTTGCTTTTCCTTTTACTTCGTCACTTTCTAGTTCATTAAACTCCGAAATAGATGGAGATACAGCTTCCGTAATGGAATCTTCATAATTTATTTGTACATTTTGGAAATGTGAAATTGTCTCAAATGATGTTGATGGTATTGCGTTCAGAACAAGAATTTCAGAATCTGCATTACAAGTTCCTTTCTCTACCTCTTTTCTTACATTCATTTGTAATCCCTTTTTTTCTTTTAATCTAGCACGATAGCGCTTCATTGATTCTCTATGCAATTTTCGCAATTCCTTTTTTTTCTCTTCTGTTAAACTCCTACGATATCGTCTCACTTTTTCTGTACTGACAATTTTTGTACCAACTTCTTGTAATTGTTCTACTTTTTCTTCGGTAAATCTTTCCTTATCTTCAAATCTTTTACCTTCTGTTAAACTGGTACTACACTTTCTCATTTCTGTCCTTCCCAAACTTTTAATATCTTTTTTCTTTTCTGTGCTCACATTACTTTTATCATTTTGTCGTTTCATGATTTTATACAAATCTTTATTTATATAATCAAAATATGTCAAATTGTAAAAATGTTAATCTAATAACATATCAAATTTGCAATGCACAATTGTAAAATGTCCAAATTTGAATGACCAGTTCACAGTTATATTAATAGCAATTGACACATTTGCAAATATCTAATAGAAATGTTACCATTTGTATTTTCTAATTTTATAGCCTTCCACAAATGATTAAAATTTTAAACACAATTCATCAATTAACAAATTTCGAAATGTTCCAATTTACAAAAGACCCATTTTAACAATTGTCGAATTTAGCAATTTTTCATTTTTCTATTTTTACATTTATTATTTATCAATTATATTCAATAGTCCAATTTACCAGTTTTCTATCTTACCAATTTTCCACTTTACAAATTAAACAATTTTCCAATTAACCTATTTTCCAATTTACCAATTGTCCACTTTGCCAATTTGCCAATTTACCAATTTTCCACTTTGGCAATTTTCCACTTTACCAATTTTCCAATTTGCCAATTTTCCAATTTACCAATTTTCCACTTTGCCAATTTCCCACTTTACCAATTTTCCACTTTACAAATTAAACAATTTTCCAATTAACCTATTTTCGAATTTACCAATTGTCCACTTTGCCAATTTGCCAATTTACCAATTTTCCACTTTGTCAATTTTCCACTTTACCAATTTTCCAATTTGCCAATTTTCCACTTTGTCAATTTTCCACTTTACTAATTTTCCAATTTGCCAATTTTCCAATTTGCCAATTTTCCAATTTACCAATTTTCCACTTTGCCAATTTTCCACTTTACCAATTTTCCAATTTATCGATTTTCCACTTTGCCAATTTTCCACTTTACCAATTTCCAACTTTGCCAATTTTCAACTTAACCAAATTTCAAATATAACAACTTTCCAAATTACAAAATTTTTCAATGTACCAACATTTAATACAAAAATTAAAGTATACTCAGTGCTTATAACTGCTACCTCTTGTTCAGAAATAACAGTAAGTCTAATAACTTGGAAATTGTACGGTATAATGATTAGAAAAGAAAAATATTTCTATATCTATCACTACCTGCCTCGTTCTATTTTCAAGAAAGTATGTTTGCTTACCTGAAACAAAATTATCTCTCTTTCTCCCTCTTGGTCCCTCTACATCTCTTTCTCTTTCTCCTTCTCTCACTCGCCCTCTCTCTGTCTATTTTTATTATATAAAAACTCGATAATGTCATAGCGAAAACAACAAAACAAAGTTGGGGGTCTTTAGGGTCCCTAATTACGAATCCATCATTAGTTTTTTAAAATTCAAAATGGAATAAATGAAACATTTAATAATCCGTGTTACATATTTTTTTTAGGTACAATGACTTACAATTATTAAAAATTAAATATTATTTTTTATTTCTCTTTTGTGACCAATATTTTTTAATCTCATTTTGATAATTACAAATTCAATTTTTAAAAATATTTTACAGTAAATGTTTGTAATTTTTCCTTACTAACAAATTACCAATTCAAAAATATAAGAAAATTGATTTGTCTAAACAAATTAAAATTGTTTTTATTCTTTAAACAATTAATGAAATTAAATAAATTACACTAAATTCTTTTAATTATTTTCATTATTCTCCTCTTCACTATTTAAAAATTTCTAAGCTTTTAAGATATTTTAATTAAAAACAAAGTATGAACAAAATTATTTAACAACTAAAAATTAAATTAACAACATAAGAAAATAATATTTTACACCTATTTACTTGTAGCATATTTATTAATTGAGGGCCTGGATGCAATTAAGAGATACGGGCAACTTTCGAAGTCCCCTGCTTCTGCCGGAGACTCGCTGTACGCGGGGCCAACGAAAGTCACGCGTATCCCCTTATTGTATCCAGCCCCTCAATTGTACTTTCCTTAAAAGTTTGAAAATTATTTTTTCAATTTCAAAAATTTTTTCTTCAAAACCATCATTAAAATGTTCACTTAAATTCTTTATTAACTGTTCAATTTTTATTTAAATATATAATAATTAATTAATTAAATATATAATAATAATTAAAATACAATATTATTTGGGGTCATTCAGATATCACGTGATAAAAATTTTAGCTAATTTGAACCCCCTCTCACCTCTACGTGATACTTTTTCTATTGTTAAAAAAATTGATTTTCCATGGAGCGTGATATTTTGCTTACCCCCCTCCCTCCCCTAAGGATAACACGTAATACGTGGATGATTACTTTTCCAAGAAATAACAGATAACGCCTTTCTGTATAATAATATAATATAATTGTACGAAATAAAGGGGGGTTGCTTTAGATTTTAAGAAGTCTTTATATATAATACTATAACCTATAAAGGCGCCGTAAGTTATATTATTATTATACAGAAAAACGTTTTAAAATCCAAACCAACCCCCCTTTATTTTGTACAATTATATTATATTATTATACAGAAAGACGTTTTTAAATCTAAACCAACCCCCCTTTATTTCATGCAATTATTATATTATTATACAGAAAGACTTCTTAAAATCCTTATGTTATTATACAAAAAGATGTTTTTTTAAATCCAAACTAACCAACCTATATTTCGTACAATATTATATTATTATACAGAAAGACATCTTAAAATTCAAACCAACCTCCCTTTCTTTCGTAGGAATGTATGGTATAATTATTCTTTTTAATTTATACCTATGCTTTTTATTAAGGGAAGAGGTAAAAAAGATTTAAAAAGCTAAGAAAATTAGGAAACGTATATAATTTAAGAAAAAATATCGTTTCCTCACATATAAATTGTTTAAACAATCAAAATTGCAGACGGATAACTTTGTGATGTTTTTTTAATGAAGAAAGTCGAAAGCGAAATGCTTCTAAGAGAAGGTAATAAAAATTTGTTTTAAACAATTTAGATTATTTAAAGAAGTAATATAAATATTTAATAAACAAATTTTTTATAAGTTGTTACTAAAGAATCGACAGCTGTTAAAAAAATATTTTAATTTGAAAATATAAGAAACATACATTGTTTAAAATAAATAACTTCTTATTATCACAATTTCATCAAAAGTTGATTTTAAACCATTTTAATTGTATAAACAATCGACTAAATTAAGTAAATTAAATTGCAATTAAAAAGTTGTAAGCTTTTAAAACATTTAAAATAAATGGTGGTTCTTTAAGACACCCTATAGAGAAACGAAGAATATCATCATCAGCTAACTCTGCCTTTTTCTATCCCAGACACCTGTTATACCGCTCTCTCTCTTTCACATTTCGCACGCTATATTCTAAATCTTTTATTTCGAACCCACCTTTAGGTTTCTCACGCTTTAGTATATTCTGTCTTGCCGTTTCTCACCAGCCAAGCATTACATTCTTAAGCATGGCAGTATATCTATAGCTATGACTAACTGATTTCTTATATAGGAATAAGAGATATTTAACAGTCCTTATCACGGAAAAAATAAGTTGTCTAAATTTCCTGTGACTTTGTCACAGAATCTTGGATATAACTGGCAGCATTCTAAATTTTCAAAATGTATGTTTCTAGCAGGGATGCGTACGTAAATAGTATGATTCACTATATAAGTGCCAACTATAGTGAATCAGACTATTTACGTACGCATCCCTGGTTTCTAGTAGTTAGATTTCTAAATGTTGGAAAATTAGATTACTTTAAAGAAAATTTAGTAAAAAGTGTTTTATATTTTCAAATATTATGTTGTACAATTTAGATAATTAGTCGTTTAAAGTAAAAAAGGAGTGTACTATGTTACTGTGTCTAAAAGTTTTAACCACAGTCACTGAAAATAAAAAGACTGTTGGCGCACATTAGTGTTTTAAAATATAAGCGACAGTCACTGAATATGAAAAGGCCACCCGCTACGTGTAACAGTGTTCTAAAATCTGCGTGACAGTCACCGAAAACGAAAAAAGCTCGTGGGTGCGTTACAGTGTTCTAAAATCTCTACGACAGTAATTGTAAATGAAAAAGTCGGTTAGTGAGTTACAGTGTTCTAAAATCTCGGCGACTGTTATTGCAAATAAAATAATAAAAAAAATTCTCTCATTATTCCTTTCATTATACATGCATATTAATACAATTATTCACTTAAACACACAATCTTCTGCCACATTCACAGATACATTCTCGTTTATATATATTATTGTTTTCCTACCTACGCGCATTCTAACTTAACAATTACACTAGATCGCATACATACTAGGGTGGCCAAGAAAAAAAATATTTTGATTTTCATAAATCTTACCCCCCCCCCCCAATTTTGTTCTTTGGCGAAAAATATGCGATACGTATTTTTTTATTTTTTAATATTAACCAGTGCCGCAAAGCCGTTGAAAATTACCATTCATTTCCCATAGAAAAAATGCACTTTTTCGTAAATTTGACATAAAATCGTGAAAAATGGACCTTTTTCTTTCTGTAAACAATACTTTTGTTCATGAATGTCCAAATAATAAAAATCTGTCGTATATTTATTAAATAAATTATTTTAACTATTTTTTATGTGACTGTAAAAAAACCCATAAACGTAAAAAAACCTGGAATTTATTAAAAAAAATTATAATTATTATTTTAAATGCTTTTTCTTTATTCTTTGATGTTATTTTAAAAATATATATTATTGTTTATGTTTTACCATGTTACATAATTTGTTTAAACAATTTATTGTTGTTATTTCCCTACAAAATGACAAATAAATCGAGCGTTTTTGCAATTTTCTTAAACTTTCTAACTTTAGGCGCTTAATAGAAACATGAATTTATATATATTTATGTTATATAAATATTTATTATCAAATTCAGGCGCTTTCAATTGTTTAAACAAATTATTGTTGTTATTTATTAACTTTTTCAGAAATGCTTAAAAACAGTTGCAGGTTTTTCTTAATTTTGCAAATTGATTTTATTAAACCAACCACATGTTAATAAAATTATTAAAATTATTATTCGAACAAATATTTAAACAAATTATTTTTGTTATTTATTAACTTTTTCAAAAATGTTTATAAAGAGTTGTAGTTTTTTCTTAATTTTGCAAAATGATTTTATTAAACCAACCACATGTTAATAAAATTATAAAAATTATTATTATAACAATTAATTAAACAATTTATTGTTGTTATTTATTAACTTTTCTAAAAATGCATTAAAAGAGTTGTAGTTTATTCTTAATTTTGCAAATTACTTTTCTTAAGTCAACCACAATTTAAAAAAATTAATAAATTATTAACATAACAAATTTTTAAACAAACTGTTTAACTCTTTATTCAGCATTTATTAAAAATTTTATAAATAACAACAATAATTTGTTTAAATATTTGTTAGAATAATAATTTTAATAATTTTATTAACATGTGGTTGGTTTAATAAAATCAATTTGCAAAATTGAGAAAAAACTACGACTCTTTATAAGCATTTTTGAAAAAGTTAAAAAATAACAACAATGATTTGTTTAAATAATTGTTATAATAATAATTTTTATTTATTTTATTAAAATGTGGTTGATTCAAGAAAAGCAATTTGCAAAATTAAGAAAAACCTGCAACTTTTTTTAAGCATTTTTGAAAAAGTTAAAAATAACAACAATAATTTGTTAAAATAATTGTTATAATAATAATTTTTATTTATTTTATTTAAATGTGGTTGATTCAAAAAAAGCAATTTGCAAAATTAAGAAAAAACTACAACTCTTTTTAAGCATTTCTGAAAAAGTTAATAAATAACAATAATAATTTGTTTAAACAATTGATAGCGTCTTAATTTGATAATGAATATTTATATAACATAAATATATATAAATTTATGTTACTATTAAGCGTTTAAAGTTAGAAAGTTTAAGAAAATTGCAAAAACGCTCGATTTATTTGTCATTTGGTAGGGAAATAACAACAATAAATTGTTTAAACAAATTAGGTAACATGGTAAAACATAAACAATAATATATTTTTTGATAATAACATCAATGAATGAAGAAAAAGCATTTAAAATAATAATTAATATTTTTTTTAATAAATTCCAGGTTTTTTTACGTTTATGGGTTTTTTTACAGTCACATAAAAAATAGTTAAAATAATTTATTTAATAAATATACGACAGATTTTTATTATTTAGACATTCATGAACAGAAATATCGTTAACAGAAAGAAAAAGGTCAATATTTTTCACGATTTTATGTCAAATTTACGAAAAAGTGCATTTTTCCGTGTATCAGTATTTAAAATTTAATTAATGCGTAACAATATATTTAAAATTAATAGTTTTAAACTAGTTTTCCAAGTATAATTTCCAATGCATTTATTAAACGATTAAAATTATTTCAAAAATTCTAAATTTTAATTTTAATGAAACAAGTGTTGGTGTACTTTTTATTTTAACAAGGAAAACCACATATTTTGAGATTCAAAATATTTATTTTATTTACAGTAATTAAATTTCGTAAGTTTTGCCAATTAAAATAAACTTCTATTGTTTATAATTTCCTGCAAGGATGATAAAAATCATGATTTTTGTTTAGAAATCAATTTTTTTAAATTAAAAAAAAAAAAATGGTAGATAAAATGCATAACAGTTTTTGTTTATTATTAAAAAACAAATTAATCAATTTTTAATATTATATTAATTTAATATTAAATACAATTGTTCAAATAATTTCGTTCAATTTTCAATTCGGTTCTTTAGTTTTCAAATATTTTCTCTTATATTCAATAATAAATTCTCGCCTTTTTTTAATAACTTTTTTAAAATTTTAATTATAATCTTTAAATTTCAATTACATTTTTCAATTTTCAGTAATTTTCTTGAATTTCAAATTATTTTCTTCGATTTTTAATCCAATTATTCAATTTACAATTATTTCCCACAATTATTCCTACAATTTTCTTAATTTTTTAATTTGAAATTATTTTAGTTTAATATTTATATAGTTTTAAATAACTAACAACAGTGAAAAGATTCTGGCGCTTGGGCGGTGTGTTCATTTTGTTATTTCCAATAGGGTACTTTTGAATTTTTATAGGAACATATTATTAATGATTTAAAATATAATTATTTAATAATTTATGGTTATTACTTGAATTTGAAAACCAATCTTTCAAAGACATTCTAACTAAAAAACAGCTATGGGATTAAATATTAGGTTTAAAATTATATAAAATCAAATTAATCATAGTTCATATGTACGTCAGTTCATGGGGTGTTTGAATTCCGTACTTTTCTGATTATTTTGTTACGTAAAATTAAATTTTTTATTTATATTTTTTATCATCCTCCTGACACCACCCACCCCTCGACCAGGGGGGCGGCTGCCCCCCCTGCTCCAGCTGATTGGGCGACACTGTCAACATCGTTTTAAAATCTAAATCAATTTTCTCTAGGGTTTAGAAAACTTTTTATGGTAATAAGATTCCTTAAAATTATTCAATAGTCGCAGAGATATTAAATAACTTTTTCTAAATATTATATCCTTATGCATTAAAATTTAGATTTCGTTGATAACTTTATAGAAAATAGTTTTATAATAATTCGAACACTTTTCTTTCTATTACTAGGTTTTTAAATTGTATTCAACTTTCATTTAGTATTTCTTTCATAGTCGTAGAAAAACTCTGTGACTTTGTTAAATCTTCGTCTATATCCAAGATTCTACAACTAATCGAGCAATATTTAAACAACTTATTTTTTCCGTGTATTTGCATGAAATGAGATAGTAACACTCAGTTTTGCTTCTTGATCCATGTCTCCTCGAAGGATCCATCTCTTCTCGATTTTTTTCTTTTTTTCGAAACGTCTATTATGGGGTAAAATATTGACAGAAATAAATTTTTATAAGTATGTCTTTTCTCACAAAAAGTGGAACTAAAATTCACACATGTTTAAAATCGATTTTTTAAAAAATTTTCTGCTGAAGATAAGAAAATATAAAAAGTGATCCATCTCTCCTCAACTTCCTGTACTACAGTACATCGTACTCATGAAATAAAATAGTATGTACGTATTGACACTATACCAGTTTAATACTAGTGCTTAAAGAACTAGTACGCTTATTACATCCCGTGTAGAAAATTGTCATGGCAGTCTAGATTGATTTTTTGCCAGTATAGTTTTTGTCACGCGCTGCTATTTACAGTAAAGCTAGACTGGGGCGGTCTGGATTCTATCTAGTTTCTAAGATACACTAATAAATCTAATACAGGATATGTCACGCGCTGTTAATAGAGTAATGCTAGACTGGGGCGGTTTGGATTCTATCTAGTTTCTAAGATACACTAATAAATCTAATACAGGTTATGTCACACGCTGTTATTACAGTAAAGCTAGACTGGGGCGGTCTTGATTCTGTCTAGTTTACAAGATATACTTATAAATCTAGTATATAGGTTATGTCATGCATTCCTATTCATAGGACTGTTATACTGGCGTGATCTAGGTGCTAGAAACTCTTTCAGTTTATATTTTCTTCAACCCAATGGGAAATGCCTGAGTGATGCCGATAGTAATGTTTACTAAAGGCACGGTACAGATTCAGGGCTCATGCCATTATTCAGCCAAACTCTGACAAGGCAATGCCGGCGCAGCACTGAAAACATATTAAATTCAGTCTTATGCCGATATTTCCTGCTCAAAAATATTTTTAAGTCAAATTAAAAAAAAACAAAAAAAGGTTTATTTAAAATGCTTTTAATGACATTTCAAAATTTTTTCAATAAAAAATTAAGTGATTTTTTTCAAGATTGTACTATTAAGTAGGTTCATGCTGAACTAGAAGAAAAATTTCGTGGAACTAGCTAGCAGCGCTAGACGGCATGCAAATTTACATTGTATCTAGCGTTGCTAGCTAGTTCCATGAAATTTTTTTTCTAAATAGAATAATTCTAAATCAAATTTAAATTTTTTTTTGTTTCAAGAATATTTTGTTTAGAATAATGCTTTGAATTGCATTTAAAAGCATTTGAAAAAAGTGTAAAATGCTTTTTTTTTCGAAAATCGTACTATGCGATTGTCAAGTAAAAATTTCTAAGTCCAAAATCCGAATATTTTTATTACATATAAAATTTAATGTTTATAACAATTCAAAACAAGGAAAACGCTAATTTAACAAAAATGTGTTGGACACTTTTTTCCGATCATTAACTTTAGTAGCTATTTCCTAGAAGGAAAATTTCGTGGAACTATCTAACAGCGCTAGCTACAATGTAAATTTACATGCAGTCTAGCTCTGCTAGCTAGTTCCGCGAAATTTTCCTTCAAGGTTTATATTTGAGTCATTAAGACATTGAGCAAATATAATTTAAAATAATTTTTATTTGCTATTGCATTGGCAAATTTTAATACCTACAATTAAAAAAATAATTTTTAAAAAAGTAAATGGTGTTACCCTTAACTGAACTGTAATTCAAATATAGGGTTTCTTATATTTTGAACTAAGCGAGCGTGGCTGCGGCGTTTAGCGTACAACTTGTGTCTGAAGGGTCCCGGGTTCGATCCCAGTTGTCGTGCGATTTTATTTATATAAGATAGTTTTAATTGTTTAAGTCTAGTGAATATCTAACCGTATGTGAAAAAGTGTGTTTAAACAAACTGAATTTGCAATTGAAAATAGATATTATTTTTCTACCTTTCTAGAGATATCTAGTACGACTATATAGCGCCAATTTAAACACACTATCTAGCCGATAAGATAAACGAACGTTACATTTCTGTCTAGACGCTATATAGTCAAAGTGTCTAGCGCCAGTATATTTTCTAGGGAAGCTAGATTGGGACTGTACAACGCCATTACAATTTTCTGCACGGGATGCACAGAAATAATCAAATCAGCGATTTTTACATAATTTTTTAGAACCGTCAGGTAAAGGTATTTGAAGGGTCTGTCTCATACAAACAACCTTTTTTCAAGATTTTGTTTTTTTCATTATTTTGTTTTAAAACTTTTTTATGTTTTCTTGCAACACAATGCACATATTAAATTATAATAAAAAACTTTGTTTATTGATTTTTTAATGTTTCTTTCCGAGAAATCACCGCTTGAACTATACCACTTTTTTTCCTGGTTGACACGATATTTTTGGAAGGCTGCATGTAAAACTAATAAATAAAACGGATTCTTAAGGGGTTACATGGGTTTCACAGCTTTAAAAAATCAAATTTTTTTTATTATCTTATTAATTTCTACAACATTTCGAGAATATTATCCTAAATTTTCAAGTCGATCCGAATAAAAGCTTCGGAGATACAGCCTTGGGAAGGTGCGCGCTCAGAGTCAGGTATTATGTGTGCGCAGCAAAAAAAAAAATCTGCGAGCAAGACTCGCGAAGCCAGGACTCATCATAGACAGAAGCAAAAGGATGCCCTAAATACTATAGATGCTGCAGGTTCTTTACTTTATGGACCAGGAATCGACGATTCAATGAAAGTTAACAAAAATGTTTTATTTTCAGTTTTATTGTTACTTAAAACTTATGCGTTTTTCTCGAAACTGTGTTCTGAAAGTCGGTTGTCAAAATTTCTCGGCAACCACGCAACCGATCTTGATGAAATTTTGCACAGGCCTTCGAGATACAATTCTCCAGTACTTGGACGAAGGATTTTTTTTTCTTCAATCACAACTATTAAAAAAAAAAAATATTGAGCAAATTTTACCAAAATTTGCATTTTTTTTAAAAAAAGGTCTACCAAAAATCCAATTCTTACTTTTTTCTTTTTCCCTTCGTCCACTTTCTAGTTTCAGGTCTGTACTAAAAAAAAATATTTAGTTTTTTCATTTCAGATGATTCTGTCAGGAATTGTGCTGTCAACGCGGACGCACCTTTCTTCCGAGGGGTCACCGGAAATAACGTCTTAATGGCTGACTTCTGAATATTTTTCTTCGCAAATTTAAAAAATTCTTCTTTAAATATATATATTTAAGAAACTAAAAAGTTATAATAAAATATTTCCTTCTATATATAAAAAAAAAATTGTTGAACATAGGCCTTTTCCGAGTTAACCCATGTAACCCCTTAAAATATAGATCACTCGCTATCGCATGTACTAGGATTTCTGTAATCGGGTAAAACAAAACAAAATGGCGGCCATTTTAATTTTTTTACCTTGTTTTTTTCTGATTTCTACATAAAAAAAATATTTTTGAAAACTTGATTTTTTGAAATTTTTGAATGAAACAGACCCCTTAAACAGAACTTAGTTTTGTATGCGGAAAAAATTAATTCATTGAAGTTTATATAGCTAGTAGAAAATCTTAGAGTTTCATTGAATTAATTTTTTCCGCTTACAAAACTAAGTTTTGTAAATGATTGTATCTACCAGTCCTGAAAAGTTATGTAAAAATTATTAATTTAATGTTTTCAGAATGGGATTGTTAGAAAAGATTGTAAAAAAAGTTATAACGTTAAAAAATAGATTTAGAAACAAACGGATTCGCAAGTAAAGAGTAGAATAGACTACCCGAGTCGAAATTTAAAGTCTGGTTAAGACCTAGCAAGACCTTAAATAGGTTCTAATTATGGGACATGCTTTAAATCTACGGGTTCTACTGTCGGTACTATAGATTCCCTTTTTTCTAAGGTACCAATTAATCTGTTATAATTTAATTAAAATTATTATAATACTTTCAGAGACTATCGTAATTTAAAGTAATCTACTGTAAAAAATGTAAAATAATTTTTAAAAAAAAGTATCTTCAAGATATTTAACGAATTATGTGTAGGGGAGAGTGGCCATCAATGTACCAGTTTTTTCAATGAACCATTTCAATTTTCTCAGAAACAATTAAATAAAAATTCTCCTAACTTTAAATATAAATGAAGTTTGCGTAAACACACTACGTCCATAAATTTGAGACGTGTGGATTTATTCTTTACACAGAAAACTGGAAAAAACTGTTTTTGATGTACTGAAGAAAAAATTTACCTAAAATACGAACACGTTTTTTAATTGAAATAAGGCCATTTAAAAATAAATGTACTTACGATTTATTTTGTTTTGGGCCTTAACTACAATATTCTAATGAGATAAAGGTTTTGAAATATTGGATTAAGTTATAAAAAACCATTTTTGTTGCAAATGTCATGTTGATTCAATGTACCGGGGAACAATGAACCACCTGGAATTTCAGTGTATTTTCGATTTCCAGAGTGGTATGCTTGATTATAAAACTAGGCATGCATACAGCATGTTACAGCGATTGTTATCAGTACTTTTCTCAACATAGCAAAACTAAAATGCCATTTTAGCTAGTTAACTTAAATTTGAGGT
Organism: Ganaspis brasiliensis; assembly: GCA_037103525.1. Classification (NCBI taxonomy): domain Eukaryota; kingdom Metazoa; phylum Arthropoda; class Insecta; order Hymenoptera; family Figitidae; genus Ganaspis; species Ganaspis brasiliensis. Next base: position 520,903 of record JAZKLR010000657.1, read on the forward strand.
ATATTTATGTTATACATTATCAATTAAAAAGTGTTAAGTAACAATTTTTTATAGTATTTGATAGAAAACAAGTTTTTTTACAAAGTGAAAATTGCAATATTATTATTGTTGAACATTTTTAGTATTTTTATAGAGGTGGTTCATTGTGTACCCAGTTTGTTGAAAATGAAAATAGCTTGTTACTTTAGAAAAATCCTAAATTTTATTATTTAATCAAAATAAATCGTGTAAAATATGTGTGCATTACCTAGATAAGTGTTGTAGTTTTATATTGATGCAAAGAAGTGCTTGAAATTGGTGAAATTCAATAAGTACTATGACCTTGAAAAAATCCCGGTACATTGATAGCCACTCTCCCCTAACCATATGTTGAAGGGGACTGAAAGACTTGAATTCTCAACCATAGAGTGTGCTGTTTATTTAGGTGTGTCTGACTGTGGAGCCTTCTACCTTAAGAGCAGCGCATTTACGTACTCGATAAGGGAGGCTATGTTGGCATAAATTTAAAGAAAGTCTACCTCTAGTAGGTGGTAACAGTTTTCAAATGTACATAAATATTAAGAATTAGCTGTATCTATATAGAATTGGATGTAAATCCTTTATAAGAAATCAGTTAGTGATAGCTATAGATATACTGCTGTAGAAATTTGCGTACGTAACAGAAAAGAGCTTTCTCAGTAGGTGGGGAATGACACGCCTTCGGCAAAAACGTTAGTAACAAGTAGGCGGGGTCGGTAAAAGTGTACGAAACATAAAGGAGAGTTTACAATTTCTCCTATTTATGTATTTGAATTTAAAAATTTTGAAAATGAAGTAGGCTGGGCATGACACGTCATAGGCAAAAATGTACGAAACATAAAGGAGAGTTTACAATTTCTCCTATTTATGTATTTGAATTTAAAAGTTTTAAAAATGAAGTAGGCGGGGCATGACACGTCATAGGCAAAAGCGTACCAAACATAAAGGAGAGTTCACAATATCTCATATTTATGTATTTGAATTTAAAAATTTTGAAAATCAATAATTAGGAAATCACCACGAGAAGAACCGATTTCCAGGTGACTTTTGGTGAACTTCTTGAAGGTAGTTAACCTCAAAATTTAAAAATCAGTAATAAGGACAACAATAACTGCAGAACCCATGTCCAGGTAAGTTTTTTTAGTTAAACACCAAGTGCGGAACCGATGTTCCGGTGACTTTTGGTCAACATCTTCGAGGAAGTTAACCTAAAAATTTAATAATAAAAAAGTGTAGGAAGACAAAAATTTAAAAATGGACAACAATAACTGCAGAACCCATGTCCAGGTAAGTTTTTTTAGTTAAACACCAAGTGCGGAACCGATGTTCCGGTGACTTTTGGTCAACATCTTCGAGGAAGTTAACCTCAAAATTTATAAATCCATAATCAGGAAAACCTTAACCCTTTAACGCCCAAATGTACAATTTTTTGGCATGAAGTTTGACGCAAAATTTTATCAATTTAACCTTACGAAAAGAATTCTGCTATAGCCATATCTTATGGTCCAAGAATCGCTCTTTCGAATGGCGTATCGAAAAATTTTGTAAATTTTCAAATAAACAAATTATAGATGTTTTTTTAAACAAAAACATGAAATTTTGAGGTCTTATTTTCAAATTATTGAATTTTTTTATAAGCAATGGAATTGCAATATCTGTAAAAATCATAAATATCGCGTCAAAAATAACAAAGCTATAAGATAAGACTATTAAGAAAAAAAAACTTCAAAATGGCGGCTACAAAATGGCGGTTAAAGTGGATTTTTTTAAGTCATGTACATAGCAATGTGCTCAAAAACGGAAAACATAATAGACTTTTATAAAACTTGTTATACAAGGGTTTTTGAGGTCGCTGATTATGAATATGAAGTCACTTTTTAAAAATTCAAAATGGCGGATCCGATATGGCGGACGAAATTTTCAAAAATTAATTGGATTCGCTTCAAACTTGTTACTTGGGGGTTTTTGGGGTGGCTGATTACGAATCTGGAGTCAGTTTTTAAAAATTCAAAATGGTGGATCCAATATGGCGGACGAAATTTTCAAAAATTAATTGGATTTGCCTCAAACTTGTTACTCGGGGGTTTTTGGGGTCGCTGATTACGAATCTGGAGTCAGTTTTTAAAAATTCAAAATGGCGGATCCAATATGGCGGACGAAATTTTCAAGAATTAATTGGATTCGCTTCAAACTTGTTACTTGGGGTTTTTTGGGGTGGCTGATTACGAATCGGGAATCATATTTTTAATATTTTCAAAATTGAAAATGGTGGATCCAGTATGGCGTACAAAATTGTAAAAAATTAATTGGATTTGCTTCAAACTTGTAACTCAAGGGGTTTTTGGGGTTGCTGATTATGAATATGAAGACACTTTTTAAAAATTTAAAATGGCGGATCCAATATGGCGGACGAAATTTTCAAAAATTAATTGGATTTGCCTCAAACTTGTTACTCGGGGTTTTTTGGGGTGGCTGATTACGAATCGGGAATCATATTTTTAATATTTTCAAAATTCAAAATGGCGGATCCAATATGGCGGACAAAATTTTCAAAAATTAATTGGATTTGCCTCAAACTTGTTACTCGGGGGTTTTTGGGGTCGCTGATTACGAATCTGGAGACAGTTTTTAAAAATTCAAAATGGCGGATCCAATATGGCGGACGAAATTTTCAAGAATTAATTGGATTCGCTTCAAACTTGTTACTTGGGGTTTTTTGGGGTGGCTGATTACGAATCGGGAATCATATTTTTAATATTTTCAAAATTTAAAATGGTGGATCCAGTATGGCGTACAAAATTGTAAAAAATTAATTGGATTTGCTTCAAACTTGTAACTCAAGGGGTTTTTGGGGTTGCTGATTACGAATATGAAGACACTTTTTAAAAATTCAAAATGGCGGATCCAATATGGCGGACGAAATTTTCAAAAATTAATTGGATTTGCCTCAAACTTGTTATTCAGTGGTTTTTGGGGTCCCTGATTACGAATCTGGAGTCAATTTTTAAAAATTCAAAATGGCAGATCCAATATGGCGGACGAAATTTTCAAAAATTAATTGGATTCGCTTCAAACTTGTTACTCGGAGGTTTCTGGGTTCGCTGATTTCGAATCTGAAATCAGATTTTTAATATTTTCAAAATTCAAAATGTCGGATCCAATATCGTAATCAGCGACCCCAAAAACCCCCGAGTAACAAGTTTGAGGCAAATTTTTAAAAATTTTGTCCGCCATATTGTATTCGCCATTTTGAACTTTGAAAATATTAAAAATATGATTCCAGATTCGTAATCAGCGATCCTAAAAACCCCCGAGTGACAAGTTTGAAGCGAATCCAATTAATTTTTGAAAATTTCGTCCGCTATATTGGATTCGCCATTTTGAATGTATTAAAAATATGATTCCAGATTCGTAATCAGCGATCCCAAAAACCCCCGAGTAAAAGTTTGAAGCAAATCCAATTAATTTTTGAAAATTTTGTCCGCCATGTTGGATCCGCCATTTTGAATTTTGAATGTATTAAAAATATGATTCCAGATTCGTAATCAGCGACCCCAAAAAACCCCCGAGTAACAAGTTTGAGGCAAATCCAATTAATTTTTGAAAATTTTGTCCGCCATATTGGATCCGCCATTTTGAATTTTGTAAATATTAAAAATATGATTCCAGATTCGTAATCAGCGACCCGAAAAACCTCCGAGTAACAAGTTTGAAGCGAATCCAATTAATTTTTGAAAATTTCGTCCGCTATATTGGATTCGCCATTTTGTATTTTTAAAAAGTGACTCCAGATTCGTAATCAGCGATCCCAAAAACCCCCGAGAAAAAGTTTGAGTCAAATCCAATTAATTTTTGAAAATTTTGTCCGCCATATTGGATCCGCCATTTTTAATTTTGAAAATATTAAAAATATGATTCCAGATTCGTAATCAGCGACCCCAAAAACCCCCGAGTAACAAGTTTGAGGTAAATCCAATTAATTTTTGAAAACTTTGTCCGCCATATTGGATCCGCCATTTTGAATTTTTAAAAACTGACTCCAGATTCGTAATCAGCGACCCCAAAAACCCCCGAGTAACAAGTTTGAGGCAAATCCAATTAATTTTTGAAAATTTTGTCCGCCATATTGGATCCGCCATTTTGAATTTTGAATGTATTAAAAATATGATTCCAGATTCGTAATCAGCGACCCCAAAAACCCCCGAGTAACAAGTTTGAAGCGAATCCAATTAATTTTTGAAAATTTCGTCCGCCATATTGGATCCGCCATTTTGAATTTTTAAAAAGTGACTTCATATTCGTAATCAGCGACCTCAAAAACCTTTGTAAACATTCTTTTATAAAAAAATATAAACAATGATATAATTTTTATATCAAAATATAGGAACTTATGATTAATTTCTACAATGAATTATTTAGTATTTTCATATTATTGAATTTCATGAAGTAGAATTTTCTTGTAACCGAAGTTTCACATTTTCGAATTTGTTTTCAATAGAATTTAAATTAATTCGAATTTTTAGTTAACAGAAGTTTTAGGTCATTGAATTTATATTTAAAAGAATTTTCATTAAAAAGAAATTCAATTTAAGCAAATTTTAATTCACAAGAATTTTCATTTTATAAAATTTTAAATTATTCTAATTTTTAAATGCCATAATATTCATCTGACCGAATCTTCATTTATCCGAAATTGTATTAGTACGAATTCATATTTGATGGAAAAGATAAAAGGTACAATCTGAATTCGTACTAATATAATTTTTGACAAATGAACATTCGGTCAGATGAATATTCTGTCATTTAAATATTCTAAGAACTTAAAATTCTATAAAATGAAAATTCTTCCAAAATGAAAATTCGTTTAAATTGAATTTCTTTTAAATGAAAATTCTTTTAGATATAAATTCAATGGTCTAAAACTTCTGTTAGGTAAAAATTTGAATTCATTTAAATTTTATTAAATACAAATTCGAAAATGTAAAATTTCTGCTACAAGAAACTTGTAAGACATGAAATTGTATGAAATGAAAATTCTAAATAATTCATTTTAGAACTTAAGCATACGTCTCAAAATATAAACAAATTTACGAAGAGAAGGTATAAATATGTAAAGAATACTTTCAGTAGATAGATAGATAGATAGATAGATAGATAGATAGATAGATAGATAGATAGATAGATAGATAGATATATGGCAAGATAGATATATAGATACAGAGAGAGAGAAAGAGAGAAAGAGCGAAAGATGGAGAGATAACTTTCCTTCAGGTAGACAAATGTACTTCCTTACAATTAACAAAAGGCAGGCAGGAAATAGAAATTCTTTTGTTTCTTAAGTACACCATACCGTTTTAAAATAATTAAATTTCTGAAAGTTATTGTTCAATAAGAGGTAGCAGATTTAAGAAATTAGTATTTCTTTAAATTTATTTAAATTTATTTCCATTCTCATGTCAGATTTAAGATCTCAGTATTTCACTTGGTGAGTGCTGTAGGATTCATTATTTACTGGACGTTCTTCAATTATATTTTTTGTTTTTCATAATAATCACTTTAAGTTTAATACAATATTCAATACTTAAATAGTTTGACTATTGTTAATTGAAGAATTGAGAAAGTCTACAGTAAAATCGGTAAAGTGGAAAAGAGACCAATTTAAAAATTGGTAAATTGGCAAATTATTGAAATTGATAATAAGTAAATTGGAAAATTGGAAAATTGGAAAATTGGCAAATTGGAAAATTGGCAAATTGGCAAATTGGAAAATTGGAAAATTGGCAAATTGGCAAATTGGAAATTTGGTAAATTGGAATATTGGTAAAATGGACAATTGAAAAAATACTAAATTTGAAAAATGGAACTTGAATATTTGTAATTTGGAAATTGATATAATAGAACATTTATAAATTGAAACATTTTAAAAATAATTAAATGATATATTGGTTTTTAAATACCAACCACTTTCTTCAATTTATATAATTAGAAAATGAAAAAGTTAATGTTCATTTCTTGAAATGAAAAATAAGTAAATTGCAATTTTCAGAAAGTGAAAATAGACAGTTGAATAGGACATTTGTAAATTGAAATATTGTGAAGTTATTGAAATGGTTTATTGTTTTTTAAATAACAATCATTTTTGGTAACTTATGGAATTAGAAGACAGAAATGTTAAACTTTTTGTTAGAAATATCTCATTACTAGAAATATATGAAATTTTTTATGGCAATTTCAGAACTAATAACTTAATTATAATATTTCTGTAACATTGTGAAATATGAAAATGTTAAATTCTCTAATTTCTCTTTAAACATTGACAGATTGGAAAATTGTGATACTTGAAAATGTATTTTTAAGAACATTATTTATTGAAAATTTTTCGGTAGGTAATTGGCAAATGTGTAAATTGCTATGTACATAATTATAAAACTGGTTATTTGAAATTTCGACATTTTGAAATTGCATTTTTCGGATTTTATGAGATTTATTACACTTTGACATATTCATATTATATAAATAAAATTTCGAATAACATGGAGAAACCACAGAATGAAAAAAAAAATGTTAGCACAGAAAGGGTGAAACGTCATCGTGCAGGTTTATCTGCAGAGAAAAAAATAGAAATTCGAAATTTGGAAAGAGAAAGAATAAAGTGTTATCGTGCTAAATTAAAAGAAAAAAAGAGATTACAAAGTAATATATCAAAAGAGATAGAAAGAGCAACTTGTAATGAAGAGTCTAAAATTTTTTTTGAGAATGCAATACCATCAACATCCTTTCAGACAACTTCACATTCAGAAAATGTACAAATAAGTTATCAAGATTCCTCATTTGAAGAAAAACGAAGATTTACCGAGAAAGAAGTAGAACAATTACAAGAAGTTGATAAAAATACTGTTAGTACAAAAAGAGTGAAACGTCATCGTGCAGGTTTATCTGTGGAGAAACAAATAGAAAATCGAAAACGTGCAAGAGAAGGAATGAAGTGTTATCGTGCTAAATTAAAAGAAAAAAAAGCATTACAAAGTAATGTATCAAAAGAGATAAAAAAAGTTACTTGTAATGCAGAGTCTCAAATTTTTTTTGAGAATGCAATACCATCAACATCTTTTCAGACAACTTCACATTCAGAAAATGTACAAATAAATTATCAAGATTCCACATTTGAAGAAAAACGAAGATTTACCGAGAAAGAAGTAGAACAATTACAAGAAGTTGATAAAAATATTGTTATTACAGAAGAAATAAAATGTCATCGCGCGAATCTAAGTGTAGAGAAAGAAATGGAATTTCGAAAAAAAGGGATACAAGAAAAAAATGGATTGCAAAGTAATATATCAAAAGAGGTAAAAGAAGAAATTTGTAATGCAGATTCTCAAACTTTTGTTATGACTTCGATACCATCAACATCTTATCAGACACTTTCACATTCAGAAAATGTTGAAATTACTTCTCGACATTTAATTGAGAATGATGTTTCTTCATCTATTCTCCATTCGAAGAAAGTACACATTGATGAATTTAATGATTTGAAAAATGATAAAATTGAAAGATTGATATTACTTGAAACGAATAATTTGAATGACGAAGGAGAAAAGTGTTGCAGATTGGTAAATGATTTTAATACTCATAATGATGTATATATTTCTGAATGTCTTTCTTCAGATGTTTTACAAACGCAGAGTAGATCAATGGAAAACGAATTACAGGGTAGTGGAGTAGGAAAACGAAGTAAAAGAAAAATTATTGATTTAGAAAGTACTGTAGTTCCGGAAAAAAGATGTTTGTATAAGTTGCATCCAATAGACGAAATAAAAAGGACAAAAACATCCCAAAAAAATAGAAAAGAGATTAATATTTTTGTAGAGAAAAAAATGGAAAATTGTGGTGCCAGTTTAAAAAAAGGGAAACGATTTGAAGAAAAACAAAAATTTATAAAGAAAGAAGTAGGACAATCACAAAAAGTTGATAAAAATATTGTTAATACAGAAAGGGTGAAACGTCATCGCAAAGGCTTATCTGCAGAGAAACAAATAGAAATTCGAAAACGTGAAAAAGAAAGAATGAAGTGTTATCGTGCTAAATTAAAAGAAAAAAAGGCATTACAAAGTAATGTATCAAAAGAGGTAAGAAAAGTAACTTCTAATGCAGATTGTGAAACTTTTGTTGTGAATTCAATACCATCAACATCATTTCACACACTTTCAAATTCAGAAAATGGTCAAATAAGTTATCAAAATTCCATTGAGGATGATGATTCTCCATCAATTCTCGATTTTAATGTAACTCAGGAAAAGTTAGTGAGCGCATCAGGTAATTGTTCAGAAGAATTAGAATTAAATAAATTGCATTCACGAACTTATGCAGAGAATTATTTAGGTAAAATGTTACTTTATTGCACTCATTGTGATGCTAAACACTTCAAAGATGAAAAAGTTAGTACTAAAATTACTAATTCAGATGCTAAAAATCTGAAACATAAAAAAGATGATAACAAAAAGTATTCTTTCGCTGATTGTTGTAGCCATGGAGGTATTAAATTAAAATCTTTAAATTATCCATCTGAATTGAAAATGTTATTAGATGGTTCACATGAGAAATCAAGCCATTTTCGCCAGAATATAAGATGTTACAATAATTCATTTGCTTTTGCGTCATTTAATGCTAATGTTATTAATTTCCATGGTACACGAAGAGGACCGTATTGTTTTAAAATACAAGGTCAAATATACTATCAAATGAATAAAGCTTTATACCCTGAAAACGGTGATGATCCGTCTTATGGTCAATTGTTTATTTATGATCCTGATGATGCAATTGAATACAGGTTGAATAAAAATGATAGATTAGATAGAGATATTGTAAGAGGAATTGAGAATTTTATGAGAAAACATAATACGTTCAGTCAATCATTTAGAATGATGAAAGAAGTTATAGAAATAGAAACAGCGTTAGCGACAAAAAATGATGAAGAAATTCCAGAATTGAAATTATTATTTACTTTAAAAAAAGGAAAAGATCCACGGCGATTTAATTTTCAAAGAGTTAATGAAGTAGCTGCTATTTTTAATACAAATTCAGAAGGTGAAATACCTGATTCTTATGTCACTGTGTACAACAAAATAAGTAAAGAATTGCAATTAGTTAGTAGTTTGGATCCTTGTGTAGAACCTTTTATATATCCTCTATTTTATCCTTTTGGAGAAAAAGGTTATTGTATTGATATGCTTCGAAATGATACAGATAAAAGATTGAAAAAACATAGAATTTCGAGGGCATCTTATGTAAAGTATAAAATGGCAATTAGAGATGATATATTTAATCAGTTTCTATACGGTGGAAGACTATTTCAACAGTGGCTGGTTGACAATTATGTTAAAATGGAAAAAGATCGGCTTCAATATTGCGCAAATCATCAAACACAATTGCGAAGTGAAAGTTACAGAGGATTAATAGATCACATTAATGATGTTGCACAAAGGAATGATACACCTCTAGGAAAATTAGTTGTCTTACCATCAACATTTATTGGTTCACCTCGTAATATGATGGAATTATATCAAGATTCAATGGCTATTGTGGCAAAACATGGCAAACCAGATTTATTTATAACAATGACATGTAATCCACAGTGGAAAGAAATAACAGAGAATTTATTACCTAATCAAACAGTAGCTGATAGACCTGACATTGTCGCGAGAGTCTTTTCTTTAAAAGTAAAACATTTGATAGAATGTATTGTTAAGAATAAATGTTTTGGAGATGTCAAGTCCTACGTTTATGTTATAGAATTTCAAAAAAGGGGATTACCACATATCCATTTGTTGGTTATATTAACGTCCAATTCAAAAATATTAACACCAGAGAGTGTTGATGGACATATTTCAGCTGAAATACCAGATGAATTGATTAATCCTAGATTACATGAAATTATTATGGCAAATAATATACACGGTCCTTGTGGAGATTGGTGTTTCGTTGATGGAAAATGTTCAAAAAATTTTCCTAAACCTTTACAAGAAGACACTACTGTTGAAGAAAATTGTTATGTGGTATATAGAAGAAGAAACACAGGTAAAACGTATACACGACCTAATGAATATGTTGTTGATAATCGTTTTGTTGTACCTTATTCTCCTAAACTTTCACAAACATTCAATTGTCATATTAATGTTGAAGTTGTATCCAGTATTAAGTCCGTCAAATATTTGTATAAATATATTTATAAGGGTCATGATGCTGCATCAATTATTATTACAAATAGTAATGGAGAAGCTACTATCAATCATAATGAAATCAATCATTATGAAGAAAATAGATATGTTGGTCCAGTAGAAGCAGCATGGAGAATTTTAAGTAAAACTTTATCCAAAAAAAGTCATAGTATAAATCGTTTACCAATACATTTACAAAATGAGCAAAATATTCTTATTCGGCAAGTAGATACAGAGGAAGAAATATCATTTAATTTAAATAAAAATACAAAATTATTGGACTACTTCCTTTTAAATGAACGTGATGTAAATGCTCGTCAGTATTTTTATACTGAGATTCCCGAATATTATTCATGGGATAAAACAAAATGTAAATGGAACAAGAGACTCCGTAAAGAGAAGGCAATAGGCAGAATTTATTCTGTTAATCCCTGCCACACAGAATTATTTCACCTTAGATTATTATTACTTACAACTAAAGGTGCGATTTCATACGAATCATTGAAGACTGTTAATGGCGTATTACATGAGACATTTACGTCAGCTTGTTTAGCATTAGGACTAATAGAGGATGATCATGAATGGAAGGCAACGTTACAAGAGTCTACTTTATGGATGATGCCTCAATCACTTCGACGATTATTTGTCAGAATTTTAATTCACTGTCGTCCTATAAATGCTGGTGAACTTTGGGAACAATTCAAAATTTATATGTCCGAAGATTATGCTAGAAACGTTGATAACATTGCTGCCGAAAAAATGGCATACATACATGTCAAAAATATGTTATCTGATGAAGGTTATAAGTTAAATGATTTTCTTGGATTGATGGATGTAGAAGATGAAACTGATAATTTTGTAGTTACCCACTCTATAAATATTGAAGAGGAAAAGGAATTAGGAAAAGAAAGGTATGATAAACTGAACGTCAAACAAAAAGATATAGTCGATTTTATATTAAATGCAGTAAATGATAATAACGATAATACTTGTCGGTGTGTATATGTCGATGGTCCCGGAGGATCAGGAAAAACATTTATGTATATTACATTGTGGCATTTATTGAGGAGTCTCGGTAAAACTGTTTGCAATATGGCATTTACAGGAATAGCTGCAACCTTACTTCCCATGGGTCGAACAGTTCATAAAATATTGGGTTTACCCGTGCCATTATATAATGATTCATCTTCAAATATAAAAGTGCAGTCTAAAGAGGGGTTGTATTTGAAAAATGTTGATGTCTTCATTTGGGATGAGGCTCCAATGTCACCAAAGTATGCCTTAGAGATTATGGACAGAACATTAAGAGATATTATGCAAGTAGATGTTCCTTTTGGTGGTAAAACGATTATTTTAGGAGGTGATTTTAGACAAGTATTACCAATAAAACAAAATGGAACAAGATCTGAAATTATAAATTTGTCAATTAAAAACAGCAAATTATGGCAGATATTTGCAAAATTTACATTATCTGAAAACATGCGAGCTTTACCGGAAGAAACACAATTTGTTAATTTTTTACTTGACGTAGGAAATGGCACATTTAACGATGTAAAAGATTGTGTTCAATTACCAGACAAAATTCTGGAAGAAGGAAATATTGATATCAGTACAGATGTATATGGAGAGTTGATTAAACAGAAAAGGTTTGAAGATTTGGCATTATGTGCTATTTTAGCTCCGAGAAATATTGATGTAGATGAAATTAATAATAATGTTGTCCAGTTATTAGATAAGAGAGAAGAAAAAGTTTATAGAAGTATTGACAGTGTAGATAATCGTGATAATAATAATGATCATGAAGTCATTTTACCTGATTACTTGAACACTCTATCACCACCTGGTTTACCACCACATGTTTTGCATTTACGAATAAATTCCGTAGTCATGCTTATAAGAAATCTTAGTATTAACGAAGGTTTATGTAATGGAACAAGATTAATGGTTTTAGCTTTATCTAATCATGTTATAAAATGCAAAATATTAACGGGAGATAAACGTGGAAATATTGTGTTCATACATCGAATATTATTGTACTGTGAAAATGTTTATCCCTTTACATTTAAAAGAACACAATTTCCAATTAAACTAGCATTTGCTATGACTATAAACAAATCTCAAGGACAGACATTTGATAAAATTGCAATTGATTTAAGAAAAGATGTTTTTAATCATGGTCAATTATATGTTGCATTATCAAGAGTTCGTTCATTTAATTCAATCAAAGTTTATTTAGGAAATCAAAGAAGTAGAAAATGTATTAAGAATTATGTGTACAAAGAAATTTTTGAATAATTCTTCTTGTAAAAATAGAATATATATTCTTAACATATAATATTATTATAGAATGTACTTTGTAGCAGAGTTGCAAATAGTTCACAAAAATGAACACATTAAGGTTCATGCTTAGGGAAAAATTGTTATCAAAAAAGTGACTACGGGAAAGAGGACCGTTTACCAAACAATAATTTTTTATATTAAAAATTGTTTAAAAAATAATTTGTTTAAACAATTTGTTATAAAGAAATAGACAAATAATAAAAATTATAAAAAATAAACAGCGCTAATCGAATGTACGTGAAAAATTACTAAAGGAACATGTGTGACATTTTTTAATTTTTCACTCTATTTGTTATAAACAATCAATAAACAATAACAATAACCGTGATCCCATCTCAGCCCATGCTTAGAGAAATATCGCTATCAAAAAAGTGGCTACGGGAAAGAAGACCGTTTACCAAACAATAATTTTTGACATTAAAAATTGTTTAAAAAATAAATTGTTTAAGCAATTTGTTTTAAACTAATAGAAAAATAATAAAGATTATAAAAAATAAACAGCGCCATTCGATTGAATGCGAAAAATTACTAAAGGAACATGTGTTACATTTTTTAATTGTTCACTCTATTTTTATAAACAATCAATAAACTATAACGATAACCTTGATCCCATCTCAGCCCATGCTTAGGGAAATATGGCTTTCAAAAAAGTGACCACGGGAAAGAGGACCGTTTACCAAACAATGATTTTTGTCATTAAAAATTGTTTAAAAAATAAATTGTTTAAACAATTTGTTATGAACAAATAGAAAAATAATAAAAATTATAAAAAATAAAAAGCGCCATTCGATTGTACGTAAAAAATTACTAAAGGAAAATGTGAGACATTTTTTAAATTTTCACTCTAATTGTTATAAACAATTAATAAACAATAACAATAACCTTGAACCCATCTCAGCCTATGTTTAGGGAAATATGGATATGCATAAACTAACTGCGGCAAAGAGGACCGTTTACCAAACAATGAATTTTGACATTAAAAATTGTCTAAAAAATAATTTCTTTAAACAATTTGTTTTAAACAAATAGAAAAATAATAAAAACAATAAAAATGAAACAGTGCCAATCGATTGTACGCGAAAAATTACTAAAGGAACATGTGTTACATTTTTTAATTGTTCTCCTTTTTGTTATGAACAATCAATAAACAAAAACAATAAAAAATAAAAATAAAAATTTTTTTTTGCTTTAAAAAACTTATGAATATTCCAATTGAATATTCCTGCAATATTCCAATGGAATATTCCTGCAATACTCCGATGGAATATTCCTGCAATATTCCAAAAGAATGTTCCCAAGGTAGGACATTTCAATATTCCTCGAATATGGATGGAATATTCCAACCCGGAATGTGAATGGAATATTCAGCGTTATTGGGGATACTAATTTCAATGTGAAATATCTGTTAGAACGTTCTTACAATTAATAGCTACTATTAATAAGTATTTTACTATTAAAGAATATTATGTTTATATACTTTATTTATATAAAAATCTACGTTTTGTTTATTCATTATTATTAAAGGTATGAATGTTCTAGAATTTTCATTTTTTTATTCTCCTTTATTTCCACAAATTCATATCCTATATGGATAGTTCTACGAACGAAGGACGAAAATGAAGCTAATTTTGTAACGACATTTTTTTGCGTTTAAGTTTCGGGAAGTAGATGGACTTTAAGTTAAGCATAATTTATAAATAATTGAAAAAGGGCCAGTAAAAAAATTAAAAATTACGGATTTTACAGCTATTGAAAAAAAAATATATGCAGGAAACTGATTATGAATAGAAAAATCTCAATAACATTAAAAATTGTGATTGAATTTTTATAAAACTTACTGGTCGACATTGTTTGCAGTCAGTAATTATAAAATGGAGGTCAGTTTTACTTAAAAAAAAAAAAAATTCCAAAACTAGGTGCTAGGGAAATGAGAATTGTCAAAATGCATAAGATTTTTTCGATTTTTCACAAAAAGTCGATAAATAACGTTAAATCATAAAATCCAAAAGCTGATTACGTTTTTCGGAAAGTTTTGTGAATAATAGGAACAGAAATCTTTTTTAAAAAAAAAGTTTTCTTTACCAAAACTAGGTGCCAGGAAAATTAAAGTTGTCAAAATGCATAAGATTTTGTCGAATTTTAACAAAAAATAGACAAATAACGTTAAGTCAAAATATCAAAAAGCTGATTACCATTTTCGGAGAGTTTTGTGAATAATAGGAACAGAAATCTTTTAAAAAAAAATTTTGTTTACCAAAACTGGGTGCCAGGAAAATGAAAGTTGTCAAAATGCATAAGATTTTGTCGAATTTTAACAAAAACTCGACAAATAACATTAAATCAAAAAATCCAAAAGCTGATTACCATTTTCGGACATTTTTTTTTAATAATAGGAACTGAAATTTTTTATCAAAACTAGGTGCCAGGAAAATGAAAATTTGACTGGACACTACATAATGTCGTTCACTGTGAGAACCATTCCAATTGACAAAAACTCAAATCACGAAAATCACTAACGTTGTTACATTTATTTTATTTTACTTAATAACTGAACCTGGCGGACAAAATTCGGGAGGTTATTTTTCAAATAAAAAGTAGATTGATTATTAATTGATTAATGTTATAGTTATTTACATGTTAGTAAAGTATAACTATCTAAAGTTATTAATGCACTATGAATTTTTTTGTTAATAATATAGAAAGAACTTTTTTTCAATATGTAAATTTTTATTTTCAATGAAGGACATGCCAGGAAACTGAGAATTTCAATCTTTGATGTGTTTTTTCTTTAAGAAATGTATAAGAGAATTTGCTGTTTTTTATTGACGTCGAAGAAACTATTAATATTTACACTTTTCATGAAAAATACATTTATTTTTTCCAAAATTAATATTACAAATAAGCCGAAATTAGCTATGACGCTCAAAATTCCCACATCTGTAGAACTACCCATATAAGTTTGAAAATGCATGAATTTTATTTGTCTAAAATTGCGAATATACGAAAAACAATTCAATATTAATGATTCATCGAAAATAGGAAAATTGAACTACTAGAAGATTGACATTTTTTAAAAAAATATATGACAATGGGTACGACTTTTAATATTATGTGGAATGTCATCACTTCATCTAACTGCAAATGATATAATTTTCATGATTTTTCTTCTACGAAATAAATTAATATACATTTTTTTAAATAGAATGATACATGAAATGATTTTACACGAAAAAAGGCAAATTGGATTCTTACAGTATCAATTAATACTAATGTTAAAAACAATTTTTTAAATGTCTTTCAATTGAAAAGTAATTATCATTTTGGAGAAGAATTTGAAGTTCATTTTTGTTCATATACCATGAGATATTTCAAACGGAAGAAATGTATATATGTATGTAACACGGAAAATTAGAAGGGACCTACGATCAGAAAAAATAGGTTTTTTATTAATTAATGATTTAGATAAAGAAACGTTTTTCCTATCAGCATTACTAAACAATAAGAAATAGAATTCTTTGGCCGTAGGTCCCTTTTAATTTGCCGTGTCACATATATGCAGGGATGTAAAGTTACGCGTAACTTCGAGGTTTTTTACGTAAATTATTTGTAAATTACATTTATGTAAATTACGTTCATTAGCCCCCACTCCGAAAAAATACATTGCTTAAAAGAATCAGGGCGTAAATTACGTACGTAATTTACATGTAAAGAAGTATGTAATTTACGTTAGGTAAATTACCTTTACATCCCTGCATATATAAGGCTGTTTACACTGCAAAAATGGGTGTCTTATTTTAAGACATTTTTGTTTTCACTTTTAAGACGTTTTAGGGTGTCTTAATTTTAAGCCAATGAGAAAGCGTCTTACAAAATTGTTAACTAATGAAATAACTTCAAATAACCGTAAGACGCTTTTTAAATTCTTATGTCTTAAAATAACACACTTGTAAGACACCTGTTTTTACAGCGTACAACATTATTCTTTATTTTTATGCTCAACATATTATGGAAATTCTACTTGGTAATGCTAACTATCTAGCTTGGGAATATGGGCGCGCGTAGCGCGCATTTTTGGGGTTCTAGTTTATTTAAAAACAAGAGAGAATTCAGGAAAAGTTTACACGCTATTTTTTGTTTTAAAATTTGTCATGAAGTTGTAGACCTAAATAGCAATTAAGAAAACATATATTTTTTATTTTAAACAAAAAATTTTTCTAATTGTTTTTCTAATCGATTTTGTTCAATTATCACAAAAATAATTATTTCATAAAAAATGAGAATTTGTTTAGCGCAGTACTGGCAGAACTAGAGAAGCTTATCAGTGTGTTATAAGACTCCTTGTAAACAATATCAGCATTAAATGTTCTCAAATATATGCAATAATATGACATTGTAATTCAATTATTTATTGATATTTAATTTTTTTCTTATAGTTGTATAAACTCCCTATAAAATCAAAAATATATCTAATAGAATAACATTTTTAAAATTTACTTTTAACCAATTTCTCTGTAAGGTTAAATACAAATTTTAGTCTCTCTAAATCTCAATTATGTAGGGGAGAGTAGTCAGAGTTGGACAGTGGTCAGAGTTGAAACATCGCGTTTATTTTGTTTTATCAGAAGTAGATCCATATGTCTGTTTTATATGTCTGTGTGTAAGTACTTGTTAGCAATGCCAGCAAACTTTTTACATGGATTGCAGTGAAGTGAACGAACTATACACTGAGAAAAAAATACTATTGAATCAATGACATCTGTCTTTGATTCATTCAATAGTGTCATTGCGGGCTGCCATTAGCATATGCTATTAAATCTAAAGCACTGCTTTTATGATTCTACAGTGTCGCTTCTATTGAATCAAACCATGATTAGTTGCATTATAAGCAAATTGTTTTGAAATATATGTATATGCTGTAAATTTAATAAAATAAGTTCTATTGTATCAATAAGTCATTCCTTCAGAAGAATAGTATATAATGTTACCCCTAAAGTAGCAGTTTGTTACAATATGAACAAATGCTTTCAATTTGATAGCATGGTGCTATCAAATCGAAAGTATCTGATTTTGAAGCAATAACACCATACTTTTGGGAGATAAATATAATGAGTCAAAATAAATATTAATTCTCATTAACTGGTAACATCCTATCAGTTGTACGGAATCTTTGTATTTATTTATTATATTTAATATTTATTATTTATACTATTTTATAACATTTTTACATTATTTTTATACATATAACATATACATCTTAATTCTAAAGCACAACTTATAAATTAAAATATTTGACGCTGAGAGGTCTCGAACGCGCGACCCCTGGGCCTAAAGCCCGACGCTCTAACCACTATGCCATACGCTCGCTGGTAGCCGTTTCACGAACTGCCTATATAAGCTGCAATCCAAGAGGTGGGGGAAGAACATTGCCAAGACCTACGCGCTAATGGGCCAAATACAGTGCCTAAGGATTCAATAGCATCTGCTATTGGCAGTCCGCAAATACGCCGTTTATTCGAAACGAAAGCATATGCTATCAAATCTAAAGCAGGGTGTTTACAATTCTACAGTTTCTTATATGATTCAAATACTCAAATATTTCTTTCAAAAATATCATGACAACATTTTAAGAGAACTATGTTAAATAAATATTAAAATATGCAATTGATTTAAGTAAATTAACAATTGAGTAGATAGCAGCGATTTGATAACACCATGCTATTATTTCAAAAACTTCAGACTTTTGCTTTAAAGGTTTATGCTTATGAACTAATAAATCTGTCAATGAAGTAATGACATGGAATTCAATAGCATGAAGGTATTTGATTCAATAGCATTTTTTTCTCAGTGTATAGACGTATTAAGCAAGTCCGTGTTATACGCTTAACAAAAAACGTTTTTGTAGTTTCAAAATTAGAGAATTAAATGTAGAAGAAATATGCCAAAGACAAATTAGGTTGACTAAAATTGTTCATTAAGATGTTATACAAAAATATGGAACGTAATTTGGTGTTTGTTTAAAGTGTTCATGGCGTGCGTGTGATATGAAGCTAAACGACGCTTGAGTCAAGGTTGGAACACTTGAAATTTTGCAATTTTGAAGCATTTTTGCAATGAAAATGAATTTGTTAACTTAAAAAGGTGTCAAAGACTTCATTTCTATTGGAAAGAAAGAAAATTCAAATTTTTGGTAATACTTTTTCACTTTCACATCAACTTCGCGATACAAGAGGAAATATGATTTATTTCAATTTCATGTTTCCTTTTGTAATTTCCAAATGTATTTAAGTGCCATTCTATCATACGAAGGTAATTTTCAATCATTTATTTTCATATTTCATTGATTTTCTACAGTGTCCCAACTCTGATTACCTTTTTTTTAATTGCCTATAACTCCGAAACTTTTGGTCCAAATTTTTTGCAATGTTTAGTAAAAAAATTGCATTTTAGTAGAACTTTCCAATAATATAAGAGACATCGCAAAACTCGGCCTACAGGAGAAGTTATAGAGAAAAGTCAAAACTATATCCAATTCTGACTACTCTCCCCCAGTGATTTTCTACTAATGAATTAAAAAAAAAAGTTACTATTATATAGTGAAAAATAAAACTAATTTTTAATCGAACACTGCTAATTATTAGTAAAAAAAACTACTTTTTTGAAAGTAAAACATCTATTAATTAAAATAGAGTTAGTATTATTTTAAATTAGTAGATATTTTTCTTTCAAATAAGTAGTTTCTTACTAAAAATTATGAACATTTTTTACATATAGTATTAGCTCATTTTTTGCTAATTCGTAGAAAATCACTTCCGTTAAGCGGGGTTATTTTGTGCATGAGAAGTTTTTAAAGAATAACATCTTTAAATTGAATTGTTTAAATTTGTTACTTGGTATAAATATTTTCTGATATAGACTACAGAGAGTACTTAATGAAATTACTTCATTCTTTATCAGAAGTCAGAAGAAAATCCGTAAAGTCCTGAAAATTAAGTTGAAGATTTTCAAAGTTCTCAAACTTATGTGTAGATCTCCGGAAATTTAAAATTGTATACACTGAGAAAAATGTTTAGCCATAGCAACGAAAATTTAGTTGAGACAACCAAATTGTTTGGTTGTTATTTAATCAACCAAACTGTTTGCATGAGACAACTAAATTATTCGGTTCAGTGTTGTTTGTTGGCATAACAAAAACTTTTGGTTGTCACAACTATATTTTTTTATTCGGGATAACAAAAATTTTGGTTGTCATAAAAAAAAAATTTATTTTGGAGCTAACTAACCCAGGTGCGAATTTTCGGTCGGCCAACACATATAATTACATAATTCACATGTTATAAATTTAATTACACAAATATAATCAGATGAGAATGTAGAAATTTAATATTAATGAAAACCTGAAACAGAAAAATTTCATTAGTCATGAAGATTCGAACCCGGGTTTCCCAGTTGCCAGTCCAGTAGTCCAACCACTAGCCCATGAGAGATATGAATGACCAATATGGAATAAACCTTATAGCTACACGGAAAGAAATATTTTGCATTTTTAGCATGAGAAGAAATCACTGGTTCCAGCGGACTCACCGACTAAGTCTGTAAGTCTCTTTGCTATTTTCGTAAAACGATGTTTCTTGCTTTTTGAGTAAAATACCTTTGCGTTTTATGTAAAATGATTTTAGTCTAAAAGTAAGTCTACCATACATTTTTTCTATGGTAGCACTTTATACACTGAGAGACAGCTTGTATGATTAAATAATATGACTATATCAAAGTTTAGTATAAAACCGTTTGAATTTAGGGGTAACGTGAAAAACTATAAATACTAGGTATATTTGTATCAATATTTGAAATAGGAACATTGGAATTTGATATAATGCATGCGAAAGACCGTAACACTATATCAATCTTTCGCACGCATTATATCAAATTCCAATGTTCCTATTTTAAATATTGATACAAATATACCTAGTATTTATAGTTTTTCACGTTATGCCTAAATTCAAACGGTTTTATACTAAACTTTGAGATAGTCATATTATTTAATCATACAAGCTGTCTCTCAGTGTACTTAAAATGCATAAATTTTTACTTTTATAGGTAAGCAAACGCATTTACAGAAAGAGCATGAAGTGTTCTCATGCTAAAAATGCAAAATATTTCTTTCCGTGTAGACAGTTCAGTAACAGACAACGTTGGCTCAACTATCAGACCCAGGTTCCGCCGACCGTCTGGTATTGGTTTTTATTTAGATTTTATTCATATTATTATCGGCAGCTTACTTACAAACTAATTACCAATTTTTTTTTTATAATTGTTTGGTTGTCACAACCAATTTATGTTTGGTTGTCACAACCAAATTATGTTTGGATGTTACAACCAATTTCTGTTTGGTTGTTACAACCAAATTATGTTTGGTTGTCACAGCTAAATTATGTTTGGTTCAACCAAATAAGAGCAACAAAATAATATGGTTGTCCCAAACAACTTGATGTGTTACGCCAACCAAATCGTTTTGTTATACCAATCAAAATATTGTTGTTACAACCAACAATGGCCAACTAAAAAATATTGTTGGTAAAACTAAACCTTTTTTCTCAGTGTATATATAAATATTAATGATAATAATTGTTGACAATTTAGTTGTTATGATGTATTTATTATACGCTAACTTTTTATTGCATATTTTAAAAAAAAAGTTTATAAAACTGAAAAACCAGGATTTCGTTAGTTATTTTGTGCATTCTTTAAAATCAATTATTTTTCAGAAATTTGTTCTTTTTTTTAAAAATGACTCTATTGTTTCGTTTTGAAACGTTTTTGTCTTATTTTTGTCATAAAAGACGAGATGAGATAAGCATTATTTCATTAATTGCTCAAATCAAAAGTCAGCCACGATTTTACTAATACTTACCCGGTAAGAAGGCTGGAATAACCTAGAATTAATTTTATTGATTCTATTTAACACTTGAATTTCCCTTCATTTTATACTTTTGCATTATGAATTAAAAATAACATATTCTGTTCGTTGTAATTCAGTTTTTAAAAAAATTTCAATAAATATAAGAATCAATCCCAAGTTTTTATGTCACAAGTCTATGAAAGTGACCACTGAGCTACTCGTGACTTGAATATGTAAACATAAATGAGCCTTTTGAATTGAAACTGTGAAATAATTTGCAGGGAAAGGAAAAATTTCAACTGTATTCTTTATTACGGAATTAAACATTTTGGAGACTCTATTCCAGAAGGAATTATTGGGGATAGAAAAATCATGAATGCCTATACTGTTTTAAAGAATAAAAGAAGTTTCTGGAATTAAAAACATTTTAATTATATTCTGCTGCATAAAATTCAAAATCATTTTTGAATAAAGCAGAATCAATTTCAAAAATATTCTCTTCTATTTCTAGAAGTAAGTATAGGTGTTTGAGGGAAATTCAAGTATTTAATAGAAAATAAATTATTGCGATTTTGATTAAATGTCAAATAACTCTTTGCGTCATGATGGGTCTCCCAGAGACCCACTTTGATTCTTGATGTTTTTTATTTTTCAATTGAATTTTTACCAATAAATATCCAGTGTTTTTTGTTCATAACATCCTTCGGACATAAACAAGTGATAAACAAAATTGTTTAATCATTAATTGTTAATAACAACAGTACTGTAAGTTAACAATAACTGAAAATTAGTGTTTTTTTCCAAAAGAAAGCAGTTTCTACTAATTCATTGCAAACTTTGAGACGCCAATTTTTTTTTTAACTAAGAAAAGGTTGCTCATAACGAATATGAAGTCAATTTTCAAAAATTCGAAATGGCGGATCCAATATGGCGGACAAATTTTTAAAAAATTGTTTGATTCTCATATAACTTGGTATCTAGGGTTTTTTTGGGGCGCTAATTACGAATCTGAAGTCATATTTCAAAAATTCAAAATTGCGGATCCAATATGGCGGACCCATGTGCTTATTGCAGTCTCAAACCATAACAGAGCAAGGTACATTGCTTAGTGAACCGTCCTTTTGCTTTCAATTCACCGATCTTGGTTCAGAAGGATCAATGAAGTTGGACATGAATGAGGCCGCTCGATTATCCTTCCATTTTTGCCAACAAAGGCCTATGTAAAAAGTTTTATATTCCATCTCACCTTGAACCATTTTTTCTGACATCTGATCTGATCATCATCGTCTGAAACTGATTCACCATTAGAATCGCATAAGCAGTCTACAGACTTACAATCACTTGGAATTTCTAAAATATCTAATTCTTCCATTGTTGATATCATAAATAAAAATTAAACTTCACGAAATAAAATGAAACTAAAATGTAGTTAGCTAGTATCAGTGGAAAAATGAAATACAAAAATTAAAAACATCAAAAGTTGGTGTACTGATCTTCAGTTCTCTTGGCAGTTGCTAACAAAAGAATGTACAATGTTATTCATAAATGTCTTGCTCTCAAAATACAATTTGATTTTTATGTTTGGGCTACAGTCGTTAGTGCTGTAAACGTAGCTATAGAAATGTTTAACATTTAAAAAATTTAAACTCCTATTTTCTGATGTTGCAGCAATATTGTATATGTTTTGCAGCAATACATTTATGGCGTTTCAATTGAAAAAGAATTTTTGATTTCCCAGAAATTTTCTGAATTTACAAGAATATGCAAGATAAAAATACTGCAACATTATTGCATCATTGCTGTATATGCATTGCACTTTTATTGCACCAATTATGTGACATTATTGTACTATTGCTGCAAAATTATTGTACCATTGATGAACAGTATTGTATTGTATTGCTGCAAATTGCAGCGTTGCATTAATGATACAATAATGTTGCAGCATGTTTTTCTCGTAATATTCACAGAATATTTCTGAGATATCTTAGATATATAGCATCAATGGTACAATAATTTTTTACAGTAATAGTATAATAGTGTAACATAATTTCTGCATAAAAGTATAATACAAATGTAGCAATGGTGCAATAATGTTGCAGCATATTTTTCTTGTAATATTCAAAGAATATTTCTGGTATATCGAAATTTCTTTTTCAATTGAAACGCCATGGATGTATGATTGCAACATCATTGCTGCAAAACAGACATAATATTGCTGCAACATCAGAAAGTAAGAGTTTAAATTTTTTAAATGATAAACATTTCTTTAATCTATTGCATTTTGTAGAAATTGATGCAAAGATAAAGAACTAAATTAAGAAATAGATTTTTTTTTTTTTAAACTATTTAGCTACGTTTACAGCACTAACGACTGTAGCCCAAACATAAAAATCAAATTGTATCTTGAGAGCAAGACATTTATGAATAACAGTGTACATTCTTTTGTTAGCAACTGCCAAGAGAACTGAAGATCAGTACACCAACTTTTGATGTTTTTAATTTTTGTATTTCATTTTTCCACTGATACTAGCTAACTACATTTTAGTTTCATTTTATTTCGTGAAGTTTAATTTTTATTTATGATATCAACAATGGAAGAATTAGATATTTTAGAAATTCCAAGTGATTGTAAGTCTGTAGACTGCTTATGCGATTCTAATGGTGAATCAGTTTCAGACGATGATGATCAGATCAGATGTCAGAAAAAATGGTTCAAGGTGAGATGGAATATAAAACTTTTTACATAGGCCTTTGTTGGCAAAAATGGAAGGATAATCGAGCGGCCTCATTCATGTCCAACTTCATTGATCCTTCTGAACCAAGATCGGTGAATTGAAAGCAAAAGGACGGTTCACTAAGCAATGTACCTTGCTCTGTTATGGTTTGAGACTGCAATAAGCACATGGGTCCGCCATATTGGATTCGCAATTTTGAATTTTTGAAAATTGTCTTCAGATTAGTAATTAGCGCCCTTAAAGACCCTTAGATACCAAGTTTTATGAGAATCGAACAAGTTTTTAAAATTGTGTCCGCCATATTGGATCCACCATTTTGAATTTTTGAAAATTGACCTTAGATTCGTAATTAGCGCCCCTAAAACCCCTAGATACCAAGTTATATGAGAATCAAACAATTTTTTAAAAATTTGTCCGCCATATTGGATCCGCCATTTTGAAATTTTGAAGATTGACTTCAGATTAGTAATTAGCGCCCCCAAAGACCCTTAGATACCAAGTTTTATGAGAATCGAACAATTTTTTAAAATTGTGTCCGCCATATTGGATCCGCCATTTTGAAATTTTAAGAATTGTCTTCAGATTAATAATTAGCGCTCTTAAAGACCCTTAGATACCAAGTTTTATAAGAATCGAACAATTTTTTAAAATTGTGTCTTCCATATTGGATCCGCCATTATGAATTTTTGAAAATTGACTTCAGATTAGTAATTAGCGCCCCCAAAAACCCCTAGGTACCGAGTTTTATGAGAATCAAACAATTTTTTAAAAATGCGTTCGCCATATTGGATCCGCCATTTTGAAATTTTGAAAATTGTCTTCAGATTAGTAATTAGCGCCCTTAAAGACCCTTAGATACCAAGTTTTATGAGAATCGAACAAGTTTTTAAAATTGTGTCCGCCATATTGGATCCACCATTTTGAATTTTTGAAAATTGACCTTAGATTCGTAATTAGCGCCCCTAAAACCCCTAGATACCTAGTTTTATGAGAATCAAACAATTTTTTAAAAATGCGTCCGCCATATTGGATCCGCCATCTTGAAATTTTGAAAATTGACTTCAGATTAGTAATTAGCGCCCCCAAAGACCCTTAGATACCAAGTTTTATGAAAATCAAACAATTTTTTAAAATTTTGTCCGCCATATTGGATCCGCCATTTTTCAAGGCTTCTTGTCGGGATAGTTATTTTTAAACTATTTTTAAATTTAGAGAGTAGATTTAGTTTTTAAAACAACATTGATATAAATTATAAATAATAAATTGTGTAAACAAATAAGAATTACATGAGAACAATAGAAGAAATTTTAATATTTTGTTAATTTTTATAATTCTAGTAAAGTGTTTGAAATATCATAAATCAATCAGAAACGCAAAAGAGGTTTTTTCCTACTTGACATCATTGAAAGAGTTCTTGTTAGTACATCAAAGCCAAATATAATCTTTATATAATAGAGAGAATCTATTAGGTCTTAATAAGGCTCTGCAGTGTATAGAAGGATCTAATAAGAATTTTGGGCTTTCGTTTCGTGGAAAGAAAATAAACATTTAAGGTGAAAGTAGGTCCTAACCTGGACTAATATAAAATATGATTTCTAGTTCTAGTACTTAGAAGTACTAGAACAAGGTTTTAACAGGTTTTGGTAGGCGTTAAACAAAACCTGTAGGTCTTACAAGAACTTAAACAGAACTTAATAGGTCCTTATAGGTAGACTTAAAATTTCGACTCGGGTATATCTGTATTTATTACAGGAATTTTAATATAATATAATAATTTTGATCAAACAACATAAAGAAACTAATAAACATTATTTTTAAAAAATTCTTTTTCTGTATGTATATGGGTATCGTTTGCAAGCCTACGAAACATATAGTTAATATTATAAAATTAATAAATAAATTATAGAATATAGTTTTTAATCACTTTTCAAGAAATTATTCGGTGTATGACGCCAAAATAAATTCTGGTAAATATGCCTACATTACAACTTTTTTAAATAGTTCTAGGAGGCCCCAATTAGTTGTTAAAGTAAATTTGATATAACAGTGCAAATAACTGGTTAATTTAGGTAATATAACTATTTTTAACAGTCAAATTAAACATTTTTTTAAGTGAAAAGAACTAAAGAAGCAGTCAAAATAACTGAACTAAATCAACTGACTTTTTTATTATTATAAACAAGAGATGTCGTATTCATTCCCCCTCCTATTACATTTACTTATGTTCATATTAATTTTAACGTTTATTTAACTATTATATAAAAAATTCTATAACCGCCGGGAATTGAAGGCCTGACCCTACGCTCATACAGTGTCGCTCAATAACTTTTGCACACCCTACAGCGATTAATAAAGACTTTACAAAAAGTTTTGAATTTTGTTTATTATATTAAAGTTACGAAGTTCGAAATGGTTTTATTAAAATGCTCATTTTTTTAAGCTTTAAAACTATATAAAACAAAAATTGAAAAAATATTTTTTGTTAATGTGTAATTAATTTTATATCTTAATAAAATTTTTCAAATTTTTAGTTTTTAGGGTTCCGTACACCTTCGGTGTTTGGCGGAACCCTTATCTTATAGCGATACTCGTGGGTCCGTAGCCAAAAACCATTCCCCCCCCCTTAACTTCTAAACTATTTGACCTAGAGAGCTGAAATTTGGTACACATATGTATTTTCACGTGTAGGTTGCACGAAAAATATAGAGAACATGCTTCAAGGTGATGTTCATAGCGTTGTCATGGAAATAACAACTTTTTTTGCAAAAATGCATTAAAAAGGGACCATTCCCCCCCCCCCCCTTAACTTCTAAACTATTTGACCTAGAGGTCTGAAATTTTGTACACATATGTATTTTTACGTGTAGATTACACGAAAAATATAGAGAACATGATCTGAATTGATGGCCATAGCGTTATCAAGGAGAAACTACAAATTTCCGAAAAAAAAGTTTTTTCCTCTAACTTTGCCATTATTTGAGCTAGAGGGCTAGAATTTGGTACACTCGTGTATTTTTGCATGCAGATTATGAAAAAATTATATTTGGAATTAAAATTGAATATTATGAGGTCACAAAAAAAAATTCAAAAAATGACCAAATAGAGGTTTAGACCCCTATGCTAGAGCTCACCTTAGTTGTCCTAAAGTACCCCTCAAACCAATAAAAGTTTTATTTGTATACTCAGAGTTTAAAAAAACTATATAAAGCGCGATTGAAAATTGTTAGCACTTTTTTTTCAAAATAATTGAAAAATTATGAAAAAAACAAAAAAATTTTTTTAATCTTATACAAGGCTTGATCAAGGCTGCCACAGGACCTATAATCAAGACTGTTATAAGCCCTGAAACCCTATAAAAATTTCAGGGCATCCCCCCTAAAAAAAAATTCTTGATTTTTATGTTATTTATATGAAATACAATCCTGTACTAAGGCCGAGCAGGGTAATCCATCGTACATTATATACAAAAACAAAAATTCCTAAAAATATTTCGATACACGGTTTCTGAAGCATATATTCTGAGATTATACCCATTATTCCAGGGATTTATATAGGATATTCTTGGGATATCTTAGGGACAGTTTTGGATATCTATGGGCTATTTATAAGATATCTCTAGGATATCCAAACCACCGCTTCTTAAGATATCCTGAAAACGTCAAATAGATATCCATAGGATATTCTATAGGATATGCCGCGATATCCGTGTTATGAGGAAAGGTTCTTAATTATGTACTTCGATTATTTTTATAAAAATTTGCTTGTTTATTGTAGTGAGTATAAAGTGCAAGTTTCTACAATTAAAACTTATAAAAATATATAGGTGAGAGGCCCCCAAGATGAACAGGGCACCAAGATGGACATTTCATATAAAATTTTTGTTGAGGGTGACAGATAGCGCCTTATGTTTTCTGTACTTTTTGTTGTTTGTATAGACGAAAATTTTGATGCACATCTGAAGAAAAAAAAACAGGTTGTTTTTCTTCTACACATAGCACTTGATTTTGTGTCTAAAAAAGTTGTGTTGCAGTTTTTTCTGAAGTTGGTAAAGTTATTTAAATTTGTAATTTAGTATAAGTGCTTAGCAATATAATATATTATTTATTTATTGTACAATAATACTCTAAAATGATTTTACTAATATTGTGTTTGTATACAAATTTTTCCTGGGGATTGAAAAATGGTGTCATGTACCCTAAGATCAAGGGTACAAATACATATCAATGTATTTATTTTCATATTTTCGATTTTACACTTCCTTCAAGCATTTTTTGAGCCACCTAATTAAACTTTTTTATTTTCCACCATGAAATGTGATGTTATAGTTAAAGAATGATTAAAAGTTAGTTTAAGAATTGTTACACGATGTTTATTTTTTATTTACTACATTTTTCAAAGACTTTTAAGAAAGTGTCCATCTTGGGGTCACTTTTGTTTAGATAAAAAATTTTAACAATTAGAAAGAATGATTTAAAAAATATTTATGATCAAAAAAATTTTTTATCTTTATGGCCATAGGTTACCTAATAAATTGTACTTTGATCCGGTATAAAACATTTTAATATATTTTATTTAGTTTGGGTAGTAAAACATTAGGGTGCAGTTCCGAAAAGTGACGACCTCCAATTTTATTGAAACTACGTACACTTACGTATTTTGGTGCGCTGATTACGAAAATCATAGTGACAATACCCGCAAATTTGAATTTCATGGTAAAAAATAGATATAAAAAATGATTAAAATTTCGGTTTTTTGCATTTATCTCTTTAAATATTGCAAATATAAAAAAAAAATTTTGTACAAAAATTGTAGATCTCATTAAAATACACATTTTATGTAGGATGCATTTTTTACTGAAACCAATTAGTTTACGAAATAAATGCAAAAAACGTATATCACCATAAATGTGACCAAATACCCACATTATATCAATCTTAAGTTACCTACAGCCGTAATTACGTTATTGCATTATGTAACATTATGCTCATTACGTATTATTACATTCATACGTACTATTACGTAATAACGTAAAATTGCGTATTTACGTATAATTACGTACACTTATGTAATAACGTAAATTACGTAATTTGCGTAATTTCAGACACTACTTAAGATTATCATCTTTAAAAAATTGTTCACTTGATCATTTCTATAATAAATACTATAAAAACCAACAGAACTATAGGTTCTCCCACCGTTGTCTACATTCCACTTCAGTATGGCACCCCAATCCCCCGGTATCTTGTATATTCGGGGGGCGAAGCCACCCGAAACCACAAATCAACTCAAAAGATTACGCAAAATACGTAAATTATGTTACAAATAACGTATTTCGTATTAATGTAAGTATATTATAGACTGTGTTTATGGTGGTTGACAGTTTTTCGCATTTTTGTCGAAAATTATTCATTTTCTTGAAAAAAAGTAAGAAATGTAAAATGTGTATTTTAATCAGACTAACAACTTTTGTTGGAACTGTTTTTCGAAATTTTGCGTATTTCTTGAGATATATGTCAAAAACCATTATTTTTTTAGGTTTTTTATGCTTTTTACCATGAAATTCAAATTTGCGGGTATTTCCCTACTGAAAAATCCTATATAGGATCCTACATAGGATCCTATATAGAATCCATATGGATTCCTATGAGAATCCACGTAGGATCCTATGAAGGATCCTATATAGGTATTGTCCTATAGGAATCCACGTGGATTCTCATAGGAATCTATGTGGATTCCTATAGGTCGCCTATAGGACAAGTCCTATATAGGATCCTATGTGGACTCTCCTATAGGAATACATGTAGGATCTCATATAGGATCCTGCATAGGCGTCCCAAAAAATTTTTGTACACCCTCCTACATATGATCCTACGTAGGTTCCCATATAGGATCCTATATGGGAACCCATATAAGATCCTACATGGGTACCCCCAAAAAAATTTTGTGTACCCCTTCCTCATGCGCAGTCGTCTTTTACGTATTCTACAATACTTACGCCTGCGCAGTAAATATTTTTCGTCCTTATAATGGTGCTTAATGTATATTTGAATAAAGTTGTTAAAAAAACACAATTAATTCTGTGTACATAATTTTTTTTGGGCGCCCATAAAAGATCCTATATAGGATCCTATATGGGAACCTACGTAGGATCCTATGTAGGGGGGTTTACAAAAATTTTTTTGGGACGCCTATGTAGGATCCTATATGAGATCCTACATGTATTCCTGTAGGAGAGTTCACATAGGATCCTATATAGGACGTGTCCTATAGGCGACCTATAGGAATCCACATAGATTCCTATGAGAATCCACATGGATTCCTATAGGACAATACCTATATAGGATTTTTCAGTAGGGTTTCACTATGATTTTCGTAATCAGCGCATCGAAAAACGTAAGTATACGTAGTTTCAAAAAAATCCAAGGTCGTCACTTTTCGGAACTTTATCAGAACATTAAATCAAAGCTATGTCTATCTTAGGGCCCTCATCTCCCCAATATAAAAAATAAAATTTTTTTTTTTTCAAAAAATGGTCAATTTTTTTTTCTAATTGTACATGAAACAAAGAACATTTTATATTTTTGAAGAGGTTTTATCGTAAATAAAATTAACATTACCATTTTAATCAAATTTACTCCACTAGTGGATTACAGTTTTATAACACTCCGACTGGAACTTTGACCAGGCAAGCCAGCGATCACACCTAGGCCTTATCTAGCACCTATAAAGCCAACCTTATAAAGTAACCATATATCGCTGGGTTAGTGGAAAAAAGTACACATCGAATTTGCGTTGAAAAAGAGTACACGTCGCGTTTGAGTTGAAAAAAAGTACACATCGAAAATATTTATTTTTTTTAAAATTTTTAGTTAGTAACTCTGACCTGACGAAGTTGACATTTATATAAATATTTTTCTTATATTCGTATTTTATTTATTTATATGTTTTAAATTTTAAGGAAAGAGACTTATGGAATTTATGAATAAGATAATAATTTATTAAATAATAGATTTAAATTTTCCAAAAAAATATAATAGTTAATGTCTATTAATTTTTTATTATTTTTTAATATCGATTCTTTCCATTTTTTGTTATGGTTCGAAATAATATCAATCAAATAGATTTCCAAATTTTTAGTTTTATATAAATTAAATTTTTTTAAAAATTAAAAAAATTGCAAAGTAGTTAAATATTAATTTTTAAAATTTGTCTTAGTGGAATGTGATAATTTTTTTTATTTTCCATGGTCGATTTTTTATACGAATTTTTATTATTCTGAACAATTAATCGTATAATTTTTTTATAATTTCAAATTTAAAAAAAAATGAAAATTTTAAAATGGTCAAAGAGAGTTTTTTTAAATTTTTTTTCAAAGAAGAATATAGAATTAATGAAGATTGTAAATAATACCAGCAAAAAATTGGACAATTTCAACAATATAAATTTTAAAGGGTTGAAATTTCGCTGATTCCTTCCCTTACATAATAAATTATAATTTAATAAAATTAAATGAAAACTTTTATTACATATTTTATTATATTTGTAAATGAGGCATTCTCTGAAAAAAAAGCCACCCTAAAAATTTTTTTTGACAACTTTCTTGTAAATGGAATATGTTATAGTATGAACCAAACCAAATATTTAGAGTAGGGTTTTAGGTCCGTGTAATGCGTTGTTGCCATATTATCAGGGGCTCAATTTTTATGCAGCGTAATTTTTAAATTCCAATAATATAGAATATGTGACAATTTTTTGTTTTTATTACATTTAAAATTCCATTTTTTACCATAATTTTTTTAACCCAAAATTAAAAAAATTGAATGCTAGTTTTCGTTTCTTACAAAATTAAAATTTTTTATATAACCACTGCATTTTCCCAATAAACATTTTTTCTTTATATGGAAGAAATAATGTTTTTAAATAAACGCCTAGTAAGATTTTGTAATAGTATATATTTATTATCAAAATACGAAGGAGATAGAAAATGTAATTTAAATATCATCTACTAACACAAAAGGTCCGGTAGTAGTTATAAAGTTCTGCTAGGTGGCGCTGCTAACTGTCATCTCATAAACGAGTTTGGATATTTTTCATATAAGTAAGAACACTCTAACACGAAAAAAGTTGCTGAAGGTTTGTTGTATTTGACACGCTAAGTATAAATATTTTCTTTATTATTATTATTTGTTTTTTAACGCAATGTCTGCTGATAAATGTTTGAATCTTTTCAAATTCAAAAAGCATGGAAAGCCGCAAACTCGTCAAATCGATAGAGCAAAAATTAATGGCAGAAACTTACCTACCAAAATATATTTGTGTGATAAATGTCGTAAGAAGGTTTCTAAGGAAGGCTGACCTGATGATTATGTTGTTTAAAATTCTACTGTTCCATAAAATTTAGATGTAATGCAAACGGCTTCAGAGAATGACTCAGAAAGTAACAAAGAAAGTGACAACTACGTTTCTTTTTGCTCTATCGATTTGACGAGTTTGCGGCTTTCCATGCTTTTTGAATTTGAAAGGATTCAAACATTTATCAGCAGACATTGCGTTAAAAAACAAATAATAATAATAAAGAAAATATTTATACTTACCGTGTCAAATACAACAAACCTTCAGCAATTTTTTTCGTGTTAGAGTGTTCTTACTTATATGAAAAATATACAAACTCGTTTATGAGATGACAGTTAGCAGCGCCACCTAGCAGAACTTATAACTACTACCGGACCTTTTGTGTTAGTAGATGATATTTAAATTACATTTTCTATCTCCTTCGTATTTTGATAATAAATATATACTATTACAAAATCTTACTAGGCATTATTTCATAAACATTATGTCTTCCATATAAAGAAAAAATGTTTATTGGGAAAATGCAGTAGTTATATAAAAAATTTTAATTTTGTAAGAAACGAAAACTAGCATTCAATTTTTTTAATTTTGGGTTAAATATTAACTCTAGGTCGCTTGGATGATGAGTCTTCCAGTTAGAATATTTTTTGCGAAGGAACAATAATTAGAAAATGATAATTTGAAAAATTATGGTAAAAAATGGAATTTTAAATGTAATAAAAACAAAAAATTGTCATATATTCTATAAATTCGACTGTATACACTTTTTTGATGAAAATGAGTGCATATAATCTATTTTTAGAAAATCAAAAACCAGCACGATTACAATACCTCTTTTATGAGGAAGTAATATGCCTCAGGTTAACATTAGATGATAGTTAATAGGTTGCGTTGTGGTGTATATTCATTTGTAGCTCGTCCAAATGTTGCTGTCCCAAAATTCCCTTTGGTGGGTGAAAAGCTGACTAAATACGGAACATTTTGGGGTACTTTCGAAAAAAAATCGTAGAGGGGGGGGGGCGGGGGTTCAAAATTAAAATTTTTTTTTTTTTTTATTTTTCTAATGAAATTGTTATTTTTGAAATTAATAGCTAATTTTATTTGAAACTTTAGGAAATTCTGCACCAAAAATCCTAGTAATTTTTTCAAATCCATCCATCCAGTTAAAAGTTATTGGAATTTGAAAATTACGCTGCATAAAAATTGAGCCCCTGATAATGTCAACCACGCTTTACACGGACCTAAAACCCTACTCTAAATATTTGGTTTGGTTCATACTATAACATATTCCATTTACAAGAAAGTTGTCAAAAAAAATTTTTAGGGTGGCTTTTTTTCAGAGAATGCCTCAAATATGAAATATTTACAAAAAATTTAATTTCTTTTAATTTTACGTTTTGAGTGCAATATAATTACTATAAAATTACAAGCGTAATTTAAGTAAACAGATATTTGTAAAAATTGTGATAGCTTTTAGGAATTACATATTTATCACAGAGGTCTTGAATATATTTTATTTTACTTTTATCGAGAGGTAACTTGCAATCATAGGTCAATTAAATTCTTCTTCATTAGTTTCGTGGTTAGAAGAAATAATATTAGTACAATTTTGAAAAGCATTGACTTTCTTAGTTGAATCAATTGGTGTATTTTCAATTTGTTCAAGGGATACAGTATCGAATTTTGGAGAAGCTAAAAATTAAAAATTGACTTCTAATAATTGAAATTTAATGTTTACATTTATAATATTTAATTAATAAGCAGCAATTCTTTACAAGATAGAACAAGTTATTAGGTTATATTAATACCTGATGGCACACGATAATTTTCTAAACTGAATTCTTCCCCAGGCGAGAGGGCGAAACACAACAGAAACACAACGATCGATTATGTTCTCCTTGTGTTCTCACTGTCCGTTAGGAAAAGACATAACTGGTACACAAGTGGTGGGGGTATGTCTACGTTGTGTTTCCACATCTCGCCAGGGATCTTCATTATTTTCGAGGTTAGAAGAAGAAATAAGATTCATGTCTGTTTATAAGTCAAGTTTCTAAATATTCGACATCTTCTATTCTCGTACCTATTGTTGGTGTCATTATTGGAGGCAAATCTACATAATCACTTAAGAAGAATGGGAAAAATTTAAAAATAATTACTTTAAATGTTCAGAAATTGGTGTTAATAACCATTTTCGAAAACTTACGTTCCATATTTTAATTTTTGAATTTACAAATTTTTCATTGTATTAATCTTGAACAATTCGTATTGAATAAAGGAAACATTTTAATACTGTCAAAACCAATATTTAGAATATTATACTACATTGTAAAAGAATCGCTTACCAAAAATCAATAATGTGAAGCAAATTTACCAAACGAAAATTTTTAAAAAAGTAAATATTTTCGACGTGTACTTTTCTTCAACCCAAAAGCGACGTGTACTCTTTTTCAACGCAAATCCGATGTGTACTTTTTTCCACTAATGGTAATTATAAGGTCCTTACAAGGTAGCCCGATGTAACGTTCACCTTCTATAGACCTTCGAAGGACCTTATCAGGTTGCCTTACGTGGTCAGTATAAGGTTGCCTTATAAAGCAATCATAAGACAACCTAATCGGGCCTAGATAAGGTTTGGCCGTGCATGTTAACCTGATGAATGCCTTATCAGGCCCTTATAAGAAATTTATCAGGTTTCCTTACGTGGTCAGTATAAGGTTGCCTTATAAGGCAATCATAAGGCAACCTAATCAAGCCCAGATAAGGTTGGCCGTACATGTTAACCTGATGAATGCCTTATCAGGCTCTTCTAAAGAATTTATCAGGTTACCTTACGTGGTCAGGTTTCCTTATAAGGCAGTGATAAGGCAACCTTATCAGGCTCAAATATGGTTGGCCGTATATGTTAACCTAATAAATGCCTTACAAATACCTTATATACCACCTAGCAGGATGCCTGACGTGGTCAGTGTAAGGTTTTTTATAAGGCAATCATAAGGCAGCCTTATCAGGCCCAGATGAAGTTGTCAATACATGTAAACATTTGAAATGTTTTCCTGACTGGTAATTTGAAAAATACAAGCTGCGGTACTAAATTTCGAAAAATAATAATTTGAAATCAACTTTTCGTTGTTTTTTAATTTATATAAACGAATCCAAAAGAGAGAAACTATACTCTGAACTAGGGCAAGTGGCTCTAGAGTGGAGGGATCCTTTGGATGTCCTTTGACACCATCGGGACGACTCCATCTCTAGAGTCACGACGTGTGAGTTGCGGTCTCAACTCGGGCGACGGCCCGCATAGCCGTCAGGGATAGGAAAGGTCCCGACCATCACCAAGGGTCTGCGAGGTTCTTGCCAACCTTGCAGAAATTGGTAAAGCTTGGACTTGTCCAAGCTCGCGTTGGCCAAGCGTATCTCGGCTCCACGTCCGATGGCGGGCCGTGTGGTATAGACCCGTACGGGTGAGCGCCGCACGTTAAATCACGGACGCGCCTGTACTCTGAACTTAGCGTAATTCATTAAGCATCACAAAATGAGTAAAAAATGACAAAATTTTGAGTTGAGAACCACTGATCTAAGATAACTATCTTAATTAATTTCTTAGTATTGATTTTATTGATAAATTTTGTTTTTTATTTTTGTTTTAACTGGAATTAAATTTAAAAAAAATAAATTCTATGACTTTTAATAAGAGATCTTAAATCTAATTTAATCATACGATAATTTGCTTGTATTAGAAAATACAAATTTTTTCTATCTCTTGATATTTCATAATTTTATAAACATTATACAAAAATTAAAAAAGTCTTTGAGCATAAAAGTATTATATTTGATTTCAATAATATATTTTAAATTTTAAGTTTGATGAAGATACTTAAAATTTTATTTAAAAAAATATATTTTTATGTATCTAAACTAAAGAGTTGAAAGAAATTTTAGAAAGGAATTAAATGCAATGTCTCCTTTTGAAAAATATGTTTGAGTGCCACATGCAACCATAGAACTTGGATTTATAACACTCTATTGTTGACAACCGTTGCCACTGCGGGGGTTCATCTGCACGTGGGGACCAAACGAAACTTGAGATCACCAAGTTCTTTAAAAACAGAATTGCATGGCCAAGATGGCCCAATGGTTAGAGCGTCTGTCTCTTAATATGCGTATAGGTTGCGTTAGGGTATGCGTTATAGGGTTTGAATCTCTGCGTCGCTAGGATTTTTCAAATAATTTGTATGTATGCATATAATTGCGTTTAAGGTATTAATAAAATGTTAATTAATAATCAAATGTAATTTCAGCAAAACACAACAATTGAATTGAATATGTATGTAAAAACAAACCCAAATCCCATACTCTCAAATATAAATTTTCTTCATGTTTATCTGTAGATTTGATTTTAATTATTTATTAAACAGTAGGATTTTTTTATCAGAATAAACATATTTCTTTATTACAACAGTTTATATAATGTATTATATACACTAAATAAGGTGAAACGGATTTACATAAAACTTGCTACTTTGGGGTTTTCTGAGTATCTGATTACAAATCTAAAGTCCAATTTTAAAAATTCAAAATAGCTGATCCAATATGACGGACTCGAATTAAAAATTGGAACGGATTTACATGAAACTTATTACTCAGGGGTTTTCAGGGTCGCTGATTACATATCTAAAGTCAAGTTTTAAAAATTCAAAATGGCTCATCCAAAATGGCGAACATTGCTTCTTAAATTCACTAGATTTGCATGAAACTTGGTACTCGGGGGCTTTTGGAGTCTCTGATTACAAATCTAAAGTCTATTTTTTTTATTATTTTATTTTTTTCAGCTAATCAGATAATTTTTTTTTATTTTGTCAACTATATTGCGACCACTACTTTTTATTTTAACATATCCAACTTCAGGTTTGTAATCAGCAACCCCAAAACAGTTAAAGTAACAAAGTCAGACAAAAATGTGTATTTCCCGTCCTTAATGTGTCAAGGGTTAGTAAACTTCCAAATTTTAGCAGCTTTGGGCCTCCGCCAATCAATAATAACGAATGTAAATTTATTTTTATTTTTCTGGGTTTAAAAAAGCTGATGGTGACAGTGGTGGGGTCTTCCTCACATAGCTGCTAGATATAGGTTTGCCTTTTTAAAGTGATTTTTGTTGCCTTTTATTTGGTAACTTCATGTTACCTTACAGTTCCAATTTGATTTAAAAATTCGAAGTACAATCCTGGTAGACAAGGTTCCACGAATGATCGCTGGTAAATATGGCTATGAAGAGCTGCTTAGAATTTTAATTTTCCTAATTTAGAATTGTACTATTTTGGATGTTACTTTCATGGTGACTTCATTTTCCAGTTGTGTTGACAAGTTATTAAAAGGTGCTGAAAAGGTTTTGTTTTGTTCGTGTTGATTGAGTTTTACGTTTTGTTTTGGAAATATTCGAGTTGAGTTAGTTCAAGTTTGGAAACGCTCGGGTGCGGAAGTGGAAAGGAGTGCGTGTGTTAGAAGGAGTGAAGGAACAGTGGAGAGCAAGAGGTCTGAAGAGGTGTTGGCCGTGTTCTATAAGTAATTATTTTATTGATTGGTTCAGCTTCTGTGCATTGATTGCCCGATCGTTGGCAAAGGCCAGGGGTTGATGTATGGGCGATCTGTGCGATCTTGAGCACATGGCTTGCGGTGACCTTATCCAGTAGCAGCCAGGGACATTAAAATGGGGTAGTGGGACGCATACATGAGGTGGTACCCATTGCCTTTCATCTATCTTCCCATGGTCTGCGGGTGGGCTGGCGCAAAGTTGGTCTGCTCCTTATTTTTTGTTCTAATTATTTAAAGTGAATTATTTGTATTTATTAAAGACATTAATTGCCGCTCTGAATTGTCCTTGTATATCTGAACTTATTTTTGTATTGTAGGCAATAAAGTTTATTGTATCAGGATTGTAAACTTGTCTATTGTTTTACCTTTTCTGACCGCAATTTTAAGACCTAATGACTAATTGTTATGGTTAACCTCTGATTTTCCAAGGGTTGTAATTTCTAAAGTAAAAATCATGAAAATAAAATACTAATATAGATACAAACAATCACCAAATTTGTTAAAAAATATTTATTTGTTTATTTTTTATAAACAATTGAATTTTAATGCACCAATTTTTTAAACTTTTATTTCTCAGCAATGAATTATCTGTTCTTGATGAATTTCATACACGCAATTAATGAAGGTTCGATGTTTAAAACATATTTTTTTTTATTGTTGACCAACATTATTTATTGTAAAAAATAATTGTTTATAATAAACAAATGAATAATTAAGTGTGTTCTGGATGTTTTTTGTAAGCACTTTTTGGCTGCACGAATTAGTGCGACGCACTCTGCGCATATCGCGTAATATAATTTTAAAAATGAAAATTCGAACTAAGGGTTAAAAATGCAAAAGTCATAGATAAATTATTGTTTATTACTTATTATTATTCATATTAATATATTTATAATGACTTTTATTTTTTCATGTAATATAAATTTCACATAATTAACTCAGTAGTTTTTTCAATATGCTCAAAAAATTTTTGGCATTTAATTTCGTTTTTGCCACTAGGTTTAAGCCAATGAAACTAACTAGTTTTTTTTAAAAGTTTTTCCCTTTTAATTTAAAGTATTAAAAGTAAGTATTTAAAGTATTATTACTTGGTACTGTGTGTTACGATCCAGAGACACAAAATGAATAAATATGCTTAGTTTATAGGCAAATTTGTTTCTTAAATCTTATTTCTTTTCAAGCACAGCTTAATTGAAACGCGTAAAACTGTGCCAATGGACCGTGAGTTACAGCGCCTACCTTGCAAGGTCGCTGACGCATAAGTTTACGTTATGATCTGGCCGAGAAGAAACGAATAATTTCAATCTTAATAAGGCCAAATATTTTTATTTGATAATTAATATAGGAGGTCGTAAATAACAACTGATCATTGTTATAAAAAATCATTAAAAACTTAAACATGTAATTTACTTCTGATTGCATAGTAATAAAACAATTGTACTAATGTAACAAACAATTGTAACAAAAAGAGTCAGATTGAGAATTCGTAAAATATTTTTAAAGTTAGAAAAGGACCCTTTGCCTATCACACTCCTTGACGAACTTCTCTCATTTAAAGGTGAGAAATAAGCAGAGACCGTGTCATAATAATTGAAATTTGAGTACTTTGTGTGGCGTTTTGCTTTTCCTCTTTTGCACTATTCGTAACGAAAAAGTGAAGGATTGAAAGAGCTATGTATGCACGCGGGCTGCTGCGAGTCGCCGCTTGCCGGGCGAGAGTTGTCTCGAACATATTTTTACGCACAATCACAGAAAAGTAGTTAAAAGTATTTTTTTTTTTTTGCAAAATTCGATAGAACAAAGTCGGAGATCTGCAGTTCCTGGATCGACGCGAACTTGGCTCTACAGAGAACTCTGATCTGTCCCGCGGAAACTTTTTCGGATAACTTTTGCCAATCTTTCCAACCTGATTTGTAAGGTGAGTTGCGCAAGCTAAAAAACCTCCCCTTCACAAAGTAGAAAGACTGACAATACAAGTAAAAGAAAAACGCCATGAGACTTAAATAACTTTTCAAATTTTAGAATCACGCGAAAAGGTGTGTGATTTCGAAAAAATCAATTCTTTCGAATTGAACAAAAGGACTCAGTCAAGATTTCCCAATCTGTCTCATGATAGTAAAATTAAGGATAAATAAAAAAGGTTGATAAATCTCAATTGTCATTATCATTGTTATTGAGTAAGTAAAATTCAAGAAAAGGTATCGTATTGAACATTTATTTCTTGTCCAAATAGATTTTTTAAGGGAGAAAACAGGGGGTTTTCAGAATATATTGTATGAATTTTTAAGATAAAGATTACTTGAGTTTTTCTTGAATATTTCGCTATCAACAATAAATTCCTACTTCCTGGGCAACTAATTCCAAAAGATAGAGTACGGCGAATCCCGCAATAAAAAAATTCCTCTGATAGAGGATATTTACATTTCCATTAAACAAAAAATATTATATCAAAAAACGTAGTAATTTATTTTCCGCTTTAAATTTATCAAAATATCCATCTACTAAATGCACTAATTAATTATCTTATAAATTGTGTCCATAGTTGAAAATGGAACAAATGTTAAAAGTAAATTTCAGGATTGTTACACTTTTTCGATATTTGTTAACAATTCTCTAAAATTCCCAGGGGCGTAGCCCGAAATCGAAAAATTCTATTGAAAAAAGGTCTTTCTACGCAAATTTTTATTCAAAACCCCCCCTGAAACGTAAAAAAATTTCAAACCCCCCCCCCGAAATTTTTTTCTGGCTACGCTCCTGATAATTCCATTTTTGAATCATATTCATATGACTAATAAAATGGGTCAGAATTCTACTATTTCAGATTTAGAGAATGTATTTGTAACAGTTATTTTGAATTTTCATTTTCATAATAAAACTTTCTTTTTATGAAAATCAATAATATTTCTTCTGAATATCTAAATGACAAACATTTAAGTTTCACTGATAATAAATTACAATAAACATTAATATTATAAACTACTTCTACTATAAAGTTGCATTTTTATCCCTTATTTAGAATTTTCGTTTTTATAATTATATTATGCGATATTTGCATAGAGCGTCAAACAAATTCGTGCACCATTACGGCTGGGAGTATCGCATCAATCGACGCGACCGCGCTCACAAAAAATTCATAGTTAATAAACTATTTCGATCTACCAACTTT
Source organism: Ganaspis brasiliensis (assembly GCA_037103525.1). Classification (NCBI taxonomy): domain Eukaryota; kingdom Metazoa; phylum Arthropoda; class Insecta; order Hymenoptera; family Figitidae; genus Ganaspis; species Ganaspis brasiliensis. Next base: position 562,213 of record JAZKLR010000657.1, read on the forward strand.
TTATTTCGGATACCTAATCCTTGATATATTTGTTTTGAGTTTCTGAAAATAAAATTTACAAAAAGCATCCAGAACACACTCAATTATTCATTCATTTATTATAAACAATTATTTTTTACAGTAAATAATGTTGGTCAACAATAAAAAAAAGTGTATGCGCTGAGTTCGTGAAAGTCATACCTATTTCCTGTCCAATAATTGAGGAAAGTGTAAAGTTAATTGCTAGTTATTATGCTTCGCTCATTCTAGCATGACCAATTAAAATGTCAAACTTAATCATAAACCTTCATCCCGAAGCCAAGTGGAAAAGGAAAGATAGAGCGTGTTCTGTAAGGAAGCATACCTGGCAAATCGTAGTACAGGAATTTTTACGAGACTCTGAACCTTCAGAATTCAGTCTACAAAATTTAGAAGTCGAATCAATTTCAGAGGGTCCTGAAATTTTCTAATTCGCGGTTAGGCCGGAAATCACATTCGGTTCAGAACCACTTCCTGAACACTCGCAAATTTATTACAATCTAGTTTTTTCATCCCAAAACCACCAACCGGTTGCGACTATCAAACCAATTCCTTAATATGTTCCGGAAGACATACAACAAATTTCAGCACACGCACTAACGGTACGCAAAGGAAACGGATTTGGAGCATCAGTCGTGCAAGCAATTTATGAATTAATCTCTGATAGCAAAGATCCAGTCGAGATTCCGAAAGACGAGAGCTCTTTCGACTCAATAAACTACTATTCCAAAACCACCGTAGACTACGGTACTGATATCAACATTGCTGATTAAGTTTAGGAATAGTCTTCAGTATTATCAATCAAAAACCAGAATAGAATCAAGGGAAGGAAAATTTGGTAGAAACATTAACACATGTTTCTTAGGAACAATAGGTCGTTTCGGGGTTTGACTCAGGCCAATAGTCTGAATTACTAGAAATAATAAATAGCATTGAGTGTCCGTCAGAATGGGCGTAACCTTGATCTAGAGAACCGCATCGAAACATTGCAAGGAAGAGTTGGAGATTGGAGATCTCTATTTCCGAGCTTAAAGTATTGATGCGAAATTTAAGTTTATAGGGACCACTTATGACGGTATCTACTCGGTTTCGCGTTCTGATTTAAAAACAAGTCACAGGAATTTTCCACGGTGGGAACGTCTTCTCTGCAATCCGCTAAAAAATTGCATAAAATCTCCTGTTATTATATCGTCACTCGTTTAACTCACATTTTACATATCGAATATTTAATTGATATTTACAATTCGAGCTACGCATTGACGAACAAGAAACAAAAGGCAGTAAAACATATATACATATAGACTCTCTTTACTCCTCTCTGAAAAATCGTTGGTGAAGACGGAAACGTACTACCTCACCACCAGCCCCTGGTAACAATTTAAACCGGGGTGTTTTAACCTTGTTATTTTAAGCTAATTATTAAATGTAGGGGAGGGTGATACCATACTGATCTCTCGTACCATACCGACCCCCCTCTGTTTCTCAGAGATCGTGTTACTAGACAAATCGTGAATACTATCAAAAGAACACTTTCATAACTCTGACATTTTGACCATAGGTAATAATCTCTTGGTGATATTGTATCTCGGAATTTTACGTAAAATTAGTTTTTTGCAATAATATTTTTTGTTTTTAACCTATCTTCAGTTTAAGTTAAAAGTGTTGAATTGAGTTTAGAAAAATTTAAGTATAAGTTTTTTTGGTTGCTTATGGCCTCAACTTTAATACACAATATTCAAATTCAAACACTTTGATTGACATGAATGATTGGCAAGATATTATGTGAAAATAGTGAAGGTGATCCGAAACCGAACCCCTCCCCCTTTTCTTGCATTGTAATAGTAACTAAATTATTTGTAATTACCAAATAATGCCTACAAATGTATTTTAATAAAATAACAATAATCAAGCTAAGATAATATAGCTTGTAATTAAGATCAAACTAAATACACTCATTTTTTATTGTAATGATAATTTTTTTACTCTTATTTTGAAAAAGGCCTTAAATAATATATTTAAATAAAGTAAAAGTAATTTAAGTTTATTCTATTTTGTTGTTTTTTAATTCAAATTACAATACAAGTTCAAAATTTTGTTTGTTTTCGCTATTTCCTGCAATAAAAATAGGGGGTCGATTTCAGACCACCCTTTTTGAGTTTTTGATTTTCTCTCTGTATCTCCCACTTAATGAGATCCAGAGCCTCGGCAACCAGTTAAACATAGAAAAATGATTTCTTTACAGAAAAAAAATTTGACCTCAGCAATCAAACAAGTTTTTGGCATCTTTTTGGCTTTTGCCTTTTAGAGGGTCGGTTTGGGACCACCCTCCCCTAGTAAAATTAATTGGGTGTTCGTACATGAGAAGAATATTTGTGTATTTCTTGAAAAATATTTAATAAGTCTTATTTAATAACTTTTTGTATTCATGTTATGAGCACATAACCTCCTCGTAGAAACTGCTTTTATACTTAATCGATTTATATCATAAGAATCCAGAAATTAAATTAATTCTGTAAAAAAAAACTAACCCTAAAAGTTAAATTTAAAAATATGTTTGATTATATCAAAATCACTAAGTTATTTATTTGATTGATAAATCAAAACAAAATCTTAAATATACCAATTCTTGCATTTTTAAATTGTCTACAAATTAGATATGTTAAATTTTTTAAAAAATGGAAATAAAATGCAAAAAAATACCACAAAAATAATTTTTTCCGTTTCTTATTCTTAAGGTATTTCTCCGGCAGTTATACTTGAAAAAACGATTTTCGATAAGTTTTTTTTAAATTGTGAGAAAATATTGTTTTATGTGGGTGATTCCAGTTACTTTCCTCTGAGATGTGTTGCTAGCATATCTCAAAAATAAATTTATTTTATTATCATTACACAGCACCACAAAAAAAAAGTAGTCTGTGCAATAAACCAGACTACACTTTTCCTACGTATTTTGATCTCTTGAGCACGAATTTGAGGTCTAGAAAAACTTTTATAAGACAGATTGTTTTTAACGGAACAAAAAGCTCAATGTAAAATTCCTGTGAATGGATTTTAATGATTCTAGGCTTAAAATGTTTGTTATCAATTGCTCTTTAAATACCCGTTAAGCCTTTTTGAAATTTTCAAAATGTCGGCTCAATATGTCGACTGAAAACCAGTAAAAAATAGAAAAATCGCATTAATAAACCTGTTAAAAAAAAGATGACTTTCGAAACAATTGGCTGGTGGCTTAAATTGTTGGTAACTGACGTCCCTAAAAAGCTACCATGCTTGGTTGGCAAAATTTGAAATCTCGGATCCAATATGGCGGTCGAAATATTTATATTTAAAAGAAATTATCGGATGCAAGGGAAATCTTATAAATGGGGGTTTTTGGGGTTGCTGATTACGAATATGATGTGAGAATTTCAAAATTCAATATGGTGGATCCAATATGGCAGTCAAATTTTTAAAAAATAAGCGGATTTACTTGAAAATTTCCACTTAGGGGTTTTTGAAGTCGCTATTTACGAAAATAATGCCAGCCTAAGTAATACAGTCCGCAGACTATCCGCACACTTTCAGCAGACTAGAATCTGCTAAATTTTCTGCGGAAAATCTGCAGAAAATCCGCAAAACATGAGAAAATTTTGTAGAAACCGAGCAGAAAGCCTGCGGAGACTATGTTGAATGACTGGTAAAAGTCTGCAAAAAACAGCGAATAATCTGCAGAAAGACCGAGTGAAAAGTTTCAATTGAATCCCATTATTTTTAAAAATTCAGACGCCAAATTGAATCCGACACTTTGAATTTAGAAATATTGACATTATATTCATAACTCGCAAACTGTTCTCAGAATCTAGTCCGATGAAAGTTGGCGGACTGTATCACTTTGGTTGACATTATTTTCGTAAATAGCGACTTCAAAAACCCCCAGGTTGAAAATTTCAATTGAATCCGCTAATTCTTTAAAAATTCGACCGCTATATTGGATCCGCCATATCGAATTTTAAAAATCTCACATCATATTTGTAATCAGCGACCCCAAAAACCTTCGTGTATATGATTCCCCTTGCATCTGATAACTTTTTTAAAAATTAAATGTTTCGACCGCCATATTAGATCCGCCATTTTGGATTTCGCCAACCAAGCATAATAGCTTTTTAGGCACGTCAGTTGCCAACAATTTAAGCCATTGGCCAATGGTTTCGAAAGTCAATTCTTTTTTTAACGTGTCTATTAATGCGATCTCTCTATTTTTTACTGGTTTCCAGCCGCCTTATTGAGTCGCCATTCTGAAAATTTCAAAAAGTCACAACTGGTATTTAAAGAGCAATTGATAACAAACATTTAAAGCCTAGGAGCATTAAAATCCATTCACAGGAATTTCAAATTGAGCTTTTTGTTCCGTTTGACAAAGAACGTCCCTTAAATAATTTAGACGACCCTGACCGTTAGTAGTTCGATGCATTGTCGGCTCTCAGTCTTTTATTGTAAATTGTGATAATTAGTCAATTTTTTGAACTTGTTTGTGTTTGGAACTTATTCCAAGTGAATTGTGATCTATTGCATATAATTTTTTTGTGTTTTTCTCTGCGGATTAACTGTTTACAAAATGTGTAATGTGCTGACCACGTGCAAAGGTTTTGAAATCTTTTCTTTAATTTTTGAGAGGTTTTTAGACTTTTGTTGAATGTTTTTATGACTTTATTGTCATTTTATAAATTTTTGGACTGTGATCTCTGAACGTTGATTAATTTAAACATTAATCTTGCAGTGGTTTTTCTGTGCGTGAGTCATATGTGAATGTGTGTGTTTACACATACATAAAAGTTGCCGGCAGTTTCGAATTGAATCACAATACAGTTATCTCTTATCTCAACGATGACGGACAATACAGGTGCCCAAGGGCCCCCAAGTTTATCTCTACAAGTTGATAATTTATGCCGCTATTGTAAAAAGAAAGTTGACCACTCCGTTTTTTGCCCGGGTTGTTGGGCTCAGTACCACCCTAGATGTGCCAAAAAAACAACTGTAGTTCCTGGTATTGGTTACAAAAATTGCTGTGGATCGTCAACCCCTTCCCCTACTTTCTCGGAAAGTGAACCGAATGTTTCTCAGCTTAAGACTCTCACTGATGAGATAAAGACCCTAGCTAAGGCAATTAATAATATGAACACTAATTTTACTAAACTTGATTCTTCTGTGACCTTACTTCAAATTGATTTTCAAAAGTATAATGAACGTCTTTCAGAATCTGAGGGTAAAATAAAATTAGTGGAAGAAAATCTCGAAAAGGTGAATCACAGGTTAAAGGCGCTGGAAGATGCACCCTCCGGCTCAAATCAATCGGCGGAAAATTCTTTACGTGAATTTGAAGATCGATTCCGTAAAAAATATAACTTTATAATTTTTGGCATGGATGAACAATCTACTGATTCTGATAGTAACTCTGCGTCTTCTTTAGACAAGACTTTTGTGACTTCCTTTTTAAATTCTATCATGCTGTCAGAATCATTAAACTGCTTTGATAATATTGTGATTTCTCGTTTGGGTGTTCACTCACAGGCCAGACTGAGACCAAGACCTGTAAAAGTCAATTTCCCATCTATGGATATGGTCAACAAAATCTTATTGATGGTAAGAAAATCCAGGTCAGCGGGAACTTTTGCACAGACAAACATAATAGTTGCTCCAGACAAAACTCCCACCCAACAGCTCATTTACAAAAATGTGAAACGAGAATTGGATCTAAGAGTTGCGAATGGAGAAAGCAATCTGCGAATAATTTACAAGAATGGATCTCCAATAATAGCTCCTGTTCGCCAATCACCAGCCCAGTAATTCTGAAGAGTTCTTATCGCTTAAATGTATATTATCAAAATGTGATAATATACACGAAATTCTCTAATTTTATGATTTTTTTCTGATATTAATAATTGCGATATTTTTGCTTTAACATAAACATGACTCTTAATGAAACATGGCATTTAATTTTCCTGATGAATGGGACTCTAGTGTTAGCCTCTAGTGTTTTTTTCTTGTTATCACATCATACTTTTGATTTGATAGAATTGTGTGTACCGCCATCTCAAACCAATTTATTTTTTTTACTCTATATTGGATTGTATACAATCCCAAACTCATTAACTTATTTTCAATTAAGTAATTTTTGGGCGATTTTAATACATCTAATTTTTTGTTATCTTGCATTTGAATTAATAATTGATAACAGAATCTCTCTTGTTATTAGATATTACTAGGGTACTTAGTAATTAAACCATTAAATATTATGTAATATTTTCGTATTATTTAGAGATAAGTATCTTTTATTCAGGAAAATTATTAGATGTAGGAAGGTAAAAAATATAAACACATAAGTAACATGTGTAATGACGACGTTTCGATGGTTAGATTCACCATCGTCTTCAGGCCACTTTATTAAACACAAAAAATATCACCAATTTTTAACAAAATAAAATTTTAAATAATAAGATTTTTCTTTTTTTTTTTAAACAAAAAATTAAATTTAAAAACACAAAAATATAAACACACATACCTCCGAATTTACACAAAGTTACATAAAAAACATGTCAAAAAACTTTTTTTTATATTTGTGATGAAAAAGTTTTGTATAATATAAAAAAGGCGTCAACTAAATAAAATTTTTTAATCATTGTCAAAACGACGAATGATTTTGTCAAAATGAAGGTTCGGGGTGAGTGTAATTCATTTATAAATAAGACGATAACAATTGAATGATTTCAAAACAATGAGGTATAGTAATTAGAAATTAAGCCTTCCCAATAATGGAAAATATCTATTACTTAGAAAACAAATATCTTCCTGCTTATTTATAGTATTATTGTAACCTTTAATATGTATCATCTCTGAGATGAGTCTTTTTCTATAATCTGGTTCGATATCAACAATTTTTACGTCATCAAAGTCAAATGTGTGATGTGATTTTGATTGGTGTTCTTCTACAACAGAATCGGGACCTTCTCCCTTTTTATGTTCGCGAATTCTTTTTTTTAAAGTTCGTTTAGTTTCTCCGATATAAGTTGCGGGACAATTTTTGCAATTAAATTTATAAACAATATTAGTCTTTGACCATTTGTCGGACACATCTTTACCTCGTCTTATAACGGAGTTAAAACTTTTGTTAACCATTGGAATCGACAAAATATTATAATCTTTTAAAATATTCGAAATTTTGTAAAAATTATTATTGAAAGGAAGACAAACTTTAGGAAGACGTTGATATACATAAGAATTAGTAGTTTTTTCATTGTTGTTCGTTTTGTATTTAATTTTTTTGCAACGAATACGGATATGTTTCTGAATAAATTCCAATGGATAATCGTTGTTAACAAGAATGTCGGTGATTTTAATGATATTGTTTTTGTGAAAAGAAGAATCTGACAAAAGTAAGGCTCTATCAACAAGATTGTAAACTATATCTTTCTTTTGTTGTATCGGATGACTTGAATAATAGTTAATCAACGTATTGGACGACAAGGGCTTCTGAAACCAATTAGTAGTAATCTGATTATTATTAAGTATTGAGTATTAAGTATTATTAAGTATCTTTTGTATTATTTTGTAGTGCCCTTTAATGGAATCTTTGCCAGGGCTTCATAAAAGTGCAAAAAAAAAAAAATTCCTAATTTTTAGTGATGCCGTCTGATACGAGACTCTCGGTATCGATCGGAAAAATCTTGGAAAAATATCGTTTCGGTCTCGGGTTTTGAGACTTCAGTAACAGATTAGTATCAATCGAAAAAATATCGGAAAACCGAGATATCGATCAGTATCGTATCGGGATTCTAAGATTTAGTGACCACATGTTCACTTTCTCTTTGACAACAACAGAAAACTGAAGTGAGACACGGTGGAGTTAAGAGCTCATGACTTCTTTTCACTAAAATTTAGGGTTGCAAACATTTCTTGTGGATCTGTTTGAAAACTTGTATTTTTTAGATACTTATACTTTAGAATTAAAAAATTACCTCTTTCTCAAGTTGCTGCATCTTCAAGTTTTCTCAATTTACAATCGGTCTTTAGGTTTGTTTTTTAGTATGTAATTATTATTTTTGCTTTCCTACAAGTATTTGCACTCTTTAACTACATAACAATTATTTAAACAAATAACATTTTTTTCTAACTAATTTCCAGTAAAATAAGTTTTTAAAAGAATTATTACGTTCATTTAAAAAAACATTAATTGTTCAAATAAAATGTTTAAACAATTGTGAACTTTTTGTGAAATGAATGAAAATGTTTTCCTTATTCAATAGAAATAATCACTCGCGGTATACTAAATGAATAGAAAGTTTAAAATAATTATGATTCAAATGTTTACAACAATTGCAATAATTTTAATGTTATTTCAAATAACTAAAAATTAATAGAAGTAATTTTTACCTTAATTTTAAGTAACACAGTTTAAAAAAAATGGTTTAAATAAATGATTTTGTTTAAATAGTTGTGGATGTTTTGTAAAATATATCAAAAATGGTTAATTATTATTCAATAGTATTGATTACATTTTCATAAACACACGTAATGTTTAAAATGATTCTTAATCAAATGTTTAAACAATCACAAAAATTTGTAATAATAATAATTTAACAAAAAAAAACATAATTTTTACTTTTACTTTGAATAAAATCGTTTTGTACTTTTTAAAAAAAGTAGCTGTTTAAACAAATGCAACTTGTTAAAAAAATATGAATTTTTTATAAAACGTATCAAAATATTTAAATTATTTAATACAATTGATTACAGGATGATAAATCTACCAAAAGTATAAAATAATTAACAATTAAATGTTTTGTGACGAACCTCACAATTGCAGTTGACTTTTGATGTTTAACTAGATAATTTATTTTTAAGTAAAAAATAAATAAACTTAACTTGGAGGTTAAGTCACACTTCCATCTTATTTTGAAACTGTCAAAAACGTGGTTAGCAGAAGTATTTGCTTAAAATCTGCGCACCCTGACGCGCACATCAACGGAAGATGGCGCGGAACGCCAGACACAGCGCAGGTGGCACTAAGTAGTATGATCAGGTAGCTCCTTAGCGAGCCGCGTCAATATATTAACCTGCATGCCGGTAGATCGAGTGGTCAGCTCCCAGGAGCTAACCAAGGAACATCTCGGGAAAAGCCCTTCTGACTCCTCCAGTTACCATCGTCTTGGTTCTTCCAGAACGGTACCTGGAGAACGTTCTGGAGATTTAGCATTGGTCCTTCAATGAAAATCGAAAGAACAAAACCTTTTGCTTTCCTCTAGCCAGGATCGTCCTGAGATTTGTCACGGTCCACCGTGGAGTCTCAGGTACGATAAAGTTCTGGACATCTACTACGTAGACGAAGGAATCCTGACTGGAGTAAAGTCACTCCGTGATGAATTCTTGATGTCCATCACGAATGGTCAAGAAATTCGAGAAAATTTCTAGAACACTTATGACGTAGGAAAGTGTTCGAAACAATTTAAAATCTCCCGCGCCGTATTATTGACGTCGATTGTCGCATGGGCTTCCCCTGTGCTACGTCATTGGAGAACAGACTATGCTAGGTGAACATCCGCGTTTGTTAACTGTTCTTCAAATAAATTCACCGCGCACCTGAAATTACGCGTTCAGATATTAATTATTTTACCGGATTGAGACGCGTAATTAGCGTAAAATGAATTAATTAATTCATTTTCTTACCTGACAATTAATTTCAGTTTACGTATCCGCGAATCGACCATACGTGTCTAGATGGTCGATTTTATTTTAACATCACGGTGAATGACGGCAGCAATATTTTTTAGCGGTTCGTACGTAATTTATATTATGCTGGAGACGGAGTTTTACCGATTCAATACGCGTCCGATTATTCCGGATAATTCTTATTAAATTAAATATATTAATTTTATTGTGTAATCTACATTATTTTTTATTTTAATCTGTTTATAGATACCGATAATACAGAGTCAGCCCTATCCGACACCATGTATTGGAAGCCGTGGAATTTTTAGTTCTTTAATTTCTATTCATACGGTTAAAATTTTCGACACTAGATGGCGACACTCGCCACGTGGCCGAAAAACTGTAAACATGTGATAGACATAACCCGCGTTTTTTTTACAACCGATCATTTATTTCTCTTTTTTAAATGGAAAAGTACAAAAACGAGTTGGAGAATTTTAAAATACTAAATAATTTTACATTCTATTGAAATTTATTTGCAAAAAACTGTAGACAAAATGGTAAAATGTATAGCACCAAACTGTCATTCGGGATATACTTCCAATGATGAAGGTGGTGAAAAAATCCATATGTTGTTCTCCGTTTCCGAAACTAGCGTTGATCAAGATTCTTTTACAACCGATAAACTACCACTTACTTTTAGTAAATTTCCTGACACAAGCCAAAAACTTGTACATCCTAATGCTGTGTTGTATGGATTACTTTCTGAGGTAGAATGTCATTTTCAAAAATTTTACAAAAACAAAAACGCCTTTCATCTAATTTTTGAAGAAATTGCAAAAGAAGAGAGAAAGATTAAATTTACCTGCAATGATCACATTGATGAAGCTAAGAACATTTTATCGCTTATCATTAAGAATTATATTAAAATCAGAATGCGTCAAACTATTCGCAAAAATAAATCGAAAGTGCGAAAACAAAGTGTCCTCAAAAGAAAGGAAGCAAAGCTTTGTAATATCTAAGATTGATAAAGTAATTGGTAATTTATATAATCAATAAATAATAAGGCTGTCAAACGGATTTCAAAACAGAAATATCAAAGATTAGATTGGTATACGTATGTTATAAATAAATATTATTTTAAAAAAAGTAAATAATATTTAAAAATATTTTATTTTATATATTTAAAAAGCGTGTATAGTGTTATCTTCATTATTTATTTATTTATTTATTTATAAGTAGAATTTATAATGTCCCCACAAATAATTGTTAAAATTTGGTGTATTCTGTGTTTTTAGTTTTTAAATTCTACTAAAAAAAAAATAAATCCCTTAGTTTTAAGAATAAAGTCAATTTAACGTGAATTTACTTATGTGTACCTATTTAACTCTATACAGTTATTACAAACTTAAAAATAATTAGATCTTTTTTTAAAAGTCACTTAATATTATTTATGTACTTTTCTACAACAAATTAATCTGATATTTCATTAATCTCATATCTTTTTTGTTTATTTTGTTGTAACCATCCATTCCAATAATGCTATAATACGGCCACGTGCAACTAGCGCCTTCTACAGTCAAAAGTTTGCACATTATGTTATCCCAGTTAAGAACTGAAAACTACGACTACCAGTCGTATAGGGCTGTACAGAGTTTAACCAGTTACTGGCAGGGTGAATTCCTGGAGTAATCCAAAGAGAATTTCTGTTCTTTATTGTTTTTTTTTTAAATGTCGGCTCCTCTAGCACCATTTGTTTGTTATTTTATTTATATTATTGTTAAATTCTTTCATTTCTTGATTTATATTCTGTTAAATTAATTTTTTTATACTATAATATTATTTTGTACATTTTTGACTTTGATTTCAATATATTCTTTTGTTATTTCTTACTAATAGAAATCCTGAGAGTTTTACTGACTGTACATATCCCAGAGCGACAGTAGAAAGTAAGCAAATTTATGGGCAATAATCTAATTTTCCAGTATAAGTGAAAATTTGAGAACCTTGGCTCCAGCGAGCAAATTCGGAGCTTAGTAAAATTTCACTTCGTTACAGTTTAATAGAATTATAATTAATTAATTTAAGTAAATTACAGAATATTATTTAATTTAGCTAGATAGATATCATTTTAACTTTTGATACGCAAGTAAAACAGTTTTGTAGGCTTTTGAAAATGTAGGTAATACATTGTCAAAACACATGCAATTTGTTTAAATAAGTTTATATTTTGTGTAGAAGGAACAAAAACTGTTCAGTTATTCAACAGAATTGATTTCGTTGACATATGATTTCTATAAAATCTAGAGTTCATCTTCACTCTACGGGAAGTTATAAATAATTATGATCAAATGTTTAAAAAATTATAAACATTTGTAATCAAAAGACATTATTTTTATCTTAATTTTAAATATACAATTTAGTACATATTAAAAAAGGTAATTTTTTAAACAAACGGAATTTGTTTAAATAATTATGAAATTTTTAGAAGACATAATTTTTATCTTAAATTTTATTAAAACAGTGCTGTATTTTAAAAAATGTAATTGTTTAAGCAAATGGATTTGTTCAAATAACTCCTTTAAGGGAAGTTAAAAATAATTATAATTAAATTTTTAAACAATTGTAAACATTTGCAATAATATTCACTTTAACTAAGTAACATATCCTTTACCTTGATTTTAAAAAGCCAGTTTCGTACTTCTTAAAAAAAGTTACTGTTCAAACAAATAGAATTTGTTTAAATAATTGTGTCTTTGTTGTAAAATAAATAAAAATTTTTTAGTTGCATATTTCACAATATTAAGTTCATTGTAATACATGATTTCCATAAAAAAGTTGTTCCTGTGGAAAGCTAAAAATATTGTTAATCACATGTTTAAACAATTACAAAAATGTTTCTAATAATATTAATTTCACTAAAAAGACTTATGTCGACTTTAAATAAAATAATTTTATGAGTTTTTTTAAAAAGTAGTTGTTTAAATAAATTTCATTTGTTTTATTAAATGTAATTTTCTTATAATATGTATAAACATTTTTCGCTACATTTGAAAAGTTTTTGTATGTTTGCCGGTGATGATTTATAATTATAAATAATGATTTTCCTTTACAATATAGTCATAAATAATTTCTATTAAAATTATGTGAGAAAAATGGTTATGGTTATGAAAATGTAAAAAATTTTATTGAATAATTGACAAATTTCGACACATTTTACAAAACATCCACAATTATTTATCTTTTTTCTGGAAGCTTTTCAAAGATTCAGACTTTACACATATTTAAGTTTGTACAAAATAAACACTAGGGGAGAGGGCCCCAAGTTGGACACCCTTTCGATTTATTGCTGTAGAATCCAAACCGAATAAAATATATTAAAATATTTTATAGCGGATGAAAGTACATTTTATAAGGTAACTTATGGCCACAGGGATACATTTTTTTTTTAACATAAACATTTTTTAAAGCATTTTTTCTAACTGTCAAAATTTTGGGTCTAAAAAAAAGTGGCCCCAAGATGGACACCTTCTTCAAAGTCTCTGAAAATGGTAGTAAATAAAAAATTAACATATTGTAATAATTCTTGAACTAAGTTTTAATCATTTTACGGAATTTATCAAGAAATAAAATTTCTAAAAACTTCAATTTAATAGCTAAACAGTAAAAAGTAATAAAATATCGAAAAATATCCATATAATAAATTCTCTAACTATAAAATCACATTTTATGGTGGAAAATAAAAAATTTTAATTAATTCTCAAAAAATTATTGAAAAAAGTATAAAATCGAAAATATGCAAAAAAATACATTGAGATTTTAGGCCTGTCCATCTTAGGGTACATGACACCATTTTTTAATCCCCAGTAAAAATATATATATGAATACTGAATTAGTAAAATCATTTTAGAATATTATTATTCGATAAATAAAGAATATTATAACGTTCAGTACTCATTCTAAATCATAAATTTAAATAACTTTACCAACTTGAGAAAAAACTATTACAAAACTTTTTTTGACACAAAATTACGTGATATGTGTAGAAGAAAAACCAGCTGGTTTTTTTTCTTCAAATGTGCATCAAAATCTTCGTCTATACAAACAATAAAAATGACAGAAAGCATATGGAGCTGTCACCTTAAACAAAAATTTTATACGAAATGTCCATCTTGGGGCCCTGTCCATCTTGGGGTCCACTCCCCTATATTTAAATTTCACTATAGGATATATTGCTTAATTTTTGAAATATTTAGGTTCGAAATTTATTGCAAATGAGGTTAAATTTAAAAGATTTTATAATTCTCCGAACTTGAATATTTTGGAAATTAAGCAAAATACCCTCGTAAAATCTAAATACAGTGTATATTTTGTACAAACTTAAATATGTGTAAAGTTTTAATCTTTTAAAATCTCCCAGACAAAAGATATGATGTGTTAAATGCTATTTTTTATGAATTTACAATTTTTAAATTAAATTTTATAATAATTAAAATAAGTTTTTAAGTCATTCTTCGTGGATAAGGAAAGTTAATGTATTGGATTTCAATCTACGTAAGTATCCAAGTTTTCTATTAAATATTTTTAAAAATAATATGCTGATAGATATTAAGAAAATTAACAGTTTTTAGATCAATTTTAAATCGATTTTTCTTATTTTAATTAAGCTTTATGCACAAAATAAATTATTAAAAAAAAACTTTAGAGTGTAAATTACCATTTCTTTTTACCATCATTTTATTTGAATTAAAGATTTTAAATAAATAAATAAATATTTAACAAAATCTTCATTAAAAATGAATTTTACGGTGTTTAATAACGAGAGTCAGTGGAATCACCCATATGTGCCTTCTAAATTTGGTTAAATTTGGTTAAATTTGGTTAAAATTTCAGTAGCCCTTGCGTTGCTCAAAACTGAGATATTCAGGTTCGAAATTCCAATTTTTTATCTTTTTCCATACAAAATTGGAATTTTAAATCTAAATATCTCAATTTTGAGCATTGCAAGGAGTAATAAAATTTTAACAGATAGTAGACACATATAAAATCACTTTTGCTCACAATTTAATGAAAATCCATCGAAAATCGATTTTTTTCACGTAAAAAACTAATGGATGGTCACAGACGCGGACCATACCGTAGTCGGGTGTTAAAAAAATCCTGGAGCTACTGATTTTGAGTCAAGGTGTTATAGCTAAAATATCTCGATATGGGTTGGCTTAAAAGGGTTAATTGTTGATCATCATAATTAATCATAACTCTAAGGTGTTCCACAGACACCTACTAGACCGTAGTCAAGTGTTAAAAAAATCTTGGGGGTAGTGAATTTGAGTCTAGGTGTTATAGCTAAAAAATTTCGATATGGGTTGGTTGGAAAGGGATAATTGTTGATGATCATCATTGATCATCACTCTAAGGTGTTCTACAGACACGTACTAGACCGTAGTCAAGTGTTAAAAAAATCTTGGGGGTAGTAAATTTGAGTCTAGGTGTTATAGCTAATATATCTCGATATGGGTTGGTTGGAAAGGGTTAATTGTTGATGATCATCATTGATCATCACTCTAAAGTGTTCTACAGATACGTACTAGACCGTAGTCAAGTGTTGAAAAAATCTTGGGGGTAGTGAATTTGAGTCTAGGTGTTATAGCTAAAATATATCGATATAGGTTGGTTCGAAAGGGTTAATTGTTAATGATCATCATTGATCATCACTCTAGGGAGTTCCACAGACACGTACCAGAACGTAGTTAAGTCTTAAAAAAATCTTGGGGGTAGTGAATTTGAGTCTAGGTGTTATAGCTAAAATATCTCGATATAGGTTGGTTGGAAAGGGTTAATTGTTGATGATCATCATTAATCATAACTCAAAGGTGGTCCACAGACAATTACTAACTGTAGTCGAGTGTTAAAAGAATCTTGGGGGTAGTGAATTTGAGTCTAGGTGTTATAGCTTCAAAATTTCGATGTGGGTTGGTTGGAAAAGGTTAATTGTTGATGATGATCATTGATCATCACTGTAGGGTGTTTCACAGACGCGGACCATACCGTAGTCGAGTGTTAAAAAACATCCTGTAGCTACTGATTTTGAGTCAAGGGGTTACAGCTAAAATATCTCGATATGGGTTTGTTGGAAAGGGTTAATTGTTGATGATCATCATTAATCATTCCAATAAGGTGTTCCACAGACACCTACCAGACCGTAGTCAAGTGTTAAAAAAATCTTGGCGGTAGTGAATTTGAGTCTAGGTGTTAAAGCTAAAAAATCTCGATGTGGGTTGGTTGGAAAAGGTTAATTGCTAATGATGATCATTGATCATCACTGTAAGGTACTTCACAGACGCGGACCATACCGTAGTCGGGTGCTAAAAAAATCCTGGAGCTACTGATTTTGAGTCCAGGTGTAATAGCTAAAATATCTCGATATGGGTTTGTTGGAAAGGGTTAATTGTTGATGATCATCATTGATCATTACTCTAAGGTGTTCCACAGACACCTACTAGACCGTAGTCAAGTGTTAAAAAAATCTTGGGGGTAGTGAATTTGAGTCTAGGCGTTATAGCTACAATATCTCGATATGGGTTTGTTGGAAAGGGGTAATTGTTGATGATCATCATTGATCATTACTCTAAGG
Source organism: Ganaspis brasiliensis (assembly GCA_037103525.1). Lineage (NCBI taxonomy): Eukaryota > Metazoa > Arthropoda > Insecta > Hymenoptera > Figitidae > Ganaspis > Ganaspis brasiliensis. Next base: position 578,546 of record JAZKLR010000657.1, read on the forward strand.
TGTTCCACAGACACCTACTAGACCGTAGTCAAGTGTTAAAAAAATCTTGGCGGTAGTGAATTTGAGTCTAGGTGTTATAGCTACAAAATCTCGATATAAGTTAGTTGGAAAGGGTTAATTGTTGATGATCATGGATGATTATCATTCTAAGGTGTGCTACAGACACGTTCCATATTGAAGTCGGGTGTTTAAAAAATCATACAGCTAGTGAATTTGAGTCAAGGTGTTATAACTAAAATATCTAGATAAGGATTAGTTGAAAAATGTTAATTTTTGATGATCATCATTGTTCATCACTCTAAGGTGTTCCACAGACAACTACTAGACCGTAGTCAAGTGTTAAAAAAATCTTGGCGGTAGTGAATTTGAGTCTAGGTGTTATAGCTACAAAATCTCGATGTGGGTTGGTTGGAAAAGGTTAATTGTTAATGATGATCATTGATCATCACTGTAGGGTACTTCACAGACGCGGACCATACCGTAGTCAGGTGCTAAAAAAATCCTAGAGCTACTGATTTTGAGTCCAGGTGTAATAGCTAAAATATCTCGATATGGGTTTGTTGGAAAGGGGTAATTGTTGATGATCGTCATTGATCATCACTCTAAGGTGTTCCACAGACACGTACTAGACCGTAGTCAAGTGTTAAAAAAATCTTGGGGGTAGTGATTTTGAGTCTAGGTGTAATAGCTACAAGTCGATGTGGGTTGGTTGGAAAAGCTTAATTGTTGATGATAATCATTGATCATCACTGTAGGGTGTTTTACAGACGCGGACCATACCGTAGTCCAGTGATAAAAAACATCCTGCAGCTACTGATTTTAAGTCAAGGGGTTATAGCTAAAATATCTCGATATGGGTTTGTTGAAAAGAGTTAATTGTTGATGATCATCATTGATCATCACTCTTAGGTGTTCCACAGACTGGTATTAGACCGTAGTTAAGTGTTAAAAAAATCATTAAGCAAATGATTTTGAGTCAAGGTGTTATAGCTAAAATATATCGATATAGGTTGGCTTAAAAGGGTTAATTGTTGATCATCATAATTGATCATAACTCTAAGGCGTTCCACAGACACGTACTAGACCGTAGTCAAGTGTTAAAAAAATCTTGGGGGTAGTAAATTTGAGTCTAGGTGTTATAGCTAAAATATCTCGATATGGGTTGGTTGGAAAGGGTTAATTGTTGATGATCATCATTGATCATAACTCAAAGGTGGTCCACAGACAATTACTAACTGTAGTCGAGTGTTAAAAGAATCTTGGGGGTAGTGAATTTGAGTCTAGGTGTTATAGCTTCAAAATTTCGATGTGGGTTGGTTGGAAAAGGTTAATTGTTGATGATGATCATTGATCATCACTGTAGGGTGTTTCACAGACGCGGACCATACCGTAGTCGAGTGTTAAAAAACATCCTGTAGCTACTGATTTTGAGTCAAGGGGTTACAGCTAAAATATCTCGATATGGGTTTGTTGGAAAGGGTTAATTGTTGATGATCATCATTAATCATTCCAATAAGGTGTTCCACAGACACCTATCAGACCGTAGTCAAGTGTTAAAAAAATCTTGGCGGTAGTGAATTTGAGTCTAGGTGTTATAGCTACAAAATCTCGATATAAGTTGGTTGGAAAGGGTTAATTGTTGATGATCATGGATGATTATCATTCTAAGGTGTGCTACAGACACGTTCCATATTGAAGTCGGGTGTTTAAAAAATCATACAGCTAGTGAATTTGAGTCAAGGTGTTATAACTAAAATATCTAGATAAGGATTAGTTGAAAAATGTTAATTTTTGATGATCATCATTGTTCATCACTCTAAGGTGTTCCACAGACAACTACTAGACCGTAGTCAAGTGTTAAAAAAATCTTGGCGGTAGTGAATTTGAGTCTAGGTGTTATAGCTACAAAATCTCGATGTGGGTTGGTTGGAAAAGGTTAATTGTTAATGATGATCATTGATCATCACTGTAGGGTGTTTCACAGACGCGGACCATACCGTAGTCCAGTGATAAAAAACATCCTGCAGCTACTGATTTTAAGTCAAGGGGTTATAGCTAAAATATCTCGATATGGGTTGGTTGGAAAGGGTTAATTGTTGATGATCATCATTGATCATCACTCTAAAGTGTTCTACAGATACGTACTAGACCGTAGTCAAGTGTTGAAAAAATCTTGGGGGTAGTGAATTTGAGTCTAGGTGTTATAGCTAAAATATCTCGATATAGGTTGGTTCGAAAGGGTTAATTGTTGATGATCATCATTGATCATAACTCAAAGGTGGTCCACAGACAATTACTAACTGTAGTCGAGTGTTAAAAGAATCTTGGGGGTAGTGAATTTGAGTCTAGGTGTTATAGCTTCAAAATTTCGATGTGGGTTGGTTGGAAAAGGTTAATTGTTGATGATGATCATTGATCATCACTGTAGGGTGTTTCACAGACGCGGACCATACCGTAGTCGAGTGTTAAAAAACATCCTGTAGCTACTGATTTTGAGTCAAGGGGTTACAGCTAAAATATCTCGATATGGGTTTGTTGGAAAGGGTTAATTGTTGATGATCATCATTAATCATTCCAATAAGGTGTTCCACAGACACCTATCAGACCGTAGTCAAGTGTTAAAAAAATCTTGGCGGTAGTGAATTTGAGTCTAGGTGTTAAAGCTAAAAAATCTCGATGTGGGTTGGTTGGAAAAGGTTAATTGCTAATAATGATCATTGATCATCACTGTAGGGTACTTCACAGACGCGGAACATACCGTAGTCGGGTGCTAAAAAAATCCTGGAGCTACTGATTTTGAGTCCAGGTGTAATAGCTAAAATATCTCGATATGGGTTTGTTGGAAAGGGTTAATTGTTGATGATCATCATTGATCATTACTCTAAGGTGTACCACAGACACCTACTAGACCGTAGTCAAGTGTTAAAAAAATCTTGGGGGTAGTGAATTTGAGTCTAGGCGTTATAGCTACAATATCTCGATATGCGTTTGTTGGAAAGGGGTAATTGTTGATGATCATCATTGATCATTACTCTAAGGTGTTCCACAGACACCTACTAGACCGTAGTCAAGTGTTAAAAAAATCTTGGCGGTAGTGAATTTGAGTCTAGGTGTTATAGCTACAAAATCTCGATATAAGTTGGTTGGAAAGGGTTAATTGTTGATGATCATGGATGATTATCATTCTAAGGTGTGCTACAGACACGTTCCATATTGAAGTCGGGTGTTTAAAAAATCATACAGCTAGTGAATTTGAGTCAAGGTGTTATAACTAAAATATCTAGATAAGGATTAGTTGAAAAATGTTAATTTTTGATGATCATCATTGTTCATCACTCTAAGGTGTTCCACAGACAACTACTAGACCGTAGTCAAGTGTTAAAAAAATCTTGGCGGTAGTGAATTTGAGTCTAGGTGTTATAGCTACGAAATCTCGATGTGGGTTGGTTGGAAAAGGTTAATTGTTAATGATGATCATTGATCATCACTGTAGGGTGTTTCACAGACGCGGACCATACCGTAGTCCAGTGATAAAAAACATCCTGCAGCTACTGATTTTAAGTCAAGGGGTTATAGCTAAAATATCTCGATATGGGTTTGTTGAAAAGAGTTAATTGTTGATGATTATCATTGATCATCACTCTTAGGTGTTCCACAGACTGGTATTAGACCGTAGTTAAGTGTTAAAAAAATCATTAAGCAAATGATTTTGAGTCAAGGTGTTATAGCTACAAAATCTCGATATGTGTTGGTTGGAAAGGGTTAATTGTTGATGATCATGGTTAATTATCATTCAAAGGTGTGCCACAGACACGTACCATATTGTAGTCGGGTGTTATATAAATCCTAGAGCTAGTGAATTGGAGTCAAGGTGTTATAGCTAAAATATCTCGATATGGGTTGGTTGGAAATGTTTAATTGTTGATGATCATCATTAATCATCATTCTTAGGTGTTCCACAGACTGGTATTAGACCGTAGTTAAGTGTTAAAAAAATCATTAAGAAAATGACTTTGAGTCAAGGTGTTATAGCTAAAATATCTCGATATGGGTTGGCTTAAAAGGGTTAATTGTTGATCATCATCATTGATCATGACTCTAAGGTGTTCTACAGACACGTACTAGACGGTAGTCAAGTGTTAAAAAAATCTTGGGGGTAGTGAATTTGAGTCTAGGTGTTATAGCTAAAATATCTCGATATGGGTTGGTTGGAAAGGGTTAATTGTTAATGATCTTCATTGATCATCACTCTAAGGTGTTTCACAGACACGTACTAGACCGTAGTCAAATGTTAAAAAAATCTTAGGGGTAGTGAATTTGAGTCAAGGTGTTATAGCTACAAAGTCTCGAGATGTGTTGTTTGGAAAGGGTTAATTGTTGATGATCATGGTTGATTATCATTCAAAGGTGTGCCACAGACACGTAACATATTGTAGTCGGATGTTATATAAATCCTAGAGCTAGTGAATTGGAGTCAAGGTGTTATAGCTAAAATATCTAGATATGGGTTGGCTTAAAAGGGTTAATTGTTAATCATCATCATTGATCATCACTCTAAGGTTTTCCACAGACACGTACTAGACCGTAGTCAAGTGTTAAAAAAATCTTGGGGGTAGTGAATTTGAGTCTAGGTGTTATAGCTACAAAATTTCGATATGGGTTGGTTGGAAAGGGTAAATTGTTGATGATCATCATTGATCATGACTCTAAGGTGTTCCACAGACACGTACTAGACCGTACTCAAGTGTTAAAAAAATCTTGGGGGTAGTGAATTTGAGTCTAGGTGTTATAGCTAAAATATCTCGATATAGGTTGGTTGGAAAGGGTTAATTGTTGATGATCATCATTGATCATAACTCAAAGGTGGTCCACAGACAATTACTAACTGTAGTCGAGTGTTAAAAGAATCTTGGGGGTAGTGAATTTGAGTCTAGGTGTTATAGCTTCAAAATTTCGATGTGGGTTGGTTGGAAAAGGTTAATTGTTGATGATGATCATTGATCATCACTGTAGGGTGTTTCACAGACGCGGACCATACCGTAGTCGAGTGTTAAAAAACATCCTGTAGCTACTGATTTTGAGTCAAGGGGTTACAGCTAAAATATCTCGATATGGGTTTGTTGGAAAGGGTTAATTGTTGATGATCATCATTAATCATTCCAATAAGGTGTTCCACAGACACCTATTAGACCGTAGTCAAGTGTTAAAAAAATCTTGGCGGTAGTGAATTTGAGTCTAGGTGTTAAAGCTAAAAAATCTCGATGTGGGTTGGTTGGAAAAGGTTAATTGCTAATGATGATCATTGATCATCACTGTAGGGTACTTCACAGACGCGGAACATACCGTAGTCGGGTGCTAAAAAAATCCTGGAGCTACTGATTTTGAGTCCAGGTGTAATAGCTAAAATATCTCGATATGGGTTTGTTGGAAAGGGTTAATTGTTGATGATCATCATTGATCATTACTCTAAGGTGTACCACAGACACCTACTAGACCGTAGTCAAGTGTTAAAAAAATCTTGGGGGTAGTGAATTTGAGTCTAGGCGTTATAGCTACAATATCTCGATATAAGTTGGTTGGAAAGGGTTAATTGTTGATGATCATGGATGATTATCATTCTAAGGTGTGCTACAGACACGTTCCATATTGAAGTCGGGTGTTTAAAAAATCATACAGCTAGTGAATTTGAGTCAAGGTGTTATAACTAAAATATCTAGATAAGGATTAGTTGAAAAATGTTAATTTTTGATGATCATCATTGTTCATCACTCTAAGGTGTTCCACAGACAACTACTAGACCGTAGTCAAGTGTTAAAAAAATCTTGGCGGTAGTGAATTTGAGTCTAGGTGTTATAGCTACAAAATCTCGATGTGGGTTGGTTGGAAAAGGTTAATTGTTAATGATGATCATTGATCATCACTGTAGGGTGTTTCACAGACGCGGACCATACCGTAGTCCAGTGATAAAAAACATCCTGCAGCTACTGATTTTAAGTCAAGGGGTTATAGCTAAAATATCTCGATATGGGTTTGTTGAAAAGAGTTAATTGTTGATGATCATCATTGATCATCACTCTTAGGTGTTCCACAGACTGGTATTAGACCGTAGTTAAGTGTTAAAAAAATCATTAAGCAAATGATTTCGAGTCAAGGTGTTATAGCTAAAATATATCGATATAGGTTGGCTTAAAAGGGTTAATTGTTGATCATCATAATTGATCATAACTCTAAGGCGTTCCACAAACACCTACTAGACCGTAGTCAAGTGTTAAAAAAATCTTGGGGGTAGTGAATTTGAGTCTAGGCGTTATAGCTACAAAATCTCGATATGGGTTGGTTGGAAAGGGTTAATTGTTGATGATCGTCATTGATCATCACTCTAAGGTGTTCCACAGACACGTACTAGACCGTAGTCAAGTGTTAAAAAAATCTTGGGGGTAGTGATTTTGAGTCTAGGTGTAATAGCTACAAGTCGATGTGGGTTGGTTGGAAAAGCTTAATTGTTGATGATAATCATTGATCATCACTGTAGGGTGTTTCACAGACGCGGACCATACCGTAGTCCAGTGATAAAAAACATCCTGCAGCTACTGATTTTAAGTCAAGGGGTTATAGCTAAAATATCTCGATATGGGTTTGTTGAAAAGAGTTAATTGTTGATGATCATCATTGATCATCACTCTTAGGTGTTCCACAGACTAGTATTAGACCGTAGTTAAGTGTTAAAAAAATCATTAAGCAAATGATTTTGAGTCAAGGTGTTATAGCTACAAAATCTCGATATGTGTTGGTTGGAAAGGGTTAATTGTTGATGATCATGGTTAATTATCATTCAAAGGTGTGCCACAGACACGTACCATATTGTAGTCGGGTGTTATATAAATCCTAGAGCTAGTGAATTGGAGTCAAGGTGTTATAGCTAAAATATCTCGATATGGGTTGGTTGGAAATGTTTAATTGTTGATGATCATCATTAATCATCATTCTTAGGTGTTCCACAGACTGGTATTAGACCGTAGTTAAGTGTTAAAAAAATCATTAAGAAAATGACTTTGAGTCAAGGTGTTATAGCTAAAATATCTCGATATGGGTTGGCTTAAAAGGGTTAATTGTTGATCATCATCATTGATCATGACTCTAAGGTGTTCTACAGACACGTACTAGACCGTAGTCAAGTGTTAAAAAAATCTTGGGGGTAGTGAATTTGAGTCTAGGTGTTATAGCTAAAATATCTCGATATGGGTTGGTTGGAAAGGGTTAATTGTTAATGATCTTCATTGATCATCACTCTAAGGTGTTTCACAGACACGTACTAGACCGTAGTCAAATGTTAAAAAAATCTTAGGGGTAGTGAATTTGAGTCAAGGTGTTATAGCTACAAAGTCTCGAGATGTGTTGTTTGGAAAGGGTTAATTGTTGATGATCATGGTTGATTATCATTCAAAGGTGTGCCACAGACACGTAACATATTGTAGTCGGATGTTATATAAATCCTAGAGCTAGTGAATTGGAGTCAAGGTGTTATAGCTAAAATATCTAGATATGGGTTGGCTTAAAAGGGTTAATTGTTAATCATCATCATTGATCATCACTCTAAGGTTTTCCACAGACACGTACTAGACCGTAGTCAAGTGTTAAAAAAATCTTGGGGGTAGTGAATTTGAGTCTAGGTGTTATAGCTACAAAATTTCGATATGGGTTGGTTGGAAAGGGTAAATTGTTGATGATCATCATTGATCATGACTCTAAGGTGTTCCACAGACACGTACTAGACCGTACTCAAGTGTTAAAAAAATCTTGGAGGTAGTGAATTTGAGTCTAGGCGTTATAGCTACAAAATCTCGATATGGGTTGGTTGGAAAGGATTAATTGTTAATGATCTTCATTGATCATCACTCTAAGGTGTTCCACAGACACGTACTAGACCGTAGTCAAATGTTAAAAAAATCTTAGGGGTAGTGAATTTGAGTCTAGGTGTTATAGCTACAAAATCTCGATATGTGTTGGTTGGAAAGGGTTAATTGTTGATGATCATGGTTAATTATCATTCAAAGGTGTGCCACAGACACGTACCATATTGTAGTCGGGTGTTATATAAATCCTAGAGCTAGTGAATTGGAGTCAAGGTGTTATAGCTAAAATATCTCGATATGGGTTGGTTGGAAATGGTTAATTGTTGATGATCATCATTAATCATCATTCTTATGTGTTCCACAGACTGGTATTAGACCGTAGTTAAGTGTTAAAAAAATCATTAAGCAAATGATTTTGAGTCAAGGTGTTATAGCTGAAATATCTCGATATGGGTTGGGTGAAAAGGGTTAATTGTTAATGATCATCATTGATCATCACTCTAAGGTATTCCACAGATACGTACCAGACCGTAGTCATGTGTTAAAAAAATCTTAGGGGTAGTGAATTTGAGTCTAGGCGTTATAGCTACAAATCTCGATGTGGGTTGGTTGGAAAAGGTTAATTGTTGATGATGATCATTGATCATCACTGTAGGGTGTTTCACAGACGCGGACCATACCGTAGTCGAGTGTTAAAAAACATCCTGTAGCTACTGATTTTGAGTCAAGGGGTTACAGCTAAAATATCTCGATATGGGTTTGTTGGAAAGGGTTAATTGTTGATGATCATCATTAATCATTCCAATAAGGTGTTCCACAGACACCTATCAGACCGTAGTCAAGTGTTAAAAAAATCTTGGCGGTAGTGAATTTGAGTCTAGGTGTTAAAGCTAAAAAATCTCGATGTGGGTTGGTTGGAAAAGGTTAATTGCTAATGATGATCATTGATCATCACTGTAGGGTACTTCACAGACGCGGAACATACCGTAGTCGGGTGCTAAAAAAATCCTGGAGCTACTGATTTTGAGTCCAGGTGTAATAGCTAAAATATCTCGATATGGGTTTGTTGGAAAGGGTTAATTGTTGATGATCATCATTGATCATTACTCTAAGGTGTACCACAGACACCTACTAGACCGTAGTCAAGTGTTAAAAAAATCTTGGGGGTAGTGAATTTGAGTCTAGGCGTTATAGCTACAATATCTCGATATGCGTTTGTTGGAAAGGGGTAATTGTTGATGATCATCATTGATCATGACTCTAAGGTGTTCCACAGACACGTACTAGACCGTACTCAAGTGTTAAAAAAATCTTGGAGGTAGTGAATTTGAGTCTAGGCGTTATAGCTACAAAATCTCGATATGGGTTGGTTGGAAAGGATTAATTGTTGATGATCTTCATTGATCATCACTCTAAGGAGTTCCACAGACACGTACTAGACCGTAGTCAAATGTTAAAAAAATCTTAGGGGTAGTGAATTTGAGTCTAGGTGTTATAGCTACAAAATCTCGATATGTGTTGGTTGGAAAGGGTTAATTGTTGATGATCATGGTTAATTATCATTCAAAGGTGTGCCACAGACACGTACCATATTGTAGTCGGGTGTTATATAAATCCTAGAGCTAGTGAATTGGAGTCAAGGTGTTATAGCTAAAATATCTCGATATGGGTTGGGTGAAAAGGGTTAATTGTTAATGATCATCATTGATCATCACTCTAAGGTATTCCACAGATACGTACCAGACCGTAGTCATGTGTTAAAAAAATCTTAGGGGTAGTGAATTTGAGTCTAGGCGTTATAGCTACAAATCTCGATGTGGGTTGGTTGGAAAAGGTTAATTGTTGATGATCATCATTGATCATGACTCTAAGGTGTTCCACAGACACGTACTAGACCGTACTCAAGTGTTAAAAAAATCTTGGAGGTAGTGAATTTGAGTCTAGGCGTTATAGCTACAAAATCTCGATATGGGTTGGTTGGAAAGGATTAATTGTTGATGATCTTTATTGATCATCACTCTAAGGTGTTCCACAGACACGTACTAGACCGTAGTCAAATGTTAAAAAAATCTTAGGGGTAGTGAATTTGAGTCTAGGTGTTATAGCTACAAAATCTCGATATGTGTTGGTTGGAAAGGGTTAATTGTTGATGATCATGGTTAATTATCATTCAAAGGTGTGCCACAGACACGTACCATATTGTAGTCGGGTGTTATATAAATCCTAGAGCTACTGATTTTAAGTCAAGGGGTTATAGCTAAAATATCTCGATATGGGTTTGTTGAAAAGAGTTAATTGTTGATGATCATCATTGATCATCACTCTTAGGTGTTCCACAGACTGGTATTAGACCGTAGTTAAGTGTTAAAAAAATCATTAAGCAAATGATTTTGAGTCAAGGTGTTATAGCTACAAAATCTCGATATGTGTTGGTTGGAAAGTGTTAATTGTTGATGATCATGGTTAATTATCATTCAAAGGTGTGCCACAGACACGTACCATATTGTAGTCGGGTGTTATATAAATCCTAGAGCTAGTGAATTGGAGTCAAGGTGTTATAGCTAAAATATCTCGATATGGGTTGGTTGGAAATGTTTAATTGTTGATGATCATCATTAATCATCATTCTTAGGTGTTCCACAGACTGGTATTAGACCGTAGTTAAGTGTTAAAAAAATCATTAAGAAAATGACTTTGAGTCAAGGTGTTATAGCTAAAATATCTCGATATGGGTTGGCTTAAAAGGGTTAATTGTTGATCATCATCATTGATCATGACTCTAAGGTGTTCTACAGACACGTACTAGACCGTAGTCAAGTGTTAAAAAAATCTTGGGGGTAGTGAATTTGAGTCTAGGTGTTATAGCTAAAATATCTCGATATGGGTTGGTTGGAAAGGGTTAATTGTTAATGATCTTCATTGATCATCACTCTAAGGTGTTTCACAGACACGTACTAGACCGTAGTCAAATGTTAAAAAAATCTTAGGGGTAGTGAATTTGAGTCAAGGTGTTATAGCTACAAAGTCTCGAGATGTGTTGTTTGGAAAGGGTTAATTGTTGATGATCATGGTTGATTATCATTCAAAGGTGTGCCACAGACACGTAACATATTGTAGTCGGATGTTATATAAATCCTAGAGCTAGTGAATTGGAGTCAAGGTGTTATAGCTAAAATATCTAGATATGGGTTGGCTTAAAAGGGTTAATTGTTAATCATCATCATTGATCATCACTCTAAGGTTTTCCACAGACACGTACTAGACCGTAGTCAAGTGTTAAAAAAATCTTGGGGGTAGTGAATTTGAGTCTAGGTGTTATAGCTACAAAATCTCGATATGTGTTGGTTGGAAAGGGTTAATTGTTGATGATCATGGTTAATTATCATTCAAAGGTGTGCCACAGACACGTACCATATTGTAGTCGGGTGTTATATAAATCCTAGAGCTAGTGAATTGGAGTCAAGGTGTTATAGCTAAAATATCTCGATATGGGTTGGTTGGAAATGTTTAATTGTTGATGATCATCATTAATCATCATTCTTAGGTGTTCCACAGACTGGTATTAGACCGTAGTTAAGTGTTAAAAAAATCATTAAGAAAATGACTTTGAGTCAAGGTGTTATAGCTAAAATATCTCGATATGGGTTGGCTTAAAAGGGTTAATTGTTGATCATCATCATTGATCATGACTCTAAGGTGTTCTACAGACACGTACTAGACCGTACTCAAGTGTTAAAAAAATCTTGGAGGTAGTGAATTTGAGTCTAGGCGTTATAGCTACAAAATCTCGATATGGGTTGGTTGGAAAGGATTAATTGTTGATGATCTTTATTGATCATCACTCTAAGGTGTTCCACAGACACGTACTAGACCGTAGTCAAATGTTAAAAAAATCTTGGGGGTAGTGAATTTGAGTCTAGGTGTTATAGCTAAAATATCTCGATATGGGTTGGTTGGAAAGGGTTAATTGTTAATGATCTTCATTGATCATCACTCTAAGGTGTTTCACAGACACGTACTAGACCGTAGTCAAATGTTAAAAAAATCTTAGGGGTAGTGAATTTGAGTCAAGGTGTTATAGCTAAAATATCTCGATATGGGTTGGTTGGAAATGTTTAATTGTTGATGATCATCATTAATCATCATTCTTAGGTGTTCCACAGACTGGTATTAGACCGTAGTTAAGTGTTAAAAAAATCATTAAGAAAATGACTTTGAGTCAAGGTGTTATAGCTAAAATATCTCGATATGGGTTGGCTTAAAAGGGTTAATTGTTAATCATCATCATTGATCATCACTCTAAGGTTTTCCACAGACACGTACTAGACCGTAGTCAAGTGTTAAAAAAATCTTGGGGGTAGTGAATTTGAGTCTAGGTGTTATAGCTACAAAATTTCGATATGGGTTGGTTGGAAAGGGTAAATTGTTGATGATCATCATTGATCATGACTCTAAGGTGTTCCACAGACACGTACTAGACCGTACTCAAGTGTTAAAAAAATCTTGGAGGTAGTGAATTTGAGTCTAGGCGTTATAGCTACAAAATCTCGATATGGGTTGGTTGGAAAGGATTAATTGTTAATGATCTTCATTGATCATCACTCTAAGGTGTTTCACAGACACGTACTAGACCGTAGTCAAATGTTAAAAAAATCTTAGGGTTAGTGAATTTGAGTCTAGGTGTTATAGCTACAAAATCTCGATATGTGTTGGTTGGAAAGGGTTAATTGTTGATGATCATGGTTAATTATCATTCAAAGGTGTGCCACAGACACGTACCATATTGTAGTCGGGTGTTATATAAATCCTAGAGCTAGTGAATTGGAGTCAAGGTGTTATAGCTAAAATATCTCGATATGGGTTGGTTGGAAATGTTTAATTGTTGATGATCATCATTAATCATCATTCTTAGGTGTTCCACAGACTGGTATTAGACCGTAGTTAAGTGTTAAAAAAATCATTAAGAAAATGACTTTGAGTCAAGGTGTTATAGCTAAAATATCTCGATATGGGTTGGCTTAAAAGGGTTAATTGTTGATCATCATCATTGATCATGACTCTAAGGTGTTCTACAGACACGTACTAGACCGTAGTCAAGTGTTAAAAAAATCTTGGGGGTAGTGAATTTAAGTCTAGGTGTTATAGCTAAAATATCTCGATATGGGTTGGTTGGAAAGGGTTAATTGTTAATGATCTTCATTGATCATCACTCTAAGGTGTTTCACAGACACGTACTAGACCGTAGTCAAATGTTAAAAAAATCTTAGGGGTAGTGAATTTGAGTCAAGGTGTTATAGCTACAAAGTCTCGAGATGTGTTGTTTGGAAAGGGTTAATTGTTGATGATCATGGTTGATTATCATTCAAAGGTGTGCCACAGACACGTAACATATTGTAGTCGGATGTTATATAAATCCTAGAGCTAGTGAATTGGAGTCAAGGTGTTATAGCTAAAATATCTAGATATGGGTTGGCTTAAAAGGGTTAATTGTTAATCATCATCATTGATCATCACTCTAAGGTTTTCCACAGACACGTACTAGACCGTAGTCAAGTGTTAAAAAAATCTTGGGGGTAGTGAATTTGAGTCTAGGTGTTATAGCTACAAAATTTCGATATGGGTTGGTTGGAAAGGGTAAATTGTTGATGATCATCATTGATCATGACTCTAAGGTGTTCCACAGACACGTACTAGACCGTACTCAAGTGTTAAAAAAATCTTGGAGGTAGTGAATTTGAGTCTAGGCGTTATAGCTACAAAATCTCGATATGGGTTGGTTGGAAAGGATTAATTGTTAATGATCTTCATTGATCATCACTCTAAGGTGTTCCACAGACACGTACTAGACCGTAGTCAAATGGTAAAAAAATCTTAGGGGTAGTGAATTTGAGTCTAGGTGTTATAGCTACAAAATCTCGATATGTGTTGGTTGGAAAGGGTTAATTGTTGATGATCATGGTTAATTATCATTCAAAGGTGTGCCACAGACACGTACCATATTGTAGTCGGGTGTTATATAAATCCTAGAGCTAGTGAATTGGAGTCAAGGTGTTATAGCTAAAATATCTCGATATGGGTTGGTTGGAAATGGTTAATTGTTGATGATCATCATTAATCATCATTCTTATGTGTTCCACAGACTGGTATTAGACCGTAGTTAAGTGATAAAAAAATCATTAAGCAAATGATTTTGAGTCAAGGTGTTATAGCTGAAATATCTCGATATGGGTTGGGTGAAAAGGGTTAATTGTTAATGATCATCATTGATCATCACTGTAAGGTATTCCACAGATACGTACCAGACCGTAGTCATGTGTTAAAAAAATCTTAGGGGTAGTGAATTTGAGTCTAGGCGTTATAGCTACAAATCTCGATGTGGGTTGGTTGGAAAAGGTTAATTGTTGATGATCATCATTGATCATGACTCTAAGGTGTTCCACAGACACGTACTAGACCGTACTCAAGTGTTAAAAAAATCTTGGAGGTAGTGAATTTGAGTCTAGGCGTTATAGCTACAAAATCTCGATATGGGTTGGTTGGAAAGGATTAATTGTTGATGATCTTCATTGATCATCACTCTAAGGAGTTCCACAGACACGTACTAGACCGTAGTCAAATGTTAAAAAAATCTTAGGGGTAGTGAATTTGAGTCTAGGTGTTATAGCTACAAAATCTCGATATGTGTTGGTTGGAAAGGGTTAATTGTTGATGATCATGGTTAATTATCATTCAAAGGTGTGCCACAGACACGTACCATATTGTAGACGGGTGTTATATAAATCCTAGAGCTAGTGAATTGGAGTCAAGGTGTTAAAGCTAAAATATCTCGATATGGGTTGGGTGAAAAGGGTTAATTGTTAATGATCATCATTGATCATCACTCTAAGGTATTCCACAGATACGTACCAGACCGTAGTCATGTGTTAAAAAAATCTTAGGGGTAGTGAATTTGAGTCTAGGCGTTATAGCTACAAATCTCGATGTGGGTTGGTTGGAAAAGGTTAATTGTTGATGATCATCATTGATCATGACTCTAAGGTGTTCCACAGACACGTACTAGACCGTACTCAAGTGTTAAAAAAATCTTGGAGGTAGTGAATTTGAGTCTAGGCGTTATAGCTACAAAATCTCGATATGGGTTGGTTGGAAAGGATTAATTGTTGATGATCTTTATTGATCATCACTCTAAGGTGTTCCACAGACACGTACTAGACCGTAGTCAAATGTTAAAAAAATCTTAGGGGTAGTGAATTTGAGTCTAGGTGTTATAGCTACAAAATCTCGATATGTGTTGGTTGGAAAGGGTTAATTGTTGATGATCATGGTTAATTATCATTCAAAGGTGTGCCACAGACACGTACCATATTGTAGTCGGGTGTTATATAAATCCTAGAGCTACTGATTTTAAGTCAAGGGGTTATAGCTAAAATATCTCGATATGGGTTTGTTGAAAAGAGTTAATTGTTGATGATCATCATTGATCATCACTCTTAGGTGTTCCACAGACTGGTATTAGACCGTAGTTAAGTGTTAAAAAAATCATTAAGCAAATGATTTTGAGTCAAGGTGTTATAGCTACAAAATCTCGATATGTGTTGGTTGGAAAGTGTTAATTGTTGATGATCATGGTTAATTATCATTCAAAGGTGTGCCACAGACACGTACCATATTGTAGTCGGGTGTTATATAAATCCTAGAGCTAGTGAATTGGAGTCAAGGTGTTATAGCTAAAATATCTCGATATGGGTTGGTTGGAAATGTTTAATTGTTGATGATCATCATTAATCATCATTCTTAGGTGTTCCACAGACTGGTATTAGACCGTAGTTAAGTGTTAAAAAAATCATTAAGAAAATGACTTTGAGTCAAGGTGTTATAGCTAAAATATCTCGATATGGGTTGGCTTAAAAGGGTTAATTGTTGATCATCATCATTGATCATGACTCTAAGGTGTTCTACAGACACGTACTAGACCGTAGTCAAGTGTTAAAAAAATCTTGGGGGTAGTGAATTTGAGTCTAGGTGTTATAGCTAAAATATCTCGATATGGGTTGGTTGGAAAGGGTTAATTGTTAATGATCTTCATTGATCATCACTCTAAGGTGTTTCACAGACACGTACTAGACCGTAGTCAAATGTTAAAAAAATCTTAGGGGTAGTGAATTTGAGTCAAGGTGTTATAGCTACAAAGTCTCGAGATGTGTTGTTTGGAAAGGGTTAATTGTTGATGATCATGGTTGATTATCATTCAAAGGTGTGCCACAGACACGTAACATATTGTAGTCGGATGTTATATAAATCCTAGAGCTAGTGAATTGGAGTCAAGGTGTTATAGCTAAAATATCTAGATATGGGTTGGCTTAAAAGGGTTAATTGTTAATCATCATCATTGATCATCACTCTAAGGTTTTCCACAGACACGTACTAGACCGTAGTCAAGTGTTAAAAAAATCTTGGGGGTAGTGAATTTGAGTCTAGGTGTTATAGCTACAAAATTTCGATATGGGTTGGTTGGAAAGGGTAAATTGTTGATGATCATCATTGATCATGACTCTAAGGTGTTCCACAGACACGTACTAGACCGTACTCAAGTGTTAAAAAAATCTTGGAGGTAGTGAATTTGAGTCTAGGCGTTATAGCTACAAAATCTCGATATGGGTTGGTTGGAAAGGATTAATTGTTAATGATCTTCATTGATCATCACTCTAAGGTGTTCCACAGACACGTACTAGACCGTAGTCAAATGTTAAAAAAATCTTAGGGGTAGTGAATTTGAGTCTAGGTGTTATAGCTACAAAATCTCGATATGTGTTGGTTGGAAAGGGTTAATTGTTGATGATCATGGTTAATTATCATTCAAAGGTGTGCCACAGACACGTACCATATTGTAGTCGGGTGTTATATAAATTCTAGAGCTAGTGAATTGGAGTCAAGGTGTTATAGCTAAAATATCTCGATATGGGTTGGTTGGAAATGGTTAATTGTTGATGATCATCATTAATCATCATTCTTAGGTGTTCCACAGACTGGAAAAGGTTAATTGTTGATGATCATCATTGATCATGACTCTAAGGTGTTCCACAGACACGTACTAGACCGTACTCAAGTGTTAAAAAAATCTTGGAGGTAGTGAATTTGAGTCTAGGCGTTATAGCTACAAAATCTCGATATGGGTTGGTTGGAAAGGATTAATTGTTGATGATCTTCATTGATCATCACTCTAAGGAGTTCCACAGACACGTACTAGACCGTAGTCAAATGTTAAAAAAATCTTAGGGGTAGTGAATTTGAGTCTAGGTGTTATAGCTACAAAATCTCGATATGTGTTGGTTGGAAAGGGTTAATTGTTGATGATCATGGTTAATTATCATTCAAAGGTGTGCCACAGACACGTACCATATTGTAGTCGGGTGTTATATAAATCCTAGAGCTAGTGAATTGGAGTCAAGGTGTTATAGCTAAAATATCTCGATATGGGTTGGGTGAAAAGGGTTAATTGTTAATGATCATCATTGATCATCACTCTAAGGTATTCCACAGATACGTACCAGACCGTAGTCATGTGTTAAAAAAATCTTAGGGGTAGTGAATTTGAGTCTAGGCGTTATAGCTACAAATCTCGATGTGGGTTGGTTGGAAAAGGTTAATTGTTGATGATCATCATTGATCATGACTCTAAGGTGTTCCACAGACACGTACTAGACCGTACTCAAGTGTTAAAAAAATCTTGGAGGTAGTGAATTTGAGTCTAGGCGTTATAGCTACAAAATCTCGATATGGGTTGGTTGGAAAGGATTAATTGTTGATGATCTTTATTGATCATCACTCTAAGGTGTTCCACAGACACGTACTAGACCGTAGTCAAATGTTAAAAAAATCTTAGGGGTAGTGAATTTGAGTCTAGGTGTTATAGCTACAAAATCTCGATATGTGTTGGTTGGAAAGGGTTAATTGTTGATGATCATGGTTAATTATCATTCAAAGGTGTGCCACAGACACGTACCATATTGTAGTCGGGTGTTATATAAATCCTAGAGCTAGTGAATTGGAGTCAAGGTGTTATAGCTAAAATATCTCGATATGGGTTGGTTGGAAATGGTTAATTGTTGATGATCATCATTAATCATCATTCTTAGGTGTTCCACAGACTGGTATTAGACCGTAGTTAAGTGTTAAAAAAATCATTAAGCAAATGATTTTGAGTCAAGGTGTTATAGCTGAAATATCTCGATATGGGTTGGGTGAAAAGGGTTAATTGTTAATGATCATCATTGATTATCACTCTAAGGTATTCCACAGATACGTACCAGACCGTAGTCATGTGTTAAAAAAATCTTAGGGGTAGTGAATTTGAGTCTAGGCGTTATAGCTACAAATCTCGATGTGGGTTGGTTGGAAAAGGTTAATTGTTGATGATCATCATTGATCATGACTCTAAGGTGTTCCACAGACACGTACTAGACCGTACTCAAGTGTTAAAAAAATCTTGGAGGTAGTGAATTTGAGTCTAGGCGTTATAGCTACAAAATCTCGATATGGGTTGGTTGGAAAGGATTAATTGTTGATGATCATCATTAATCATCATTCTTAGGTGTTCCACAGACTGGTATTAGCCCGTAGTTAAGTGTTAAAAAAATCATTAAGAAAATGACTTTGAGTCAAGGTGTTATAGCTAAAATATCTCGATATGGGTTGGCTTAAAAGGGTTAATTGTTGATCATCATCATTGATCATGACTCTAAGGTGTTCTACAGACACGTACTAGACCGTAGTCAAGTGTTAAAAAAATCTTGGGGGTAGTGAATTTGAGTCTAGGTGTTATAGCTAAAATATCTCGATATGGGTTGGTTGGAAGAGGTTAATTGTTAATGATCTTCATTGATCATCACTCTAAGGTGTTTCACAGACACGTACTTGACCGTAGTCAAATGTTAAAAAAATCTTAGGGGTAGTGAATTTGAGTCAAGGTGTTATAGCTGCAAAGTCTCGAGATGTGTTGGTTGGAAAGGGTTAATTGTTGATGAACATGGTTGATTATCATTCAAAGGTGTGCCACAGACACATAACATATTGTAGTCGGATGTTATATAAATCCTAGAGCTAGTGAATTGGAGTCAAGGTGTTATAGCTAAAATATCTAGATATGGGTTGGCTTAAAAGGGTCAATTGTTGATCATCATCATTGATCATCACTCTAAGGTGTTCCACAGACACGTACTAGACCGTAGTTAAATGTTAAAAAAATCTTAGGGGTAGTGAATTTGAGTCTAGGTGTTATAGCTCCAAAATCTCGATATGGGTTGGTTGGAAAGGGTAAATTGTTGATGATCATCATTGATCATGACTCTAAGGTGTTCCACAGACACGTACTAGACCGTACTCAAGTGTTAAAAAAATCTTGGAAGTAGTGAATTTGAGTCTAGGCGTTATAGCTACAAAATCTGGAGATGGGTTGGTTGGAAAGGATTAATTGTTGATGATCTTCATTGATCATCACTCTAAGGTGTTCCACAGACACGTACTAGACCGTAGTCAAATGTTAAAAAAATCTTAGGGTTAGTGAATTTGAGTCTAGGTGTTATAGCTACAAAATCTCGATATGTGTTGGTTGGAAAGGGTTAATTGTTGATGATCATGGTTAATTATCATTCAAAGGTGTGCCACAGACACGTACCATATTGTAGTCGGGTGTTATATAAATCCTAGAGCTAGTGAATTGGAGTCAAGGTGTTATAGCTAAAATATCTCGATATGGGTTGGTTGGAAATGTTTAATTGTTGATGATCATCATTAATCATCATTCTTAGGTGTTCCACAGACTGGTATTAGCCCGTAGTTAAGTGTTAAAAAAATCATTAAGAAAATGACTTTGAGTCAAGGTGTTATAGCTAAAATATCTCGATATGGGTTGGCTTAAAAGGGTTAATTGTTGATCATCATCATTGATCATGACTCTAAGGTGTTCTACAGACACGTACTAGACCGTAGTCAAGTGTTAAAAAAATCTTGGGGGTAGTGAATTTGAGTCTAGGTGTTATAGCTAAAATATCTCGATATGGGTTGGTTGGAAGAGGTTAATTGTTAATGATCTTCATTGATCATCACTCTAAGGTGTTTCACAGACACGTACTTGACCGTAGTCAAATGTTAAAAAAATCTTAGGGGTAGTGAATTTGAGTCAAGGTGTTATAGCTTCAAAGTCTCGAGATGTGTTGGTTGGAAAGGGTTAATTGTTGATGAACATGGTTGATTATCATTCAAAGGTGTGCCACAGACACATAACATATTGTAGTCGGATGTTATATAAATCCTAGAGCTAGTGAATTGGAGTCAAGGTGTTATAGCTAAAATATCTAGATATGGGTTGGCTTAAAAGGGTCAATTGTTGATCATCATCATTGATCATCACTCTAAGGTGTTCCACAGACACGTACTAGACCGTAGTCAAATGTTAAAAAAATCTTAGGGGTAGTGAATTTGAGTCTAGGTGTTATAGCTACAAAATCTCGATATGTGTTGGTTGGAAAGGGTTAATTGTTGATGATCATCATTAATCATCATTCTTAGGTGTTCCACAGACTGGTATTAGACCGTAGTCATGTGTTAAAAAAATCTTAGGGGTAGTAAATTTGAGTCTAGGCGTTATAGCTGCAAATCTCGATGTGGGTTGGTTGGAATAGGTTAATTGTTGATGATCATCATTGGTCATGACTCTAAGGTGCATCACAGGCGCGGACCATACCGTAGTCAAGTGTTAAAAAAATATTGGGGTTAGTGAATTTCAGTCTAGGTGTTATAGCTACGAAATTTCGATATGGCTTTGTTGGAATCGGTTAATTGTTGATCATCATTGATCATCACTCTAAGGTTGTCCACAGACACGTACCAGACCGTAGTCATATGTTAAAAAAATCTTAGGGGTAATGAATTTGAGTCTAGGCGTTATAGCTACAAAATCTCGATGTGGGTTGGTTGGAAAGAATTAATTGTTGAAGATCTTCATTGATCATTACTCTAGGGTGTTCCACAGACAAATACTGACCGTAGTCGAGTGTTAAAAAAATCTTGGGGGTAGTGATTTTGAGTCTAGGTGTTATAGCTACTAAATCTCGATATGGGTTGGTTGGAATGGGATAATTGTTGATGATCATCATTGATCATCACTCTAAGGTGTTCCACAGACTAGTACTAGACCGTAGTTAAGTGTTAAAAAAATCTTGGAGGTAGTCAATTTGAGTCTAGGTGTTATAGCTACAAAATCTCGATATGGGTTGGTTGGAATGGGATAATTGTTGATGATCATCATTGATCATCACTCTAAGGTGTTCCACAGACTAGTACTAGACCGTAGTCTAGTGTTAAAAAAATCTTGGGGGTAGTGAATCTGAGTCTAGGTGTTATAGCTACAAAATCTCGATATGGGTTGGTTGGAATGGGATAATTGTTAATGATCATTATTGACCATCACTCTAAGGTGTTCCACAGACACGTACTAGACCGTCGTCAAGTGTAAAAAAATGTTGGGGGTAATGAATTTCAGTCTAGGTGTTATAGCTACAAAATCTCGTTGTGGGTTGGTTGGAAAGGGTTAATTGTTAATGATTATTATTGATCATCACTCTAAGGTTTTCCACAGACACGTACTAGACCGTAGTCAAGTGTTAAAAAAGTCTTGGGGGTAGTGAATTTCAGTCTAGGTGTTATAGCTACAAAATTGGATATGGGTTGGTTGGAAAGGGTTAATTGTTGATGATCATCATTGATCATCACTCTAAGGTGTTCCACAGACTGGTACTAGACAGTAGTTAAGTGTTAAAAAAATCTTTGGGCTAATGAATTTAAGTCAAGGTGTTATAGCTAAAATATCTCGATATGGGTTGTTTTTAAAGGGTTATTTGTTGATGATCATCCTTGATCATTACTCAAAGGTTTTCCACAGACACGTACTTGACCGTAGTCAAGTGTAAAAAAAATCTTGGGGGTCGTGAATTTCAGTCTAGGTGTTGTAGCAACAAAATCTCGATATGGGTTGGTTGGAAAGGATTAGTTGTTGATGATCATCATTGATCATCACTCTTAGGTTTTCCACGGACACGTACTAGACCGTAGTCATGTGTTAAAAAAATCTTAGGGGTAGTGAATTTAAGTCTAGGCGTTATAGCTACAAATCTCGATGTGGGTTGGTTGGAAAAGGTTAATTGTTGATGATCATCATTGATCATCACTGTAGGGTGCATCACAGGCGCGGACCATACCGTAGTCAAGTGTTAAAAAAATCTTAGGGGTAGTGAATTTAAGTCTAGGCGTTATAGCTACAAATCTCGATGTGGGTTGGTTGGAAAAGGTTAATTGTTGATGATCATCATTGATCATCACTGTAGGGTGCATCACAGGCGCGGACCATACCGTAGTCAAGTGTTAAAAAAATATTAGGGGTAGTGAATTTCAGTCTAGGTGTTATAGCTACGAAATTTCGATATGGCTTTGTTGGAATGAGTTAATTGTTGATCATCATTGATCATCACTCTAAGGTAGTCCACAGACACGTACCAGACCGTAGTCATATGATCAAAAAATCTTAGGGGTAGTGAATTTGAGTCTAGGCGTTATAGCTACAAAATCTCGATGTGGGTTGGTTGGAAAGAATTAATTGTTGAAGATCTTCATTGATCATTACTCTAGGGTGTTCCACAGACAAATACTGACCGTAGTCGAGTGTTAAAAAAATCTTGGGGGTAGTGATTTTGAGTCTAGGTGTTATAGCTACTAAATCTCGATATGGGTTGGTTGGAATGGGATAATTGTTGATGATCATCATTGATCATCACTCTAAGGTGTTCCACAGACTAGTACTAGACCGTAGTTAAGTGTTAAAAAAATCTTGGAGGTAGTCAATTTGAGTCTAGGTGTTATAGCTACAAAATCTCGATATGGGTTGGTTGGAATGGGATAATTGTTGATGATCATCATTGATCATCACTCTAAGGTGTTCCACAGACTAGTACTAGACCGTAGTCTAGTGTTAAAAAAATCTTATGGGTAGTGAATTTGAGTCTAGGTGTTATAGCTACAAAATCTCGATATGGGTTGGTTGGAATGGGATAATTGTTGATGATTATCATTGATCATCACTCTAAGGTGTTCCACAGACTAGTACTAGACCGTAGTTAAGTGTTAAAAAAATCTTGGAGGTAGTCAATTTGAGTCTAGGTGTTATAGCTACAAAATCTCGATATGGGTTGGTTGGAATGGGATAATTGTTGATGATCATCATTGATCATCACTCTAAGGTGTTCCACAGACTAGTACTAGACCGTAGTCGAGTGTTAAAAAAATCTTGGGGGTAGTGATTTTGAGTCTAGGTGTTAAAGCTACTAAATCTCGATATGGGTTGGTTGGAATGGGATAATTGTTGATGATCATCATTGATCATCACTCTAAGGTGTTCCACAGACTAGTACTAGACCGTAGTTAAGTGTTAAAAAAATCTTGGAGGTAGTCAATTTGAGTCTAGGTGTTATAGCTACAAAATCTCGATATGGGTTGGTTGGAATGGGATAATTGTTGATGATCATCATTGATCATCACTCTAAGGTGTTCCACAGACACGTACTAGACCGTAGTCAAATGTTAAAAAAATCTTAGGGGTAGTGAATTTGAGTCTAGGTGTTATAGCTACAAAATCTCGATATGTGTTGGTTGGAAAGGGTTAATTGTTGATGATCATGGTTAATTATCATTCAAAGGTGTGCCACAGACACGTACCATATTGTAGTCGGGTGTTTTATAAATCCTAGAGCTAGTGAAGTGGAGTCAAGGTGTTATAGCTAAAATATCTCGATATGGGTTGGTTGAAAATGTTTAATTGTTGATGATCATCATTAATCATCATTCTTAGGTGTTCCACAGACTGGTATTAGACCGTAGTTAAGTGTTAAAAAAATTATTAAGAAAATGACTTTGAGTCAAGGTGTTATAGCTAAAATATCTCGATATGGGTTGGCTTAAAAGGGTTAATTGTTGATCATCATCATTGATCATGACTCTAAGGTGTTCTACAGACACGTACTAGACCGTAGTCAAGTGTTAAAAAAATCTTGGGGGTAGTGAATTTGAGTCTAGGTGTTATAGCTAAAATATCTCGATATGGGTTGGTTGGAAAGGGTTAATTGTTAATGATCTTCATTGATCATCACTCTAAGTTGTTTCACAGACACGTACTAGACCGTAGTCAAATGTTAAAAAAATCTTAGGGGTAGTGAATTTGAGTCAAGGTGTTATAGCTACAAAGTCTCGAGATGTGTTGGTTGGAAAGGGTTAATTGTTGATGATCATGGTTGATTATCATTCAAAGGTGTGCCACAGACACGAAACATATTGTAGTCGGATGTTATATAAATCCTAGAGCTAGTGAATTGGAGTCAAGGTGTTATAGCTAAAATATCTAGATATGGGTTGGCTTAAAAGGGTTAATTGTTGATCATCATCATTGATCATCACTCTAAGGTTTTCCACAGACACGTACTAGACCGTAGTCAAGTGTTAAAAAAATCTTGGGGGTAGTGAATTTGAGTCTAGGTGTTATAGCTCCAAAATGTCGATATGGGTTGGTTGGAAAGGGTAAATTGTTGATGATCATCATTGATCATGACTCTAAGGTGTTCCACAGACACGTACTAGACCGTACTCAAGTGTTAAAAAAATCTTGGAAGTAGTGAATTTGAGTCTAGGCGTTATAGCTACAAAATCTCGATATGGGTTGGTTGGAAAGGATTAATTGTTGATGATCTTCATTGATCATCACTCTAAGGTGTTCCACAGACACGTACTAGACCGTAGTCAAATGTTAAAAAAATCTTAGGGTTAGTGAATTTGAGTCTAGGTGTTATAGCTACAAAATCTCGATATGTGTTGGTTGGAAAGGGTTAATTGTTGATGATCTTGGTTAATTATCATTCAAAGGTGT
The DNA here is from genome assembly GCA_037103525.1 of Ganaspis brasiliensis. Classification (NCBI taxonomy): domain Eukaryota; kingdom Metazoa; phylum Arthropoda; class Insecta; order Hymenoptera; family Figitidae; genus Ganaspis; species Ganaspis brasiliensis. The sequence goes on from JAZKLR010000657.1 coordinate 603,365, forward strand.
GCCACAGACACGTACCATATTGTAGTCGGGTGTTATATAAATCCTAGAGCTAGTGAATTGGAGTCAAGGTGTTATAGCTAAAATATCTCGATATGGGTTGGTTGGAAATGTTTAATTGTTGATGATCATCATTAATCATCATTCTTAGGTGTTCCACAGACTGGTGTTAGCCCGTAGTTAAGTGTTAAAAAAATCATTAAGAAAATGACTTTGAGTCAAGGTGTTATAGCTAAAATATCTCGATATGGGTTGGCTTAAAAGGGTTAATTGTTGATCATCATCATTGATCATCACTCTAAGGTGTTCCACAGACTAGTACTAGACCGTAGTCTAGTGTTAAAAAAATCTTAGGGGTAGTGAATTTGAGTCTAGGTGTTATAGCTACAAAATCTCGATATGGGTTGGTTGGAATGGGATAATTGTTGATGATTATCATTGATCATCACTCTAAGGTGTTCCACAGACTAGTACTAGACCGTAGTTAAGTGTTAAAAAAATCTTGGAGGTAGTCAATTTGAGTCTAGGTGTTATAGCTACAAAATCTCGATATGGGTTGGTTGGAATGGGATAATTGTTGATGATCATCATTGATCATCACTCTAAGGTGTTCCACAGACTAGTACTAGACCGTAGTCGAGTGTTAAAAAAATCTTGGGGGTAGTGATTTTGAGTCTAGGTGTTAAAGCTACTAAATCTCGATATGGGTTGGTTGGAATGGGATAATTGTTGATGATCATCATTGATCATCACTCTAAGGTGTTCCACAGACTAGTACTAGACCGTAGTTAAGTGTTAAAAAAATCTTGGAGGTAGTCAATTTGAGTCTAGGTGTTATAGCTACAAAATCTCGATATGGGTTGGTTGGAATGGGATAATTGTTGATGATCATCATTGATCATCACTCTAAGGTGTTCCACAGACACGTACTAGACCGTAGTCAAATGTTAAAAAAATCTTAGGGGTAGTGAATTTGAGTCTAGGTGTTATAGCTACAAAATCTCGATATGTGTTGGTTGGAAAGGGTTAATTGTTGATGATCATGGTTAATTATCATTCAAAGGTGTGCCACAGACACGTACCATATTGTAGTCGGGTGTTATATAAATCCTAGAGCTAGTGAATTGGAGTCAAGGTGTTATAGCTAAAATATCTCGATATGGGTTGGTTGGAAATGGTTAATTGTTGATGATCATCATTAATCATCATTCTTAGGTGTTCCACAGACTGGTATTAGACCGTAGTTAAGTGTTAAAAAAATCATTAAGCAAATGATTTTGAGTCAAGGTGTTATAGCTGAAATATCTCGATATGGGTTGGGTGAAAAGGGTTAATTGTTAATGATCATCATTGATCATCACTCTAAGGTATTCCACAGATACGTACCAGACCGCAGTCATGTGTTAAAAAAATCTTAGGGGTAGTGAATTTGAGTCTAGGCGTTATAGCTACAAATCTCGATGTGGGTTGGTTGGAAAAGGTTAATTGTTGATGATCATCATTGATCATGACTCTAAGGTGTTCCACAGACACGTACTAGACCGTACTCAAGTGTTAAAAAAATCTTGGAGGTAGTGAATTTGAGTCTAGGCGTTATAGCTACAAAATCTCGATATGGGTTGGTTGGAAAGGATTAATTGTTGATGATCTTCATTGATCATCACTCTAAGGTGTTCCACAGACACGTACTAGACCGTAGTCAAATGTTAAAAAAATCTTAGGGGCAGTGAATTTGAGTCTAGGTGTTATAGCTACAAAATCTCGATATGTGTTGGTTGGAAAGGGTTAATTGTTGATGATCATGGTTAATTATCATTCAAAGGTGTGCCACAGACACGTACCATATTGTAGTCGGGTGTTATATAAATCCTAGAGCTAGTGAAGTGGAGTCAAGGTGTTATAGCTAAAATATCTCGATATGGGTTGGTTGGAAATGTTTAATTGTTGATGATCATCATTAATCATCATTCTTAGGTGTTCCACAGACTGGTATTAGCCCGTAGTTAAGTGTTAAAAAAAACATTAAGAAAATGACTTTGAGTCAAGGTGTTATAGCTGAAATATCTCGATATGGGTTGGCTTAAAAGGGTTAATTGTTGATCATCATCATTGATCATCACTCTAAGGTGTTCCACAGACTAGTACTAGACCGTAGTCTAGTGTTAAAAAAATCTTAGGGGTAGTGAATTTGAGTCTAGGTGTTATAGCTACAAAATCTCGATATGGGTTGGTTGGAATGGGATAATTGTTGATGATTATCATTGATCATCACTCTAAGGTGTTCCACAGACTAGTACTAGACCGTAGTTAAGTGTTAAAAAAATCTTGGAGGTAGTCAATTTGAGTCTAGGTGTTATAGCTACAAAATCTCGATATGGGTTGGTTGGAATGGGATAATTGTTGATGATCATCATTGATCATCACTCTAAGGTGTTCCACAGACTAGTACTAGACCGTAGTCGAGTGTTAAAAAAATCTTGGGGGTAGTGATTTTGAGTCTAGGTGTTAAAGCTACTAAATCTCGATATGGGTTGGTTGGAATGGGATAATTGTTGATGATCATCATTGATCATCACTCTAAGGTGTTCCACAGACTAGTACTAGACCGTAGTTAAGTGTTAAAAAAATCTTGGAGGTAGTCAATTTGAGTCTAGGTGTTATAGCTACAAAATCTCGATATGGGTTGGTTGGAATGGGATAATTTTTGATGATCATCATTGATCATCACTCTAAGGTGTTCCACAGACACGTACTAGACCGTAGTCAAATGTTAAAAAAATCTTAGGGGAAGTGAATTTGAGTCTAGGTGTTATAGCTACAAAATCTCGATATGTGTTGGTTGGAAAGGGTTAATTGTTGATGATCATGGTTAATTATCATTCAAAGGTGTGTTACAGACACGTACCATATTGTAGTCGGGTGTTATATAAATCCTAGAGCTAGTGAATTGGAGTCAAGGTGTTATAGCTAAAATATCTCGATATGGGTTGGTTGGAAATGGTTAATTGTTGATGATCATCATTAATCATCATTCTTAGGTGTTCCACAGACTGGTATTAGACCGTAGTTAAGTGTTAAAAAAATCATTAAGCAAATGATTTTGAGTCAAGGTGTTATAGCTGAAATATCTCGATATGGGTTGGGTGAAAAGGGTTAATTGTTAATGATCATCATTGATCATCACTCTAAGGTATTCCACAGATACGTACCAGACCGCAGTCATGTGTTAAAAAAATCTTAGGGGTAGTGAATTTGAGTCTAGGCGTTATAGCTACAAATCTCGATGTGGGTTGGTTGGAAAAGGTTAATTGTTGATGATCATCATTGATCATGACTCTAAGGTGTTCCACAGACACGTACTAGACCGTACTCAAGTGTTAAAAAAATCTTGGAGGTAGTGAATTTGAGTCTAGGCGTTATAGCTACAAAATCTCGATATGGGTTTGTTGGAAAGGATTAATTGTTGATGATCTTCATTGATCATCACTCTAAGGTGTTCCACAGACACGTACTAGACCGTAGTCAAATGTTAAAAAAATCTTAGGGGCAGTGAATTTGAGTCTAGGTGTTATAGCTACAAAATCTCGATATGTGTTGGTTGGAAAGGGTTAATTGTTGATGATCATGGTTAATTATCATTCAAAGGTGTGCCACAGACACGTACCATATTGTAGTCGGGTGTTATATAAATCCTAGAGCTAGTGAAGTGGAGTCAAGGTGTTATAGCTAAAATATCTCGATATGGGTTGGTTGAAAATGTTTAATTGTTGATGATCATCATTAATCATCATTCTTAGGTGTTCCACAGACTGGTATTAGACCGTAGTTAAGTGTTAAAAAAATTATTAAGAAAATGACTTTGAGTCAAGGTGTTATAGCTAAAATATCTCGATATGGGTTGGCTTAAAAGGGTTAATTGTTGATCATCATCATTGATCATGACTCTAAGGTGTTCTACAGACACGTACTAGACCGTAGTCAAGTGTTAAAAAAATCTTGGGGGTAGTGAATTTGAGTCTAGGTGTTATAGCTAAAATATCTCGATATGGCTTGGTTGGAAAGGGTTAATTGTTAATGATCTTTATTGATCATCACTCTAAGTTGTTTCACAGACACGTACTAGACCGTAGTCAAATGTTAAAAAAATCTTAGGGGTAGTGAATTTGAGTCAAGGTGTTATAGCTACAAAGTCTCGAGATGTGTTGGTTGGAAAGGGTTAATTGTTGATGATCATGGTTGATTATCATTCAAAGGTGTGCCACAGACACGAAACATATTGTAGTCGGATGTTATATAAATCCTAGAGCTAGTGAATTGGAGTCAAGGTGTTATAGCTAAAATATCTAGATATGGGTTGGCTTAAAAGGGTTAATTGTTGATCATCATCATTGATCATCACTCTAAGGTTTTCCACAGACACGTACTAGACCGTAGTCAAGTGTTAAAAAAATCTTGGGGGTAGTGAATTTGAGTCTAGGTGTTATAGCTCCAAAATCTCGATATGGGTTGGTTGGAAAGGGTAAATTGTTGATGATCATCATTGATCATGACTCTAAGGTGTTCCACAGACACGTACTAGACCGTACTCAAGTGTTAAAAAAATCTTGGAAGTAGTGAATTTGAGTCTAGGCGTTATAGCTACAAAATCTCGATATGGGTTGGTTGGAAAGGATTAATTGTTGATGATCTTCATTGATCATCACTCTAAGGTGTTCCACAGACACGTACTAGACCGTAGTCAAATGTTAAAAAAATCTTAGGGTTAGTGAATTTGAGTCTAGGTGTTATAGCTACAAAATCTCGATATGTGTTGGTTGGAAAGGGTTAATTGTTGATGATCATGGTTAATTATCATTCAAAGGTGTGCCACAGACACGTACCATATTGTAGTCGGGTGTTATATAAATCCTAGAGCTAGTGAATTAGAGTCAAGGTGTTATAGCTAAAATATCTCGATATGGGTTGGTTGGAAATGTTTAATTGTTGATGATCATCATTAATCATCATTCTTAGGTGTTCCACAGACTGGTATTAGCCCGTAGTTAAGTGTTAAAAAAATCATTAAGAAAATGACTTTGAGTCAAGGTGTTATAGCTAAAATATCTCGATATGGGTTGGCTTAAAAGGGTTAATTGTTGATCATCATCATTGATCATGACTCTAAGGTGTTCTACAGACACGTACTAGACCGTAGTCAAGTGTTAAAAAAATCTTGGGGGTAGTGAATTTGAGTCTAGGTGTTATAGCTAAAATATCTCGATATGGGTTGGTTGGAAGAGGTTAATTGTTAATGATCTTCATTGATCATCACTCTAAGGTGTTTCACAGACACGTACTTGACCGTAGTCAAATGTTAAAAAAATCTTAGGGGTAGTGAATTTGAGTCAAGGTGTTATAGCTACAAAGTCTCGAGATGTGTTGGTTGGAAAGGGTTAATTGTTGATGAACATGGTTGATTATCATTCAAAGGTGTGCCACAGACACGTAACATATTGTAGTCGGATGTTATATAAATCCTAGAGCTAGTGAATTGGAGTCAAGGTGTTATAGCTAAAATATCTAGATATGGGTTGGCTTAAAAGGGTCAATTGTTGATCATCATCATTGATCATCACTCTAAGGTTTTCCACAGACACGTACTAGACCGTAGTCAAGTGTTAAAAAAATCTTGGGGGTAGTGAATTTGAGTCTAGGTGTTATAGCTACAAAATTTCGATATGGGTTGGTTGGAAAGGGTAAATTGTTGATGATCATCATTGATCATGACTCTAAGGCGTTCCACAGACACGTACTAGACCGTACTCAAGTGTTAAAAAAATCTTGGAGGTAGTGAATTTGAGTCTAGGCGTTATAGCTACAAAATCTCGATATGGGTTGGTTGGAAAGGATTAATTGTTGATGATCTTCATTGATCATCACTCTAAGGTGTTCCACAGACACGTACTAGACCGTAGTCAAATGTTAAAAAAATCTTAGGGGTAGTGAATTTGAGTCTAGGTGTTATAGCTACAAAATCTCGATATGTGTTGGTTGGAAAGGGTTAATTGTTGATGATCATGGTTAATTATCATTCAAAGTTGTGCCACAGACACGTAACATATTGTAGTCGGGTGTTATATAAATCCTAGAGCTAGTGAATTGGAGTCAAGGTGTTATAGCTAAAATATCTCGATATGGGTTGGTTGGAAATGGTTAATTGTTGATGATCATCATTAATCATCATTCTTAGGTGTTCCACAGACTGGTATTAGACCGTAGTCATGTGTTAAAAAAATCTTAGGGGTAGTAAATTTGAGTCTAGGCGTTATAGCTGCAAATCTCGATGTGGGTTGGTTGGAAAAGGTTAATTGTTGATGATCATCATTGATCATGACTCTAAGGTGCATCACAGGCGCGGACCATACCGTAGTCAAGTGTTAAAAAAATATTGGGGTTAGTGAATTTCAGTCTAGGTGTTATAGCTACGAAATTTCGATATGGCTTTGTTGGAATGGGTTAATTGTTGATCATCATTGATCATCACTCTAAGGTAGTCCACAGACACGTACCAGACCGTAGTCATATGTTAAAAAAATCTTAGCGGTAATGAATTTGAGTCTAGGCGTTATAGCTACAAAATCTCGATGTGGGTTGGTTGGAAAGAATTAATTGTTGAAGATCTTCATTGATCATTACTCTAGGGTGTTCCACAGACAAATACTGACCGTAGTCGAGTGTTAAAAAAATCTTGGGGGTAGTGATTTTGAGTCTAGGTGTTATAGCTACTAAATCTCGATATGGGTTGGTTGGAATGGGATAATTGTTGATGATCATCATTGATCATCACTCTAAGGTGTTCCACAGACTAGTACTAGACCGTAGTTAAGTGTTAAAAAAATCTTGGAGGTAGTCAATTTGAGTCTAGGTGTTATAGCTACAAGATCTCGATATGGGTTGGTTGGAATGGGATAATTGTTGATGATCATCATTGATCATCACTCTAAGGTGTTCCACAGACTAGTACTAGACCGTAGTCTAGTGTTAAAAAAATCTTGGGGGTAGTGAATTTGAGTCTAGGTGTTATAGCTACAAATTCTCGATATGGGTTGGTTGGAATGGGATAATTGTTAATGATCATTATTGACCATCACTCTAAGGTGTTCCACAGACACGTACTAGACCGTAGTCAAGTGTAAAAAAATGTTGGGGGTAATGAATTTCAGTCTAGGTGTTATAGCTACAAAATCTCGTTGTGGGTTGGTTGGAAAGGGTTAATTGTTAATGATTATCATTGATCATCACTCTAAGGTTTTCCACAGACACGTACTAGACCGTAGTCAAGTGTTAAAAAAGTCTTGGGGGTAGTGAATTTCAGTCTAGGTGTTATAGCTACAAAATTGGATATGGGTTGGTTGGAAAGGGTTAATTGTTGATGATCATCATTGATCATCACTCTAAGGTGTTCCACAGACTGGTACTAGACAGTAGTTAAGTGTTAAAAAAATCTTTGGGCTAATGAATTTAAGTCAAGGTGTTATAGCTAAAATATCTCGATATGGGTTGTTTTTAAAGGGTTATTTGTTGATGATCATCCTTGATCATTACTCAAAGGTTTTCCACAGACACGTACTTGACCGTAGTCAAGTGTAAAAAAAATCTTGGGGGTCGTGAATTTCAGTCTAGGTGTTGTAGCAACAAAATCTCGATATGGGTTGGTTGGAAAGGATTAATTGTTGATGATCATCATTGATCATCACTCTAAGGTTTTCCACGGACACGTACTAGACCGTAGTCATGTGTTAAAAAAATCTTAGGGGTAGTGAATTTAAGTCTAGGCGTTATAGCTACAAATCTCGATGTGGGTTGGTTGGAAAAGGTTAATTGTTGATGATCATCATTGATCATCACTGTAGGGTGCATCACAGGCGCGGACCATACCGTAGTCAAGTGTTAAAAAAATATTAGGGGTAGTGAATTTCAGTCTAGGTGTTATAGCTACGAAATTTCGATATGGCTTTGTTGGAATGAGTTAATTGTTGATCATCATTGATCATCACTCTAAGGTAGTCCACAGACACGTACCAGACCGTAGTCATATGTTCAAAAAATCTTAGGAGTAGTGAATTTGAGTCTAGGCGTTATAGCTACAAAATCTCGATGTGGGTTGGTTGGAAAGAATTAATTGTTGAAGATCTTCATTGATCATTACTCTAGGGTGTTCCACAGACAAATACTGACCGTAGTCGAGTGTTAAAAAAATCTTGGGGGTAGTGATTTTGAGTCTAGGTGTTATAGCTACTAAATCTGGATATGGGTTGGTTGGAATGGGATAATTGTTGATGATCATCATTGATCATCACTTTAAGGTGTTCCACAGACTAGTACTAGACCGTAGTTAAGTGTTAAAAAAATCTTGGAGGTAGTCAATTTGAGTCTAGGTGTTATAGCTACAAAATCTCGATATGGGTTGGTTGGAATGGGATAATTGTTGATGATCATCATTGATCATCACTCTAAGGTGTTCCACAGACTAGTACTAGACCGTAGTCTAGTGTTAAAAAAATCTTAGGGGTAGTGAATTTGAGTCTAGGTGTTATAGCTACAAAATCTCGATATGGGTTGGTTGGAATGGGATAATTGTTGATGATTATCATTGATCATCACTCTAAGGTGTTCCACAGACTAGTACTAGACCGTAGTTAAGTGTTAAAAAAATCTTGGAGGTAGTCAATTTGAGTCTAGGTGTTATAGCTACAAAATCTCGATATGGGTTGGTTGGAATGGGATAATTGTTGATGATCATCATTGATCATCACTCTAAGGTGTTCCACAGACTAGTACTAGACCGTAGTCGAGTGTTAAAAAAATCTTGGGGGTAGTGATTTTGAGTCTAGGTGTTATAGCTACTAAATCTCGATATGGGTTGGTTGGAATGGGATAATTGTTGATGATCATCATTGATCATCACTCTAAGGTGTTCCACAGACTAGTACTAGACCGTAGTTAAGTGTTAAAAAAATCTTGGAGGTAGTCAATTTGAGTCTAGGTGTTATAGCTACAAAATCTCGATATGGGTTGGTTGGAATGGGATAATTGTTGATGATCATCATTGATCATCACTCTAAGGTGTTCCACAGACACGTACTAGACCGTAGTCAAATGTTAAAAAAATCTTAGGGGTAGTGAATTTGAGTCTAGGTGTTATAGCTACAAAATCTCGATATGTGTTGGTTGGAAAGGGTTAATTGTTGATGATCATGGTTAATTATCATTCAAAGGTGTGCCACAGACACGTACCATATTGTAGTCGGGTGTTATATAAATCCTAGAGCTAGTGAATTGGAGTCAAGGTGTTATAGCTAAAATATCTCGATATGGGTTGGTTGGAAATGGTTAATTGTTGATGATCATCATTAATCATCATTCTTAGGTGTTCCACAGACTGGTATTAGACCGTAGTTAAGTGTTAAAAAAATCATTAAGCAAATGATTTTGAGTCAAGGTGTTATAGCTGAAATATCTCGATATGGGTTGGGTGAAAAGGGTTAATTGTTAATGATCATCATTGATCATCACTCTAAGGTATTCCACAGATACGTACCAGACCGTAGTCATGTGTTAAAAAAATCTTAGGGGTAGTGAATTTGAGTCTAGGCGTTATAGCTACAAATCTCGATGTGGGTTGGTTGGAAAAGGTTAATTGTTGATGATCATCATTGATCATGACTCTAAGGTGTTCCACAGACACGTACTAGACCGTACTCAAGTGTTAAAAAAATCTTGGAGGTAGTGAATTTGAGTCTAGGCGTTATAGCTACAAAATCTCGATATGGGTTGGTTGGAAAGGATTAATTGTTGATGATCTTCATTGATCATCACTCTAAGGTGTTCCACAGACACGTACTAGACCGTAGTCAAATGTTAAAAAAATCTTAGGGGTAGTGAATTTGAGTCTAGGTGTTATAGCTACAAAATCTCGATATGTGTTGGTTGGAAAGGGTTAATTGTTGATGATCATGGTTAATTATCATTCAAAGGTGTGCCACAGACACGTACCATATTGTAGCCGGGTGTTATATAAATCCTAGAGCTAGTGAATTGGAGTCAAGGTGTTATAGCTAAAATATCTCGATATGGGTTGGTTGAAAATGTTTAATTGTTGATGATCATCATTAATCATCATTCTTAGGTGTTCCACAGACTGGTATTAGACCGTAGTTAAGTGTTAAAAAAATTATTAAGAAAATGACTTTGAGTCAAGGTGTTATAGCTAAAATATCTCGATATGGGTTGGCTTAAAAGGGTTAATTGTTGATCATCATCATTGATCATGACTCTAAGGTGTTCTACAGACACGTACTAGACCGTAGTCAAGTGTTAAAAAAATCTTGGTGGTAGTGAATTTGAGTCTAGGTGTTATAGCTAAAATATCTCGATATGGGTTGGTTGGAAAGGGTTAATTGTTAATGATCTTCATTGATCATCACTCTAAGTTGTTTCACAGACACGTACTAGACCGTAGTCAAATGTTAAAAAAATCTTAGGGGTAGTGAATTTGAGTCAAGGTGTTATAGCTACAAAGTCTCGAGATGTGTTGGTTGGAAAGGGTTAATTGTTGATGATCATGGTTGATTATCATTCAAAGGTGTGCCACAGACACGAAACATATTGTAGTCGGATGTTATATAAATCCTAGAGCTAGTGAATTGGAGTCAAGGTGTTATAGCTAAAATATCTAGATATGGGTTGGCTTAAAAGGGTTAATTGTTGATCATCATCATTGATCATCACTCTAAGGTTTTCCACAGACACGTACTAGACCGTAGTCAAGTGTTAAAAAAATCTTGGGGGTAGTGAATTTGAGTCTAGGTGTTATAGCTCCAAAATCTCGATATGGGTTGGTTGGAAAGGGTAAATTGTTGATGATCATCATTGACCATGACTCTAAGGTGTTCCACAGACACGTACTAGACCGTACTCAAGTGTTAAAAAAATCTTGGAAGTAGTGAATTTGAGTCTAGGCGTTATAGCTACAAAATCTCGATATGGGTTGGTTGGAAAGGATTAATTGTTGATGATCTTCATTGATCATCACTCTAAGGTGTTCCACAGACACGTACTAGACCGTAGTCAAATGTTAAAAAAATCTTAGGGTTAGTGAATTTGAGTCTAGGTGTTATAGCTACAAAATCTCGATATGTGTTGGTTGGAAAGGGTTAATTGTTGATGATCATGGTTAATTATCATTCAAAGGTGTGCCACAGACACGTACCATATTGTAGTCGGGTGTTATATAAATCCTAGAGCTAGTGAATTGGAGTCAAGGTGTTATAGCTAAAATATCTCGATATGGGTTGGTTGGAAATGTTTAATTGTTGATGATCATCATTAATCATCATTCATAGGTGTTCCACAGACTGGTATTAGCCCGTAGTTAAGTGTTAAAAAAATCATTAAGAAAATGACTTTGAGTCAAGGTGTTATAGCTAAAATATCTCGATATGGGTTGGCTTAAAAGGGTTAATTGTTGATCATCATCATTGATCATGACTCTAAGGTGTTCTACAGACACGTACTAGACCGTAGTCAAGTGTTAAAAAAATCTTGGGGGTAGTGAATTTGAGTCTAGGTGTTATAGCTAAAATATCTCGATATGGGTTGGTTGGAAGAGGTTAATTGTTAATGATCTTCATTGATCATCACTCTAAGGTGTTTCACAGACACGTACTTGACCGTAGTCAAATGTTAAAAAAATCTTAGGGGTAGTGAATTTGAGTCAAGGTGTTATAGCTACAAAGTCTCGAGATGTGTTGGTTGGAAAGGGTTAATTGTTGATGAACATGGTTGATTATCATTCAAAGGTGTGCCACAGACACGTAACATATTGTAGTCGGATGTTATATAAATCCTAGAGCTAGTGAATTGGAGTCAAGGTGTTATAGCTAAAATATCTAGATATGGGTTGGCTTAAAAGGGTCAATTGTTGATCATCATCATTGATCATCACTCTAAGGTTTTCCACAGACACGTACTAGACCGTAGTCAAGTGTTAAAAAAATCTTGGGGGTAGTGAATTTGAGTCTAGGTGTTATAGCTACAAAATTTCGATATGAGTTGGTTGGAAAGGGTAAATTGTTGATGATCATCATTGATCATGACTCTAAGGCGTTCCACAGACACGTACTAGACCGTACTCAAGTGTTAAAAAAATCTTGGAGGTAGTGAATTTGAGTCTAGGCGTTATAGCTACAAAATCTCGATATGGGTTGGTTGGAAAGGATTAATTGTTGATGATCTTCATTGATCATCACTCTAAGGTGTTCCACAGACACGTACTAGACCGTAGTCAAATGTTAAAAAAATCTTAGGGGTAGTGAATTTGAGTCTAGGTGTTATAGCTACAAAATCTCGATATGTGTTGGTTGGAAAGGGTTAATTGTTGATGATCATGGTTAATTATCATTCAAAGTTGTGCCACAGACACGTACCATATTGTAGTCGGGTGTTATATAAATCCTAGAGCTAGTGAATTGGAGTCAAGGTGTTATAGCTAAAATATCTCGATATGGGTTGGTTGGAAATGGTTAATTGTTGATGATCATCATTAATCATCATTCTTAGGTGTTCCACAGACTGGTATTAGACCGTAGTCATGTGTTAAAAAAATCTTAGGGGTAGTAAATTTGAGTCTAGGCGTTATAGCTGCAAATCTCGATGTGGGTTGGTTGGAAAAGGTTAATTGTTGATGATCATCATTGATCATGACTCTAAGGTGCATCACAGGCGCGGACCATACCGTAGTCAAGTGTTAAAAAAATATTGGGGTTAGTGAATTTCAGTCTAGGTGTTATAGCTACGAAATTTCGATATGGCTTTGTTGGAATGGGTTAATTGTTGATCATCATTGATCATCACTCTAAGGTAGTCCACAGACACGTACCAGACCGTAGTCATATGTTAAAAAAATCTTAGGGGTAATGAATTTGAGTCTAGGCGTTATAGCTACAAAATCTCGATGTGGGTTGGTTGGAAAGAATTAATTGTTGAAGATCTTCATTGATCATTACTCTAGGGTGTTCCACAGACAAATACTGACCGCAGTCGAGTGTTAAAAAAATCTTGGGGGTAGTGATTTTGAGTCTAGGTGTTATAGCTACTAACTCTCGATATGGGTTGGTTGGAATGGGATAATTGTTGATGATCATCATTGATCATCACTCTAAGGTGTTCCACAGACTAGTACTAGACCGTAGTTAAGTGTTAAAAAAATCTTGGAGGTAGTCAATTTGAGTCTAGGTGTTATAGCTACAAAATCTCGATATGGGTTGGTTGGAATGGGATAATTGTTAATGATCATTATTGACCATCACTCTAAGGTGTTCCACAGACACGTACTAGACCGTAGTCAAGTGTAAAAAAATGTTGGGGGTAATGAATTTCAGTCTAGGTGTTATAGCTACAAAATCTCGTTGTGGGTTGGTTGGAAAGGGTTAATTGTTAATGATTATCATTGATCATCACTCTAAGGTTTTCCACAGACACGTACTAGACCGTAGTCAAGTGTTAAAAAAGTCTTGGGGGTAGTGAATTTCAGTCTAGGTGTTATAGCTACAAAATTGGATATGGGTTGGTTGGAAAGGGTTAATTGTTGATGATCATCATTGATCATCACTCTAAGGTGTTAAACAGACTGGTACTAGACAGTAGTTAAGTGTTAAAAAAATCTTTGGGCTATTGAATTTAAGTCAAGGTGTTATAGCTAAAATATCTCGATATGGGTTGTTTTTAAAGGGTTATTTGTTGATGATCATCCTTGATCATTACTCAAAGGTTTTCCACAGACACGTACTTGACCGTAGTCAAGTGTAAAAAAAATCTTGGGGGTCGTGAATTTCAGTCTAGGTGTTGTAGCAACAAAATCTCGATATGGGTTGGTTGGAAAGGATTAATTGTTGATGATCATCATTGATCATCACTCTAAGGTTTTCCACGGACACGTACTAGACCGTAGTCATGTGTTAAAAAAATCTTAGGGGTAGTGAATTTAAGTCTAGGCGTTATAGCAACAAATCTCGATGTGGGTTGGTTGGAAAAGGTTAATTGTTGATGATCATCATTGATCATCACTGTAGGGTGCATCACAGGCGCTGACCATACCGTAGTCAAGTGTTAAAAAAATATTAGGGGTAGTGAATTTCAGTCTAGGTGTTATAGCTACGAAATTTCGATATGGCTTTGTTGGAATGGGTTAATTGTTGATCATCATTGATCATCACTCTAAGGTAGTCCACAGACACGTACCAGACCGTAGTCATATGTTAAAAAAATCTTAGGGGTAGTGAATTTGAGTCTAGGCGTTATAGCTACAAAATCTCGATGTGGGTTGGTTGGAAAGAATTAATTGTTGAAGATCTTCATTGATCATTACTCTAGGGTGTTCCACATACAAATACTGACCGTAGTCGAGTGTTAAAAAAATCTTGGTGGTAGTGATTTTGAGTCTAGGTGTTATAGCTACTAAATCTCGATATGGGTTGGTTGGAATGGGATAATTGTTGATGATCATCATTGATCATCACTCTAAGGTGTTCCACAGACTAGTACTAGACCGTAGTTAAGTGTTAAAAAAATCTTGGAGGTAGTCAATTTGAGTCTAGGTGTTATAGCTACAAAATCTCGATATGGGTTGGTTGGAATGGGATAATTGTTGATGATCATCATTGATCATCACTCTAAGGTGTTCCACAGACTAGTACTAGACCGTAGTCTAGTGTTAAAAAAATCTTAGGGGTAGTGAATTTGAGTCTAGGTGTTATAGCTACAAAATCTCGATATGGGTTGGTTGGAATGGAATAATTGTTGATGATTATCATTGATCATCACTCTAAGGTGTTCCACAGACTAGTACTAGACCGTAGTTAAGTGTTAAAAAAATCTTGGAGGTAGTCAATTTGAGTCTAGGTGTTATAGCTACAAAATCTCGAGATGTGTTGGTTGGAAAGGGTTAATTGTTGATGATCATGGTTGATTATCATTCACAGGTGTGCCACAGACACGTACCATATTGTAGTCGGGTGTTATATAAATCCTAGAGCTAGTGAATTGGAGTCAAGGTGTTATAGCTAAAATATCTAGATATGGGTTGGCTTAAAAGGGTTAATTGTTGATCATCATCATTGATCATCACTCTAACGTTTTCCACAGACACGTACTAGACCGTAGTCAAGTGTTAAAAAAATCTTGGGGGTAGTGAATTTGAGTCTATGTGTTATAGCTACAAAATTTCGATATGGGTTGGTTGGAAAGGGTAAAGTGTTGATGATCATCATTGATCATGACTCTAAGGTGTTCCACAGACACGTACTAGACCGTACTCAAGTGTTAAAAAAATCTTGGATGTAGTGAATTTGAGTCTAGGCGTTATAGCTACAAATCTCGATGTGGGTTGGTTGGAAAAGGTTAATTGTTGATGATCATCATTGATCATCACTGTAGGGTGCATCACAGGCGCGGACCATACCGTAGTCTAGTGTTAAAAAAATATTGGGGGTAGTGAATTTGAGTCTAGGTGTTATAGCTACAAAATCTCGATATGGGTTGGTTGGAATGGGTTAATTGTTGATGATCATCATTGATCATCACTCTTAGGTGTTCCACAGACTGGTATTAGACCGTAGTTAAGTGTTAAAAAAATCATTAAGAAAATAATTTTGAGTCAAGGTGTTCTAGCTAAAATATCTCGATATGGGTTGGTTGAAAAGGGTTAATTGCTGATAATGATCATTGACCATCACTCTAAGGTGTTCCACAGACACGTACTAGACCGTAGTCAAGTGTTAAAAAAATCTTGGGGGTAGTGAATTTGAGTCTAGGTGTTATAGCTACAAAATCTCGATATGGGTTGGTTGGAAAGGGTCAATTGTTGATGATCATCAATAATCATCACTCTAAGGTTTTCCACGGACTGGTAGTAGACAGTAGTTAAGTGTTAAAAAAGTCTTGGGCGTAGTGAATTTCAGTCTAGGTGTTATAGCTACAAAATTGGATATGGGTTGGTTGGAAAGGGTTAATTGTTGATGATAATCATTGATCATCACTCTAAGATTTCTTACGGACACGTACTATACCGTAGTCAAGTGTTAAAAAAATTTCGGAGGAAGTGAATTTGAGTCTAGGTGTTATAACTAAAAAATCTCGATATGGGTTTGTTGGAAAGGGTTAATTGTTAATGATCATCATTGATCATCACTCAAAGGTTTTCCACAGACACGTACTAGACCGTAGTCAAGTGTTAAAAAAGTCTTGGGGGTAGTGAATTTCAGTCTAGGTGTTATAGCTACAAAATTGGATATGGGTTGTTTTTAAAGGGTTATTTGTTGATGATCATCATTGATCATCACTCAAAGGTTTTCCACAGACACGTACTTGACCGTAGTCAAGTGTAAAAAAAATCTTGGGGGTCTGAATTTCAGTCTAGGTGTTGTAGCAACAAAATCTCGATATGGGTTGGTTGGAAAGGATTAATTGTTGATGATCATCATTGATCATCACTCTAAGGTTTTCCACGGACACGTACTAGACCGTAGTCATGTGTTAAAAAAATCTTAGGGGTAGTGAATTTGAGTCTAGGCGTTATAGCTACAAATCTCGATGTGGGTTGGTTGGAAAAGGTTAATTGTTGATGATCATCATTGATCATCACTGTAGGGTGCATCACAGGCGCGGACCATACCGTAGTCAAGTGTTAAAAAAATATTGGGGGTAGTGAATTTCAGTCTAGGTGTTATAGCTACGAAATTTCAATATAGCTTTGTTGGAATGGGTTAATTGTTGATCATCATTGATCATTACTCTAAGGTAGTCTACAGACACGTACCAGACCGTAGTCATATGTTAAAAAAATCTTAGGGGTAGTGAATTTGAGTCTAGGCGTTATAGCTACAAAATCTCGATGTGGGTTGGTTGGAAAGAATTTATTGTTGAAGATCTTCATTGATCATTACTCTAGGGTGTTCCACAGACAAATACTGACCGTAGTCGAGTGTAAAAAAAATCTTGGGGTAGTAAATTTGAGTCTAGGTGTTACAGCTACTAAATCTCAATACGGGTTGGTTGGAATGGGATAATTGTTGATGATCATCATTGATCATCACTCTAAGGTGTTCCACAGACTAGTACTAGACCGTAGTCAAATGTTAAAAAAATCTTAGGGGTAGTGAATTTGAGTCTAGGTGTTAAAGCTACAAAATCTCGATATGTGTTGGTTGGAAAGGGTTAATTGTTGATGATCATGGTTAATTATTATTCAAAGGTGTGCCACAGACACGTACTATATTGTAGTCGGGTGTTATATAAATCCTAGAGCTAGTGAATTGGAGTCAAGGTGTTATAGCTGAAATATCTCGATATGGGTTGGTTGAAAAGGGTTAATTGTTGATCATTATCATTGATCATCACTCTAAGGTATTCCACAGATACGTACCAGACCGTAGTCATGTGTTAAAAAAATCTTAGGGGTAGTGAATTTGAGTCTAGGCGTTATAGCTACAAATCTCGATGTGGGTTGGTTGGAAAAGGTTAATTGTTGATGATCATCATTGATCATCACTGTAGGGTGCATCACAGGCGCGGACCATACCGTAGTCTAGTGTTAAAAAAATATTGGGGGTAGTGAATTTCAGTCTAGGTGTTATAGCTACGAAATTTCGATATGGGTTGGTTGGAATGGGATAATTGTTGATGATCATTATTGATCATCACTCTAAGGTGTTCCACAGAAGAGTACTAGACCGTAGTCAAGTGTTAAAAAAATCTTGGGGGTAGTGAATTTGAGTCTAGGTGTTATAGCTACAAATCTCGATGTGGGTTGGTTGGAAAAGGTTAATTGTTGATGATCATCATTAATCATCACTGTAGGGTGCATCACAGGCGCGGACCATACCGTAGTTAAGTGTTAAAAAAATCTTGGAGGTAGTCAATTTGAGTCTAGGTGTTATAGCTACAAAATCTCGATGTGGGTTGGTTGGAATGGGATAATTGTTGATGATCATCATTGATCATCACTCTAAGGTGTTCCACAGACTAGTACTAGACCGTAGTCAAATGTTAAAAAAATCTTAGGGGTAGTGAATTTGAGTCTAGGTGTTAAAGCTACAAAATCTCGATATGTGTTGGTTGGAAAGGGTTAATTGTTGATGATCATGGTTAATTATTATTCAAAGGTGTGCCATAGACACGTACTATATTGTAGTCGGGTGTTATATAAATCCTAGAGCTAGTGAATTGGAGTCAAGGTGTTATAGCTAAAATATCTCGATATGGGTTGGTTGAAAAGGGTTAATTGTTGATGATTATCATTGATCATCACTCTAAGGTATTCCACAGATACGTACCAGACCGTAGTCATGTGTTAAAAAAATCTTAGGGGTAGTGAATTTGAGTCTAGGCGTTATAGCTACAAATCTCGATGTGGGTTGGTTGGAAAAGGTTAATTGTTGATGATCATCATTGATCATCACTGTAGGGTGCATCACAGGCGCGGACCATACCCTAGTTAAGTGTTAAAAAAATCTTGGAGGTAGTCAATTTGAGTCTAGGTGTTATAGCTACAAAATCTCGATGTGGGTTGGTTGGAATGGGATAATTGTTGATAATCATCATTGATCATCACTCTAAGGTGTTCCACAGACTTGTACTAGACCGTAGTCAAGTGTTAAAAAAATCTTGGGGGTAGTGAATTTGAGTCTAGGTGTTATAGCTACGAAATCTCGATATGGGTTGGTTGGAATGGGATAATTGTTGATGATCATCATTGATCATCACTCTAAGGTGTTCCACAGACTAGTACTAGACCGTAGTTAAGTGTTAAAAAAATTTTGGAGGTAGTCAATTTGAGTCTAGGTGTTGTAGCTAAAATATCTCGATATGGGTTGGTTGGAAAGGGTTAATTGTTAATGATCTTCATTGATCATCACTCTAAGTTGTTTCACAGACACGTACTAGACCGTAGTCAAATGTTAAAAAAATCTTAGGGGTAGTGAATTTGAGTCAAGGTGTTATAGCTACAAAGTCTCGAGATGTGTTGGTTGGAAAGGGTTAATTGTTGATGATCATGGTTGATTATCATTCAAAGGTGTGCCACAGACACGAAACATATTGTAGTCGGATGTTATATAAATCCTAGAGCTAGTGAATTGGAGTCAAGGTGTTATAGCTAAAATATCTAGATATGGGTTGGCTTAAAAGGGTTAATTGTTGATCATCATCATTGATCATCACTCTAAGGTTTTCCACAGACACGTACTAGACCGTAGTCAAGTGTTAAAAAAATCTTGGGGGTAGTGAATTTGAGTCTAGGTGTTATAGCTCCAAAATCTCGATATGGGTTGGTTGGAAAGGGTAAATTGTTGATGATCATCATTGACCATGACTCTAAGGTGTTCCACAGACACGTACTAGACCGTACTCAAGTGTTAAAAAAATCTTGGAAGTAGTGAATTTGAGTCTAGGCGTTATAGCTACAAAATCTCGATATGGGTTGGTTGGAAAGGATTAATTGTTGATGATCTTCATTGATCATCACTCTAAGGTGTTCCACAGACACGTACTAGACCGTAGTCAAATGTTAAAAAAATCTTAGGGTTAGTGAATTTGAGTCTAGGTGTTATAGCTACAAAATCTCGATATGTGTTGGTTGGAAAGGGTTAATTGTTGATGATCATGGTTAATTATCATTCAAAGGTGTGCCACAGACACGTACCATATTGTAGTCGGGTGTTATATAAATCCTAGAGCTAGTGAATTGGAGTCAAGGTGTTATAGCTAAAATATCTCGATATGGGTTGGTTGGAAATGTTTAATTGTTGATGATCATCATTAATCATCATTCATAGGTGTTCCACAGACTGGTATTAGCCCGTAGTTAAGTGTTAAAAAAATCATTAAGAAAATGACTTTGAGTCAAGGTGTTATAGCTAAAATATCTCGATATGGGTTGGCTTAAAAGGGTTAATTGTTGATCATCATCATTGATCATGACTCTAAGGTGTTCTACAGACACGTACTAGACCGTAGTCAAGTGTTAAAAAAATCTTGGGGGTAGTGAATTTGAGTCTAGGTGTTATAGCTAAAATATCTCGATATGGGTTGGTTGGAAGAGGTTAATTGTTAATGATCTTCATTGATCATCACTCTAAGGTGTTTCACAGACACGTACTTGACCGTAGTCAAATGTTAAAAAAATCTTAGGGGTAGTGAATTTGAGTCAAGGTGTTATAGCTACAAAGTCTCGAGATGTGTTGGTTGGAAAGGGTTAATTGTTGATGAACATGGTTGATTATCATTCAAAGGTGTGCCACAGACACGTAACATATTGTAGTCGGATGTTATATAAATCCTAGAGCTAGTGAATTGGAGTCAAGGTGTTATAGCTAAAATATCTAGATATGGGTTGGCTTAAAAGGGTCAATTGTTGATCATCATCATTGATCATCACTCTAAGGTTTTCCACAGACACGTACTAGACCGTAGTCAAGTGTTAAAAAAATCTTGGGGGTAGTGAATTTGAGTCTAGGTGTTATAGCTACAAAATTTCGATATGAGTTGGTTGGAAAGGGTAAATTGTTGATGATCATCATTGATCATGACTCTAAGGCGTTCCACAGACACGTACTAGACCGTACTCAAGTGTTAAAAAAATCTTGGAGGTAGTGAATTTGAGTCTAGGCGTTATAGCTACAAAATCTCGATATGGGTTGGTTGGAAAGGATTAATTGTTGATGATCTTCATTGATCATCACTCTAAGGTGTTCCACAGACACGTACTAGACCGTAGTCAAATGTTAAAAAAATCTTAGGGGTAGTGAATTTGAGTCTAGGTGTTATAGCTACAAAATCTCGATATGTGTTGGTTGGAAAGGGTTAATTGTTGATGATCATGGTTAATTATCATTCAAAGTTGTGCCACAGACACGTACCATATTGTAGTCGGGTGTTATATAAATCCTAGAGCTAGTGAATTGGAGTCAAGGTGTTATAGCTAAAATATCTCGATATGGGTTGGTTGGAAATGGTTAATTGTTGATGATCATCATTAATCATCATTCTTAGGTGTTCCACAGACTGGTATTAGACCGTAGTCATGTGTTAAAAAAATCTTAGGGGTAGTAAATTTGAGTCTAGGCGTTATAGCTGCAAATCTCGATGTGGGTTGGTTGGAAAAGGTTAATTGTTGATGATCATCATTGATCATGACTCTAAGGTGCATCACAGGCGCGGACCATACCGTAGTCAAGTGTTAAAAAAATATTGGGGTTAGTGAATTTCAGTCTAGGTGTTATAGCTACGAAATTTCGATATGGCTTTGTTGGAATGGGTTAATTGTTGATCATCATTGATCATCACTCTAAGGTAGTCCACAGACACGTACCAGACCGTAGTCATATGTTAAAAAAATCTTAGGGGTAATGAATTTGAGTCTAGGCGTTATAGCTACAAAATCTCGATGTGGGTTGGTTGGAAAGAATTAATTGTTGAAGATCTTCATTGATCATTACTCTAGGGTGTTCCACAGACAAATACTGACCGCAGTCGAGTGTTAAAAAAATCTTGGGGGTAGTGATTTTGAGTCTAGGTGTTATAGCTACTAACTCTCGATATGGGTTGGTTGGAATGGGATAATTGTTGATGATCATCATTGATCATCACTCTAAGGTGTTCCACAGACTAGTACTAGACCGTAGTTAAGTGTTAAAAAAATCTTGGAGGTAGTCAATTTGAGTCTAGGTGTTATAGCTACAAAATCTCGATATGGGTTGGTTGGAATGGGATAATTGTTAATGATCATTATTGACCATCACTCTAAGGTGTTCCACAGACACGTACTAGACCGTAGTCAAGTGTAAAAAAATGTTGGGGGTAATGAATTTCAGTCTAGGTGTTATAGCTACAAAATCTCGTTGTGGGTTGGTTGGAAAGGGTTAATTGTTAATGATTATCATTGATCATCACTCTAAGGTTTTCCACAGACACGTACTAGACCGTAGTCAAGTGTTAAAAAAGTCTTGGGGGTAGTGAATTTCAGTCTAGGTGTTATAGCTACAAAATTGGATATGGGTTGGTTGGAAAGGGTTAATTGTTGATGATCATCATTGATCATCACTCTAAGGTGTTAAACAGACTGGTACTAGACAGTAGTTAAGTGTTAAAAAAATCTTTGGGCTATTGAATTTAAGTCAAGGTGTTATAGCTAAAATATCTCGATATGGGTTGTTTTTAAAGGGTTATTTGTTGATGATCATCCTTGATCATTACTCAAAGGTTTTCCACAGACACGTACTTGACCGTAGTCAAGTGTAAAAAAAATCTTGGGGGTCGTGAATTTCAGTCTAGGTGTTGTAGCAACAAAATCTCGATATGGGTTGGTTGGAAAGGATTAATTGTTGATGATCATCATTGATCATCACTCTAAGGTTTTCCACGGACACGTACTAGACCGTAGTCATGTGTTAAAAAAATCTTAGGGGTAGTGAATTTAAGTCTAGGCGTTATAGCAACAAATCTCGATGTGGGTTAGTTGGAAAAGGTTAATTGTTGATGATCATCATTGATCATCACTGTAGGGTGCATCACAGGCGCTGACCATACCGTAGTCAAGTGTTAAAAAAATATTAGGGGTAGTGAATTTCAGTCTAGGTGTTATAGCTACGAAATTTCGATATGGCTTTGTTGGAATGGGTTAATTGTTGATCATCATTGATCATCACTCTAAGGTAGTCCACAGACACGTACCAGACCGTAGTCATATGTTAAAAAAATCTTAGGGGTAGTGAATTTGAGTCTAGGCGTTATAGCTACAAAATCTCGATGTGGGTTGGTTGGAAAGAATTAATTGTTGAAGATCTTCATTGATCATTACTCTAGGGTGTTCCACATACAAATACTGACCGTAGTCGAGTGTTAAAAAAATCTTGGGGGTAGTGATTTTGAGTCTAGGTGTTATAGCTACTAAATCTCGATATGGGTTGGTTGGAATGGGATAATTGTTGATGATCATCATTGATCATCACTCTAAGGTGTTCCACAGACTAGTACTAGACCGTAGTTAAGTGTTAAAAAAATCTTGGAGGTAGTCAATTTGAGTCTAGGTGTTATAGCTACAAAATCTCGATATGGGTTGGTTGGAATGGGATAATTGTTGATGATCATCATTGATCATCACTCTAAGGTGTTCCACAGACTAGTACTAGACCGTAGTCTAGTGTTAAAAAAATCTTAGGGGTAGTGAATTTGAGTCTAGGTGTTAAAGCTACAAAATCTCGAGATGTGTTGGTTGGAAAGGGTTAATTGTTGATGATCATGGTTGATTATCATTCACAGGTGTGCCACAGACACGTACCATATTGTAGTCGGGTGTTATATAAATCCTAGAGCTAGTGAATTGGAGTCAAGGTGTTATAGCTAAAATATCTAGATATGGGTTGGCTTAAAAGGGTTAATTGTTGATCATCATCATTGATCATCACTCTAACGTTTTCCACAGACACGTACTAGACCGTAGTCAAGTGTTAAAAAAATCTTGGGGGTAGTGAATTTGAGTCTATGTGTTATAGCTACAAAATTTCGATATGGGTTGGTTGGAAAGGGTAAAGTGTTGATGATCATCATTGATCATGACTCTAAGGTGTTCCACAGACACGTACTAGACCGTACTCAAGTGTTAAAAAAATCTTGGATGTAGTGAATTTGAGTCTAGGCGTTATAGCTACAAATCTCGATGTGGGTTGGTTGGAAAAGGTTAATTGTTGATGATCATCATTGATCATCACTGTAGGGTGCATCACAGGCGCGGACCATACCGTAGTCTAGTGTTAAAAAAATATTGGGGGTAGTGAATTTGAGTCTAGGTGTTATAGCTACAAAATCTCGATATGGGTTGGTTGGAATGGGTTAATTGTTGATGATCATCATTGATCATCACTCTTAGGTGTTCCACAGACTGGTATTAGACCGTAGTTAAGTGTTAAAAAAATCATTAAGAAAATAATTTTGAGTCAAGGTGTTATAGCTAAAATATCTCGATATGGGTTGGTTGAAAAGGGTTAATTGCTGATAATGATCATTGACCATCACTCTAAGGTGTTCCACAGACACGTACTAGACCGTAGTCAAGTGTTAAAAAAATCTTGGGGGTAGTGAATTTGAGTCTAGGTGTTATAGCTACAAAATCTCGATATGGGTTGGTTGGAAAGGGTCAATTGTTGATGATCATCAATAATCATCACTCTAAGGTTTTCCACGGACTGGTAGTAGACAGTAGTTAAGTGTTAAAAAAGTCTTGGGCGTAGTGAATTTCAGTCTAGGTGTTATAGCTACAAAATTGGATATGGGTTGGTTGGAAAGGGTTAATTGTTGATGATAATCATTGATCATCACTCTAAGATTTCTTACGGACACGTACTATACCGTAGTCAAGTGTTAAAAAAATTTCGGAGGAAGTGAATTTGAGTCTAGGTGTTATAACTAAAAAATCTCGATATGGGTTTGTTGGAAAGGGTTAATTGTTAATGATCATCATTGATCATCACTCAAAGGTTTTCCACAGACACGTACTAGACCGTAGTCAAGTGTTAAAAAAGTCTTGGGGGTAGTGAATTTCAGTCTAGGTGTTATAGCTACAAAATTGGATATGGGTTGTTTTTAAAGGGTTATTTGTTGATGATCATCATTGATCATCACTCAAAGGTTTTCCACAGACACGTACTTGACCGTAGTCAAGTGTAAAAAAAATCTTGGGGGTCTGAATTTCAGTCTAGGTGTTGTAGCAACAAAATCTCGATATGGGTTGGTTGGAAAGGATTAATTGTTGATGATCATCATTGATCATCACTCTAAGGTTTTCCACGGACAAGTACTAGACCGTAGTCATGTGTTAAAAAAATCTTAGGGGTAGTGAATTTGAGTCTAGGCGTTATAGCTACAAATCTCGATGTGGTTTGGTTGGAAAAGGTTAATTGTTGATGATCATCATTGATCATCACTGTAGGGTGCATCACAGGCGCGGACCATACCGTAGTCAAGTGTTAAAAAAATATTGGGGGTAGTGAATTTCAGTCTAGGTGTTATAGCTACGAAATTTCAATATAGCTTTGTTGGAATGGGTTAATTGTTGATCATCATTGATCATTACTCTAAGGTAGTCTACAGACACGTACCAGACCGTAGTCATATGTTAAAAAAATCTTAGGGGTAGTGAATTTGAGTCTAGGCGTTATAGCTACAAAATCTCGATGTGGGTTGGTTGGAAAGAATTTATTGTTGAAGATCTTCATTGATCATTACTCTAGGGTGTTCCACAGACAAATACTGACCGTAGTCGAGTGTAAAAAAAATCTTGGGGTAGTAAATTTGAGTCTAGGTGTTACAGCTACTAAATCTCAATACGGGTTGGTTGGAATGGGATAATTGTTGATGATCATCATTGATCATCACTCTAAGGTGTTCCACAGACTAGTACTAGACCGTAGTCAAATGTTAAAAAAATCTTAGGGGTAGTGAATTTGAGTCTAGGTGTTAAAGCTACAAAATCTCGATATGTGTTGGTTGGAAAGGGTTAATTGTTGATGATCATGGTTAATTATTATTCAAAGGTGTGCCACAGACACGTACTATATTGTAGTCGGGTGTTATATAAATCCTAGAGCTAGTGAATTGGAGTCAAGGTGTTATAGCTGAAATATCTCGATATGGGTTGGTTGAAAAGGGTTAATTGTTGATCATTATCATTGATCATCACTCTAAGGTATTCCACAGATACGTACCAGACCGTAGTCATGTGTTAAAAAAATCTTAGGGGTAGTGAATTTGAGTCTAGGCGTTATAGCTACAAATCTCGATGTGGGTTGGTTGGAAAAGGTTAATTGTTGATGATCATCATTGATCATCACTGTAGGGTGCATCACAGGCGCGGACCATACCGTAGTCTAGTGTTAAAAAAATATTGGGGGTAGTGAATTTCAGTCTAGGTGTTATAGCTACGAAATTTCGATATGGGTTGGTTGGAATGGGATAATTGTTGATGATCATTATTGATCATCACTCTAAGGTGTTCCACAGAAGAGTACTAGACCGTAGTCAAGTGTTAAAAAAATCTTGGGGGTAGTGAATTTGAGTCTAGGTGTTATAGCTACAAATCTCGATGTGGGTTGGTTGGAAAAGGTTAATTGTTGATGATCATCATTAATCATCACTGTAGGGTGCATCACAGGCGCGGACCATACCGTAGTTAAGTGTTAAAAAAATCTTGGAGGTAGTCAATTTGAGTCTAGGTGTTATAGCTACAAAATCTCGATGTGGGTTGGTTGGAATGGGATAATTGTTGATGATCATCATTGATCATCACTCTAAGGTGTTCCACAGACTAGTACTAGACCGTAGTCAAATGTTAAAAAAATCTTAGGGGTAGTGAATTTGAGTCTAGGTGTTAAAGCTACAAAATCTCGATATGTGTTGGTTGGAAAGGGTTAATTGTTGATGATCATGGTTAATTATTATTCAAAGGTGTGCCATAGACACGTACTATATTGTAGTCGGGTGTTATATAAATCCTAGAGCTAGTGAATTGGAGTCAAGGTGTTATAGCTAAAATATCTCGATATGGGTTGGTTGAAAAGGGTTAATTGTTGATGATTATCATTGATCATCACTCTAAGGTATTCCACAGATACGTACCAGACCGTAGTCATGTGTTAAAAAAATCTTAGGGGTAGTGAATTTGAGTCTAGGCGTTATAGCTACAAATCTCGATGTGGGTTGGTTGGAAAAGGTTAATTGTTGATGATCATCATTGATCATCACTGTAGGGTGCATCACAGGCGCGGACCATACCCTAGTTAAGTGTTAAAAAAATCTTGGAGGTAGTCAATTTGAGTCTAGGTGTTATAGCTACAAAATCTCGATGTGGGTTGGTTGGAATGGGATAATTGTTGATAATCATCATTGATCATCACTCTAAGGTGTTCCACAGACTTGTACTAGACCGTAGTCAAGTGTTAAAAAAATCTTGGGGGTAGTGAATTTGAGTCTAGGTGTTATAGCTACGAAATCTCGATATGGGTTGGTTGGAATGGGATAATTGTTGATGATCATCATTGATCATCACTCTAAGGTGTTCCACAGACTAGTACTAGACCGTAGTTAAGTGTTAAAAAAATTTTGGAGGTAGTCAATTTGAGTCTAGGTGTTGTAGCTTTTAAAATATTTATGTGGGTTGATTTTAAAGGGTTAATTGTTGATGATCATGATTGATTATCATTCTAAGGTGTGCCACAGACACGTACCATATTGAAGTCGGGTGTTAAAAAAATCCTACAGCTAGTGAATTGGAGTCAAGGTGTTATAGCTAAAATATCTAGATATGGGTTGGTTGGAAAGTGTTAATTGTTGATGATCATAATTGATCATCTCTCTAAGGTATTCCACAGACTTGTATTAGACCGTAGTTAAGTGTTAAAGAAATTATTAAGCAAATGATTTTGAGTCAAGGTGTTACAGCTAAAATATCTCGATATGGGTTGGCTTAAAAGGGTTAATTGTTGATCATCATTATTGATCATTACTCTAAGGTGTTCCACAGACACGGACTAGACCGCAGTCAAGTGTTAAAAAAATCTTGGGGGTAGTGAATTTGAGTCTAGGTGTTATAGCTACAAAATCTCGATATGGGTTGGTTGGAATGGGTTAATTGTTGATGATCATCATTGATCATCACTCTTAGGTGTTCCACAGACTGGTATTAGACCGTAGTTAAGTGTTAAAAAAATCATTAAGCAAATGATTTTGAGTCAAGGTGTTATAGCTAAAATATCTCGATATGGGTTGGTTGAAAAGGGTTAATTGCTGATAATGATCATTGATCATCACTCTACGGTATTTCACAGATACGTACCAGACCGTAGTCATGTGTTAAAAAAATCTTAGGGGTAGTGAATTTGAGTCTAGGTGTTATAGCTACAAAATCTCGATGTGGGTTGGTTGGAATAGGTTATTTGTTGATGATCATCATTAATCATCATTAAAAGGTTTTCCACAGACACGTACTAGACCGTAGTCAAGTGTAAAAAAAATTTTGGGGGTAGTAAATGTCAGTCTAGGTGTTATAGCTACAAAATCTCGATGTGGGTTGGTTGGAAAGGGTTAATTGTTAATGATTATCATTGATCATCACTCTAAGGTTTTCCACAGACACGTACTAGACCGTAGTCATGTGTTAAAAAAGTCTTGGTGGTAGTGAATTTCAGTCTAGGTGTTATAGCTACAAAATTTGATATGGGTTGGCTTAAAAGGGTTAATTGTTGATCATCATCATTGATCATCACTCTAAGGTGTTCCACAGACTAGTACTAGACCGTAGTTAAGTGTTAAAAAAATCTTGGTGGTAGTCAATTTGAGTCTAGGTGTTATAGCTTTTAAAATCTTGATGTGGGTTGATTTTAAAGGGTTAATTGTTGATGATCATCATTGATCATCACTCTTAGGTGTTCCACAGACTGGTATTAGACCGTAGTTAAGTGTTAAAAAAATTATTAAGCAAATGATTTTGAGTCAAGATGTTATAGCTAAAATATCTCGATATGGGTTGGTTGAAAAGGGTTAATTTTTGATCATGATCAATGATCATCAATCTAAGGTGTTCCACAGACACGTACTAGACCGTAGTCAAGTGTTCAAAAAATCTTGGGGGTAGTGAATTTCAGTCTAGGTGGTATAGCTACACAATCTCGATGAGGGTTGGTTGGAAAGGGTTAATTGTTGATGATCATCATTGATCATCACTCTAAGATTTATTACGGACACGTACTCGACCGTAGTCAAGTGTTAAAAAAATTTCAGTGGTAGTGAATTTGAGTCTAGGTGTTATAACTAAAAAATCTCGATATGGGTTTGTTGGAAAGGGTTAATTGTTGATGATCATCATTGATCATCACTCTAAGGTTTTCCACGGACACGTACTAGACCGTAGTTAAGTGTTAAAAAAATATTGGGGCTAGTGAATTTCAGTCTAGGTGTTATAGCTACATGATCTCGATGTGGGTTGGTTGAAAAAGAGTTAATTGTTAATGATCATCATTGACCATCACTCTAAGGTGTTCCACAGACACGTACTAGACCGTAGTTAAGTGTTAAAAAAATCTTGGGGGTAGTGTATTTCAGTCTAGGTGTTATAGCTACTAAATCTCGATGTGGGTTGGTTGGAAAGGGTTAATTATTGATGATCATCATTGATCACCACTCTAAGGTTTTCCACAGACACGTACTAGACCGCAGTTAAGTGTTAAAAAAATCTTTGGGCTAATGAATTTAAGTCAAGGTGTTATAGCTTAAATATCTCGATATGGGTTGTTTTTAAAGGGTTATTTATTGATGATCATCATTGATCATCACTCAAAGGTTTTCCACAGACACGTACTAGACCGTAGTCAAATGTAAAAAAAATCTTGGGGGTAGTGAATTTCAGTCTAGGTGTTATAGCTACAAAATCTCGATGTGGGTTGGTTGGAAAGGGTCAATTGTTGATGATCATCATTAATCATCACTCTAACCTGTCTGATTTTTTACAAAAAACTGTAAATTGCGGCTAGGAATAAAGCACTTTTGTTGCTTTTACTAAAAAAAATTTAATGACAAATATTGATTTAGCGACAAGCTTGAAATATCTTTGAATATGAGTATTATACAAAAAACCGAATTTTGCTGCCTAAAGACAAAGTTTTTAATAAACCAGTCTGATTTTTCAAAAGAAGTGTAAATTGCGGCTAGGAATAAAGCACTTTTGTTGCTTTTACTAACAAAATTTAATGACAAATTTTGATTTAGAGACAGGCTTGAAATATCTTTGAAAATGAGTATTATACAAAAAACCGAATTTTGCTGCCTGATGACAAAGTTTTTAATAAACCAGTCTGATTTTTTGCAAGAAAGTGTAAATTGCGGCTAGGAATAAAGCACTTTAGTTGCTTTTACTAAAAAAATTTAATGACAAATTTTGATTTAGAGACAGGCTTGAAATATCTTTGAAAATGAGTATTATACAAAAAACGGAATTTTGCTGCCTAAAGACAAAGTTTTTAATAAACCAGTCTGATTTTTTGCAAAAAAGTGTAAATTGCGGCTAGAAATAAAGCACTTTTGTTGCTTTTACTAAAAAAAATTTAATGACAAATTTTGATTTAGAGACAGGCTTGAAATATCTTTGAAAATGAGTATTATACAAAAAACCGAATTTTGCTGCCTAAAGACAAAGTTTTTAATAAACCAGTCTGATTTTCTGCAAAAAAGTGTAAATTGCGGCTAGGAATGAAGCACTTTTGCTGCTTTTACTAAAGAAAATTTAATGACAAATTTTGATTTAGAGACAGGCTTGAAATATCTTTGAAAATGAGTATTATACAAAATACCGAATTTTGCTGCCTAAAGACAAAGTTTTTAATAAACCAGTCTGATATTTTGCAAAAAAGTGTAAATTGCAACTAGGAATGAAGCACTTTTGTTGCTTTTACTAAAAAAATTTAATGACAAATTTTGATTTAGAGACAGGCTTGAAATATCTTTGAAAATGAGTATTATACAAAAAACCGAATTTTGCTGCCTAATGACAAAGTTTTTAATAAACCAGTCTGATTTTTTTAAAACAAGTGTAAATTGCGGCTAGGAATAAAGCACTTTAGTTGCTTTTACTAAAAAAATTTAATGACAAATTTTGATTTAGAGACAAGCTTGAAATATCTTTGAAAATGAGTTTTATACAAAAAACCGAATTTTGCTGCCTAAAGGCAATGTTTTTAATAAACCAGTCTGATTTTTTGAAAACAAGTGTAAATTGCAGCTAGGAATAAAGCACTTTTGTTGCTTTTACTAAACAAAATTTAATGACAAATTTTGATTTAGAGACAGGCTTGAAATATCTGTGAAAATAAGTATTATACAAAAACCCGAATTTTGCTGCCTAAAGACAAAGTTTTTAATAAACCAGTCTGATTTTTTGAAAACAAGTGTTAATCGCGGCTAGGAATAAAGCACTTTTGCTGCTTTTACTAAAAAAAATTTAATTACAAATTTTGATTTAGAGACAAGCTTGAAATATCTTTGAAAATGAGTATTATACAAAAAACCGAATTTTGCTGCCTAAAGACAAAGTTTTTAATAAACCAGTCTGATTTTTTGCCAAAAAGTGTAAATTACGGCTAGCAATAAAGCACTTTTGTTGCTTTTACTAAAAAAATTTAATGACAAATTTTGATTTAGAGACAGGCTTGGAATATCTTTGAAAATGAGTATTATACAAAAAACGGAATTTTGCTGCCTAAAGACAAAGTTTTTAATAAACCAGTCTGATTTTTTGAAAACAAGTGTAAATTGCGGCTAGAAATAAAGCACTTTTGCTGCTTTTACTAAAAAAAATTTAATGACAAATTTTGATTTAGAGACAAGCTTGAAATATCTTTGAAAATGAGTATTATACAAAAAACCGAATTTTGCTGCCTAAAGACAAAGTTTTTAATAAACCAGTCTGATTTTTTGAAAACAAGTGTAAATTGCGGCTAGAAATAAAGCACTTTTGCTGCTTTTACTAAAAAAAATTTAATGACAAATTTTGATTTAGAGACAAGCTTGAAATATCTTTGAAAATGAGTATTATACAAAAAACCAAATTTTGCTGCCTAAAGACAAAGTTTTAAATAAACCAGTCTGATTTTTTAAAAACAGGTGTAAATTGCAGCTAGGAATAAAGCACTTTTGCTGCTTTTACTAAAAAAAATTTAATGACAAATTTTGATTTAGAGACAAGCTTGAAATATCTTTGAAAATGAGTATTATACAAAAAACCGAATTTTGCTGCCTAAAGACAAAGTTTTTAATAAACCAGTCTGATTTTTTGAAAACAAGTGTAAATTGCGGCTAGAAATAAAGCACTTTTGCTGCTTTTACTAAAAAAAATTTAATGACAAATTTTGATTTAGAGACAAGCTTGAAATATCTTTGAAAATGAGTATTATACAAAAAACCGAATTTTGCTGCCTAAAGACAAAGTTTTTAATAAACCAGTCTGATTTTTTAAAAACAAGTGTAAATTGCGGCTAGGAATAAAGCACTTTTGCTGCTTTTACTAAAAAAAATTTAATGACAAATTTTGATTTAGAGACAAGCTTGAAATATCTTTGAAAATGAGTATTATACAAAAAACCGAATTTTGCTGCCTCAAAACAAAGTTATTAATAAACCAGTCTGATTTTTTGCAAAAAAGTGTAAATTGCGGCTAGGAATAAAGCACTTTAGTTGCTTTTACTAAAAAAATTTAATGACAAATTTTGATCTAGAGACAGGCTTGAAATATCTTTGAAAATGAGTATTATACAGAAACCGAATTTTGCTGCCTAAAGACAAAGTTTTTAATAAACCAGTCTGATTTTTTTCAAAAAAGTAAAAATTGCGGCTAGGAATAAAGCACTTTAGTTGCTTTTACTAAAAAAATTTAATGACAAATTTTGATTTAGAGACAAGCTTGAAATATCTTTGAAAATGAGTTTTATACAAAAAACCGAATTTTGCTGCCTAAAGGCAATGTTTTTAATAAACCAGTCTGATTTTTTGAAAACAAGTGTAAATTGCAGCTAGGAATAAAGCACTTTTGCTGCTTTTACTAAAAAAAATTTAATGACAAATTTTGATTTAGAGACAAGCTTGAAATATCTTTGAAAATGAGTATTATACAAAAAACCGAATTTTGCTGCCTAAAGACAAAGTTTTTAATAAACCAGTCTGATTTTTTGCAAAAAAAGTGTAAATTGCGGCTAGGAGTAAAGCACTTTTGTTGCTTTTACTAAAAAAATTTAATGACAAATTTGGATTTAGAGACAGGCTTGAAAATATCTTTGAAAATGAGTATTATACAAAAAACCGAATTTTGCTGCCTGAAGACAAAGTTTTAAATAAACCAGTCTGATTTTTTGAAAACAAGTGTAAATTGCGGCTAGGAATAAAGCACTTTTGTTGCTTTTACTAAAAAAATTTAATGACAAATTTTGATTTAGAGACAGGCTTGAAATATCTTTGTAAATGAGTATTATACAAAAAACCGAATTTTGCTGCCTAAAGACAAAGTTTTTAATAAACCAGTCTGATTTTTTGCAAAAAAGTGTAAATTGCGGCTAGGAGTTAAGCACTTTTGTTGCTTTCCCTAAAAAAATTTAATGACAAATTTGGATTTAGAGACAGGCTTGAAAATATCTTTGAAAATGAGTATTATACAAAAAACCGAATTTTGCTGCCTAAAGACAAAGTTTTTAATAAACCAGTCTAATTTTTTGCAAAAAAGTAAAAATTGCGGCTAGGAATAAAGCACTTTTGCTGCTTTTACTAAAAAAATTTAATGACAAATTTTGATTTTGAGACAGGCTTGAAATATCTTTGAAAATGAGTATTATACAAAAAACCGAATTTTGCGGCCTAAAGACAAAGTTTTTAATAAACCAGTCTAATTTTTTGCAAAAAAGTAAAAATTGCGGCTAGGAATAAAGCACTTTAGTTGCTTTAACTAAAAAAATTTAATGACAAATTTTGATTTAGAGACAGGCTTGAAATATCTTTGAAATTGAGTATTATACAAAAAACCGAATTTTGCTGCCTAAAGACAAAGTTTTTAATAAACCAGTCTAATTTTTTGCAAAAAAGTAAAAATTGCGGCTAGGAATAAAGCACTTTAGTTGCTTTTACTAAAAAAATTTAATGACAAATTTTGATTTAGAGACAAGCTTGAAATATCTTTGAAAATGAGTTTTATACAAAAAACCGAATTTTGCTGCCTAAAGACAAAGTTTTTAATAAACCAGTCTGATTTTTTGAAAACAAGTGTAAATTGCAGCTAGGAATAATGCACTTTTGCTGCTTTTAATAAGAAAAATTTAATGACAAATTTTGATTTAGAGACAAGCTTGAAATATCATTGAAAATGAGTATTTTACAAAAAACCGAATTTTGTTGCCTAAAGACAAAGTTTTTAATAAACCAGTCTGATTTTTTTAAAACAAGTGTAAATTGCGGCTGGGAATAAAGCACTTTTGTTGCTTCTACTAAAAAAATTTAATGACAAATTTGGATTTAGAGACAGGCTTGAAATATCTTTGAAAATGAGTATTAAACAAAAAACCGAATTTTGCTGCCTAAAGACAAAGTTTTTAATAAACCAGTCTGATTTGTTGCAAAAAAGTGTAAATTGCGGCTAGAAATAAAGCACTTTTGTTGCTTTAACTAAAAAAATTTAAAGACAAATTTTGATTTAGAGACAGGCTTGAAATATCTTTGAAAATGAGTATTAAACAAAAAACCGAATTTTGCTGCCTAAAGACAAAGTTTTTAATAAACCAGTCTGATTTTTCGCAAGAAAGGGTAAATTGCGGCTAGGAATAAAGCACTTTAGTTGCTTTAACTAAAAAAATTTAATGACAAATTTTGATTTAGAGACAGGCTTGAAATATCTTTGAACATGAGTATTAAACAAAAAACCGAATTTTGCTGCCTAAAGACAAAGTTTTTAATAAACCAGTCTGATTTTTTGCAAGAAAGGGTAAATTACGGCTAGGAATAAAGCACTTTAGTTGCTTTAACTAAAAAAATTTAATGACAAATTTTGATTTAGAGACAGGCTTGAAATATCTTTGAAAATGAGTATTAT
Source organism: Ganaspis brasiliensis (assembly GCA_037103525.1). Classification (NCBI taxonomy): domain Eukaryota; kingdom Metazoa; phylum Arthropoda; class Insecta; order Hymenoptera; family Figitidae; genus Ganaspis; species Ganaspis brasiliensis. The sequence goes on from JAZKLR010000657.1 coordinate 638,067, forward strand.
ACAAAAAACCAAATTTTGCTGCCTAAAGACAAAGTTTTTAATAAACCAGTCTGATTTTTTGAAAAAAAGTGTAAATTGCAGCTAGGAATAAAGCACTTTTGCTGCTTTTACTAAAAAAAATTTAATGACAAATTTTGATTTAGAGACAAGCTTGAAATATCTTTGAAAATGAGTATTATACAAAAAACCGAATTTTGCTGCCTAAAGACAAAGTTTTTAATAAACCAGTCTGATTTTTTGAAAACAAGTGTAAATTGCGGCTAGGAATAAAGCCCTTTTGCTGCTTTTACTAAAAAAAATTTAATGACAAATTTTGATTTAGAGACAAGCTTGAAATATCTTTGAAAATGAGTATTATACAAAAAACCGAATTTTGCTGCCTAAAGACAAAGTTTTTAATAAACCAGTCTAATTTTTTGCAAAAAAGTGTAAATTGCGGCTAGGAATAAAGCACTTTAGTTGCTTTTACTAAAAAAATTTAATGACAAATTTTGATTTGAAGACAGGCTTAAAATATCTTTGAAAATGAGTATTATAGAAAAAACCGAATTTTGCTGCCTCATAACAAAGTTATTAATAAACCAGTCTGATTTTTTGCAAAAAAGTGTAAATTGCGGCTAGGAGTAAAGCACTTTTGTTGCGTTTTCTAAAAAAATTTAATGACAAATTTGGATTTAGAGACAGGCTTGAAATATCTTTGAAATTGAGTATTATACAAAAAACCGAATTTTGCTGCCTAAAGACAAAGTTTTTAATAAACCAGTCTCATTTTTTGCAAAAAAGTGTAAATTGCGGCTAGGAATAAAGCACTTTTGTTGCTTTTACTAAAAAAATTTAATGACTAATTTTGATTTAGCGACAGGCTTGAAATATCTTTGAAAATGAGTATTATACAAGAAACCGAATTTTGCTGCATCAAAACAAAGTTATTAATAAACCAGTCTGATTTTTTGCAAGAAAGTGTTAATTGCGGTTAGGAATAAAGCACTTTAGTTGCTTTTACTAAAAAAATTTAATGACAAATTTTGATTTAGAGACAGGCTTGAAATATCTTTGAAAATAGGTATTATACAAAAAACGGAATTTTGCTGCCTAAAGACAAAGTTTTCAATAAACCAGTCTGATTTTTCAAAAACGAGTGTAAATTGCGGCTAGGAATAAAGCACTTTTGTTGCTTTTACTAAACAAAATTTAATGACAAATTTTGATTTAGAGACAGACTTGAAAATATCTTTGAAAATGAGTATTATACAAGAAACCGAATTTTGCTGCCTCAAAACAAAGTTATTAATAAACCAGTCTGATTTTTTGCAAGAAAGTTTAAATTGCGGCTAGGAATAAAGCACTTTAGTTGCTTTTACTAAAAAAATTTAATGACAAATTTTGATTTAGAGACAGGCTTGAAATATCTTTGAAAATAGGTATTATACAAAAAACGGAATTTTGCTGCCTAAACACAAAGTTTTTAATAAACCAGTCTGATTTTTTGCAAGAAAGTGTAAATTGCGGCTAGGAATAAAGCACTTTTGTTGCTTTTACTAAAAAAAATTTATTGACAAATTTTGATTTAGAGACAAGCTTGAAATATCTTTGAAAATGAGTATTATACAAAAAACCGAATTTTGCTGCCTAAAGACAAAGTTTTTAATAAACCAGTCTGATTTTTTGCAAAAAAGTGTAAATTGCAGCTAGGAATAAAGCACTTTAGTTGCTTTTACTAAAAAATTTAATGACAAATTTTGATTTAGAGACAGGCTTGAAATATCTTTGAAAATGAGTATTATACATAAAACCAAATTTTGCTGCCTACAGACAAAGTTTTTAATAAACCAGTCTGATTTTTTGAAAACAAGTGTAAATTCCAGCTAGGAATAAAGCACTTTTGCTGCTTTTACTAAAAAAATTTAATGACAAATTTTGATTTAGAGACAAGCTTGAAATATCTTTGAAAATGAGTATTATACAAAAAACCGAATTTTGCTGCCTAAAGACAAAGTTTTTAATAAACCAGTCTGATTTTTTGAAAACAAGTGTAAATTGAGGCTAGGAATAAAGCACTTTTGTTGCTTTTACTAAAAAAATTTAATGACTAATTTTGATTTAGCGACAGGCTTGAAGTATCTTTGAAAATGAGTATTATACAAGAAACCGAATTTTGCTGCCTCAAAACAAAGTTATCAATAAACCAGTCTGATTTTTTGCAAGAAAAGGTAAATTGCGGCTAGGAATAAAGCACTTTAGTTGCTTTTACTAAAAAAATTTAATGACAAATTTTGATTTAGAGACAGGCTTGAAATATCTTTGAAAATGAGTATTAAACAAAAAACCGAATTTTGCTGCCTAAAGACAAAATTTTTAATAAACCAGTCTGATTTTTTGAAAACAAGTGTAAATTGCGGCTAGGAATAAAGCACTTTTGCTGCTTTTACTAAAAAAATTTAATGACAAATTTTGATTTAGAGACAAGCTTGAAATATCTTTGAAAATGAGTATTATACAAAAATCCGAATTTTGCTGCCTAAAGACAAAGTTTTTAACAAACCAGTCTGATTTTTTGAAAACAAGTGTAAATTGCGGCTAGGAATAAAGCACTTTTGTTGCTTTTACTAAAAAAATTTAATGACTAATTTTGATGTAGCGACAGGCTTGAAATATCTTTGAAAATGAGTATTATACAAGAAACCGAATTTTGCTGCCTGAAAACAAAGTTATTAATAAACCAGTCTGATTTTTTGCAAGAAAGTGTAAATTGCGGCTAGGAATAAAGCACTTTAGTTGCTTTTACTAAAAAAATTTAATGACAAATTTTGATTTAGAGACAGGCTTGAAATATCTTTGAAAATGAGTATTATACAAAAAACGGAATTTTGCTGCCTAAAGACAAAGTTTTTAATAAACCAGTCTGATTTTTCAAAAACAAGTGTAAATTGCGGCTAGGAATAAAGCACTTTTGTTGCTTTTACTAAAAAAAATTTAATGACAAATTTTGATTTAGAGACAAGCTTGAAATATCTTTGAAAATGAGTATTATACAAAAAACTGAATTTTGCTGCCTAAAGACAAAGTTTTTAATAAATCAGTCTGATTTTTTGAAAACAAGTGTAATTGCAACTTAAAATAAAGCTCTTTTGTTGCTTTTACTAAAAAAATTTAATGACAAATTTGGATTTAGAGACAGGCTCGAAAATATCTTTGAAAATGAGTATTATACAAAAAACCGAATTTTGCTGCCTAAAGACAAAGTTTTTAATAAACCAGTCTAATTTTTTGCAAAAAAGTGTAAATTGCGGCTAGGAATAAAGCACTTTTGCTGCTTTTACTAAAAAAATTTAATGACAAATTTTGATTTAGAGACAAGCTTGAAATATCTTTGAAAATGAGTTTTATACAAAAAACCGAATTTTGCTGCCTAAAGACAAAGTTTTTAATAAACCAGTCTGATTTTTTGAAAACAAGTGTAAATTGCAGCTAGGAATAATGCACTTTTGCTGCTTTTAATAAGAAAAATTTAATGACAAATTTTGATTTAGAGACAAGCTTGAAATATCATTGAAAATGAGTATTTTACAAAAAACCGAATTTTGTTGCCTAAAGACAAAGTTTTTAATAAACCAGTCTGATTTTTTTAAAACAAGTGTAAATTGTGGCTGGGAATAAAGCACTTTTGTTGCTTCTACTAAAAAAATTTAATGACAAATTTGGATTTAGAGACAGGCTTGAAATATCTTTGAAAATGAGTATTAAACAAAAAACCGAATTTTGCTGCCTAAAGACAAAGTTTTTAATAAACCAGTCTGATTTGTTGCAAAAAAGTGTAAATTGCGGCTAGAAATAAAGCACTTTTGTTGCTTTAACTAAAAAAATTTAAAGACAAATTTTGATTTAGAGACAGGCTTGAAATATCTTTGAAAATGAGTATTAAACAAAAAACCGAATTTTGCTGCCTAAAGACAAAGTTTTTAATAAACCAGTCTGATTTTTCGCAAGAAAGGGTAAATTGCGGCTAGGAATAAAGCACTTTAGTTGCTTTAACTAAAAAAATTTAATGACAAATTTTGATTTAGAGACAGGCTTGAAATATCTTTGAACATGAGTATTAAACAAAAAACCGAATTTTGCTGCCTAAAGACAAAGTTTTTAATAAACCAGTCTGATTTTTTGCAAGAAAGGGTAAATTACGGCTAGGAATAAAGCACTTTAGTTGCTTTAACTAAAAAAATTTAATGACAAATTTTGATTTAGAGACAGGCTTGAAATATCTTTGAAAATGAGTATTATACAAAAAACCAAATTTTGCTGCCTAAAGACAAAGTTTTTAATAAACCAGTCTGATTTTTTGAAAAAAAGTGTAAATTGCAGCTAGGAATAAAGCACTTTTGCTGCTTTTACTAAAAAAAATTTAATGACAAATTTTGATTTAGAGACAAGCTTGAAATATCTTTGAAAATGAGTATTATACAAAAAACCGAATTTTGCTGCCTAAAGACAAAGTTTTTAATAAACCAGTCTGATTTTTTGAAAACAAGTGTAAATTGCGGCTAGGAATAAAGCCCTTTTGCTGCTTTTACTAAAAAAATTTAATGACAAATTTTGATTTGAAGACAGGCTTAAAATATCTTTGAAAATGAGTATTATAGAAAAAACCGAATTTTGCTGCCTCATAACAAAGTTATTAATAAACCAGTCTGATTTTTTGCAAAAAAGTGTAAATTGCGGCTAGGAGTAAAGCACTTTTGTTGCGTTTTCTAAAAAAATTTAATGACAAATTTGGATTTAGAGACAGGCTTGAAATATCTTTGAAATTGAGTATTATACAAAAAACCGAATTTTGCTGCCTAAAGACAAAGTTTTTAATAAACCAGTCTCATTTTTTGCAAAAAAGTGTAAATTGCGGCTAGGAATAAAGCACTTTTGTTGCTTTTACTAAAAAAATTTAATGACAAATTTTGATTTAGAGACAGGCTTGAAATATCTTTGAAAATAGGTATTATACAAAAAACGGAATTTTGCTGCCTAAAGACAAAGTTTTCAATAAACCAGTCTGATTTTTCAAAAACGAGTGTAAATTGCGGCTAGGAATAAAGCACTTTTGTTGCTTTTACTAAACAAAATTTAATGACAAATTTTGATTTAGAGACAGACTTGAAAATATCTTTGAAAATGAGTATTATACAAGAAACCGAATTTTGCTGCCTCAAAACAAAGTTATTAATAAACCAGTCTGATTTTTTGCAAGAAAGTTTAAATTGCGGCTAGGAATAAAGCACTTTAGTTGCTTTTACTAAAAAAATTTAATGACAAATTTTGATTTAGAGACAGGCTTGAAATATCTTTGAAAATAGGTATTATACAAAAAACGGAATTTTGCTGCCTAAACACAAAGTTTTTAATAAACCAGTCTGATTTTTTGCAAGAAAGTGTAAATTGCGGCTAGGAATAAAGCACTTTTGTTGCTTTTACTAAAAAAAATTTATTGACAAATTTTGATTTAGAGACAAGCTTGAAATATCTTTGAAAATGAGTATTATACAAAAAACCGAATTTTGCTGCCTAAAGACAAAGTTTTTAATAAACCAGTCTGATTTTTTGCAAAAAAGTGTAAATTGCAGCTAGGAATAAAGCACTTTAGTTGCTTTTACTAAAAAAATTTAATGACAAATTTTGATTTAGAGACAGGCTTGAAATATCTTTGAAAATGAGTATTATACATAAAACCAAATTTTGCTGCCTACAGACAAAGTTTTTAATAAACCAGTCTGATTTTTTGAAAACAAGTGTAAATTCCAGCTAGGAATAAAGCACTTTTGCTGCTTTTACTAAAAAAAATTTAATGACAAATTTTGATTTAGAGACAAGCTTGAAATATCTTTGAAAATGAGTATTATACAAAAAACCGAATTTTGCTGCCTAAAGACAAAGTTTTTAATAAACCAGTCTGATTTTTTGAAAACAAGTGTAAATTGAGGCTAGGAATAAAGCACTTTTGTTGCTTTTACTAAAAAAATTTAATGACTAATTTTGATTTAGCGACAGGCTTGAAGTATCTTTGAAAATGAGTATTATACAAGAAACCGAATTTTGCTGCCTCAAAACAAAGTTATCAATAAACCAGTCTGATTTTTTGCAAGAAAAGGTAAATTGCGGCTAGGAATAAAGCACTTTAGTTGCTTTTACTAAAAAAATTTAATGACAAATTTTGATTTAGAGACAGGCTTGAAATATCTTTGAAAATGAGTATTAAACAAAAAACCGAATTTTGCTGCCTAAAGACAAAATTTTTAATAAACCAGTCTGATTTTTTGAAAACAAGTGTAAATTGCGGCTAGGAATAAAGCACTTTTGCTGCTTTTACTAAAAAAATTTAATGACAAATTTTGATTTAGAGACAAGCTTGAAATATCTTTGAAAATGAGTATTATACAAAAATCCGAATTTTGCTGCCTAAAGACAAAGTTTTTAAGAAACCAGTCTGATTTTTTGAAAACAAGTGTAAATTGCGGCTAGGAATAAAGCACTTTTGTTGCTTTTACTAAAAAAATTTAATGACTAATTTTGATGTAGCGACAGGCTTGAAATATCTTTGAAAATGAGTATTATACAAGAAACCGAATTTTGCTGCCTGAAAACAAAGTTATTAATAAACCAGTCTGATTTTTTGCAAGAAAGTGTAAATTGCGGCTAGGAATAAAGCACTTTAGTTGCTTTTACTAAAAAAATTTAATGACAAATTTTGATTTAGAGACAGGCTTGAAATATCTTTGAAAATGAGTATTATACAAAAAACGGAATTTTGCTGCCTAAAGACAAAGTTTTTAATAAACCAGTCTGATTTTTCAAAAACAAGTGTAAATTGCGGCTAGGAATAAAGCACTTTTGTTGCTTTTACTAAAAAAAATTTAATGACAAATTTTGATTTAGAGACAAGCTTGAAATATCTTTGAAAATGAGTATTATACAAAAAACTGAATTTTGCTGCCTAAAGACAAAGTTTTTAATAAACCAGTCTGATTTTTTGAAAACAAGTGTAATTGCAACTTAAAATAAAGCTCTTTTGTTGCTTTTACTAAAAAAATTTAATGACAAATTTGGATTTAGAGACAGGCTCGAAAATATCTTTGAAAATGAGTATTATACAAAAAACCGAATTTTGCTGCCTAAAGACAAAGTTTTTAATAAACCAGTCTAATTTTTTGCAAAAAAGTGTAAATTGCGGCTAGGAATAAAGCACTTTTGCTGCTTTTACTAAAAAAATTTAATGACAAATTTTGATTTAGAGACAAGCTTGAAATATCTTTGAAAATGAGTTTTATACAAAAAACCGAATTTTGCTGCCTAAAGACAAAGTTTTTAATAAACCAGTCTGATTTTTTGAAAACAAGTGTAAATTGCAGCTAGGAATAATGCACTTTTGCTGCTTTTAATAAGAAAAATTTAATGACAAATTTTGATTTAGAGACAAGCTTGAAATATCATTGAAAATGAGTATTTTACAAAAAACCGAATTTTGTTGCCTAAAGACAAAGTTTTTAATAAACCAGTCTGATTTTTTTAAAACAAGTGTAAATTGCGGCTGGGAATAAAGCACTTTTGTTGCTTCTACTAAAAAAATTTAATGACAAATTTGGATTTAGAGACAGGCTTGAAATATCTTTGAAAATGAGTATTAAACAAAAAACCGAATTTTGCTGCCTAAAGACAAAGTTTTTAATAAACCAGTCTGATTTGTTGCAAAAAAGTGTAAATTGCGGCTAGAAATAAAGCACTTTTGTTGCTTTAACTAAAAAAATTTAAAGACAAATTTTGATTTAGAGACAGGCTTGAAATATCTTTGAAAATGAGTATTAAACAAAAAACCGAATTTTGCTGCCTAAAGACAAAGTTTTTAATAAACCAGTCTGATTTTTCGCAAGAAAGGGTAAATTGCGGCTAGGAATAAAGCACTTTAGTTGCTTTAACTAAAAAAATTTAATGACAAATTTTGATTTAGAGACAGGCTTGAAATATCTTTGAACATGAGTATTAAACAAAAAACCGAATTTTGCTGCCTAAAGACAAAGTTTTTAATAAACCAGTCTGATTTTTTGCAAGAAAGGGTAAATTACGGCTAGGAATAAAGCACTTTAGTTGCTTTAACTAAAAAAATTTAATGACAAATTTTGATTTAGAGACAGGCTTGAAATATCTTTGAAAATGAGTATTATACAAAAAACCAAATTTTGCTGCCTAAAGACAAAGTTTTTAATAAACCAGTCTGATTTTTTGAAAAAAAGTGTAAATTGCAGCTAGGAATAAAGCACTTTTGCTGCTTTTACTAAAAAAAATTTAATGACAAATTTTGATTTAGAGACAAGCTTGAAATATCTTTGAAAATGAGTATTATACAAAAAACCGAATTTTGCTGCCTAAAGACAAAGTTTTTAATAAACCAGTCTGATTTTTTGAAAACAAGTGTAAATTGCGGCTAGGAATAAAGCCCTTTTGCTGCTTTTACTAAAAAAAATTTAATGACAAATTTGATTTAGAGACAAGCTTGAAATATCTTTGAAAATGAGTATTATACAAAAAACCGAATTTTGCTGCCTAAAGACAAAGTTTTAATAAACCAGTCTAATTTTTTGCAAAAAAGTGTAAATTGCGGCTAGGAATAAAGCACTTTAGTTGCTTTTACTAAAAAATTTAATGACAAATTTTGATTTGAAGACAGGCTTAAAATATCTTTGAAAATGAGTATTATAGAAAAAACCGAATTTTGCTGCCTCATAACAAAGTTATTAATAAACCAGTCTGATTTTTTGCAAAAAAGTGTAAATTGCGGCTAGGAGTAAAGCACTTTTGTTGCGTTTTCTAAAAAATTTAATGACAAATTTGGATTTAGAGACAGGCTTGAAATATCTTTGAAATTGAGTATTATACAAAAAACCGAATTTTGCTGCCTAAAGACAAAGTTTTTAATAAACCAGTCTCATTTTTTGCAAAAAAGTGTAAATTGCGGCTAGGAATAAAGCACTTTTGTTGCTTTTACTAAAAAATTTAATGGACTAATTTTGATTTAGCGACAGGCTTGAAATATCTTTGAAATGAGTATTATACAAGAAACCGAATTTTGCTGCATCAAAACAAAGTTATTAATAAACCAGTCTGATTTTTTGCAAGAAAGTGTTAATTGCGGTTAGGAATAAAGCACTTTAGTTGCTTTTACTAAAAAAATTTAATGACAAATTTTGATTTAGAGACAGGCTTGAAATATCTTTGAAAATAGGTATTATACAAAAAACGGAATTTTGCTGCCTAAAGACAAAGTTTTCAATAAACCAGTCTGATTTTTCAAAAACGAGTGTAAATTGCGGCTAGGAATAAAGCACTTTTGTTGCTTTTACTAAACAAAATTTAATGACAAATTTTGATTTAGAGACAGACTTGAAAATATCTTTGAATATGAGTATTATACAAGAAACCGAATTTTGCTGCCTCAAAACAAAGTTATTAATAAACCAGTCTGATTTTTTGCAAGAAGTTTAAATTGCGGCTAGGAATAAAGCACTTTAGTTGCTTTTACTAAAAAAATTTAATGACAAATTTTGATTTAGAGACAGGCTTGAAATATCTTTGAAAATAGGTATTATACAAAAAACGGAATTTTGCTGCCTAAACACAAAGTTTTTAATAAACCAGTCTGATTTTTTGCAAAAAAGTGTAAATTGCAGCTAGGAATAAAGCACTTTAGTTGCTTTTACTAAAAAAATTTAATGACAAATTTTGATTTAGAGACAAGCTTGAAATATCTTTGAAAATGAG